>JANRMT010062861.1:16774094-16791551 GCA_026402145.1 Polypterus bichir lapradei | reverse complement strand
TGTTTGTGATGTGCCACCTTTTGAAATCACAAATGCAAAGCATATGTCTCTGTTAACTGCCATTTGGTATGGGATTCATAAAAAGCAGTGATAACGTTTGTGATGCACCATCTGTTAGAATGACAAATGCAATGCATTTTATTACTAGAAATATTTCTGATGCGTCATCAGCTGGAATGACAATTGCAAAGCATATGTCTCGGGTATCTGCCATTTGCTATGGGATTTTAAGAAGCAATGTTAATGTGTGTGATACGTCATCTGTTGCAATGACAAATGCAATGCATTTTATTACTAGAAATGTTTGTGATGCACCATCTATTGGAATGACAAATGTAAAGCACATGTCTCTATTATGTGCAATTTGATTTGGGATTTATAAAAGCACTGTTAATGTCAGTAATGTTCCACCTGTTGGAATGACATATGCAAAGCATTTGTCTCAACAACAACAACAACAACAACATTTATTTATATAGCACATTTTCATACAAAAAGTAGCTCAAAGTGATTTACATAATGAAGAAAAGAAAAATAAAAGACAAAATAAGAAATTAAAATAAGACAACATTAGTTAACATAGAAAAGGAGTAAGGTCCGATGGCCAGGGTGGACAGAAAAAACAAAAAAAAGCTCCAGACGGCTGGAGAAAAAAATAAAATCTGTAGGGGTTTCAGACCACAGGACCACCCAGTCCCCTCTGGGCATTCTACCTAACATAAATGAAATAGTCCTCTTTGTAGTTAGGGTTCTCACGGAGTCACTTGATGTTGATGTCTCGGTTATAAGCCATTTGTTATAGGATTTGAAAAAGCAATGTTAATGTTTGTGATATGTAAAATGAGTTGCAATGACAAATGCAATGGATTTTATTACAAGAAATTTTTGTGATGCATCATCTATTGAAATGACAAATGCAGAGCATATGTGTCTGTTATATGCCATTTGGTGTGGGATTTGCAATAGCAGTATTAATGTTTGTAATATGCCATCTGTTGGAATGACAAATACAAAACACATAGGATGGGATTCGTAAAAAAAGCAGTGTTAATGTCTGTGATACGCCACCTGTTGGAATGACAAATGCAAAGCATATGTCTCGGTTATATGCCATTTGTTATGGGGTTTGAAAAAGCAATGTTAATGTTTGTGATACGCCATCTGTTGAAATGACAAATGCAGTGTATTTTATTACTAGAAATGTTTGTGATGTTCCACCTGCAGGAATGACAGAGATACAGCAACCTGTACAGACACACAGACATTTATCCTTTTATTAAGGTGGATGTTTCACAGCAACAGCATATTTACTTTAGTGGTGCAATGTCTAGCCCTGGGGGGGTTCTTGTATGTTCTCCTCGACTTTGAAGGCTCTCTATCCCTCCAACTATGGTGATGTGAAGCAGATCTTAAGGCTGAAATTGAAAGACACATCTTCACATCCACCTGCAAAGTCCAAGTCCTTTACTGTTTGTCTAAGTCAGCGCAAGAAGTTTGAATCCAGGGAATGGCAGCCATTAGGGCGAGACGAGAAGGAGCCTACAAGTGGGTGGATAAGGAGAGCTGTGGGGTGACGGCACGGTCTGGAGGTCAGTCTGACATTTGAGACATTCAATTGACATTTGTCAACTAGGTTTGTATGTTGTGATAAAGCTCTGTCTGAAATAAAATGATTGGTTTCTACTGCTCATTATAAAAGAAAGGGACAGGCGTTGATCTGAACGTATTCTTTCAGGTCATTATGTAGAATGACCATGGAGCATGGGGACACTTCTGTTTTCGGCCTCTTGACATTTCCAAACCTATTGATTGCATTCATTAAAAATGCACAAATACATTATCTAGACTGAAACCCACAGGTATTGTTGTGACTTTTCACACTTAGGTGGTGCGGAAGTGACTGGGATGGATTCCTGTCTGTGTTCATTTTGCAGGAGCTCTCCATCAGTCCATGGTGGTGGGGGGGCTTGTTAGTCTGGTGACTTGACTTCAGTAAATGGATGGTAGCGTAACGTGAAAGGCTCAAAGCTGCTTGTATATCTGGACAATGCTTCGAAGATACAGGAGGCAGTTTGAAAATCCTTTATTAAATTATCAGGTACTACTAGAGTACGGCGCATGAAAACTCAGACGAGAGAACGCGATACATTCTGTAGCATATCAAAGATTTAAACAACGTATGAAAAATTCAGATTTTCTATCTGCATTTAAATAAAACTTTACCTCGGGGGGAATCATTCAGAGTAGCGCTGCATATGGCAAACAGGGAGCAAAACCTAACACTAGTCGTTGAACCCCCCCGCCCACTTAAGCCAGTAATATCACACTAGTCAGATGTAAATATTTTATCCTGCTGACCTTTACTTATTTGCCTGGCATCTAGCAGCTCAAATAAACAGCCTTTTTCTTTTCTTTCGTTTTTGTTTTTTTTTCTTTACTGAGGTAGTGTTTAGCGGGCGCTCCGATATAAAACGCGCCCGCTTCATGCATAATGCTCGTTCGCTTTTTATTTCCATTATAGGCAATCTGCATTTCTTCCCCCCACAGACCAAACACCTTATTTCGACAATGCAGACAGACTAGAACCTTGAAGTGCCACTTAATTTAGTGTCTAATCACTAAAAACGAATGTGGCACTGCCTGATTAGGCTGGCCTGGCTGCTAGCTGCTCAATTTTTTCCCATAATTGCAGGATATACGTTATTTTGACAGAGCCTGAACAGTGGAATTCCAATACTCTATACATCAGCTTCTCCATTATTGGATTAGCTAGATGTGGCATCATTACCGTTGCACTTTCATTCCCATCATTGATCGCATCGCTCTTTCTATTTCACAATTAATGCAAGTAGGCCGGATTGATCAATCTTCTGATGAGTCTGGGCCGCAGTCAATATATTCTTATGGCTTTGTGCTACCGATCTGCGTGTTTTATAGCCACAACGAAAGATTTCTCATCCCTACATCTTGCCCACATTGCACCCCCTTGCACCAACGACTAGCTTTCTTTTATTTATTTATTTATTTATTTATTTATTTATTTATTTATTTTTATACAAGCATCAAATCTCATCAGGTGCTCAAATAGATAATGAAAACCACAACCATTCATATGTATGGGAGGACAGGAGTTTAGTTAGAATCCTGATCTTTACAAAAAAAAATAAAAATCATGGCAGTCAGATTTTATGAAGTTTGACCGCTCAAGTCCATCACACTTCTTTATTTAGCTGACGCTTTCCTACAGAGTGGCGCATGAATCACCAGCCAGTCCATCCTGCTGGTGTGGAGTGTGCAGCTTCTTCCCATGTCTGCATGGTATGCTAGATTTCCTCCCATAGCCCCATATTAATGTAACTGGTTATTCCAAATGTGAAAATGACTATGGGTAGGTGTGTGAGAGGGTCCTGACATAGACTGGCACCCTGCTGTGCACCCATCTGGCCACCCCACAACCCTGAACTGAGATCAATCAATTTGAAAAGGTCAGGTTATGTGATGTCAAGTCAGTCTCTTTTATTTATTTGGTGTTTGCATACCCACCCAGCACCTGGCACCCTGAACTGAATAAACAAGTTTAGAAATGGATGAATGGATGAGAGACAGAGACATGCATGTTAGGTTGATTGGTGACTCTAAATTGGCCCTTGTCTGAATGAGTGTGCCCTGCGACTAACATGCACCCTAACCTGGTTTGGTTCCTGCCTCTCACCCTCTGCCTGCCTGAGTGGGCACCACTTTCCTGACAACCTGAACTGAATAAATCGGTTAGAAAATGGGTGAATGGATGAATATTCCAGATTTTCTACCTGATTGCAAACAGGTGACAGATAGGTGGGTTTGTGACTCTAAATTGGCCCTGTCTGAGTGATTGTGCTCCATGACTGGTTGGCACCCTACACAACTGGCTGGCACCCTAGTCCAGCTTGATTCCTGCCTCTTGGTTGGAAAATGGACGAACTGATGGATATTCCAGATTTTCTCCCAGTGATGGTTAGGTTGACTGGCGACTCTAAATTGGCCCTGTCTGAGTGATTGTGCCCTGCAACTGGCTGGCACCCTAACCCACTTTGTTCCTGCCTCTCAGCTGGAAATTGGATGAATCAATGAACATTCCAGATTTTCTCCCAGATCGCAAACATGTGACAGTTAGGTTGACTGGTGACCCTGAGTTGGCCGTGTCTGCATGAGTGTGCCCTGAAACTGACTGGTGCCCAACCCAAGTTTGGATCCTGCCTCTCCCTCTGTTCTGCCTGAATAGACCAGTTAGAAAATGGATGAATTGGTGGATGTTGCAGATTTCAACGAAATGCAGGTTACGTCAATTGGTGACCCTGAATCAGCCCTCTCTGAGTGAGTGTGTGCCCTGCAACTGCCTGTCACCCTGCCATGGCTTGGTTATTACCTCTCACTCAGTGCTGGCTGGATAGGCACCAGTTACCTGTCACCCTGAACTGAATAAATCAGTTAGAAAATTGATGAATTCGATCACAATCAGGTGACATTTAAGGTTGATTTGTCACTTCAGCCCTGTCCCAGTGGGTGTCCCCTGCAACTGACTGGCCCCAGTTTGGTTCCTATCTCTCACCTGGTGCTGCCTGGATAGGCACCACTTCCTTGTCATGCAGAACTGAATAAACGAGTGAATGGTTTAATGGATGATCTGGTTTTACTTGTGCTGGTTACGTCAACTGGGGGGCTCTAAATTAGCCCAGTGTGAGGGAGGGAGTGAGTGGGGCCCTGAGGTGGACTGCTTGGTGGGTTACTGCATGTACCTGATGCTGCTGGAATAAACTGCGACCCCCCACTAACCTTATGCTATCCATTCTAACTGCGTGGAGTTGCACCTTCTTTCTCTTTCTCTGTCTCTCTCTGTGCCCCCATTGGTTCAATAATGCCAAGAGCGTCAGGTTGTGACTGTCCGATGGCCCAGTATGAGGGACAGAGAGAGAGTGGCACCCAGTGTGGGCCAATGCTGCCCTCCTCACAAGAAGGATCCTCAACTCATAGTGGATGTGCAACTTGATATTTTTAATTGCCTTTTTGAGTTAAAGCCGAGTGGCTGGCATTACTGTCTCACAGCAGCACCTTGGGTTTGAATCATTTCTCGTTTGCAGGTCGGATTTTTTTTTCTGTGTCCTCTGGGGTCTCAGATTTCCCCATGACGTGCACATTAAGTTAATTCTCAACTCCTAAATTGGCCTTGTGTGTGAGTGTGCCTTCCGACATGTGGCATGCGATCCTACAGGACGGGCGACCCTGAACTTGATGAAGCATACTTAACCATCTCACCCATCCTATCCATGTGGAGTTTGTGTATTCTCCCATTGTTTGTGTTTTCCTTTGGGTGCTCCAGAATCGAAAGTGTTTGCCTGCCAGCCTCCCTTGGTAAACCCAATACCTGTAAATCAAATAAATTCAGTGAAACAAAAGCTAATGACGCCTCTCATTTTGGCTCATGTAGGTGCCAGTGGATTCACTTGTAAGCAGGAGTTCATGTCAGGATGTTTTAATAAAATGTATTGATTATTTAAGGGAAGAAGGAGGAGCAATTGGTGAAAGAAATTGTAGAAGAAAAAAAAAGAAGTGTTCTTGGGTAGCTCAGTGCTGTATCTTCACCGTTGTGTTATAAATGAAATAAAATACAATTAGCAAGGAGTCCACAAACTGGGGTGCCTTCCCAGACATTGAGGACTCAGTCTGCTACGCTACCGAGGTCGCCCGCAAGCCAAGAAGAACCGACGCTGAATTCTGGTAAGGAGAATAGTGGACTCTCTACACGCGCTCTTACACGCTGATGGACTTGCGCCCCCTAGTGATGCTGCTGGGATGGCTGGAGTTGTTGGAGTAAGCGCACTTTATATAAAGAGGTAGTCGGATATGAATCTCCCAATGTGTAAACCTGTAAATGTTACACTGGGAAGGCTGAATTGTCATGAAAGGCAATACATTGTGGCTTGTTGGCTAATAAAATCCCCAAACACAAACGGCTACTTCCTTCAGCCTCGAGAAGAAACGAAAACCAAGAGGTTTTGCGATTTCTTCAGACGGAGAGGTTGTGTTAAGTCTCGTCAACGCCGCACGTTTTTAAATCTTTAATAACGGGAGTGCCTTGAACAGACGAGCTTCGACAGTCACGGTATGGCGACGGGTTGGCAACTTCTGACAAAGGCCGTTTACATTTTAATGAGCAGTTGTCTGCGTGAAATATTTAAGGATAACATTTGAGGGGCTCCTGTTCACATGGCAAGCCAGTCACGTGTGGGCTCTCCTCAGCGAACCCCCCACGAAAAGGCCAAGGAAACCCGCAGTCTCAGCTCTCAGCCCCTCCGTTCTGCTCATGTCGGAGATTCACCTCGGTCACTTTGAGGATTTCACTTTCTTTGTGAAAAGAGACACGTCTGCTTCCAGATCAATAAGAGACAGGCGAGCAGGTCGAGGCGAACTTCAGAAGCCCTTATGTCAGCAGCAGCAGCGCGTCTTTAGGCTCGCCTTTACATTTACACGCGGCTCGGGCAACGCGTCTGGCAGCAACAGAAACTTACGGTAGTGAGGTTCAGTCTTAAAAGTACAAAGTCCGTTACAGCGGGTACAAGCGTAAGAAGTAAGAGGGAGGAACTGAGCCTGTAGTGACAAATGCAAGGCTCACGCTACCCCTTGTATGGGCCACGGTGTCAGAGGGCACACATTTCCTCTTCACATCGGCTTCAAAGATTTGATGTGATTCGTTATTCATGTATTCATTCTGCAAACTGCATAATCCAATTTAGGCTGGCGGGGAGCAAAAGGCAATCCAAGAATACCAGGTGTCGGACATGAAGCGGCTCTAGAGGGGGCACCAGGAGTCCGATGTTACTGAGTCGTTTAACAAACTCAGAGACGATCCTGGCAGCATGGAGTGCCGGGCCTACCATGCAGGCGATGCCACAGGATTGCGGGGCCCGCTTTCCCAGAATGGGCCAGTTTAATATGGAGGAATATTTCGGACAAAATTAAATGTGTACAAGCACTGTGAAATGTGACAATAAATAAAGAAAAATAGCACGAAATGTGAGCATTATGAAATGTGGCAAAGAATGTTTTGTTGCATATTTATTTATTTATTTTTATTTTATTTTGTCCATAGTATTCCCCCAAACGCGACGTGAAATGCGCCTTGCCTTTAAAACTGTCACAGTCACTCATCAAAGCTGAGAGGGTGGGCTTTAGCGAGTGCTGTGTTTTAACTGGTGAATCGTCGACACACCCAACTTTGGCCATCAAATGCCACGTTTCCAGCGGACTCTTCAGATATCTGCTGATGAGTTTGGAGTTTATATTATTAAAATCTGGGCCACTTTCTGTTGCACCTAGTATTTATGACCTAGCCTGCTCTACCTTATTTTGCCTTTTGGACACTCGTCGATCTCATAACATTTTGTGCCCACCCATCCTAGTGTCTGAGGTTGAAGCTGTACTGCACTTTGTTCAAGTACTTGAGACACAGGAGACATTTAATTAAACAAGAGATCTTAAAATGAGCATCAGACGTCCCCTGTCAATTCACAATATTCAAGTAGTGTGCCCCCCAGGGCTAAAATGTGGGACTGTAATTAATTCAAGTACAGTACATGGGACACAGAGTACATCCACATATTAGGATAATTTTTAAAGCAGGCTGAGCTATTGTCCCCTAGTGGCTGAAGTGAAGGGCTACCCCAGCCTTAACCTAACCCTAATAATTCTAGTGAACAATACAAAGATAACAACTGCTGGAATTAACTAACAATCTCTATGAGCTGTAGCCCCCTAGTGGCTGAAATGCAGGGCTGCCCCAGCCCTAACCCTAATAATTCTAGTAAACAATACACAAATGACAACTGCTGGAATTAACTAACAATCTCTAAATAAGACAGCATAAAATGAGCATCAAACCTCCATAACCAGTTCATAATGTTCAAGCAGTGTGCCCCCTAGTGGTTAAAGATCAGGGATACCCTTAACCCTACCTGTACAAACCTTAATTCTACTATAGTACATGAGACACAAATAATAACTACTGTAAGTATTTATCTGATAATCTTTAAACAAGACAGCGTTAACAAGCATCAAACCTCCATAACCAGTTCACAAAATTAAAGTAGTGTGCCCCCTAGGGCTAAAGTGCAGGACTGTGGTTAATTCTAGTACATGGGACACAGAATACATCCACATATTATGATCATTTTTAGAGCAGGCTGAGCTCTAGCCCCCTAGTAGCTGAAGTGCAGGGCCGCCCCTACCCTAACCCTAATAATTCCAGTAAATAAGGCAGATGACACCTGGTGTAATTAACTGACAATCTTTAAAAAAGGCAGCATAAAATGAGCATCAAACCAACTCACAGTGGTCAAGCAGTGTGCCCCCTAGTGGTTAAAGTCCAGGGATACGCTTAACACTACCTGTGCATATCTTAAATAATTGTAGTACACAAGGCACAGATGACAACTGCTGTAATTATCTGATAAACAGGACAGCATAAATCAGGCATCACACCTCCATAACCAGTTCACAAAATTAAAGTAGTGTGCCCCCTAGTGGTGAATGTGCAGGAATACCTTAACCCTAACTGTGACAACCCTAAATGGTTCTGGAACATGGGACAGAGATGACATCTAATTAACCAATCATCTATAAATAAGACTTCTTAAGACGACATCAAAGTTCCACCACCAATCCACAATATCTCGAGACAAGACAGTAAAAGTTTCTAATGAGAAAGGATCGGGAGATGAAAAGATACAGGAGTTGAAACCAGAAAAGACATCTGAACAGAACGAGAAAATGACTCATAAGTAAGCTGGAATAGACAAATCAAAATTTAGATTCTTAAAATTGTTTACTCCAGAGTATTTGGTACTGGACTTTATATCGGTGCTCTGAAGGATGTCACACATCTGGGAAAGGTCACTGTGGCTATGGCTGATGCTCTAATATGAACAATGTGGTGTGGCAATAAGAAGTTATCAAAAGGAAACAGTGAGGCATTATGCAAGAAATGAATGTAAAAATCATAATCCTTGGGGTTCAAAAACCTCTTATTTCATGTACAATATGAACTCTGAGCTCGAGAAAGGCCACAAAAATAAAGAAAACAGCACATTATAACATAGTCAAGTAGTGTGTCCCCTGGTGGCTAAAGTGCAGGACTGTAATTAATTCTAGTACACAAGATACAGATTACATCTAATTATTATGGTTATTTGTATGTGGTATGTGAATTTCCGCTTGGGATGAATAAAGTATCTATCTATCTATCTATCTATGTATTTGTAAGGCAGCCTGTGGTGTAGCCCCCTAGTGGCTGAAATGCGGGACTATCCTAAACCTGACCCTAAATAATTCAAGTACTTCAGACACAAACGCCAATTGCTATAGTTAACTGAAAACCATTAAACAGGTCAGTGAGAAATGAGCATCAGACTTCCACAGACAATCCACGATTTTCACATTGTGTGCCCCCTAGTGGCTAAAATGCAGGACTGTAATTACTTCTAATACATGAGACCCAGATTATATGGAATTGAAATGAGGACATTAGACGGTTGGTTCAGGTTGGATGGTCTGGAGACAAAGTCAGAGAGGTAAGATTGCGTTGGTTTGGACATGTGCAGAGAAGAGATGCTGAGTATAATGAGAGAAGGGTGTTAAGGATAGAGCTGCCAGACAATTGTAAGAGAGGAAGGCCTTAGAGAAGGTTTATGGATGTGGCGAGAGAAGACATGCAGGCGATAGGGGGTTATCAGAGTAAGATGCAGAGGACAGAAGGATATGGAAAAAGATGATCCACTGTGGCGGGAGCAGCCGAAAGAAGTAGAAGATTCTTCACGCAGCCCTGTGGTGTGGCCCCCTAGTGGCTGAGGTGTGCAACTGTAATTCTCACCACCGACCTCTCACTCCACTTTTAGTGCAATGAGGAGTTTGAGCCTTCAGATTTATAAGCTTCTTTGCATAAAAAAGTGAAAGCGCACAACGGTGAATCCAAAGAAGTCGATGCTCCATACTGTCATACGCATACATGTGAATGTGAAGGACAGAGGCGCACTTTTCTTTTTTTTGTTTTGGCTCCCTTTTCTCCTTCTGTAGTCTGCTCCCTTGCAATTACTAAAATGTGCAAAGCACAATTACATTTCAGAAATGCAGTGATGCACGTAATACATTTAACTTTGACAAACCGTCTAAAAAGCGATGTAATGACAGAGATTTATTAAATTTTGACTTGGATTTGACCCTTTAAAATGAACAAACACACAGACTCTCTTGACTTAATTGTCGCTTTTAGCCTCTCAGGCAAAATGAGAGACGAACTGAAATGCAATTTTGCTTTTTTTTTTTTGGTGGTGTACTTAAACACAATTCCAGAAATGTTCTACTCTCTTTATTTAATGATGTAAAGCGAAACACACGGCCCAAAAGGTGTACTGACGGAGTATAAAGGATGTGGTATGCTTGCTTTTTTTGCTTGCTGGTTACTATGAAGCAAATGGCCCTTATGATGAAAGCAAAATAGAGACGTCACATCACAAAACCCATCAAATGCCACAAAGCACTATATAAAGAGTTTAAAACTGTCACTGTCACTCGTCAAAGCTGAGAGGGCGGGCTCTAGCGAGTGCTGTGTTTTAATTGGTGAATTGTCGACACACACACCCGACTTTGGCCATCAAATGCCACGTTTCCAGCAGACTTTTCAGATACCTGATGATGAGTTTGAAGTTTATGCACTTCTTTCACCACTGCCACATTAGTGGCTTCTGTGGGCACGTATGAGCCTGCCATGTGTCACAAAACACATCTAGAGTAGCTCTCATTTTCAAACGGAGCTTCAAAAAGCACCCACACTTCTCACGCCTTTGCCATGAGCCTACCACCTCCCAGAGCTTTATGTCATCACCGTTATAGCGCTCACTTTGAAAGGCACTATATAATACAGAGTTTTATGTAAAAGCCCACCTCTACCATCACTGCAGAGTTTTATGCCCCCAACACACATCAACTACTTACTTTGAAAAGCCATATTTAATGAAAAGCTTTAGTTGGTATCCCACTTCTGCCACCACTGGGGCCTTTTTTGGTTTCTCTTAGCACTTTGCTGTTCGTCTTGTTATCTTACAAGTATTTGTAACACAAAACACACACCGGGTGTTACAACGGTGCGTTTGTTCTTCACGGTTTTTCAGTTTTATGTAAATGTACTTTTCCTGCTGCCGTGATTGCCCACTGTATACGTTTTTTGTAACGTTAGTGGTTTTGCCCGCCACACTGAAGCCTTCTGGGGTGTTTCACCTGTTTGCTTCAGTTCCATGGTGGACTCCCTTTATGTTTTCCCCATCCCGCCTGTGCTGGCATCTTTTGACATTTTAACTTGGGTTCTTGTTTTCTGATTTCTATAATTTGGATTGGAGTTGTACCTTTTTTGGACTGTCTTTTACAATTACTTGTTTCTTGGATATTTTCATTTTTTTACTTAATATGAGGGATGTTCAAAAAGTTTCGTCACTTTTTTTTAACTCAGTTAAGAACTTATTCTTCTGTTTTCATGAATCAGTTCTAGGGCTTTTTCTTCATTCCTCGTGGTCATGGCTGTAGCTGGACATCCAGAGCGCTCTGCATCCGTCACAATAGTATGACCATTTTTGAACATTTCAGTCCCCTCATTGACGACTGTACGAGAGAGGACTTAATCCTCATACTGAGCACACATGCGGAGATGAATTTGTGCTCCCGGCACACCTTCTGCCCACAAGAAGCGTAGGACAGACCGATGTTCCTCTTTGGTGAAGTTTATAAGATTCACAGCCATCTTCACCACAGGGTGACAACTATTAGACTAAACTGCAAGGGCTGGCCAGACAGAATGAGTCACATGACACTCTCAGATCGACCAATCACTACTCCTCCCTCCCTCCTTCACCGTTTCCAACGAAGATGTAGAAGTGCGGAAGCTTTTTGAACGTATTTAGTTTTATTTTTTAACTTTTTGGAATTTCATTTTTTGTTTGGATTTGTTTATTGTTTTCTTGTATTTGGATTTTTTAAAATGATCTTGCCATAATATATTACATTTGGTCCAGGCGGTTTGGTGGTTCTCTTCCCTTTTTTAGTTATTTTGTAAAACTCACGCCATTTTTGAGAGTGTAGGTCTCTGGCCTTTCAGTATTATTCTGGCATTGTTTAATGTCTGTAGAGCTGAAATCATAACATAGGGTTATAACACTGACTTTGAAGGGGATTATGTGATGCAGACAACTGTATATGATACATAACATCCTATCGCAGCAAGAGGGAGATCTGTGCTTCTGTGTAACCCGCATGTCCCGTCCAACGTAACCTCCGTGAAGTCATTTGTACCCTTGGATCTTTTCTCGCAAGAATGTCTCGCGCCTGCCTGTCACGTGAATAGTGTTGAATTAGTCGTTGTGCGTCTCCCGCATATCTCACTCCCCTCGCCGCTCAGGACTACTGATACAACTGTTTAATTAATTTATTATGGATTGTCATCGTCATCTTCACTCCATACCATTTCATTCATTTCTGCCGCATTGTCATGAGTGTTTATTGCCGGGGTTGATTGTTTTGTGTAATATTTGTAACGCCTAATGGGAAGGGTAAGGTTGTCTAATTTTTGTTGTTGTTAATTGATTTTTCCACTTAATGTATTTCACACATTTGCTTGATTCGTGTTTCTGTCTGTGAGTGTGTGCAGGTCGGGCCAAGGCTTAGTGCGTTCCTGGAATCCCCACTGAAAAAAATAAATAAATCGCCACCCTATCCAAGTTGTGAATCTGAGTGGCACCGGACCGCTACAACCTTCTAGGACTGGGGTGCCCGACTCCAACCCTGGTGGGTCACAATGGCTGCTGGTTTTCCTTCCTGCCACTTTCTTCATCAGTGACCAATCTCTGCTGCAAATTGACTTCTATTTCCTTCATTTTAATTGCCGTGTTTTTAAAGACACCATCATCTTTGTTTTTCTTAAATGGCAGCCAACGAAAATGAGATGTGAAGCGAGCCAAGAGGTGACCGGCTAACTCCAACCAGTTTCTTAATTAGAAGACAATTCTTGCGTGTAGGAGGCAGTCAAAAAGCCTAAAGGTGAGTGAAACATTGCGAGACAAGAGGTTGTCACACGGTACTAACCTAAATCTCTCATTCTTCTCAGCTGGAAAACTGAGGAAAAATAAAGAACTTACTTCCGGGTTCCAAAATGTCCACCGGAGTGTCACTTCCAGCGCCAGACAAGACGACACTTCTGACACTCCCTGATGACATCACTTCCAGTTTTCTGTTAAATTAACTTGCTTCCGTCCCACAGCATCGACGTCACTTCCTGCCAACCATTTCCTGTTTCCATTGTTATTTTCTGTATAAAAATGCCATTTTTGTCATGCAACATCCAGCAACTGCTATATACATTATGCTTTTGATCACTCAAACGTTTTCTTTTGTGGTTTTTTCCTTGTGCTTTGGACAATATACGGGGACAGTCCCCAAAACTTTGTTTTTTGTGATGCTTCTTTTTATTTTTAAAGAAGAATATCACACCAGGTATTTACCTCCATGGCTCGCTGCTGCTCTCATTCTGCCACAGCAGACGTTTCCAAAACTGTTGATTTTCCTTTTTGTTTTTCTAAGAGAGCAGTCCAAACGTTTTATGGGCCTGAGCAGATCAACATTACGGAGACCTTCACCTTTTTTTATGGTCAGGTATTGTACGATGGACGCAGGTTAGCTGGTCATTTGTTTGCGTCTCGTTATTGTTTGGCTGCTGATTAAGGAAAAAAGAAACGATTAAGGGGTCCGAGTCTTAAACAGAAAGTCAATTACAAATAAGGCAAAAGAAAGAGGGGTCACTAATTAAGAAAAGGGTTCAAATGAAAGCCTGCAGCCGCTGTGGCCCTCCAGGATCGGAGCTGGACAGCAAACAACAAAACACATTCACTGCAACAGCACTCGCATTGAAAGGTTACACAGGCTAGAAAATGATGTTAGGCTTACAGGCACTGTGCTCACTTGGTTTAGTACTTATTCATCAAATCGATTCCAGTATGTACAGAAATGTGCTGACAGGACTCCATCATTATACACAGAAGTGAGATATGGTGTCCCGCAGGGCTCAGTACTGGGACCTTTACTATTTTCACTTTACATGCTTCCACTGGGATCTCTCATTATGAAACATAATGTTCATTTTCACTCGTATGCAGATGACACCCAGTTATACCTTTCTTTTAAATCAAATGAAGTTTCTCCAATGTTGTCTTTAATTAGTTGTGTTAGTGAATTAAAGGACTTTATGGATGAGAACTACCTATCTTTAAACACCGATAAAACAGAGATGTTAATTATTGGAGGGAATGACGCTGATCACAACAATATTTTGTCATCATTTAACTCAGTTGGGATCCCCATTAATTTTACTGAATTAAGGCGCTTTCGAAATAAATAGGATTGTGAGAAATTAATTCATGCATTTATTTCTATTAGAATTGACTACTGCAATGTGGTGTTCACTGGATGTTCAAACTGTTCTTTATACAGCTTTCAGTTAATCCAAAATGCTGCTGCAAAAATTAGTACAACAACAAGGAAATACGAACACATAACTCCAGTCCTTAAATTCTTACACTGGCTCCCGGTTAAGTTTATGGCAGATTTCAAAATCCTCCTTTTAACATATAAAGCCTGAAATGGCTGAGGTCCTGAACTTATCATGACTTACAAACTAGAGTGCACATTAAGATCTCAAGATGCCAGTCTGCTTATGATTCCAAGGATTATTAAAATAACAGTGGGAGGTCGAGCTTTTAGTTACAGGGCCCCTAAACTGTGAAGTGGTCTGCCTGCCACTATAAGAGATGTCCCTTTGGTCTCAGCTTTCAAATCTCACTGCTTCAGTTTAGCACACCCTGACTAGAGCTGCTTATTAACTGGACAGACTGCATCTCTGTTGTTAGTCATTAGCACTACAACATAAGTAACATGATAGTTATAATTTTTACTAACCCTCACCTATTCTGTTTCTCTTTTCGGTACTCAAATGTAGCACTTGGTGCCACTGCCCACCTGCCAAGTTGTTTTGCCTGCCTGTTTTCCATGACGGAGGATCACAGGAATCATTTGGTAGAGGGGGCCTTTCATCTGATTGGCTGGCCCAGCAATATCATATTGTATTGACCCCTTTTTTGACACCAACTGCAAGCCCAACTTACCAGGAAAGGGGTCTCTCTTTGAACTGCCTTTCCAGAGGTATCTTCCATTTTGTCCCTACAAGGGTTTTTTGGGAGTTTTTCCTTGTCTTCTTAGAGAGTCAAGGCTGGGGGGGCTGTCAAGAGGCAGGGCCTGTTAAAGCCCATTGCAACACTTATTGTGTGATTTTGGGCTATACAAAAATACATTTATTGTATTGTATTGTAAAGGTGCCATATAAAAGAATATTTAACTCCAGATGCGCCACATCAGACTGCACCTGAAAGTGAGTCTGCTCCAGGAGCCTTGAATTGGACACAGTGGGGCTTCACTAAATCACCTGATCTTTGCACCATGCCCATGTGGCAGGCGTTTTGGTTGGCAGGTAACATGCCAGTCAGGGCTGGCCTGCCAGTTACTCACCAACCACACCTTAAGTGTCACAAAGGGAAGGGGGATGTCTCATCACCCACGGCTGTCTTAGGAACTTCTAAGGCGGAAGAACAAAGTCCAAAGATTGTTTAAATAAACCCCCAGCAAAGCCCAAGATGTGATGTGGACAACCTTGAAAACGAGGCCTGGCATCTCTGTGGATCTGTCCTGCATAAACAGCATTGAAACTTGATAAATAATACATGCAGGAGCGTGTTTGATGAAGATCAAAACATAAAGGGTATGAAAACTGAATAAAAAAATACAGATTTAATAAAGTAAAAACAAGCGATGGGGCAAAAATAAATTGGAGTATGGAGGAAAACTTTAAAACATCTCCAAAATATTTAAGACCCGACCAAAGTCACTTTTGACATTACAAAGGGCTCAGGGCTGGCCTGTGCCATGCATTATGCATAACAACAATGGACAAGAAAAGAAAAGAAAAGAAAAGAAAAGAAAAGAAACAGAACAACA
This sequence comes from Polypterus bichir lapradei, assembly GCA_026402145.1. Classification (NCBI taxonomy): domain Eukaryota; kingdom Metazoa; phylum Chordata; class Cladistia; order Polypteriformes; family Polypteridae; genus Polypterus; species Polypterus bichir. The sequence continues at coordinate 16,775,435 of JANRMT010062861.1, read as the reverse complement.
GCATCACCAGCCAGTGGACTATTACACGGCACATATGGGCAAATGTTAGAAGTAAATACAAAAACTTTTAATGAGAGATGTGCAAAGACATGGTACACATTTAAAGAATATTAACTTCTCAAAATATGTTTTTAAAATCACCCAAAAAAAAAAAACGCCCTGAGCCCACCACCTCACACAGTGGCTGCTTGCATTCTGGACAGCAGGGGGAGCTCCTTTTACTCAACCGTTCATCTAGTTCACAGGCTACACCCACCCCAATTTGGTCAGCATCCCACCGCTGCCACCACTGGAAGATTGTGTTGTAAACCTCCTGCCATTTACACTCACGATGACAAGCAAGATATCTAAGCTCTCCAACCCACATCATGGAATGAACCTTCCATGGAGGGCCGTGTTACACAATTCAGCAGTGCACTTCTTTCTATAAGTTTTGCTTGATACGCTTCAATTTATGTTTTTTTTTTCTTGTTTACTGTATATGTATTCAAAAAAGAACTTCCAATGAAAAACCACCTAAATGGATTTACGTAGCAGTCACTTTTATCTAAATTGTCGTGGTGGCTTAGTGACTAGTCATTTCTTCAGAAGATTTGAGCTGAGGTCCCTGGCGGATCACTCTCTGTGTGGAGGTCCCATATTTTCCCCTTGTCTGTATGGGGTTTTTTCCTCCTTTCCTACTACCCGAAGATGAACACGCTGGGCTGGCTTGGTGCCTTTAAATTGGTTATTTACAATGTAAGCAAGAGTGCCCTCTGGTGGAATCTCAGTTTAGCCGAGACCTACAGGTGGAAAGGTGCTACAGTACACACATGGTTAGACAGGTTGGTTGGTTACTTTGTAATTTGGCCATTAAGATCACCCTATGGTTTGACTGACCTAAGATAACAAGATACTACATGAGGTTCATAGAAAGGCGCAATAAAATAATAGAGAGATATGAAGGGGATGATAATAGTTAGTGGGTTTGCTGCCTTTCAGCATTCAGCGTTACTTTGCGTGAGAAAATGTGCCCAGATAGATAGATAGATAGATAGATAGATAGATAGATAGATAGATAGATGTGAAAGGCACTATATAATTGATAAATATGCTGCTTGTTGACTTAAAATCCATCTGGTGTGTCCCCCATTTGATTTATTTTGGATATCTTATATATAAACGTCTATGCGAGGAAATGTGTGCATGTGTATCTGGCCCGGAAGTGAGAGGTGGAGTCGGGGTAAGGTCTCCACCTCCTAGGAAACAGAAAACTCTCTTAGCCACTTATACACAAGTGAGACAAACACGTCGGGATAGATAGATAGATAGATAGATAGATAGATAGATAGATAGATAGAT
>JANRMT010062861.1:16719405-16774084 GCA_026402145.1 Polypterus bichir lapradei | reverse complement strand
ATAGATAGATAGATAGATAGATAGATAGATAGATAGATAGATAGATAAGAAAGGTGATAGACAGACATGAGAGGCACTATATAATAGATAGATAGATAGATAGACAGACGTGAAGGGCACTTTATCAGAGACGGATCACAACTGCTGGTGGTTTGTTGGGTCAGCGTGACTCCGTGTGCCATCTGATGCCCGGATGTCCAGTCCATGACTGGCTGTCTTTCTTTGAAGTATCCAGTAGGGCCTAATTTCGAAGCCAATTACATAAATGGATGGATGAGTTTTATTTAAAGAAAGTAATAAACTGAAAACATCTGAGGAACAAGTGATGTCAGTTAGCAGGGGACATGAAACTATTGTGGCGCCTTGCCATGCAGATGGGGGTCCTGGTGAAGGAAGGCTAAAGAGACAAAGGCGTGTGAGTGCAGCACAAGGACATGTGCATGCAGCAGATTAAAACCGTTGTTATTCTGTTTTTTTTAGTTTATTAAAGTTGTACAAATGCATCTCTTTTGCAGATTACAACTTTATTCGGGTTGCAAATTCTCGCTTTATTCTTTTGTCTTCCTTTCAGTGGGCCTTCTCCGAGGCCGCTTTTCGGATCGTAAGCGCCATGGTGGCTCTCTGATTCGCCGCAATCTTTTCTTTCAGCTCCTCTCCTTCTCCCCAGATATGCCACTCTCACAATAAGTCAAATTTGTTTCTATTTAATCGGCTGGCTGTCATAAAGTACAATTACAGCTGCAGAAGCATCAGACCACTTGGAGCTGAGGAAAAAAAAAAAAAACTGAATTTGATCGCAAATTTATTGCTTCCTTAAAGGTAAGCTGGGCCAGCAGCCCCTCGGCTCGCACTCATTTCCGTCGTGCAGATGTTTTACAGTTGATAGCTTTTACACTGCACAACCGTGGATTAAAAATAAGATTTTGCCAGAGAATGTTAATGTAGTCTGTATTGATGCTGTCCAAAGACGCCCCTGCCTCATAAAAATGCTGAATTGTGATGGAGGCCCTGTTGTCACCACCATGTCAATGAGGGCCATCAGGGATACTCAACCTTCTTTACTTTTTGAGGGGAACACGTCAGCTTTACAAATGAGACAAACTGTAAGATAATTCATCAGAGAAACTGGCATCAGTTGAAAGGAGATACTGAAACAACATCGATTGTAGGCATGGGGGTTTGCATCTGAGGAAACAAACAGCATTACTATGGTGAGAATGGGGGGGTCCATCTGACGGGCACTGGGGTCCATGTAATCTTAAACGATAAGCAGATATAAACATAGATATGAAAGGCACTATATGATAGATAGATAGATAGATACACGTAGATAGATAGATGTGAAAGGCACTATATAATAAACAGATAGATAGACACCCCCCTCTAGTGACTGCCTGGTCATTCTCAGTTGGTATGAGGTGTCATGAGGACTCAATGGAGTCCCCTGCTGCTTTAGTCTGCTTTTTAACTCTTTGAGGTGTCTGGAAAACCAATTTATTAATTGATTGATTGTATTGTTTTGTTGTGTTGGAGTTTAATTTTTTGTACTTAAATGTTCTTCACTTTGATTTTTTTTCACCTTCAAATTGCTAATTTTGATATTGGCCCCATGATGAAGACACAGAGATGCTGCCCACCTTGTTAGTTTCACTGGTGTCTGTCCCTTATTGTGTGGCTTTAAATAGAAAAAAGCTGTCTTAATGAAAAGGGCAAACCTGCACTCACTCCCTGAAAAAAACTGCCTTAGCCTCAAGTCGGGGGGCCATGAGGCTGAAATTCAGAGCAGGCATGTTGCCTTTAATGCTGGAGGCCAGGCCAGGTGAGGTGAAATGCTTCAGCTATGGGCCTACACCCGCCGCCTGGTGCTTTCCTCTCCTGCATTTTCTGAAGCGATCAGTCCCACCGCCTCAATTATGAACCAGAGAGGAAGAAAAACGAGGGAAGAGAATGAGCACCATAAGGCCGGCATTCCAACATACCTGATCTTAAATGTCTCCGAGTACACCAGTGAGCTATAACTGACTCGACCGAGTGACAGCAGAAATAAACGGCCTCATTTAATAAAAACAAAAAGGACAACCATCGGATTTGCAGACAACTTTAAACGGATGCCATGCAGAGAGAAGACATCAATTATTTATTACAAATACAGCAGAGCTCAAAAGACTCCAAAGTGCAGCGAAGACAATAAAACTGGCATGAAGTTCTCCTAATTACATTTAACTTTGACTGGAGGAAGTGGGGGGGGGGGGGGGAGCACAGCGATCAGCACTTGTTCCTTGCACATCCAGCCACCAGGTTCAAATCCAGCATGCAGTCGATGTCTTTGTGTGTTTGCATGTTCTACCTGGGCCTGTGTGGGGTTTGATCTGGGTGAACTGACAACTTGAAATTAGGGTGGCTCCTTCTTTGTGCCCAGTGCTGCCAGGATAGATGTATTTTGATTAAACACGTTCCAGAATGTTAGGCTGTCTAATAGATAGATAGATAGATAGATAGATAGATAGATAGATAGATAGATAGATAGATAGATAGATAGATAGATAGAAACTTTATTAATCCCAAAGGAGACTGCAGGCACTCATTTTCATATAACTAGAAAGATCATAATCTTGATTATGCTAAAAAGATACAAATACATAAATAATATCAATGGCCTAGAAGTATATTAACAGAGTTGCGTTGCCACAGTTCTCAATGTCAGTCATTGGCACAGTTTATTGCACACGGCATCATTGTTTTTGGAGATGTCTGCTAGATCACCTCAGTACCACTGAGCACTAATTGAACAAGACCACCATGGCTGAGGGGTGACTCATTGTCCAGGGTGGTAAGCAGCCTCCTAAGTGACCGTTTATTCAAACTCTTCCTCCAGTGCATCCATCCTGACTGAACCTGCCATTTTAATCTTAGTCTGTTGGCATCACCCACACTAATGCCATTTCCCCAGCACAAAACCACATAGACAATTACGTGGACCAGTACAGACTGGTAGAAAATATCTAAGAGTGTCCCACATACACCAAATGACTTCAGCCTTCTCGGGAAGTAGATGGTGACTCTGACCATTCCTGTATGCGGATGGCCTCTGTGTTGGTTCTCCACTCAGGCCTGTTGCTCAGATGCACCCAAAGTATTTTTACATCCTCACCACCTGCACATCTTCACCCTCCATGAGAACAGGGAGCAGAGTGGACTTGACCCTTCTGAAGTCTACGATTATCGCCTTATTCTTCACCTTATTCTTACTGATGTTGAGTTACGGGTGGTTCCGTTTGCTCCATTCAACAAAGCCCTTCACTAGTGTCCTGTATTCTTTCATCTCTAATATTCCTAGGTATGGCTACGTCATCGTAAAATTTCTGCAGCTGCCATGATTCTGTATTGTATCTAAAGTATGAGGAGGTGTACAGGGTAACGGGGGGGAGACAGTACAGCTCCATATGTAGCCCCTGAGCTTCTCGTGGCCATGTCTGACACACCGTTCTTAGGTCACATGTACTGGTCTCCAACTTGAGTGCTCCATTATCCAGGATAGTGTGGTAGCATCAGCTTTCACTGACTGGAGCTTCTCTTCTCCCTCAGCACTTTGGGCTCTATGGTGTTTATGGTGTTTAATTTACTAGAGACGTCAACAAACACTGCTGGGCCTGTTACTCCAGATGGCAGTCGGCTCTGGACAGAAGATAGACAACAGCATCTTGGACTGACAAACAGCTTTGAAGCTTTGTTCAAATAAGTGGATGGCACTTTATCTCCTATACTGAGCTTTAACTTTGATATCTCTTGTCAAACCACATTTGTTTCGATAGTTTTTTACAAGTCGGTCCGGAGTTCAGTTTAATAAAGGCTACATGACAAGAGGCCACTTAGGAATTGTACGCTTAGGGAATGATATGTTGGCAAGTCAACAGTGAGCAGGCCATGCCACCCAACAAATTGATGAAGCAAACCCTGCATGATGAGAGAAGCATTTTGACAAAGAGACATCCAGAGAGCAAAGTAACTGCAGGCAGCTTTGACAAGCATGGCTGCTTGTGGTGCCCGCATCATGTACTGTAGGTCTTACCACTTGGCCACTTTATATGAGATGCCAGTAATGGAAAGGCAATAAAATGAAATATTACGATACACCATGAAGTATGGGAAGAGGAGCACAACTGTATAGGCACTTGATGCCAGCACATCATGCACGTCACATTAACATTTTAAGTGGCATAACCTAGCATGTTGGATACAATGGCATAGCTCAGAAATGATTTGATAACTATAGTGGATACACGACAGCACACATCCACTGTCTTTTTAAACATTTTTAAGCTCAATGTTTTAGTTGAGATTAAGAAGGCAGTACAGTTAAGGGTGACAAGTCGTAACAGCGTCTCCTGCCATCTGTCCAAAGAAGGCTGTAGTACTGGATGAATGTAAGCAAAAAAGAAGGTTGAAAAAAAATGGATAAATACAGTGGATATAATGCTCCAATCTAAAGCCCTGTCAGCTTACGTGGTACAAAGTCTGAGGCTTTGACTCAGGTGCTGATGTCTGTGGTTTGATCCCCTCAATGGGAAGCAAAGGTGTGTACGCCTAAAGAGTCCCAGTTATGGCGAAAAATGTGTTGTGTACTCTTTGTATAATTTAACAGGTACTGTATAACATTTCAGTTTATACGTACATGTAAGTTGTATGCTTGTATATACAGTGGATTCAAAAAGTCTTCAGACCTCTTCAAGTTCTTCACACTTCATTGTGCTGTAGATTTCATTCTAAATGGATACATTGCACTGCAGTGTACAGGTAACATCCCATAATGACAAAGTGAAAACATGGTGTCAGAAAGGTTTGCAAAGTTATAACAAATGAAAAACTGAAATCTCTCATTCATACAAGTATTCAGAACCTTAATTCAGTACTTTGTAGAAGCCCCTTGGTCTTAGTTGATGTCACCATGAAGCCATCTGTGCGCAGTGTTCAGAAGCAGTATCTGCTCCTCTAAGGCTGCAAATTCTCCTGATTAGAGACCACTTCTCAGGGCCCCTGTAGTGTTAATGCTGCAGGTTCAAAAGTGGCCACAGTGAAAATCTATGAACTGAGATGGATCGTGGTGTGAATCCATGGTAGTACGCTTGGCGTAGTCAGCAAGATTTGCAATGTGAAGGGGTGGAGTGTGGAGGTGTGTAGCTGTGCAGTTTGACAGTGGCTGAGTGAGACAGAGAGAAAGAGAGCGAGAGAGAGAGAGATCTGTTGAAGTCACCAGGTAGTGTTCTGCTTGTAGTGTTCAGAAGAGAGTTCTCCTGTTAACTCAGGCTGAGAAGACTCAGCTTCTGAACACTGTCTTAATCCTGACATCATGGGTTTGCAGGTGGCCACTGGCAGTTACCACAGTGCAAATCTATGAATTAAGATGGATTGTGGTGCGAGTCCACAGCAAAACATTTGGTGTAGTTGGCAGGATTTGCACTGTGGAGTGTGGAGGTGCGTAGCTGTGCAGTTTGACAGTGGCTGAGTGAGACAGAGAGAACAAGAGCAAGAGAAAGAGAAATCTGTTGAAGTCACCAGGTAGTGTTCTGCTTGTAGTGTCCAGAAGAGACTTCTTCTGTTAACTCAGGCTGAGAAGACTCAGCTTCTGAAGGTTGTTGTAATCCTGATCTCATGGGATTGCAGGTAGCAACTGGCAATTACCACAGTACAACTCTACGAATTAAGATAGATTGTGGTGTGAGTCTACAGCAAAACATTTGGCGTAGTCGGCAGGATTTGCACTTTGCAGGGGTGAAGTGAAGAAGCCTGGAGCTCTGCAGTATGGTGATGGCTGAGTGTGAGAGAGAGAGAGAGAACTCTACTGAAGTCATCAGGTAGCATTCTGCTTGCAGTGTCCAGAAGCAGTATCTGCTCAGCCATGGATGAGGGGTCCTCCTATTAACTCAGGCTGAGAAGACACAGCTTCTGAAGGCTGTTGTAATCCTGAAATCCTGTGTAAATCTACGAACTGAGATGGATTGTGGTTGGCGTCCATGGCAAAACACTTGGTGTAGTTGACAGGATTTGCACTTGGCAGGGGTTGAAGTTTGAAAGCCTGGAGCTGTGTGGTACGGTGGTGGCTGAGTGAGAGAGAGAGTTCTACTAAAGTCGTCAGGTAGCGTTCTGCTTGCAGTGTTTAGAAGCAGTATCTGCGCGGCCATGGATGAGGGGTCCTCCTGTTAACGAAGTCTGAGGAGACACAGCTTCTGAAGGCTCTTGCAATCCTGACACCATGAGTTTGTTGGTGGCCACTGGCATCTACCACAGTGCATATCTGTGAACTGACATGGATCGTGGTTGGAGTCCATGGCAATACACACTAAAAACAATATCATGGCTGCATTATCTAAAACGTTATAATGATTCACTAATTCTCTGACACTGTCGTTTTCCGTCAAAGCACCAGATTGATGCGCCATCTATCATGTTCAGATCCAACCACCAATTTTAGCTTAAGACTTCAGCATAGATTTTCATTTTCCATTAGGCGCCTTTTTTGAAAAAGATGATGTTTAAGAAATTTGAACTCCATTTAGCCGCAGACCCTCCACATCTAACAGTTACCAACAGCACAGGCGGCTTTTCATGGCTTGCTGTAATCTGCTGTCTGTGTTAGCAGTTCTAGCCATGTGATATTGTAAAATGGATTTTAAAACCTATTTTTTGTACACTACCAGTACATTCAGTTACAAAAACATAATATGTAATAATAATATATGATAAACACAATTTGTGGCAGTGACTAGGCAATGTGGTGTAGCGGTTAAGGCTTTGGTTTTTAAACCCTGAGGATGGGTGTTCATATCCCACTACTGCCACTGTGTAACCCCTAGTAAGTCACTTCACCTGGCCGCACTCCAGATGGGAAAACAAAAAGTAACCAATTACATCTCAAATGTTGTGAAGACATCACTCAAATCAGTAAGTCTTAAATTTAAAAACGCTCCAACTTTCACAGCAGCTCACCAAGTTTCCGAATGCTCAGAATGCCGACGTTTTCTCACATGTTATTCTTAAGAATTACTTAGGAGTGATTTGAAATCACCCATCCTGCACTTTCTGACTCATCGGCAAGAGGAAAATCCCCACATATGACCTACCATTCAACTCGTCTTAATGTCCAGTTATACAAGATGTCCAGCTTTTCTGTCACAGCCAACCAATATTTGGCCTTGCAGAGCTAAGAAACCCACATTTTTAGGCCTGTTACATAAGTCATTTTCTTTGGGATTCTTAAAGTTTTTCTGATTCGGACTTTTCAACAATATTTTGTGCATGAAATCACACCCTTATGATTAAGAGTGTTTTATTGTTTTGTCTTCGTTGAGTATATATATATATATAGTAATAAAATATATATTACTCTACTTTTCTCTTTTGTATTATTGATATGTAACCTTTGTCAGAATGCCTCATATCTCCCAGACTTACCACTGTTTCTAAGGTATTGTACTTTATAACTTCTCCCCACCTTCCCTTCTACATTTATAACCTCAGGCAATTATGTGTACTAAAAGACAAGCAGGAGTTAAGTTACAATTTAAACAATGTATTACTGATAATATTCATAAATAATAACAATATGCAAACTACATTTGAATATTGGCAACCATACAATAAATGTTGATGTGTAGTTTCAGGTGGCACACAGACTTGTTAGTTACTTAAAATGTCTCTGGTTAAGTCCTCATGTTTGGTCAGCTTTGTTCAGAACAGGCTGCATGCCTGTCTCAATATGGCTGCCGAGCTGTGCTCTTCATTGTATTGTCCTTTTCAGTTCATGGGGTGTGAGATGCTCCTTCATCATTTGGTGGTATGAGAGATAGAGAGTGAAGTAAAGCAAGCAAATTTACAGGTTTTCTGTCCAACTCCTACAGCCAACAGGGCATCATGGTACCTAAAGGCTTCTGATACAAGCCAATTCCAAACAGCCATATTTCAGACCAATGGGGGGACAGAATACCTTCACACCTGCCCTCCAAACCATGTGTTAAGGTAAAGCTTGGCAGTTAGGCAGCCTGGCGTTCCTGAGAGGGCTGACAGAGAGACTTCAGCAGAGAAATATTGGCCAAAATTGTTTCAGGCACGTCTACCAACCCTGTCGTAAAATTACAAAGAGACTCATTTATTAAAGTGGGGAAGGGGTTCTTAACCATCGAACCATCGCTGTTCTTCTCAATAATGTAACACTAATATTACATTGCTTTGCCTAAGTTACAAATAAAGGCATACAAAATATTTATCAACTTGTATGCAAAACTTCACATCTCAACAAATAGTAAAACTCGAAGTTGTGCAGGCCACATAAACCGACCCCAGGGGTTCACCCAGTAAATAGTTTCTCCTTTTAACAAAATTTCAAAAAAAGTTAACTGGTCATATTGGCACGTGGAGTGTCGTATGCCATTTCAAGGTTGCTGATCATGAATATGATCAAATTTTCAATATTCGATTCTTTACTGGTGGTCCCAGCCCACTAAGAACCACTCAAGGAAGGTTAAAAATGACAAAACTGCAAACATAAGCATGTGGAGTATCGTTTCAAACAATTTGAGGTTATTTTTGATTTTTAATGCTTTGTTAGGTATCTGCACTTCTACAAACGATGAAAAGTTACACATTTCTATTAGAATGTAGAATATTTAGACTGTAAACATTTAAACTGAAGCACACCTTTTAATATTTCACATATCTGATGCCTCTATTCTTGTATATTATGCACTCATGAAGTCAGTCGTCTCATTTCTTATGAATTGGGATGGCTCGCTTTCATTGAGACTTTTTAATTTTTGGTCTGATGTCTCTTCGCTGTATTTTAACACGGACAGCCACAGTTGGGTGGTAGGCTGCTCTAAAGATTTACAGTTTTTGGCACTTTATAAGACATTGAGCCAAAGTGGAGGCTTTCCCCGGCAGGCAGCACACACACACAGAGTCTCTGGCATGGAGTTACTTTGGAGTCACCATTGATCGTACCGGCACGTCTTTTCATGAATAGCAGAAAGATGACGGACACCCCAGTAATGTTATCTACTGCACCCTTCATAAAGAATATAAGTTCAGTAAATTTAAAAAAACATAATAAGATTCCACAATAAATAGGCAAAATGAAATGAGAATAGCCAGCAACCATGAGCACACCATCACAAATAAAAGTGCAGGCCACGAAAGGAATTCCACTCATGGGCCCGATTCTTATTGGGGAGGTAATGGTGGGTAATTGAATTACTGCAGACCTGCAGTAAGTGGAGAGTAACGTGACCCTCACTTCCATCTGTCCAGTCGCGGCCCCCCTCTACCGTCCACACTGCTTCCTGTAGCTGACCGGTCTTCGCGGTAAACCAGTCCAATTCCCCGGACTCTCCTGCAACAACAGCACGTATCATTTACAGCCAACGTCGAGAGCGGCTAAGTGCACTTAGGCATATTTTATGAAACCCTTTGGGGAGTCTCGGAAAGGGTGAAAATGAAAGGAGGGGGACAGATGGATGGAAGCAGAAGACGAGGGAGAAAGCGGGAACTCCATCTTGCCGCTGTTATGTGCCTTGGCTTTCTTGCTGCCCCCCACCCACCCCACCTCATCCTGTGCAATTGCCAATCCTTGCCACAATAACTCTTCTTCAAATGAAATCAATTAGGCAATTATTAGCTTCAATCAATACAATATGAGATACATTCATTCATTCCCAGTGCGAATTGCCCAGAATAAGAGGTATTAGTCCACCCAGCAGGCTGCTTGTGTGCCGTTTCCTTTTATTATTATTTTAAATCAGTCTGCGTTAGCCAAAGTTTAATTTACAGTGCTTGCATTCTGGGTCTGGCAGTGGGCACACAGTTTGGGTCATGGCCAAGCGCAACATAAATTGGATTGAAACAGGAAGCATCAAATGTATTAGCTCAGTGCGCACAAATGCTAAATAATGTAAATGACAAGGAGGAGGAGGAGGTGGAATCACTAAGCAGGATGCCCCCCATGGATGTGCTTGTCTTGCCTCATGCCATAGGTGAAATTCTAGAAAAGTTCACCTGCCAGGAAACCCAAACCTGTTCTGCTGAGCATTTCGACAAACTCATGCAATCACACAAGCCCGCGTGAGCTATTAGAAACACAAACAGACACTAAGTTTGATTAAGTAGTAATCACCCGTGTGTTGAATTATTGGTGGACTGTGCGTATTTCATCTCTTATGTCAGGCATGTCAAACTCACTACCATTGGTGGGCCGCTTCGACTGCCATACGTGCGTCAGCAGGCCGCACTGTAACAAATACTATTATACTATTATACAAAGTTACTGTAGCTTTCTTTCTTATACTGAAAACTTAAAAAAATGTAACACTTAAAGTTTAAAGAAAAGCAATTTATTTCCATACACTCTCCGTACAACACCGTACAATTAGAGTCTTAGCCTCTTAGCTAGGTCCTTATATAGGAGTCTTACAGTCTGAGATCTATTTCTTTTGTCCCGACACTTGACATCTCTTGTTAGTAACAAGTTTGTCAATATCAGACTTGAAATCTTGTGCAGTTGCAACTTTTATGAGGGATGAAAGGTGCTCGACAGTAAGTCTTGAGCGATGTGGGGTTTTGGTAGCTTTCATTAACGAAAACAATTGCTTACAAAGGTAAGTGCTTCCGAACATAGACAGTACTCTCGATGCCATCTTACGGATCTGCACATACGAGGGTGGCAGGTAAGCATACAAGCCTGGCACACCAACTTCATTGTATTTTGCCTTCAGAATAGAATCTGACTGCAGTTCAATCAATTCCATTTGGATATTCTCAGGCGCATTCTCAAAGTTGTAAGAGTATGGTGACGTAAACAGCTCAAAGTCCTGTTCGTGTGAACTGAAATCACGAAAGCGCTCAATGAATTCATCCATCCCTCCATCCATCCTCTTCCGCTTATCCGAGATCAGGTCACGGGGGTAGCAGCTTGAGCAGAGATGCCCAGACTTCCCTCTCCCTGGCCTCTTCTTTTAGCTCTTCTGGGGGAATCCCGAGGCGTTCCCAGGCCAGCCGAAATACATAGTCCCTCCAGCATGTCCTGGGTCTTCCCCTCTGGCCTCCGCTTGGTTAGACATGCCCGGAACACCTCACCAGGGAGGCGTCCTAATCAGATGCCCGAGCCACCTCATCTGACTCCTCTTTATGCGGAGGAGCAGTGGCTCAACTCTGAGTTCCTGCCGGATGACTGAACATCCCACCTTATCTTTAAGGGAAAGCCCAGACACCCTGCGGAGGAAACTCATTTAAGCCGCTTATATTCACGATCTTGTTCTTTCAGTCACTACCCACAGCTCATGACCATAGGTGAGGGTACAAACGTAGATCGACTGGTAAATTGAGAGCCTTGTCTTACGGCTCAGCTCCTTTTTCATCACGACAGACACAGAGCCCGCATCACTGCGGATGCCGCACTGATCCGCCTGTCGATCTTCTGCTCCATTACTTGAAAATATGCCAGTGGTCAGTTCTGCCCAGTGGCCAATCTCAGCAGCCCAGCCAGTTGTGTAGCCTGCCAGGCTGCTGCAACCTAGCACTTTAGTTGCGACGTCGCGGCTCATTAACTTTGGTTAATGAGTGTGGGGGCAGTGTCAAGCATAGGGTATCAAGGAGCTGATGCCGCACGTGCAACTATACTAGCAGATGATGTTTTCAGTACCGTAATGCCATGGGAAAAGTGCTTTTGTCAGAAGGCGGAAGTAAGAAAAGTCAATAAGTAACGCCGAAGATGCAGAATGATTCAATCACAAACGATAGTAATAATTTTGTATAAGTTTAGTGCTAACTAGGATCTGTCATGCGGGCCGCGTGTTTGACATGCCTGTCTTACGTCATCAGTTGTCGTTTACTCGTTTCTTCCCTCCTACCTGTTGTGTTTATATCGTTGGTGACTGATGTGGCCGATACTCACATGCATGGCAGTGTACAGTTGGCGGTGGTCGTGGTTGGGCTTGACGCAGCATCTGTCTTTCTCAGTTGGCCTCTTCATTTCTCCAATGGTAGTTTTCAAATATCTCATAATGGTGTTTCGCCAGAACTTGTGGTCAGCTGCTTGAGCCTCCCCGGTGTCCCAACTAATGTTAGACTTTTTCAATATTTGTCTGAGTTGGTCTTTTTAGCGCCGGATGGGACGGCCCACATTGTGTTTAAATGTCGACTATAAATTTAACGTTCTGTGTTAATGTGTGCCATTTAGGGCAACATGTTGTCTTGTTTACATTAAAATTACCACTAATAAAGGGTCATCACTGAACAGAACCAATGGAGAGTCACTAGTCAAATCATCAGACATGGCTTTGAGATGTGGGAGGAAGCTGCAGTATTGGGAAGTAAGCCGGCATGCACGCGGGGAGAGTGTCAAGCTCCGAGATTCTGCCAGTGTGTTCATTCCGTTGTCTTGTTCTAGACTAATAAATAGTTTTGCAGGTTCACGGTGTCCTTATTGTCACCTGTACGTGTGCTAATCAACATGGAACACATTGCTATGATTAGCGACTAGAACTACCTGACCTCGGCACTTCTGTCTTCCTTACCTGACAAATTCTACCTCTAATGAAACAAACTTTGCACTGCCAAGCCTCATAATTAAATAAAATAACACGTATCACTAACAGTAAGGGCTTGGCTTCTAATTATAAGACTGGTTGCAGTGAAAACCCGAAGCCATTGCAGTTGCTCTTGCACTGGGGGGAAGACGCTGAAGCAGCTCAGTGCTCATTGTTAACTGGCGGCTGCTTACAGAAAAAAAAAAAAAGAAAAACACACACAAGCAGGTTACGATTCAGAATCTTAATAAGTGAGTCGGTTAAAGAGAAGGTGACAACAGGACGTTTCAAGAAATGTATTCTCCCAATGTTACTGCACGTTCAATTTTTACTTTTTTTGTTTTCCTGCAAATACTCCTTCCTGTCGCATTCCAAAAATGTGCACATTAGACAAGAGGTGATTCTAAATCTGCCCCATATGTGCTGGCATGAATGTGGGATCCTGGTCCCAACCATGGCATGAGTTAGAGTACCTGTAAGTTGGTAAATGGAGTCACTGCTGTAGTAGAATAGGCTTCAGATGTCTGCAGCTGAAGTGCCGGGCGCTAAAATGACTTACTTTTAATATTCATCATACTGGGCTGGTGTGGAGTCAATGAGCCTGATAATTTGGCATGAAAGCCACTGTGGGGCAGCACTCCCTGCAAGGAAATTTAGGCTTACCTCAATACCTGGCATCCCCCAAACTGGTGCATGTTAGGTGAATTGGGCTGAGAGGGTGGGCCCTGTGATGGATTAGCATCCTCTCTAGAGTGGCATCCAGCCTTGAAATCAGGGCTGACAGGACAGGCTTCAACTCCCCGTGACCCTCAGTGCACTTTGTTGTATTGTGTTTCGATATCTGAACCATCACTGCTATGCTTCAAATTCAGGTTGTCATGTGTCCATAGTCAAATTAAATTCTTACAGTCTAGAGACAGTAGAACAATCCAGAAACAGACCCATTAGCCTATATATATGGGATACGACACGCAGTACACGTAACGGTATACATGAAACCTCATGGCTTTGTCAGCATGAGCAACCGTATTACATAGAAAGAAAAAAAAAAACTTTTACTGATTTGGCTTATATAAAACAACAGCTGACCGTGCCCTGAATATATGGAACTTATATTAAAAGCTATAATCAGATTAAAAAAATAACATTAAACACCAATTCCTCTCATTTTATCAAGCCTGTTAATGTTCTCCAGTGGGATAGACAAGTTGTACTCTATATTATTCAGCTTAAGTTAATTCTACAAATTAAGTTATCACCATCTGGAGGAAATAACTTCAACATGCAGAACTCATTTATTTTACGTACAGTAACAACTTTTTAAATTACGCCTGACGTGCAGTGAAAACCACGTGTCCCGTAGGACTTTGTGTAATTTGATTACAGTTTTGAGCACACGGCAGACAGGGTTTTCTTTATCTAAAGTTGGTGTGAAGAGCCCGGTGTGTTTGGTTTTAGCTGACAGTACGAGACCCCGTCAACACCAGCAGATTTCCAGTGCCCCCTTGAGGAAGAGCTGGGAATGGCTGGTTTGTTTGATCATAAATTTGGTTCTGGCTCAGTTTAGATTTTATAGTGCCTTTCACAGAAGGTTAACATTAGAGACACTGAGTGAAAAAAGTGAAAAATAAAATATGAACCTAATCTATTGCAGCCTTTGGCACTTTAGAATGGAGGACACCATTAAGACAGCAGAACTAAAACATCTCTTAATTTCACCAACTCTTAAGACAACTGAAGGCAGAGGAAAAATAGTGAAAGACTACAAGTCAGAAGGCCATCAGAATAGTAGGGTGGTCATAAACAAAAACAGGTGACACCCGATAGACGTTGACATGACAACGAAAGAAGATGCCAACACTGAGACAATCACATTCCTCCATTCTCGAGGATCGTGGCATCCCTGTGTGTTAAAACAAACCCACTCAGGATTGTTCTTTTGTGGTGGATGCTCCTGTGGGTTCAAAGGAGACAACACAGCTGTCATCACTGTCCAGCCTGGGCGCTGCTAGGTCACTAGACCCTGTGACCCTGAACTGGACCAGGCACGTTTGAGAATATGTCATGTCATGTTACGTCATGTTATGTTACGTAACATTACATTATATTACGTCACGTCCTGTTACATGATGTTATAGTTTTTCTATATTATGTCATGTTACGCCATATTATATTATGTCATGTCTTGTTATATTACATTATGTTTTGTTATTTTACATCATGTTATGCTATATTATGTCATGGCATGTCATGTTATATAACATCATGATTTATTTTACGTTATTTTATTTCATGTCATGTTACGTCATGTTATGTTATGTAACATTAAGTTAAATTACGGCACGTCCTGTTACGTGATTTTATAGCTTTGCTATATCATGTCATGTCATGTTACGCCATGTTATATTATGTCATGTCTTGCTATATTACATTATGTTTTGTTATTTTACGTCATTTCATGCTATATTATGTCATGGCATGTCATGTTACGTCATGTTATATAGCATCATATTTTGTTATTTTACGTTATTTTATTTCATGTCATGTCATGTTACGTCATGTTATATATTACACTATGTTTTGTTAATTTATATCATGATATGCTATATTATGTCATATCATGCTAAATTATGTTATGTCATGTCTTGTCATGTTATGTGATTTTACACCATGCCATGTTTTGCTATTTTATTTCATGTTATGTCATGTCATGTCAAATACTGTTATGTTTTATTATGTCATGTCATGTTACATGTCATATTATGTCATATTTTGTTATATTATGTCAGGTTATGCTAAGTTTATGTAAGTTTATGTTATTTTTTCTTACTTTATGACTTATGTTATATTAATTTTCCTTATGTCATGCCAAGTTATGCTATGTCATTTTATGTTATGTCTTGTTATCTCATTTTATGTCACTTCATGTTATATTATGTTATGCCACATTATTAGGTATTATACAGTATTATGTCATGTTATGTTATGGTATGGTATTTTTGTTCTTTTCATTTTATGACATGTAATGGCATGGCGTGTTATGTTGTGTCGTATTATGTCATGCAATTTTATTTGTGTTATATTCTTTTTTGACATAGGTGATGTTGTGCTATGTTAGTTTATGGTATTTTATGTTATGTCATGTTATGTTATTTTATTTTATATTTTACTGTACTATGTTATGTCACATTATGTCATGTATGTTATTTTTTTTGTATTATTTTATGACATGTTTTGTTTTGTCTTATGTCATGTCATATTATGTTATATGCCTTATATTATGTGATATGTTTAATATGCTTAAGATCAAGAGGCAAACAAAAAAAAAAACAACAAACACCACTGAAAGAAACCTCTAGGAGCCCACAGGTGGTGCAGACAATTCAGTGAAAAAGCCTGGAGGCCCAGGCAGGTGAGCCAAAGACACACCACCCCATGTCACTCTGCTCAGCTTACGGTGCTGGTCATTGCTCACAATGGCATGGGAAAGGCACTATATAAATAAAATGTATTATTATTATTATTATTATTATTATTATTATTATTATTATTATGAACATTCATACACACACTGATTTTTGCATGACTGATTTCTTTAACATGGAAACATTCATCCATTTACTTCCAAGCCCACCTAGTCCACTATAGGGGTGTGTGGAGTCAGCGGCCCTGAATGGGGTGTCAGTCCACTGCAGTCGATAAGTGGCCGGACTGGCATGGTTTAGGGGTGCCTGGGACTCAATGAAACTCCCGCAGCACTGTCACTAGCCTGCAAATCAAAATCCCCTTGTACCGTGGACACCTGACAACACAGCTGTCTGTGTGGATTGGGCACGCTCTCCCCGTGTCTGGGTGGGGTTTCCTCCTGATCCTCTGGCTTTGCTCATGCAGCTGATGGTTAACTGGTGACTCCACACCGGCCCAGTTTGATAAATATTAAAATAGTAAAACAGCAGCGGTGACATCAAGGAGTTTGCATTCTACACACACACACACACATGGAGGCGATGGGCTTGAAATGAAAATACAGAATACGGCCAATCAATGTGTGTGTGTGTGTGTCTGAGGTCCAGGGCACATTTAAGGCTAAGTTAAAAAGCATTTAAGTGGCAGCATCAGGCTTAATGCAAGATTATTTACAAAATGTCATTTTCTTTCTAAAATTTGTACAGTTCTTAATTCTCCCTCTCTCTCGCTGCGACTCTCTCCAGGGATGGACCTCGATGAGAAATTGCTTACATCTGTAAAAGCTGAAGCAGGCTCCTCTTTTTTTTATTCTCTGTAATCTTATTAAAAGTTGATGAAAAATGCTGACTCTAAAGCCACAAAATGGATAATTATGCCACACTCCTCTTTCAGAATTACTATACAAAATGGCCAATATCTTTAATGCTTATAAGTTCTCCTCATTTCCTTTTGCAGCTAATGCAGGAATAAGGGAAAAAAAAGAAAAGTAAAACATAAATCAATTGTTACACAAATCCACTCCGACAAAGCAGAAAATACTAATGTCGAATGCTGCACATATGGTATGAATTTTACAGGAGCCTAAAAAGCACTTAGGCTCGGCCTCCATTTTTTTTTGAATGAAATCTCCACGGCCGGCTCAGCTGCCCCCCTGGTCTCAGCTCCCCTGCCGGGCACAGTCTGTCTGTGTGGAGTGGGCACGCTCTCCTCGTGCCTGGGTAGGTTTTTCCTCCTGATCCTCTGGCTTTGCTGAAGGTTAACTGGTGACTCCACACCGGCCCTGCATGACAGAGTATTGGGGGGGGGGTATAAACGTCAACCTGCAGTGAACTGACACCCCATCCCGGGTTTGTCTTTGATAAAGATTGGCATAGAAACGAAGAAGCAGGCCTCGCCATAAGGAGAGGTCAAAGAAACCAGAGGGTTAAACTGTCTGACGCGCTCGCCTGATCCCCTCCAAATGTTAACGTCTTCCGGATCAGCGGCATCTCCTTGCGTTGCCATCTAGTTAACAACTATTTATGGCGGCCCTTGAAGCAATTCAGAAGTTGCACTTTACCCTAAATTGTTAACACAACACATTCTTTACAGCGTGAGTGGTACAAATTTCAAGTTTCAGAATGAATCTGCTCCAAGATGGCTAACTGGGCTTTGATCTTTGCGAATGTTGCAATATTTTACTATAATAAGCACATAATTAATTGGCACAGACTGGAATTAAATATTAAAATCCTAATAACGAATTCTTTTGATGGTGCTGGTACTTTAGATGTTTTACTTCCAGTCATTTCTGGCAATGCAGGCTTCTGTTTGCAAATTCTGATCAATAATGTAATGCAGAAAGGCGCTATGGCTGCGGCGGCCCCCCGGTACCTCGCGGCTGTTTGTCTCCCCGCCTGGCCCTGAGCTCTCTGCACGTGGCACGCTGACTCACTGTGCAGAGACGGGGACGCTCACTCAGCACCCGGAAGTGATTATTCAGACCCTCGAGTAAGAAAATTAACAGAGAGAGTCTGGAGCTGGAGAGCAAGACACAGTCCTGAATGGCGGCCAGGATCAAGCAGCCTGCCTCACACCCACGAGAACAGCAAGAACGGCTTGAAGGAGGAGGGAAATCCAGAAATTTAATGTTAACGTCCTGAGATTTTCCAGGTAAGGAAGACAGAAGGTTTGAGGTAAGCAAGTTCTCCTCACTAATCATGGCGGCGGAGAGTGCTGATGTGTTACGGGCGTTTCACTGCACTCGACACACATCACAAAATGAAATGGACCTGTAAGTTACAGTGCATTCAGAAAACATTTTCTTAGAAAGTCAGAGGCGCCCCCGTGACTGCAAGTTATGGGGATGTAATGTAATAATGCAACGGGAAAGAATTGGCATACAGAATGGAGGTATGACAACTGGTGGGTTGGTGCAAGGGCAACAATGTATATTAATATGGACAAAACGAAGGAGACGATTGTTGACTTCAGGAAGGCCCACTCTGTCCAAACCCCTCTGTACATTAAGGGTTCTGTAATGGAACTGATCGAGACTGGTGTGCACCGGACAGATGGCCTTACTTGGTCAATTAATGCCATCTCCATAGCCAAGAAGGCACAGCAGAGGTGAATGGTGGCTTGCTTCACACCACTCCAGCCGATGCTTGGCATTGTGTATAGTGGTCTTAGGCTTGAGGGCAGCTGCTTGGCCATGGAAACCCAATTCATGGACATCATGCTGATGTCGCTTCCAGAGGCAGTTTGGAATTCTGTGTGAGAGGAGAGGCGATTTTTACACGTTATATGCTTCAGCTCTTGGCAGCCCCGCTCTATGTTTGTGTGGTCTACCACTTTATGGCAGAGCTGTTGTTACTCCTAGACAAATTCACATCGCAGTACTGGCATTTACACTTGAAGGGGCAGACCCAGCAGAGCGGAAATTACACATTCTGACTTTGGGCAAAAGTGGCCTGCTATGACAGTGCTGCCTTTAAAGTCACTGAGCTCTTCAGTACAAACCAGTCGACAGCCAGTGTTTGTCAATGGGCTGTGTGGTGTAACGACGAAACACCTGAACTCACAACCTGGAGGAGTCTATCTATCTATCTATCTATAAACATATATTGTGTGTGACAAAACTCTGACAAATCCTAAAGGTCCACGTGAGTGTTAATAGAAGACAATATGGAGACTATCAAGCTCAGGTTTATCATCATTCATCACGTTTTAATCCCGTAAAGAGGAACACAATTTTACAGGCCTGTGGCATTTACAGAAATGTATCACCCAAGTGTGCTTTTTAGCGCCCCCTCCCTCCCCACCCCACCTACCTAACAAAAGCCTCAAGTTGCCAATGTTGACTAAATGAGGCAGATTCTATTGCAATATGTATGTAAAGCAGATTTCAAATTGTGTCTGCTTTGCACGCCTGTCAGTTGATTTGTTTTCATTGGAGAGGTTCTGTTTTGAAGCAGTTGATTAAGGAGCCACCTTGCTCGTTCAGGACACACCGTAGGAAAGTTCATTTCAGAAAATAAGGCGTCTCTCATGGGCACCGTGTTCTGGCTGGCAGGGAGGGGCTGGCGAGGCAATTTATACTGGTTAACTGCAAAATGTATGGCCCCCCCTTCACTTTATTTTAATATCCAGATGCTAAAAGGACTGAAATGCATAAAACGTATAGGACAAGAAATCCCCGTTGTTCTTTTATTTCAGCGTTGAGCAGAAATCCTCACCACTGCTGCAGATACCCAAATGCACAATGGTAGGTTGGAGAATAAAAATTAAAATGCTAGCAGAGAGGATCGCTTTCACATCTGCTCCAGCCATCAGGGCACCATGTCACAGTTTCCACGAGGGAGAATCATGTTATCACATCATAAAGCTCTCACACCAGACAAACTCATATATTATTCGCTCAAATGGGGGGCGAATTAGCAAATCCCGGGGATGACTCTTCCCTGTTTTTAATGCATCTCCCCGCCAAAGTATAAACCAACAGGATTCCCCCTAAGACCTCAAAGTAAGCCGACATTTTTCCTAGTCAAACTTTGAAACGGGCACCACGTCTGACAGAACACGGCGGGGTCCTGCAGGCAGGGAGAGTTTTAAATTCCGCTTCCCACTGCCTTCCCCGACACAGACATTGGCACAGAGTGCTCCTCTAAAATGCCTGGGAAAGCACTCAGAAAGATAATATCACCATGGGTACTCTGCGAGTAAGTAAAATGAGGATTTCAGAAATCGAAGCTGACACAGAACCCACATCAAGGGATTATAACCAGGTCAAAACCTGAAGATTAGGAATCGAGTACAATGCGTATCTTTTTCATTATGTATATAAAGTGTCGTCTGCAATTTTCATGCGCTCAAAGTCTTCATTTTCTTTCCAGGTCTTTTCTTTTAGTGAGACTACCATATTTTATCACATGCAAGCTTTTTATTCTAATAGCGGTTACTTCAAGACATCTTATGAATTCAATTTATATGCTAGGGACGGCTCTCTTACCTATAATGTGATCTTTAATGATGCTGTAAATGGGAAAGACGTGTAGCATGACTGTGTGTCTGCGTTCTTGCCTACTGGCAGGTTCTTGACAGCCACACATTGAAGCTGTTTCCGTTTGCATACCCAGAGCAAAGTCCGGAAAGTAAATACGTGTCAGCACAATGAATTCATTGGGTTTATATAGCAGCGTTCTAGCCTCCACTAAGAGCTTTAGTGAGTGGGGAGCCACTTCAGCCATCACCGACGTGGAGACCCACCTTGATGATATGACATCAGCCGTTACTGCGCCAGTACGCTCACCACACTTTAGGTGCCGAAGTGGTGAGAGACAGTTAGCTAATTAGAGACGGGATGATTAGGGAGCCAGAACGACCAGAACATGGTGGGCAATTTAGCCTGGACATAAGGATATGTCTTACTGTTTACAAAAGATGCCCAGGGATCTTTTATGACCACAGAGAGTCAGGACCTCGTTTTTTACGTCTCAGCGCCAAAGCCAATTTCTACAGCTCAGTGTCCCTGGCACTGCATTGGGGCATTGGCATCCACGTTCAGACCACAGGGCAAGCGTTGCCTGCTGCCCCCACCAACTCACCTTCAACGGCAACCCAAGCTTCCTCTACATCAGGGGTCCCCAACTCCGGTCCTGGAGGGCCCCAGTGGCTGCAGGTTTTCATTCTAACCCTTTTCTTAACTAGTGACCTGTTTTTGCTGCTAATGAATTTCTTTTGGTTGACTTGCTCTGGAAGACTCAGATCCCTTAATTGTTTCTTTTTCCTTACTTAGCAGCCAAGCAATAAGGAGATACCAAATGAGCCAAAACATGACTAGAAAACTGTGGCCATCATACAATATCTGAAAATAAAGAAAGGTGGAGATCTTAGGAATGCTGATCTGCTCAGGTCCACAAAACATTTTAACGCTGCTCTTAAAAAAGACAACAACTTCAGAAATGTCTGCCATTGCATAGGGAGAGCAGAGACGAGCCATGGAATCAAAGAATGGGTTTAATGAACAACAAGACTCTGTGCCTAATTTAGCAACTGGTTGGAGTTTGAGGCCCTGACTTAGTTGGTCTTCTGTTGGCTCCCTCACTTCACATTTCATTTCTATTTGGCTGCCATTTAAGGAAAGAAATGAAGCAATTCAGAGGAACGATGAAGAAAAACTCAGGGGGACGCATCTTAAAAAACAAGTCAATTCAAAGGAATATACAGTAAAATGAGTTAATTAGCAGCAAAAACTGGTCACTAATTAACAAAATGATTAGAATGAAAACCTGCAGCCACTGGGGCCCTCCAGGACCAGAGTTGGGGATCCCTGCTCTCCATGGTTTCACTTCTAAGGCCTGTCTGGGCCTGAACATGCTTAGCTTCTGAGGTGCAGGTGGCATGACTGCTGGTACATGCTGTCAGCCTCCAGCACTGGCCAGGGCAGCCCCGCTGATCACTGGGACTGAATGCACTGTTAATTAATGACCAGAATTAAAAACTGTTTCACAAGCCTTTTATTTTTTCTTATTTCTGTTCTTTCATGGTAGGTTAAACCATGAGACATCAGACAGACGAGCCTCTCTTCTGTTTATGAGGTCCGGATCACCCGCTCATCACTGCATTCTGTGCATTGTACTTCCAGGTAAGCATTCATTCAGTCACACAAGCCCACTGCTACAACTAAACACAAACCTGTTTGATTTTCTTGCGTCGAGGTGTGGACTAGTTGGAGTGAGTTACTGGGTTTGCCACATTATGGGAGAGGCTTCATTCAGGGTGCATTCAGCCGACTGCTTCCAACTCATTAAGATTATGTAAATACAGGTTATGACTGAAAATCGCTGGAGAAGTCGTCAAACGTGATGTGAATCCAATACATGGAAAACGTCTTAGGCCATGCTGCCATGTTAAACAGGGAAGTTGTGATGAAGTCGTAACAGCGTCATTGGTAGTGGATGCCATTGGCGGAAACAACAACCATAACCATGAGTTTTAAGTATTACTCAGGGATCAGGCCAGAGATCTGGCCTATCGATCATCACTACCAAAACGCAAATCAAAGGTTTGTCATTAGAAAACCAAATAAACAGTCAGGAACTGGAAATTCTAAAGCACTTGGAATGCACACCCAATCACAAAAAGTTATTTTTTACAGAGATCCTCAAACTCGGATAATGAAGTGTTTGTTTAGCAACATCGATGAATATGTCGTTTCCGGTTGTAATGATGGTGACTCTGCATAGCAATGCATGTAAAAAACAAAAACAGCACAGTTATTTGTATTTATAACTATATAGTAATAATAGTGCAAAATAAGTGCAAAACTTGACACAAAACTTAATAACCCAAAACAGGACAAAGAAAACTGTGAAGGAAAAAGAAACAGAAACAAACACATGGGAAAGTTTTGAAATAAGCAGAATCGTATCAGCGGCCAAGCAAAACCTGCGTAAAATAGCATCATCCGCAAGAAGAACAAACCATAGTGACGTCGCCATCATAAAGATAAAATATCTCGAGGGGTGTGTAAACATTCCATAAAGCCCACAAAATGTAAAAAAAAATGCAAAACAGGAATCTCAAAACTGAGATTAGGGAGAGTAGGAGCCAATCCCAGAAAGTTAATGTTGATATTCAAATCCACGTTAAGTGTTTGCGTAATTTGAATTGAATAGAAGTTTCACGTTCGGTAGTTGCTTAGGTGGTGGTACCATCTTTTACACCTGTAAGCTACCATGTAGCAGAATGTTCTCATCCATATCTGTGATGACAGAATGCTAATTCTCTGCTGAAGTCTGCTAGAAGTATGGCCTGTTAGAACCATCTGCTCTGACGAGTGTCCCGTAAGTTAAGGATTGCAATTTAAAGAGACGTAACTCTTTATTATTGTATGAATTGCTTAGAAACTTATCAAGTAAAGACACTTGGACTATGGAATTAGTAGCAGACATGCCCCATTCGCTGCCCGAATCTTTCATTGAAGCAAGCTGAAGCTGCAGAATTTTGGAAACCCTGAACAAACACAGCTCCAGGATTGATCACAAATCATGGAAAAAAACAAACAGAGGATCGAGGGGATCAGTGCACTTGACTTCAGCATCGCTGGAGGGCACTTCAAAATCATTCTCACCATCTCGCAGGAAGAAGGCAATGCTTGTTAATTAATAAAGCCATGTCAACAAGTGGGTCATCGGAAATTTCAAAAAGAAAAATCCACAAGTCTGTTCACACTGTTTTTCAATTAAATCAGACAAAGGTGAACTTAAAAAATAAATTAATGCGCCATGAAGTTAAAAATTAACAGAACAATTCAAGACAGACATTGTGAAATGTGCAAAGCACGTAGTTCAGACTGAAGGTCTGTTGGTTGTTGAGGAGCTAAACAGAGGAATAGGACACGATACAATTCTTTCGATATGAATATCTTCTCCTTTCACAATGGGAGTCGAAGCCACCCTTGTTAAGTTAATGTAATACCACAACTGAAGAGATAATGTCACAGAGTAACAAACCAAGCACAAAACACCACCACTTCTCTATTATGCTAGCATGAACTAACAAGGAAAATACCGACTAGGACCGGGAGATAAGACATAGGCAGAAGGCAGAAAAGGGTTCAAAACTGACAGATAAAGAATCGAGTGACAAAACCGAATTGAGAGTTAAAAATCAAGGTCAGCAATACTAAAGCAAGGGGCAAGACCCAGAAAGACTTTAAAGAGGGAATATTACAAGAATTAATTTGTTAGACGAAAAGGGTTGGGGATATAGTGACTCAATGATGAAGGACTCTGAATGGCGACCCTTGAACACATTGTGTTGTTACTGGGAGTTTATAAACTCGGAGGACATGCCCCTAGCCACGCCCATAACAACGCCCCCTTTAGTGTTTCAAATCTGGCTGAATTCCTCCTGAAATGGAAAAATTAGCAAGTTTTGGGAGAAGAAATTACTGAATGTTTAAAGATTCATTTGAAATTGGTGTCTCTAGCTATATTTGACTATATTAAAATCCTCTCTCTGACACACTAATACTGAGGATTTTTAAGCTAATGAATCTTTCAGCAGAAGTGTGTCAAGAAATGCAACTGGGGGTCTTTTATACCAACAGCAATACATTGTATAATGGGACTGGGGCAGGCAAGTCAGAAATCTTCTTTCTTTTTAATTTTCTTGCTTTTCAGTTATTCTGGTGTGTGTTCAGACCATAGTATGAGAGTTTATTTATTTATGGAATTATTTATTTAAAGAGCTTCTGTAAAAAGCCAGATTTTCTCCTTAGAACAAAATAAGTTTTATCTATCTATCTATCTATCTATTCATGATATTCTAAGAACAAATCTTAGTTCACCTGTGATTTCTTGTTATAACTAAAAAACAACAATTTAATGGAAATAATGGAAATTTCGTGTAATTGTATAATTTAAAAAAGTATATAATTATTGATAATCATAAAATATCCCAAGAAAGGATAATAACAGACTCCTTCAAATCAGATTAGATTGTTCTCTTTTTAGTTAGAAAATCCATCGGCCTACTGGTTTTACTATTGCAGAATTTATTAAGAATTATATTTGAACTATTGCTGTCATAATCTTGTTCAGTTAATCAAATTCACGGAAATGTCCAAAGGTTCAGAAGCTGATGATACTCCTGTTTTAAGATTGCCAGATTTCTAGGGTAAATTTTCAAGTGTCGGTTGATGCATTTGATGTGGGAATTGGAGAGGTTTGTCACAGAGCTCCTAAGACACACAAACTCCTTTTAATTGTTTCCTTTTCAAGATAATTGCTTCATGCTGTTCATAGTTATAATAAAGGAAATAAAGAATACCTACTACTCTTAATATTAGAGGTAAACTGGTCCTCGAGGATTAGAGGCATTTCTGTCCATTCCTGACACAGATGGATCATAAACATCTCTCTACTATAAAAAAAAAACTTGCAACGAGACATGATCTTTGAAGAGCGACAGAGACACTTTTACGTCCCGCGAGACGGTCAAGTCACGTCATACTTACAACCTTTGGAAGCAAGTCCCGTGATACACATGCAGAGCAGGTTAGAGATAATGGAAGTAGGAAAATTCGAAAGTCTCAAAAAAATGAGAGTAAAGACCACATTAGTGCAAACAAATGGAAAATATTACTCTGTGAAATAATGGAAAAGCGAAAAGAGATTAAATAGTGTTTGAGGATGTCTGGGGGAGAATAGAGACGAAATGCAGATCACGCGGCATGGTAGCAGCAGCAAGCCAGCAGCTGATCGAGCAAAGAGGAGGTAAAAAAAACAACTGTTATTTTTTCCCATTGCATCACCGTTTAAGAGGGGTTTCAGAGGAGTGACCGTGTCTCTTTGGGGTGTGTTCAGCCCCCCTCTACACAACGGCGAGCAGCCATCATGGAAATATCAAGTCTTTTGCTCTGTGTCTTCAGGTCGATGAGAATGTGGCAGAAAGTAATGTCGGGCCAATTCTGGTATAAAAAATGTACCTCATCAAATGTACAATGAAGCAAAAATGACATCTTGTATCTCTGTGTGGTCCAAAAGATTATTTACACCAGGCTTGACAATGTTATGATTAATTTTCATTATAATGTGTTTTATCCTTACTTAGTTAGTTTGCTACAATTTTTGTACAAAGGTTTGCGGAATTCTATTTTGATACCATTTTGTTGCAGGCGCTCTTTAATGAAGTTTTGATTTTCCTGTCTTTCCACAGCCCTATTTTGTTTTTCATGGGTGCCGCCATTTGGGCAAGTTTGTATACTGTTGCTAGCCATGTTGCTATGCAGAACTCGTGGAAGTGCAACCCATGATGTCACGTGTTAGATGCGTATAAAGATAATAAAGATCAGATAATAAAGATCTTTAGGGGCAAAGGCAAATTATTTACCAATCTTGTGATTGCGACTTGTTCTCTTTTGATTTTGACTTTGGGTATTTTGATCAGGTTTGACAACAAATCAGTTTAGATTTTGAACTTTGCTTGAAGGCTTTAGATGACGTTTCATCTCCTATTTGCCTTTCTGTGGCTGAATAAGAGCAGTCTGAAGTTGTTAAGTGAGGCTGTGATTTACGGGCTGCAGAACATCTCAGAATTAGCCAAAGTTTAAAACTTCTTAGAGGACAGCTCAAGTATATCTGATGACACTGGGAAACATGTTAAAATGTATGGAATTTGATGTTGTAGCATAACTGTCGATTGGTGTCTAGTCAGCCTTTCACATTTATTGTCTTTAGCACTGTAAGAGTAGATCATTTTGTGAGGCTGATGATCATGCCTACCAGCAGACTAGTGTTTATTAAGTACATTTTCAAACTTGATGTTTTCTCTGATGGGGTCATCGTTTTGCAGAGTTTGTTTTCATGTAGGGATTGTACTTAATTTAACTTTTGGATATCATCCAGAGTCTAATGGATGAACTGAGAGTATAAATCAGGACTTTGAATGCTCCGTGTGTCGTCATGGCTTGTCCTTTCTGGATAGTTGGAGTAACCTGCTGCCTTGAGTCGGTTTACTAAAAATGACTTTGTGTATATTATACCGGTTTAAATGTGCCTGATGTTACAGACCCCTAAGTCATATCTTTTCCAGCTATACTAAAGTCAATTGGTTTAAAGTCTGCTGGAATATTGGGTGGGACTACGTCAAAATTCAGCAGTCTGTGCTTCGTAAAAACAGAACATTTTCAGAAAGCATTTGATAAGGTGCCACATGAGATGGTGGACATTAAACTAAAATAGGTGGGAGTTCAGGGTGATGTTTCTCGATTGGTGCAGAATTGACTCAGACACAGGAAGCAGAGGGTGATGGCGAGAGGATCCTTATCAGAACTGGCTGACGTTAAGAGTGGCGTCCAGCAGGGGTCAGTGCTGAGGCCGTTGCTATAAGTAATTAGGATAGGAATGTAAATAACATGCAGATGGTACCAAGCTCAGTGGGTTAGCAGATAATCTCAAATCCATTGAATCATCACAGAGAGATGTGGACAGCACATAGGCTTGGGCAGATTTGTGGCAGATGAAATTTAATGTCAGTAAATGGAAAGAATTATATGTGGGAAGTAAAACTGTTAGGTTTGAATACACAATGGGAGGTCTGAAAATTAAAAATAGCCCATTTGAGGAGGATTTAGGACTCATAATGGAGTCAACGATATCAACTGGCAGGCAGTATTCAAAAGCCATTAAGAAGGCTAACAGAATGTCAGGTTATATAATGCCTTGATGTGTGGAGTACAAGTCACAGGAGGTTCTGCTCTACTTTATAACATACTAGTGAGGCCTCATCTGGAATACAGGGTGCAGTTTTGGTCTCCAGGCCACTAAAAGGACATAAGAGCAGCACCAGCTAGCATATAGTGCCGTACACATGTGTTTCACTATCGATGTCAACATCTGATGTCACATTGTTATCACTATTGCTTGATTTGGCTAATGGTTTAGTTTCAGCTTGTTCTAAAACTGGCTTTACGGCTTCTCTTTTAGACAGCATTGTGTTTTTTAGTTGAATGCTCCTCCCTACTCATGAATATTGATGACTTACCATAATATAGCAGAACACATAGAAAAATTCATGATTCTTTTGCAGTATGAGGTTATATATCATCCACAAGATGGCAGAATACTTACCTGGGAGTTATTTGGGCTTAATGCTGTATCCCTTATCATTGGGGCGTGTCAGAAAGTACAGCACGTGTTCTGTCCAGATTGGACTCTCCTTTTCAATACCAAAAGCAAACAATTGACCACAGAGAAAAGAAACACATTTACAACATCCCATACAGTGCGTGCCCAGGGGTATACAGGGGACAAACATCTAAAAGACTCACAACACATACACAGGAACAACGCAATGCCGTCAGAAGGAAAGACCCACGGTCTCTGATTTACACACATACAAGTTTAACTGGACACACGTTTAACTGGGACACCGTGAGAGTAAAATTCAGGGCCAACAGTAAAAGAGCCAGCATGCTGGCTGACTTGTGGCTCTCTCATTTTCTCACTTTTTGGATCTCCAGTTATAAATCTGCCAACTGTACCACAGACCTCCACTGTCATTAATGCTAAATCAATTTATCTATCTATTATAAAGTACCTTATCTATCTATCTAATCAAAATAGGTTACTTCTAGTGGTACTCGGGGTTAACTGTTTTTACATAGAATTCTGAACCCGAGAGGCTCTTGGGTCTAATACCAAGCAGGTTAACACAGTGAAACACATTTTATCCATCAAGCTCAAATACATCCAAGATAACCCTTATATTGTCTCTAAAATGAAGTTATAAATGGATGCACCCAAGGAATTCTGGGAAGAATCTCCATGGAGACAGCTAAAACAGTTCCCTAACACAAAATTGCGTCTTGATAAAACATGATGAAATAATTAACTTTTTGGAGTGAATTCTACACGAAATTAAACACCAAATTTGAAATTCTTGCCTCTCCAAACCTCATAATCCACATACAGAATCTTAGGAACTGCACAGACATTTGAGCAAAAAAAAAAACAACAAAAGTTGAGGCTCCTAACACCTTTGAATGACCATGAAGATGTCACCAGGTGTCAAGCTAGTGGCGCCGTCTCAGTCATTGTCACCATGTGCTGTGTTTCAGTTGTATCGATTGTTCACACACCTTCTTATAGTTTTTTTCAAATTCATGCTATTAGTCTAGAAAACATTTTGCAGAAGAGTGCAAAACTATTTTCTAACCCCTAACCCTTCCAATCACAAAATGATTCTTTTTCTCCAATCAAAATTGTTTTTCTTCCTCCACCTAATTTTTTATTTTTTTCCACCCATGTTTGCCTCAGGTTTTCTGGGGTCACTTAGTGTCCAGAGGCAGGTCAAGTTTATTAGCAATTTGGCCACACGAGTGAGGGTGTGTGTGTATGTCTGTGATGGACTGGCACCCCAGTATCCTGACTCTTCCCTCTGACCTCAATTACTCAGAATGGGACAGAACCAGTTTGATAATGGAGGGGCACTACTATTGGATCATAACAGTTATCTCAAATAGCTTGTGGAAGTGTTTAGACAAAGGTGCAAACGCCCCACCCAGAAAGATGAAGAACCACTGACTGCTCTGCACATTATGGCGGGTTCAACACTGAAGTCAACATATTGGCATTCGGTTAAGCGCAGCTGTCAAACACACTGGAATTACAGCTGACAGCGAGCGCGGAATGAGGAGATGAATGCGAAGAATCCATCAAGTAGAATACTGAGCAGTGCACACATGCACACACGAGCGCACACGCACGGCCAGTTTGATTGATATTATAGGTTAACAGCTAATATCTTAATTAACTCAGCAGATGAAAAATAGCCCGTCAAGTGCAGAGGCTCCACAAGATAAACTCGTGTCTGAAGTGCAATGTAAACAGCAAGTCCACAGAAGGCTAAAGGATCCACCAGACAGTGGAGATGAAAGGCTCATACGGTCACACGCTGCCCCCGAGATAACCTCAAGATGGAGTCGACAGCCAGTTGGGGGTGGTGGTGGTGGTGGGGGGGTCCCTGATGGCTAACCTGGAAAAATGAGGACAGCAGGCAGCCTGCAATAAGAAGACATAAGAAATGAAGGAACGATGTGTGTGTGTGTGTCTGTGTATGTTGGTGGGGGAGTCTGGACATTACACACTCAGGCCAGAGCAGTCTCCTTCCCCATCTCTCTGAGCGTGTCTTTCTGGGATGCTCTTACCACAATGTCAACACCTGTCCTTCTCTGTCTTTGTTCCCCCAATGTATATAGTGCCTTTACAGATATCAGCAGGCTGCACCAGGTTACAGTTCTTAAGGAAATTGGAAGCCAAGCTGAGGAAGTGATGGTTGTTTCAGCTTATAGCCTCATGGCTTCAAGTCCGGGACTTTAGAAGTTAGTGAGCCGTGTCACAAACACAAATCATGAGAGTGGCTCACTGGCTGTGGTCAGGTAAGGAGGATATGGGAGGATGAGGATGAAGCACATTGCAGGTACCACTAGAATGGAGGAAGACAATGCGGGCAAACCTGACGACACCTCTACACCACCGACGGAAGTCCTGTCTGGCCAGCAGCCTGTATAAGAGGACGAGGAGCCGGATGTTGTCACTCATTCCGCACCCTGCCTTGTCTTTTTACATTAATTTCTGATCCTACTGTTTATGTTATTATTGTTATTTATTTATATTTTTGTCTAATTATGTGCCTAATTACAGTCACTGACATTTGTTGAATTATGTGGGTGGATCCCTGTCCATCATAGTAAAGGGACCGCCCCTCAGGCTGTGCAAAGGCTGCTGGGAATTGAAGTCCAGCTTGGTTCATTTGAATGGTGGTTCTGTATTGGATTTTTTTGCTTTTGATCTTTTTTTTCTTTTTACTTTTGCTCTTCTTTATTGGATTATTCTTATGGATTTTGAATTTGGTCTTGTTGGCTTTGGTTTGGTCTTGTAGGTGATTCCTTTTACCTCTTTTAGAATATTTTGTTATTTTTCTACATTCTTGTAAATAAATCCTCTATTCATAAAGATTATTTGTGGGACTTGATTCTGCAAGCCAGGATTTTACAATTCTTATTTATTTCTATGTTGGGACTTTTAAAGCCAAAGCCCCATTTGGCCAGGTGTAGGCCAAAGCCAACTTATAAAGTGGGAACTCAGGCTGCCTTGGAGTGCTGCCTGTCCTCACCAGCCTACATTCGGCTCAATTTTGGAGGCCCTTCGCACCTTTGCTATTTGTCTGCTGCTGAAATCCTAACATAACCTTTAGTTTATAGAAGGCCTTTCTATGGTGTGCCCCCACCACTGAGTCAAGACCCTGATGTGGCAGAGTGGTGTGCGTGATCAGTGACCTCCCGAGAAATGCCATTGGGTGTGCATGGTGGCATGGTCAGAGGTGAGATCTTGACTACGACTGACTCAACCAAACCCCCCCATTGCACCAACAGTTTGTCTAAAGTGGTCTACCTTCCTGCCACCTTCCTGCCGGAAGTAAAGTGGTGTGACTGAAGATTGTGCACCCTCACTACCACCGATATCAACATCTCCTTTGTGCAGGCCCATCCTCTCGTCCTTCTGTAATATCACCTACAAATCCAGTATACACAGTCATGTGAAAAAGTAGGTACACCCCATGGAAATTATTGACTTTATAAACATATTTGAACAGCCAAATATTTGATCTTCATGCAAACACAGCCTACAGATAAAGGGGATACACGGGTAAAAACACAAGGGAAATCGGCCTTCTTCATAAATCATTCAACTGAAATATCAATAGATGTAATGGTCTACTGGGGGTAAAGTGAGTCCACCCTTGGCCTCAGAAGCTAGTGTTGCCCCCATTGACTTCTTGATTGGGTCTGACGTGATGATAAATGGAGGGGTGGACTTCCTTTCTCCACGTGACAAATCCGCTTTGTTTTTAATGTGAAGTATGAGAATGAATGCATCACGTCAATTTGATGTGCCATTCGTTCAAGTAGATCACCTCACCCTTATCTACAGGCACTGTCTGCGTGAACATCTTGTTTGCCTGTTCAAAAACGTTAACAGTTTCCACGGGGTGTACTTCCTTTTTCACGTAGCTCCGCTCGCTTATGGACATACAGCGGATCAGAGACAGCAACTGAACTGGTGGCCTGCATGTTTAGAGTGGAAAGCCTTATTCACAATGCCCACCTAATACACAGGTGTGCAAATACCGGCAACATGAGGATACAGTCTTTGAGGACCCATCGCATGAGCAGGTCTGTGGTATGGCAGGGTGAGGGATCGGCGTTCTTGGGACGGATCATAAACGCTGATTGTGCTGAAGAGTGGGTGCAATCGAGGTGGCATTCTCCCCAGGTATCC
The DNA here is from genome assembly GCA_026402145.1 of Polypterus bichir lapradei. NCBI lineage: Eukaryota > Metazoa > Chordata > Cladistia > Polypteriformes > Polypteridae > Polypterus > Polypterus bichir. Next base: position 16,741,716 of record JANRMT010062861.1, on the reverse strand, counting down.
AAGGGATGACTAGAGGACAACTGATCCCGAGCGGTGTAGCAGACACCAATGGAGGCAGCCAAGATGAGAGGGGGGAGAGGGGTTCTAGATTTAGAGGACCGCAACTGCTGAAGTATTGGCCAGCTGATTGAGCAATGGTTAAGACGTGGATGACTTGGAAGGAGTTGGGCTCGGCTCGTTCGACCCAGTGTCTGGTGGTTTTTATTCTCGTTTTTAGCCTTGCTTTAATCACTTGAATGTTTTTTATTACTGTTTTTATGGATCATTTATATCACTATGGAGCACTGCACCTTCTTTATGGACACAAACTGTTTGGAACACTTTCGATTTGTTTAACAAAAGCACTTTTGTACCATCCTGTTGCTTGGAGTGTTTTTTCCTCATCTGTCGGCTCATTCGTTTATGTTATCGACGGTGTCGGGTTCAAGAATCTCCCAAAATCTGGAAGAGGGAGCACGGAGCGGGACCCACACCATCACAGGCTCACTTTGTTCATTTGATGGACTGTTACCTCCCACGTGGAGGAGGAATGAAGGACAAGAGGAGGGCAAAAGAAGCAAACAGTCAGCATGTACAGTATTTTACCGCACTTCTCCATGGTGAACAACATCCCACAGCACTTCAGAGCTACATGGCTGTTGATCAACGTAAATCTTTAATAAGTGGAGAACACGCAGGCGGAGGCAGTCTGAGGTGGCCATTGCACCAGTGTCCTCCGTATCTCGCCTTATCTAACAGGGACAAAGGCAGGAAGGTTAGGCAACCCCTGCTAGGTGAAGTGTCCATGAACAGGTTGGCTTGAGTGTCAAAAACATGCGGAAAAGTGAGTTTTAATTCATTTCAGCATTTCTTTGCATGGTGGCGGTTAACATTAAAGCGCCGAGCTGCATGGATTGCACTGCAGATTTTTTAAGAAGACTAACAAATGAGATTAATAAATAATTATTTCATAAATTCAGTTCAGGGTAATTTAATGTCACCAGAAGTGCAGAGGTCAATGGGTGAGTCGTGTGCAGGCCTTATAAAGTTGCATTATCCATATGATTAAAATCAATAAGATACTAATGACGTGTAAGCAGTTAAATGTGAGAACGAGTGAGGGACTGAGGCGCAATAAAAAAAATCAAAGTTCAGCAGAACTTCTACTTTTTGAAAGACTGTTACGATGTGCCTCGACGAAAAAGACGCCAAGCACACTGAGCACGTTGTAGGTAAAAAGAAGCAAAGCGAGGATTCCATTTGTTTTAGCTAAAGATGAGAACAGCACACGCTAATTGAAGTCTGTGATACGACTCTGCACGTTTCATCACCACGATGACACCCTAATGCAGATTGTGCTCCAACTCGGCTAATGATTTTTAAATAGCTGTGAAGAAAAAAAACGCAACGGCCTACACGGGCCTGCTTATTAGATTTTAAATGCAAGCGTTTGCAGTTTTACAAGGGATGTCTGTGCTCCGCGCAGATGGGGGTGCGGATCGTGTGTTTCATTTTATTACCGTGTGCTGGAAATAAGAGGGCACGGTAATTGAAAAGCAAAAACGCAGCATTAGGAGATGATGTTCACATCTGCCTACAAAGGCTGACGTGTCAGTATGTGCTGCCGACGGGAAAGGCGAGCGTGGCGCCTGTGGAAACGGTTTAGGCACCTAAATAACAACAGACTGAACTGCCAAGTGAGAAGAGACACTGACCAGCAGGACACAGTCAGGAGAAGGGCGAGTGCAACTCAGCCTCAACCAGGCAGGAACCAACGACGCCGTGGGTTTGGGTGAAAGGGCACAGGAGCACGGAAATCTGACACAGCAACAGCTGCCCTTTTCTATCCTCTTACTTTTACAATTCTCTTTATCTTTATTTCTAAATATCTTTCTGTGTTTTCCACTTTACTTCCATTATTCTTCATTTTTCTGTTTACCATTAAATTTTACTATTTTTCCTTTTCTTCTGTTTTTTTTATTAATTAACTTTTAATTACCTCTTTCATAATTGACTATCGTTTTCTTCTGTCTAATTAGCTATCATTCGTTTTTTGGTGTGACTTGCCATTATTCTTCATATTCTCTCTGCTTTTTGTTGTGGTTTTACCCAGGCTCCATCCCGGGCTTCTGTTTATCATTATTAGGCCCATTCATTTTTTTGTTGAATGCTTTCAGTTCTTTTTCTATAGTAATGATTTTGTTGAAACCTATTTTTGTTATTTTTTATTATTGTTTTTTTTTTTGCCAAATTTTATCATTGAAATCTTGGTTTATGTTTTTTGTCTTTTGTATGTTGAGCCGAACCGGCCAGAGCCCCTAAATCTACAGCCACCCTATTCCCTGTTTAACATCTTTAAGCTTTCTGTTCTTCACCTTTGAGTCATTTTATATTTTCTTTTTCATTTTTCTAACTGATCATTTTTATTTGAAAATATTGTTCTGTCTTTTAACTGTTCATGTTTGGATTGTTGACTCTTTTTGGCTATCTTTTGTTACCTTTCTGTCATTTTTGTTCTTGTTTTGTTTTTTTGAAAATGTATTTAATGCTCTATTTAACTAAGCAACATGGTTTTTGTTATTTTGAGCCAGGGGTTGCATAGTTTCCCCTCTCCCGTTTTTCAGGTGTTCAAGTTTTGAGGGCCAAACTAAGCTAGTATGCTTTTCAGGTCTGTGCCTGAGGTTTGGACCAGATGTTGAAGTTCAGGTTTAGTTTTATTATTTTTTTAGTTTTGTGAGCTCTGCATCATAACATATTTTCATCTATAATTTATTTCCTGCCTTTTGTTTCCTGTTTTCCTCTTATTTCTCTTTTTTTACTTATCCACTCTTATCAGTCACTCCTGCTTTCTGTCTCCCATTTCCTGTTTCAAAACTGTGGTTTCCCGTTTTCTAACTATAGTTCTATTTCTTTTTATCATTTCCCCTTTTCTAGCTACCTTTCATTTTCTATTTTTTCTGTATTTATGTTTTCTATCAATCATTTTCTGCTTTCTAATTGGCTATCAAGTCATATTTTCTATGGAGCATCTTCTATTTATTCCAGCTAGCTATCGTTTCCCACTTTCTGTATGTATTTTTCATTTTCTTTTTCCAAACATTTCCCTTGTTTTAATATATTTTGGTTCCTGTCAATCATTATTCCTTTTCCTAACTAGCTACTGTTTTCCATTTTTATGTTTTTTTCATCATTCATTTCATCCTTTCTAGCCAGCTATCGATTCTTCCTTTCTATTGGCCATTTCCTTTTGTTTAATTGTCTAATCATTTCCCATTTTCTCCCTGTATGTTTGTTTCCTATGATTCATTTCCTGTTTTTTTAGCCAGTTATTATTTCCTATTTTATCGATCAAGCATTTGCTTTTATTCTCAGAAGCTAATATTTCTACCTTTGAACTTCCTCTAAATCATTTACCTTTTCCTAACCAGTTAACATTTCCTGTTTTCTTTTCTCTCGGTCATTTCCTGTTTTTTAACTCGATGCCAGTTCATCTTTTGAACTGATCACTTCCTGTTTTCTAGCTTGCTAGTCTTTTCTATATGCGTTTTCGTTTTCTGTCTATAACGTTCTTTCTTCTAATTATTGTTTTCAATTTCTATCAATATTTTTGCTTCCTAATAATCATTTGCCCTTTTCAAATTAGCTATCATTTTCCCTTTTCTGTCGTTAGTTTTGTATTTATTAGTCATTTCATTATTTCTGCCTAGATATCAGTTCATATGTTTATTGGGCATTTCCGTTTTTACTTTCTCATATACGAAATATAGGGAAAATATGTTCATCGTCCAAAAATTCAATGTCGAGATTTTGATGAATCTCAACGTTTCACACCTCCCTGACTTTCTTGTATACAAAGTATAGGGAAAATATTAGAATCATCCAAAAATTCCATTTCGAAATTTTGATGAATCTCGACGTTTTAGACCTCCCTGAGTCCAAAAATACCATTTATGGAATTCTCTCTGTGTGTGTAAACATGATAACTTGAGTACGCTTCACTTAGGCCATCCAAATTTTACATACAAGGATTAGGTACAAAATGTAGATTTCTGTCAGCTTTTGGGGTATTTCCATTAACCAGAAGTGGTACTTTACCTGTTATTCAAGCAGCTGCCAAGTCTGATTTATTCAGCTTTACTTTTATAATAATTGTTCAATGTATTATTAATTCCATTTGTTGTGTTGAAGTTGTAAGCACACAACCGGTTTCATCGATAACTTCACATCCAGCTTTTGAGAGTTTAAACATTCATAAACATCAAAGTGTCCACTACTGAAATCGTCACCTGTGAATCTAAGATGTTTAAGAGGCATTGGCGGTTGTCCAAAGGTGTAAAATATTTGGCCATTTCGGTACACTTGAAAGTGACAACCGAACAATTCAGCGGCAGCCATCAACTCACATGCAGAACCATAGGTGAAGGACTTAAGCATTTCACTCTTATAGTGCTCCTGTGTAGTATAATTATCATCAGTCCACACCTTGAACCTGTCCCAGTCATTCAATACATAAGACACAATGTTCCTCCGGATATCAAGAGTGAGCCTGATATGGCCTTGCAATATGTAAGAATGAGAATGGAAAAGGCAGGTGCTATCTCTGGGCATGGAAACCACTCGGTAAGTGACAGTTCTATGATCGATAGTGATCACCTCGATAGACATGGTAATGGGGGTTGGAATGATAAAGGAAATGGGTACCTGAGCAATGTAAAGTAAGTGTAAAATACCTATACAATAACTATAATTGTAATAAACAAACAATAAAACAGCGGAGAAGCCATGGATTAAACAAAAAGGCTGTAGTCATCAGTAGGGAGACGTGAATCCCGTGGCGAAGCAAGGAAGGGAATGTAGAGACCGGAGCGACGGACGGTCTTATATAGGCAGGCAGCCAACAACGTGGGAGGCGTTGGGATGGGGGACCCAACGCCACCTCACACGGTGACCGAGGTGCAGGCTATGGACGTATATATGTACGTAAGTAGGATTCAGTTAGTGTTGGGAACCCATGTACTAAATTTCTTGAAGATGGGCCCATAAGTAACAAAGACTGTTGAAAAGTTCAATATGGCGGCCAACAGTGGCATCATATCACCGAAATAAGTACGTACATTGGTTTCGGTTAGTGCAGGGAAGCCGCCTACCAAATTTCGAGAAGATGGGGCCATAAATAAGAAAGTTCAACATGGAGGACGTTGTTGACCGTTATGACCGTTACGCGTAGAATTTCGAAATGAAACCTGCTTAAATTTTGTAAGTAAGCTGTAAGGAATGAGCCTGCCAAATTTCAGCCTTCTACCTACATGGGAAGTTGGAGAATTAGTGATGTTGGAAAGTTCAATATGGCGGCTGACAGTGGTGTCATACCACCGAAATAAGTATGTACATCGGTTTTGGTTAGTGCAGGGAAGCCACATACCAAATTTCGTGAAGATGGGGTCAGCCTTCTACCTATACGGGAAGTTTGAAAATTGGTGACATTGGAAAGTTCAATATGGCGGCCGACTGTGGTGTCATACCATCGAAATAAGTAAGTACATCGGTTTCGGTTAGCGCAGGGAAGCCGCCTACCAAATTTCGTGAAGATGGGGCCATAAATAAGAAAGTTCAACATGGCGGACTTTGTCGTCTGTTATCGACCGTTATGACCGTTACATGTAGAATTTCGAAATTAAACCTGCTTAACTTTTGTAAGTAAGGTGTAAGGAATAAGCCTGCCAAATTTCAGCTTTCTACCTACACGGGAAGTTGGAGAATTAGTGATGAGTGAGTGAGTGAGTGAGTGAGTGAGTCAGTCAGTCAGTGAGGGCTTTGCCTTTTATTAGTATAGAAGATAATCATTATCTTACAGTTTACTCCTCAAGTATCAATCCCCATATCTGAGTATATGAGAAAGTCTATGGGAGACCAGTCCCAATTTTTCTTGTGTATTTTTTTCCCATTATCTATTTATAGATTTGTTTCTAATTGACCATGCTGTTGTTTTCTGTCATGCTATCATTGTCTATTTATATTTTGATTTCTGATAATCGTGTCTTTTTTTATCTGTCTATTATTTCCCATTTTCTATCCACATTATATTTTCTATTCAGCATTTGCTTTTTCCATCTTGCTATAACTTCCCATTTTCCTTCTATTTTTTGGTTTCATTTTATCACGTCTTGTTGGTATCGAGCTATTACTTCCAATTTTCTATCTTTATCTTTAGTTTCTGTTCATTCTGTTCATCATTTCCAGTTTTTAAGGAAGTATCATTTCCATATTTATATATCATTTTCTTTCCTATTGATCACTGTCTGTAATGTTTCCTTTTTTCTGCCAGTTTCCTGACGGAGTGCCTTGCCGCTGTACTTTTGAGGAGTTTCTGCTGCTAATTAAGCCGAGCATCATGACAGTCAGAACCCGACATGCAGACCATAATGCAGACGTATCAGTTTGAGGTCTGCGGCTAATTAGTTCACCTGAGCCAAACTAATTGGGCATTTATTGGACACACAAGAATGGCAGCTGGGAGAGCACCTTTCTCTTTGTTCCTACAGGCACCAAGTGACTGACGTCCTCAATAAGGAACTCAGACACCCACCATGCAGTGCATACAAGCCTAGGGGGGTCCCTCACGCCAGCACATGCACTACTCACATATTAGAGCATCTCACAGGACTTAGACCTTCAATTTCATTCATAAATTGCGACATGTCTGTCTGTGCTCATCAAACAACTCGACTGCCAGTGAACCGATTTCGTTGAAATTGTTAAAATTATTCTTCACGAAAGTTCACTTTCAGTTGAGATGTCTGAAATAGACCATGCTGTACAGAAGTTTTGAAAACTCTACAAAGCACTGCCAAATTTTCAAAATTGTTGGTCTTAAAACAAACATTCTGTGCGACCTCAATCACTCATTCATTTACTCTTTCATCTTTACCTGCCGTGAAGTCATCATCTATAACTTTAACACATCCAATAGCAAAAGAAATCTCCAAAACAAGTTAGTGAAACGTCAGCAGAGCCGCACGCGTGGATGGCAAGTCGCTGTCATGTCAGACACTGCTGGAGAGACTTCTTACTGCAGATGTGGACTTTCTGTCACATATTTCAGTCAAAAATATTATAGAAAGATACACATGTAGGCAGAGAGAAAAAGGCGTTATATAAGAGATAGATAGATAGATATGAAAGGCACTATATAATAGATAGATGTGAAAGGCACTATATAATAGATAGATAGATGGATAGATAGATGTGAAAGGCATTATATAATAGATAGATGTGAAAGGCACTATATAATAGATAGATGGATAGATAGATGTGAAAGGCACTATATAATAGATAGATAGATGTGAAAGGCACTATATAATAGATAGATAGATGGATAGATAGATGTGAAAGGCACTATATAATAGATAGATAGATGGATAGATAGATGTGAAAGGCACTATATAATAGATAAATCGATGTGAAAGACACTATATAATAGATAGATAGATGTGAGAGGCACTATATAATAGACAGATAGATGTGAAAAGCACTATATAATAGATAAATAGATAGAGAGATAGATATCAAATGATTTGTTTCCAAGTGAAAATGTGGATTTTTACAGAGACTCACTAAATGAATAATCAGAGGTACAACAAAAGTGGTAGTGGGGGGTGGGAATGGAAGTACAAGGGAAGAGAAAGTGAAGGAGGCCTTCATCTTTTCCTCTTCCCTGGCAGCTCTATCCTTAGCATCCTTTTCCCAATATACCCAGCATGTCTCCTCTGCACATGTCCAAACCAACGCTATCTCACCTCTCTGACTGTCTCCCAACCGTTCAACCTGAGCCGACACTCTAATCTACTCGTCCTCATCACACCCAATGCAAATCTTAACATCTTTAACTCTGCCACCTCCAGCTCCGTCTCCTGCCTTCTGGTCAGTGCCACCATCTCCAGCCCATATAACATAGCTGGTCTCTCTACCATCCTGTAGACCTTCCCTTTCACTCTTGCTGATATCCGTCTGTCATAAATCACTCCTGACACTCTTCTCCACCCATTCCACCCTGCCTGCACTCTCTTTTTCACTTCTTTTCCACAATCCCCATTACTCTGTACTGTTGATCCCAAGTATTTAAACCCATCGACCTTTGCCAACTCTATTCCCTGAAAACTCATCATTCCTCTGACCTCCCTCTCATTCACACACATATATTCTGTTTTGTTCCTACTGACCTTCATTCCTCTCCAGAGCAGATCTTCACCTCTCCAGGGTCTCCTCAACCTGCTCCCTAGTATCGCTACAGATCACAATGTCATCAGCAAACATCATAGTCCACGGGGACTCCTGTCTAATCTTGTCTGTCAACCTGTCCACCACCATTGCAAATAAGACAGGGCTCAGAGCCGATCCCTGAGCCGATCCATTCTTCTCCACCTCCGTCACTCCTACCGCAGACCTCACCACTGTCACACTTCCCTCGTGCATATCCTGTACAACTCTTACATACTTCTCTGCCACTCCCGACTTCCTCATACACAATGCCACAGCTCCTCTTGAGGCACCCTGTCATATGCTTTCTCCAGGTCCACAAAGACACAATGCAACTCCTTCTGGCCTTCTCTCTACTTTTCCATCAACATCTCAGAGCAAACATCACATCTGTGGTGCTCTTCCTTGGCATGAAACCATACTGCTGCTCACTAATCATCACCTCACTTCTTAACCTAGCTTCGACTACTCTTTCCCATAACTTCATGCTGTGGCTCATCAATTTTATCCCCCCGTAGTTACTGCAGTCCTGCACATCCCCCTTATTCTTAAATATCGGTACCAGTACACTTCTTCTCTACTCCTCAGGCATCCTCTCACTTTCCAAGATTCCATTAAACAATCTAGTTATAAAACTCCACTGCCATCTCTCCTAAACACCTCCATGCTTCCACAGGTATGTCATCTGGACCAACGGCCTCTCCATTCTTCATCCTCTTCATAACTGTCCTTACTTCCTCCTTGCTAATCCATTGCACTTCCTGATTCACTCTCTCTATATCATCCAACCTTCTCTCTCTCTCTCTTTGTCATTCTCTTCTTTCATCAGCCTCTCAAAGTACTCTTTCCATCTTCTCAACACACCTACCTCGACTGTTATTTTATTATTTATGATCCTAACCTACTGCCCATCTTTTCCAGCTCGGTTCATCTGTCTAGCCCACCAGTCCTTTTCTCCCTCCTTAGTGTCCAACCTCTCATACAACTCATCATACGCCTTTTCTTTAGTCTTCGCCACCCCTCTCTTCACCTTGCGCCTTATCTCCTTGTACTCTTGTCTACTTTCTGCATCTCTCTGACTATCCCACTTCTTCTTTGCCATCCTCTTCCTCTGTTTACTCTCATGTACTTCCCCATTGTGTTGGTCACACTTGGCTTCTATTATGTTATAAAGTTTTTGCTCCATTCTGCAGGAAAACATAAAATTAAAAGTTTTTCTCGGCCACCACTGCAAAGCACACGGGGGTAAGTAACGTATATAAAAAAATATCATTGTTGGGTGGAGTTTTCCTTTAAGCATAAACGTAACCAAGAGTAACTGCAATTCACTAATAAATCCTAACATTATAAACTAATAAGATACTTCTCAATTTGTCCATTGTACACCAGAACCACATTCTCAAACGACTCCAACTGAAAAGGCCCCCGCACTTGACTCCGTCGTTGAGCTTCTCTTGCCGTGGCGAGGAGTCGCACTTTGCTTGACAGTGAAGAGATGTGAGCGATGGCTCTTTGTAGCTCCCCAAACCCTGACCTGGGTCAGCAGGTAAGAACATTAAAACATTAGAACAATCTGGATGAGAACAGACCATTTAGGCCAGTCCACTGTCCACTGAAGTCCTCCACAATAACGTCAAGTCAAGTTTTGAAGGTCTCTAAAGCCCTACTGTCCACCACGCTACTTGGTCACTTATTCCAGGGTTCTGTGGTCCTCTGTATGAAGAAACACTTTCTAATGTTTGTGCGAAACTTTACCCTGACCAAGTTTCCAACTCTGTCCACATGTTTTTGATGAACTCGTTTTAAAGTCACAGTCTCGATCCACTGGACTAATTCCCTTCATAATTTTAAACACTTCAATCAGGTCACCTCTTCGTCTTCCTTTGTTTAAACTCTAAAGGCTCAGCTCTTTTAATCTTTCCTCCTAACTCCCCTGTAGCCCTGAATCAGCCTCATTGCTCTTCTCTGGACTTTTTCTGGTGCTGTTATGTCCTTTTGTAGCCTGGAGACCAAACCATCAGCTGAACATACAAAAAATGAACTTGGAGGTGAGGAACAAAAAATGCAGGTAGCTGAGCATTTAGATGTAGGGACCCTCAACTTGGGGGGGGGGGGGGGGGGGGGTGTGGGGTGGAATGGCTGCCACAAGTGAGCCATGATAGGCCAAAAGCCTGTGCCTTGTAGAGCTGATGGTCAGTCAGTCATTTTCCAACCCGCTATATCCTACCTACAGGGTCACGGGGGTCTACTGGAGCCAATCCTAGCCAGCACAGGGTGCAAGGCAGGAACAAATCCCGGCCAGGGTGCCAGCCCACCGCATGACACACACACACACCCACACACCAAGCACACACTAGGGACAATTTAGGATCGCCAATGCACCTAACCTGCACGTCTTTGGACTGTGGGAGGAAACCCACACAGAACATGCAGACTCCACACAGGGAGGACCCGGGAAGCGAACCCAGGTCTCCTTACTGCGAGGCAGAGCTGATGGTGTGAATCTTAAAATGAAACTGAACCCTAATATGAATATAACAGCAGGTCATGTCACTTGAAGAAATTCTCAGATGATTCTGCACTTCTGGGGTGTACTGATAGTGAGGGTGAGACAGGGGAGAGGAGTCGGGGGGAGAACTTTGTTTATTGGTGCAAAGAGAATTGTCTGCTGCTTAACATGTTAGTGTCTGTGCGATTTTTATCCTTAACAACTGTGTCTCCGTGTTCTTGATGAATTCATTTTAAAGTCACAGTCTCAATCCACTGGACTAATTCCCTTCATAATTTTAAACACTTCAATCAGGTGTCCTCTTCATCTTCTTTTTCATCAACTCTAAAGCCTCAGCTCTTTTATTCTTTCCTCATAATTCACCACCTGTAGCGCTGAATCAGCCTTGTCGCGCTTCTCTGGACCTTTTCTAGTGCTGTTATGTCCTTTTTGGAGACCAAAACTTCCCCCAGTACTCCAGATGAGGCCTCAGCAGTGCGTTATAAAGCTTGAGCAGAACCTCCTGTGACTTGTACTCCACACATCAAGGCGCTATATAACCTGACATTCTGTTAGCCTTTTTAATGGCCTCTGAACACTGCCTGGCAGTTGATAGTCCACTGTGACTCTTCTCATCAGGTGGACATTCGATTTTCAGACCCCCCCATTGTGTATTCAGACCTCACATTTTTAACTCCTACATGTCACACTTTGCATTTCCTGACATTCAAGAAGGGGGAACAGAAGAATTGCTGTTTTCTCCAGTCACACCACACTGAAAGGCCAGTGGACAGCCGCCCCACCTGACGGCACATGCCGACTGGGGGTACACCTTGAGATTAGAAAAAGGCTTTCAACTCACATCAAGTGGGAAGAAAAAAGAAGTGTCTGCCATGAAACAATGGCCATGGAGACAAAGCTCTAAATCGCATTATTTAAAAGACGTCTAAGGCCATTTCTGCACTGGAGAGGGCTCCCGTCGCACTAAATTCACTTTCCATCTGGACTTATTGACACCACAACTGACACTAATGGCAGAGTTACACGTCACTCCGTGTCGGCAACAGTGGCCAACTGATCAGCTAATGAGATTAGCGCACAGTGAGCCAAGTACGCCCTAGCAAACAAAAATGAAATTGGTTTTCACATGTAACCAGAGGTGTCAGGAAGTAGAGGGAGAAAGAAATCACTTAAGACGTCGCTTTTGAAAAATAATCGAAGTGGGATGTGGGAGTGGGTGTTGCGTGCCGATGTGGAAGGGACGGGCATTCCACCCATGGCTGGTTCCTAATGTCGCTGGGATTGGCTTTGGCATCCCCAAGATCCTCTATTAACAAGTGGGCAGTTCAGAAAGTGAATGAATACTTTAAGATAATCACATGGGGGCTCGCAGTGCCGCTTCACGTCAAATCTCAGCTTGGTGACTGCATTAGGGCTTTCTGGCCACATCCCGAAGACACACGCGGGTCAGGCTGATTGGCAGCTCTCGATTGGTCAGTTGTGCAGATGTGTGTGTGCGATTGTGAGTGTGAATGTGTGTGCGTGTGAGTGCATGAGTGCGTGTGTGTGCTTGTGTGTGTGTGTGTGTGTGTGTGTGTGTGTGTGTGTGTGTGTGTGTGTGTGAGTTTACATGTAAAGTGTGATAAACAAACAACCAGGCCAGGGTCAGCTCCTACCTTCAGTCTGAGCTTAGCTACTCAATGACACAAGACTTGAAGAAACTGGGATTGTTAAATGGATAGACGGATATCAGAGGAACACGAACCATTCGTTATTATTATAACATGCAGTGCCCTATGTGGATATTTAATAACATTCACAAAAACAGGTTTCCTAATCTTGCTAAAATTTCCAGGTATAAATATCAGCCACGGTAATGACAAGTCTCTGCCTTTTCATTTAAAAAGAGAGATCTGCACTACAGCTGGCAGTGCGGCCTCTGCAACAAAAGGTGATCTCCACATGTGCACTCTGATTACGATAGGACACTCCTCTTGGCGTCTGGGATGGAGCCCTCCCTTACCGCCATTCCTCGGTATTTTACCTGGTTCTCCTGTCGGTTAGAGTCAACAAAAAGAAGAAGGAAGATCGAAAGAAGTACTTTACATGTAAGCCAGGGCCTTACATGTGAAGTGCTTCTTTTAGATTTACTTGTTGATTTTTTTAATTATTGTTCATTGTTTTCCATTGTTTTATTTATTTGTTTAATTAGGTTTTCTTCTTTTTAGTTATTATTTATTATCTATGTATGTCTTGCCATTCTCTCATGTGTCTTGTATTTCATAGACCAATCCTCAAGAAGCGGGGCCAACCATCCATCACAGTTAAGGGGCCGGCCCCCCCCCCCCCAGTAAAAAAGGGATTTCTAAAAGCAGTGCTAATGTTTGTGATGTGCCATCTGTTGGAATGACAAATGCAATGCATATGCCTCCGTTATATGCCATTTGGTATGGGATTCGTAAAAGCTGTGTTAATGTTTGTGATGTACCATTTGTTGGAATGACAAATGCAATGCATTTTATTACTAAAAATGTTTGTGATGTGTCATCTGTTGAAATAGCAAATGCAATGCATATGTCTCAATTACATGCCATTTGGTATGGGATTCGTAAAAGCAGTGTTAATGCCTGAGATGCGCCATCTATTGAAATGACAAATGCAATGCATATATCTCTGTTACATGCCATTTGCTAAAGGATTTGTAAAAGCTGTGTTAATATTTGTGATGTGCCATCTGCTGGAAAGACAAATCCAATACATTTTATTACTACAAATGTTTGTGATGCACCATCCGCTGGAATGACAAATGCAATGTATATATCTCTGTTATAGGGCTTTTGGTAAAGGATTTGTAAAAGCTGTGTCAATGTTTGAGATGTGCCATCTGCTGGAATGACAAATGCAATACATTTTAGTATTAAAAAATCTTTGTGGTGCGCCATCTGTTGGAAAGACAGAGAGAAAGCAACCAGACGGTCACACAGGCAGACACACAAACACGTATCCTTTTATTAAGGTGGATTATTATTACTCTGATATTCTCTTTTTTGTCAGCAAGTTTGCTTATTAGTGCATAAAATAAAACAAACTGATGACAATCAACTTTGAACACTCAGTCTGAAGTTGGAAAAGAAAAACCTCCTCCATCACTGAAAAGAAAAAAAAAGAGAAAAACAAATGCCAAAGTTAGAAAATAAAACATCTAAAGTTTGAATAGAGAGGCACCTTAATTAATTTCAGTGGGGCTGCCAGTCATTACTTGCCTGTTTTCTCTCCCTGATTCCGTAGATCCTATTGTACAGATAAAAGCGATCCTTAAAAGTTAATTAACATCAAATGACGGCGGCGGCTGTAATTTATGCCACGGATTATCAGTTTCACTTCTGCGCTTACGCTCACACGCATGTACATGGAGTACACAGTGTATACATCGATAATTAAAGCTCGCCTCAATTAGGTGCACAAAACGCTCCCACCTCGCAGATAACGGCCGTTAGGAGGACAAGGAGGAGGAGGAGGAGGGTCGTCCGGCTCTTTGCACACTCGCACTTCATCATTTAACACAATAAACCATCCTGGCTGTCCTGCCGGGGCTTGTGGGGTCCATTGTGTCCTTTGAGGGATGAAACAATGGGGCCATAAAAAGAGCGATCCAAAAATAATCAACCTGAAGAAGCCATGCGGAGCTGCCATCTGGGCTCATTGTGACTACGCAGTGCCTGGGGGTCAGCTGTAGCGCCATCCGGTGACTGGAAATGAGCTGTGCAATCTGGCTCATAGATCAAGGGTCACTGTATGGAGACGGAAGAAACCACACCTCGTTAGAATTGCCGCAGCAGGATGGCACGGCTGTGCCCACCCACCAAATCACCCGGAGTTCATTTGTCACAATGTGGACTGCAAAGGGAAAACTGCCCAGACAAAACGGAAGTAAATGTGGCTTGATGTGAAGCCATTTCCAGGGCAAGATGGCACATACCCTCTCCTGGCACAATCACCCTGGCTGGCACCACTTCCTAGTTTGGATTTTAATTGCATTAGTGCTAGGCAAGGAAAGAAGAGACAGAAACGTACACAGGCGACTCCCATGTCCTAAGGGGAGCACACTGTGGCATGGAGCTTATTATGAAAGACGCTATATTAAGCAAAAGTTGTCTCTGGCCATCCAAGTGACTTTTTCTAATGTTTGGTCTCCAGATCTCCATCCACCCATCCATTTCCAAACTCGGTTGTGGGACAGCTTGAACAAGCATTGGGCACAAGGCAGGAACGACACTGGGAGGTGGCACACCTAAATGCCAGGGCCAGTTCAATGATACCAGTTCACCTAACCTGCACGACTTTGGGCTGTGGGAAGAAACCCACGTGGACTTGGGGAGAACATGAAAACTCCACAAAGGGAGCGACTGGAACGCAAGCCCATGCCTGCCTGTGCTATCACTACACCACCATGCCACCCCACCTCCAGATCTGAGCTTTTCATTTTTTTTCCTAATTCTGGGTAGAATACTAAACTGGCCAAAGATGCCACATAGCTGTGGGTTTTCCACCATTGTCCAAAAAATGAACTCGACTGATCACGTTAAAGACTGAGGGCGGCTGCCAGGCTCTCCATTCTCAGTGAACAATCCCTGAGTAGGGTTGAAACATAAAGTTCCAGGATGTTCAGTTCCATCCCACTAAGCCGACAGTTACTACTGCAGAACGACGGAGTCATTTAGGATGACAGTGACGACAGGCTGCAGCTCCCCCTAGTGACTATGCCACAGTGTTTGCTGGTCCAGGCCCAACCACTATGTGACCCTAACAAAGTTACTTCAGCCACCACAGTGTCCATTGCTGAAATGTAACTCTGTTAAAAATATGGTGTTTCTTGAAGATGGTGGGGCCCCCTAGTGGCTGATGCACTCCACTGTACTTGACAAGATGGCCAGTTTAGTCTTCACCACTCTAATAATGCAGAACTAGCAAGAGTCATTTAGGACGATGGTGGCTACAGGTAGTGGAGCCCCCTAGTGACTAAGACACTGGAATGTACACCGCAATGTTTCCAGTTCTAACCAGTTTGTCACTATGTGACCCCTAACACCTGTCACATCTTCCATTACTGAAATTTAACAATGTTTGGAATGGTGTCTATAGAAGATGGTGGAGCCCCCTAGTGGCTAAATGTATATGACAAGGTTGCCAGTTCAGTCTTCACTCCTGACCCCTGTTCAATGATTCTGCGTAAGTTACAGTTTCTATGCAGACCATTTTGGGTCTGTTCCAGACCAGTGGGACCCTCTAGTGGCATCCCATGGTTTCAGTTTCAGTTCCTACCAAGTACAAATATCGTGCAACCCTGAGCAAGTCATTTCACTGCTCAGTGCCCACACTGCTGAAATACTGAAACCTTTACAGGTGGTCTTTACTGTAAATGGTGGAGCCCCCTAGTGGGTGATGACCTCCACAGCACATGACAGGGTTGTTGGTTCAGTCTTTGCCATTGGCCGGTACAGAAGTACAGAGCACTCATACCTACAAGGGACCACTGTAATGTGTTTAACAAGGCAGTAGGGCCCCCTAGTGATAAAGGCACTGAACTACACATCGTAATAACTCGGGTACAATTCAAATAACCGAATAACTGTGTGTCTCACCTGGCAGTGTGCGCATTTCAGAAATAATGGAATCTTTTAGAATGGTATTTACTGCAGGTGATGCTGCTCCCTAGCGTTTAATGACTCACTTGACTTGTCGGGGCTCACACTGCAGAAATTTGGAATCATTTGGGAACTGCACCTCATGACATCTTAGGTCCAATGCATATAACTTAATAACCGTGTAACTCTGACTGAGATGCTTCACTTGTCAGTATACTGTATACTGTATGGACTCTTTTGGGAAGGTTTTTACTGCAGGTAGTGCTGCCCCTTAGTGGTTCAGGTTAAATCCCTACAAATAAAGAACTGAGTGACCCTGAGATAGTCAGTTCCCCAGTCAATACCTCCATTGGCAAAAAATATGGAACCTTTGGGAAAAAGCCTTTAATGGAAATGGTGGGTAGTGCACACAACTGCGCATGATGGGGTTACTGGCTCAGTCTGTGCCACTGACCCCCAGTAACACTTGTCCCTCCCTTGCACTTGAAGACAGAACATGATAATAAGTGTGCAATCTAGGCAGTAGGGCCCCCTAGGGGCTAAGGTCCAGAACTGTACATCACGGGCTTGCTGGTTTAACTTCCAGTACTGACTTACAGTATAATGCTTCAAGAGTCATTTCACCTGCCCAGCCTTCCCATTGTGGAAATATGGAATTATTTGGAAAGGGGTTTACTGCATGTAGTGTAGCCCCCGTGATGGTTAAGGCACTGACGTGTACATTATGACATCACAGTATGCCTATAGCAGAATAACTGTGTGACCCTGATTCAGCCACTTCACCTAGCAGTGCTTCAATTGTGGAAATGTAGAATCTTTTGGAATGGTGTGTAGAGCAGGCAGTGCTGCCCCCTAGTGCTAAATGAATCACTTCACCTACTGGAGCTCCCACTGCAGAAACGTGGGACAGTTTGGGAAGGGGTTTACTGCAGGCAGCGTGGCTCCCTAGTGGTTAAATTGTACAATTATGGCATCTCGATACCCAATGCCTATAACAGAATCACTGTGTGACCCTGATTCAGTCACTTCACCTACTGGAGCTCCCACTGCAGAAATGTGGGACAATTTGGGAAGGGGTTTACTGTAGGCAGTGTGGCCCCCTAGTGGTTAAGGTGCTGAACATCATGACATCTTATAACTGAAGGACTGTGTGACTATAATTGAGTCACTTCACCTGCCTGGACTCATATGGAACCAATTTGGAAAGGGTTTACTGCGGGGAGCATGCATACACCTAACCCATCAAAACGCCCATTTGGTAAAGCACATCACATGACAGGGTTGCCAGTTCAGTTGTCACCCGGTAACACCACGGGCTGCAGGTTCAAGTGTCAAATGACACTGAGTGACTCCCTTCACCTCTCAGCACCCCCACTACTCTTGTGACTGGTAAAGTGCCGTGCATGAAATCAGACAATTAAAAAAAAAAATTATAATTTTTAGTATTTTACTTATCTACTTTACTCTCTTTCTCATGTGTGGGTGTCAGTCATTATCCAACCCGCTATATCCTAACACAGAGTCACGGGGGTCTGCTGGAGCCAATCCAAGCCAACACAGGACGCAAGGCAGGAACAAATCCCAGGCAGGGTGCCAACCCACGGCAGGGCACACACACACACACACCAAGCAAAATTTAGGATCGCCAATGCACTTAACCTGCATGTCTTTGGACTGTGGGAGGAAACCCACGCAGACGCCAGGCAAACTCCTTGCAGGGAGAACCCGGGAAGCGAACCTGGGCTTCCAAACTGGGAGGCAGCAGTGCTACCACTGCGCCACTGTGTAGGTGGGTGTTGATTTGCTCCAAACCTAGTTTTGTTAAACTTGACTTGCTTGTATGGAATATTATTTGATTTTAATAAAATTAATAAAATGTTAAAAAAAAACAAAGAGGTGAGACAGCAGCAACTCTAAATATGCGTCATTTTCAGTCTTTGACTTGATGTGGCACCTCAGTAGTGAATCTGGGGTGCTGGCTCTGCCAGGGCACGCTGCCCGCCAGACCTGACTGACTGAGTGCCCTGCCTGCTTATTTAATTCAAGGCCGGGCCCCTCGCAGTGCATTATGTAAAATGGCAATTGCATCTAGTAGTGAAAAAAAAAAAAAGAAAAGAAAAGAAATGACAGAATATTGATGACCTGAATCGCAGAGAGTAAAGCCTTCTGGCACGCTCAGATGCCCGTGTATATAAATGTGCCATTACGTTTGTGATTTGAGCACGAGGGATAGCGACGGGTGTGAGCACCAGGAGGGGCTCCTGGGAAAGGGAGGCGGGAGAGAAGGAGATAAAAATTCAATCCTCCTTCCCTAATTACCTATCTAATGGCTTATGGGAGCCAAACGGCGGATTCCTTGCACTTCAGCGCCTCTCGCAGTCTGCGGACGGCAGCAGGACCCCGAGAATTAACGACTTGCCCCTGACATTCCGGGTTTCAAGGGTAGCGCGGGAGTCATAAATTGTTCGATCCCATCCGGCGTTTCCGTCTCTCTCTCTCTGCGCTTTGCCTAGTGCTGCGTACGTCGTGCCTCCCAAGGCCCCCCAGATGGGCAGGTGTTGCCTCTTTTTTTATTTATTTATTTATGTTTTTGGACTCATCTGTATCATTGACCAGATTCCAATCAGCAATAAAGAACACCTCCTTAGAAATCAGGCGGGCTACAGCCACCCTCATCTCCATAATGACACAATTTCAGATTCACGCCTCATTTTCATTAATGTTTCTCGCCATAAATTTTTTAAGCATATGATGAAGAATTTCTGAAGCGGCATAAAACTAACATGAAGGGAGAGTTCATTTGCATGTGACCCTAATTAGAAATTCCATATTAGTGCACCATATCTGCTTATGCATATCCAATAATGCCAGACCTAATATCCCGTACCCATTTTCCATTAATTTAAGCACTTCTTGAACAAAGATAGCGATTCCCTTCTTTTATTTAATCAGTCAATAGACGATTGTAAGAGAGCGGCGACTTTTGTGTCACAAATTATCTTGGAGGGTAGGGTGAAGCTTCCTCGCACAATACTTTATTAATGATAGTGGATCATAAAAACGGGGGCCCGCGGTGGGGGTTGGGGGTTATTTGCTGACTCCAGCTCTTTTCTGAGGTTGGATAATAAAAATGCTACTTCAGGACTCAGAAGGTTAACTTCTAATGTGTATTTTGAATTGAGTGTGCTAAAATAATTGCCTCATAAAGCAATGCATTGACTGGCCTGCTAATGGCCAGATAGTGCAAAACTCAGCAAACAGCACCAAGCTTACTGGAAAAAATGCTGCACTTCTACTTTTGCTACTTGCAGAGGCTTTAACTTTTTTGAAAAAGAAAATCAGGAGGCAAAAATATATAAATGAGACGTGCGTCTCGGGCATCCGTACGGCCCACCTCGACACTCGAGCGGCTCAATTAGCAGGGGGGTTACTAATGAATGAAACCGAAATGCGTGGGCAGTCGGGCGTTAGTTCTTTAATCTTTCTGATCCCGATGTCCATTTTCTGCCCACCCCCTTGCAGAATCCGGATCAGGCCTACAGCGTTTGGATGAGCAAAGAAAGAGCCGTCGGTGGATTCACCAAAGGGCACTGATAAAGTTATGGCGAGGGCACAAAGATGGAAAGCCAGCTGGGATTCCGGCCTCAGCTGCGAGGCGGCCACCGGTCTCCCCTGCCACCTAAATACGGGAGGAAATGGCCATCCATTGTCAAATCTCTTTACGCCGGTCCAGAAATTGGCACAAAGTACGTACCAGCCCATTACTGGGCACACTAACATACACTCAGCCTCATTGGGTCGACTAAGAGCCATCCTGGGATTTAAGACAAAAAACGTCAGTGTAGCCAGTTAAAAACTCAGCCACGGGGAGAACAAGAAAGACTTGAAAGACTTGTGATCGAGACAGCAGTGGCCATTATTGCTTTAAATACCACTAAAGAGTTATCAAAGTAAAAAAATCTATCTATGTCAAATCCTCTTAACATACCTCTGAACATCTAATGCCAATAAGGAAACGTCACTGGATGGGATGCCAGTGAATCAGGGGGCACACTCACTCAAACTGAGCACACATAGAAAAACTAAATATCTGGAGAAACACGGTGAGGGCACAATGATGGCAAGTGGGTTGGGATTCTGGTTGTAAGGCAGCCATTTCTCTATCATGCCACTCCGTAATTAAAACACCTAAATATTGGAAGGAATGCCCATCCATCTACTTCCATTAATTGGCACAAATCAGGTATTAGCTCTGGACAGGATCCATCCATCCATCCATCCATCCTCTTCCGCTTATCCGAGGTCGGGTCGCGGGGGTAGCAGCTTAAGGAGAGAAGCCCAGACTTCCCTCTCCCCGGCCACTTCTTCCAGCTCTTCCGGGAGAATCCCAAGGCGTTCCCAGGCCAGCCGGGAGACATAGTCCCTCCAGCGTGTCCTGGGTCTTCCCCGGGGCCTCCTCCCGGTTGGACGTGCCCGGAACACCTCACCAGGGAGGCGTCCAGGAGGCATCCTGATCAGATGCCCGAGCCACCTCATCTGACTCCTTTCGATGCGGAGGAGCAGCGGCTCTACTCTGAGCCCCTCCCGGATGACTGAGCTCCTCACCCTATCTTTAAGGGAAAGCCCAGACACCCTGCGGAGGAAACTCATTTCAGCCGCTTGTATTCGCGATCTCGTTCTTTCGGTCACTACCCATAGCTCATGACCATAGGTGAGGGTAGGAACGTAGATCGACTGGTAAATTGAGAGCCTTGCCTTACGGCTCAGCTCTTTTTTCACCACGACAGACCGATGCAGAGCCCGCATCACTGCGGATGCCGCACCGATCCGCCTGTCGATCTCCCGCTCCATTCTTCCCTCACTCGTGAACAAGACCCCGAGATACTTAAACTCCTCCACTTGGGGCAGGATCTCGCCCCCAACCCTGAGAGGGCACTCCACCCTTTTCCGGCTGAGGACCATGGTCTCGGATTTGGAGGTGCTGATTCTCATCCCAGCCGCTTCACACTCAGCTGCGAACCGCTCCAGAGAGAGCTGAAGATCACGGCCTGATGAAGCAAACAGGACAACATCATCTGCAAAAAGCAGTGACCCAATCCTGAGTCCACCAAACCGGACCCCTTCAACACCCTGGCTGCGTCTAGAAATTCTGTCCATAAAAGTTATGAACAGAATCGGTGACAAAGGGCAGCCCTGCGCCAGGGCTGCCCCTTTGTCTGGACAGGATGCCAGCCCATTTTGCGGCACACTAACACACATTCTGTCTCACTGGGTCAATTAAGAGCTGACCTGGGATGTTAGAGGAAAACCAGAGTAGCCAGTTAAAAACTCAGACACGGGGAGAACTGGCAAGACCCACACGCAGTGGTCAGGGTCAGAACTGAGGGAGCAGCTGTCATTACTGCTGTAGCTTTCCTTAAAATGTCTAAAGAGACAAGATATCAGAATACAATTCTAACTAGTCGGAAATCCATTTAGAGTCGTGACTCCTATGGTTTGGTGAAAATACAAGGAGCCATCACTAGATGGAATGCCAGTTGATCACAGGAAACCTGTAAAAAGACTTGGCGAAAAACACAAAAGATGGCAAGCAGTCTGGGACTCTGACCCACAAATCTGGTGATAGTTCCTTAGTAGCACCAAATGCTGAGAACCAGGACCACAAATTGGATTAAGAGGATTTTGACTTGTCTTAAAGATATCCAGAGCAATAATGGCCACTGCTGTCTCAATTCCAAGCCTGGTTGATGTGCATGTGTCTCGCCTGTTCTCCCTGTACCTATGTTTTTAACTGGCGACCCAGGCTACCATCCCTCAGCGTCTACCGAGATGCATTGAGTGCATTGAGATCCATTTTCCCTATCACCCTGGGGTCTACTGCATTCCTAGAAGAGCTCATCCCTTGGCATCTACCGAGACACACTGAGCACAACTCCATCTTCC
>JANRMT010062861.1:16686973-16705477 GCA_026402145.1 Polypterus bichir lapradei | reverse complement strand
AATACAGTACAGGCCAAAAGTTTGGACACACCTCCTCATTCAATGTGTTTTCTTTATTTTCATGACTGAAGGCATCAAAACTATGAATGAACACATGTGGAGTTATGTACTTAACAAAAAAAGGTGAAATAACTGAAAACATGTTTTATATTCTAGTTTCTTCAAAATAGCCACCCTTTGCTTTGATTACTGCTTTGCACACTCTTGGCATTCTCTCGATGAGCTTCAACAGGTAGTCACCTGAAATGGTTTTCACTTCACAGGTGTGCCTTATCAGGGTTATTTAGTGGAATTTCTTGCTTTATCAATGGGGTTGGGACCAGCAGTTGTGATGTGCAGAAGTCAGGTTAGTTGGACGATCATTTATTTTTCAACAGGACAATGACCCCAAACACACCTCCATGCTGTGTAAGGGCTATTTGACCAAGAAGGAGAGTGATGGAGTGCTGTAAATGGTCATGAAAATAAAGAAAACACATTGAATGAGGAGCTATTTATCAGTAGCACCTGATGACCCCGACTCTCTCGATTCACTAACACAATGTCTGACTTGTATCTCAGAATGGATGAATAGTAACTTTCTCAAATTAAATAAAGATAAAACTGAAATCTTAGTGATTGGCAATAATGGATACAATGAGGCTATTAGAAATAAACTGGATACATTAGGATTAAAAGTCAAGACGAAGGTAAAAAGCTTAGGGGTAACTGTTGACTGTAATCTGAATTTTAAATCGCATATTAATCAGATCACTAGGACAGCATTTTTTCACTTAAGAAACATAGCTAAAGTTAGACCTCTTATATCACTGAAAGATGTTGAGAAATTAGTTCACGCGTTTGTTTTCAGTCGACTAGATTACTGTAACGCACTCCTCTCAGGACTACCCAAAAAAGACATCAATCGATTGCAACAAGTGCAGAATGGAGCTGCTAGAATCCTAACTAGGAAAAGAAAATCTGAACACATTTCTCCAGTTCTGATGTCACTACACTGGTTACCTGTGTCATTCAGGATTGACTTTAAAATTCTGCTTATGGTTTATAAAGCCTTAAATAATCTCGCCCCATCTTATTTATCAGAATGTCTGACACTCTATATTGTGAGAAAACTGAGAAATGCATGCTCATAATCAAGAAAATCAAATCATGATATGATATGTTCTGGAAACAGAGGCAGCCACGGCAAAGTGACCTGTGTTCATGTGTTTATTACAGCAAAGTGATCGTAAAACCAAGTGACATTTTGGAATGAAAAAAAGACATCTGCTAAGTGTCAAGTAAATCGCAGAGGCTGATGACATGGCAAAGAACTCCATAATAATAATAATAAGAGGAATAGCAATGGCATCTGCTGAGCATCAAGCACATCACAGTGGCTGATGATGTGACAAAGAATTCTGTAATAGGAAGAAGAAGAAGAAGAAGATAAAGAAGAGCAGCGACATCTGCTGAATGTCCAGCAAATCACAGATTACAATTACATGATGAAAAACACCACAACAGGAAGTAGCAGAAGAAGAAGAAGAAGAAGGGCAGTGACATCTGCTGAGCATCAAGTGCAGGATAGAGAATGCAAGAATGACAAAGACAGAAACAGGTATGGTGACAATTAAGAAGATCAGGCTATGATGTGATATGTTTTGGAAATTAAAAAAAAATGTTACAAATTGACAACCTCAGCAAAATGACCCGTGGTTGTGTGTTTATTACAGCAAAATGATCACAAAACAAAGGGCTTGGAAACTTAGAATCAGGTGGTCTTCACTGAGAGAGACACAGACTGTAATAGAAAGCTACTGCCAGTGATGTCTGCCGTGATCTGCGCCCGGGTCTGGACTGTGTCACCTGCTAGGATTGTAAGCTTCAAAGCCTCCAAGCAAGCAAATCGTTCAGTTCTGCACTTGGGATGGCGCTCACTGTAGAAAGGGGCTCGACAAAGCCAAGACGTTAAAGAGTCATTACAATTCAAACAGGCACCCGAAGTTTATCACGACACCCCGATAGTCTAAATGTGTAAAATTTATTTCGCCCTACAGATCATTACAGCATGTCTGCCTTTGCCACAATCACATGCTGTTGGCTCTAATTAGATTTAGACTCCCCTGCAGTTTGGGGTGGATCTGCTGTATGGTGAGGGGCAAAAATTGTCTCATAAAGGTGGGGCTCATTCCACTTGTATGTCTGTCTGTCTTTGAAATTGTGTCTTGTTTCAGTCAGGGTGTGCTCTCTGGCCTCTGTTTATTTGCCTTTTCTGTGTTTTCTTTGTTTAACTTAAAAATGTTAATTTCCAGGTATTAATGTCATTTTTGTAATTATTTTTATTGTTTGTTTCTTGTTTATGTAATATTAGCTGTCCCTCCATGGCTCCGCCCGCGTAGTAGTGAAACAGGACAGTGAGGAGGGTCCTGCCCGGCTCCCCACTCCTGACATCACACTTCCCTCTCCCCTCGGCCCGCAGCCTCTCTCACGGATTGACGCGAATATATCCTTCCTGCAAGTGAACTTTGATTCTTAGCGCGATGAGAGAAGTTGCAAAATCAACTGGAGTGTTCAAGCAAATTCTAGAAAAAAAAAAAAAACTATTTAAATGCATTAAGTAGCTCTCTCGTTCACTAGCTAAGCGGAGGCAAAATACGCCCTGAGGCTGGCATGTGAGTGAGGAGGGCCCGACCCTCCCCTTGGCCCCTCCCCTCCCCATGGCCCCGCCTCCTTCCATTGGCCCCGCCCCTCCCCTTGGCCATTACTTTTTGCATAAAAAGGAGTGTTTTAACTTTAAAGTTTAATAATACTTTGTGTATGTCATATACAGTATTTATGAGACAATCAAAGCTTGATAAATAAGGTATATTATATTCTTTGCATGCAAAGTTGTGTTTAGGTGAATATTTGTGGGGGAAGGGGGTCCATAGCTTTCAACAGATTCTTAAAGGGGTCTGTGACTCAAAAAAGGGTTGCGTTTTCTGCCTCATTTGGTCTGTGCAACGCGGCCGCAGAGAGCTTAAACAACTCGGCACATCCACATAAAAATGACAAGGGTGAGCTTTCGTGAAGGCTTTTAATGGACGTACCTCGCTGTAAAAACCCTAACCCGAAACAAGAGATAAAGGGGTGCCTACGTGAGACGCGTGGGGTGTATTGTATTGAAATGTTTATTATGGGACCTTTGTGCTTTACGTGAGTTTCATAGACTTTTATAACACCACTGTGAGTGTGGGACGTGACTGACAGGTGTGTTAATAAATAAATGACAAGACAACGGGGGAGTCAAGCTCGACAAATAACAGCGTGAGGGGCAGAACATTAAGGATCACTGGTTTAATAAAAGGTATATTTAAAAGTTTCTTTCTTTCTTTCTTTCTTTCTTTCTTTCTTTCTTTCTTTCTTTCTTTCTTTCTTTCTTTCTTTCTTTCAGCCCAGTACTGTTGATTTAGAGTAGTAGTAGATCTGTTGCACAAGATGATTGCATTTCATAATTATAATGAATGGCCATTACTTTTTGCATAAAAGTTTAGTGTTTAATAATACTTTGTGTATGTCTTATACAGTATATATGACACAATAAAATCTTGATAAATGAGGCACATTATATTCATTGCAGGTGGCACGGTGGTGCAGTGGGTAGCGCTGCTGCCTCGCAGTTAGGGGACCTGGGTTCGCTTCCTGTGTCCTCCCTGCGTGGAGTTTGCCCGTGTCTGCGTGGGTTTCCTCCCACAGTCCAAAGACATGCAGGTTAGGTGGATTGGCGATCCTAAATTGTCCCTAGTGGATGCTTGGTGTGTGTGTGCCCTGTGGTGGGATGGCACCCTGCTCGGGGTTTGTTTCCTGCCTTGCACCCTGTGTTGGTTTAGATAGACAGATACTTTATTAATCCCAAGGGGAAATTCACATACTCCAGCAGCAGCATACTGATAAAAAAAAACAATATTAAATTAAAGAGCGATAACAATGCAGGTATAACAGACAATAACTTTGTATAATGTTAACGTTTACCCCCCCCGGGTGGAATTGAAGAGTCGCATAGTGTGGGGGAGGAACGATCTCAGTCTGTCAGTGGAGCAGGATGGTGACAGCAGTCTGTCGCTGAAGCTGCTCCTCTGTCTGGAGATGATCCTGTTCAGTGGATGCCGTGGATTCTCCATGATGGACAGGAGCCTGCTCAGCGCCCGTCGCTCTGCCACGGATGTCAAACTGTCCAGCTCCGTGCCTACAATAGAGCCTGCCTTCCTCACCAGTTTGTCCAGGCGTGAGGCGTCCCTCTTCTTTATGCTGCCTCCCCAGCACACCACCGCGTAGAAGAGGGCGCTCACCACAACCGGTTGATAGAACATCTGCAGCATCTTATTGCAGATGTTGAAGGATGCCAGCCTTCTAAGGAAGTATAGTCGGCTCTGTCCTCTCTTACACAGAGCATCAGAATTGACAGTCCAGTCCAATTTAACATCCAGCTGCACTCCCAGGTATTTATAGGTCTGTACCCTCTGCACAGTCACCTCTGATGATCACGGGGTCCATGAGGGGCCTGGGCCTCCTAAAATCCACCACCAGCTCCTTGGTTTTGCTGGTGTTCAGGTGTAAGGGGTTTGAGTCGCACCATTTAACAAATTCCCTGATTAGGTTCCTGCACTCCTCCTCCTGCCCACTCCTCATGCAGCCCACGATTGCAGTGTCGTCAGCGAACGTTTGCACGTGGCAGGACTCTGAGTTGTATTGGAAGTCCGATGTATGTTGGCTGAACAGGACCGGAGAAAGTACAGTCCCCTGCGGCGCTCCTGTGCTGCTGACCACAATGTCAGACCTGCAGTTCCCCCGAGATGCTCATACTGAGGTCTGTCTTTAAGATTGTCCACAGACCCCCGTGACCCTGTAGTTAGGATATAGTGGGTTGGATAATGGATGGATGGATATTCATTGCATGCAAAGTTGTATTTACGTGAATATTTCTCGAGAAGCGGGTCCATAGCGTTCATCAGATACTTAAAGGGGTCCCTGACTCAAAAAGGGTTAAGAATCACTGGTTTAATAAAAGGCATACTTTCTTTCTTTCTTTCTTTCTTTCTTTCTTTCTTTCTTTCTTTCTTTCTTTCTTTCGCTCCCCTTAACAGATAAGGACATCATCGAAGCAGCTGCTTTGCTCAAAATTGAAACCCTGGCACTTTCACATCCCGGAAGTGTCCTGCTCTAAATCTCCATCAAAGTCGAGGTATCTAATAGGTTTCAGTGGGATCTCAGGTTTACGTTCGCAGCAAAGACTTTAAACCCACAGATAAGATGAACATGTGGTGGGCACGGCCGCACTCAGCTGATGTCAACGCCGCCGAGGAGCCGACAGCCGGTGTGGCCGCTGTAACGAGCAGACTGAGCAGGGCGAATCTCTCCTATCCGGGGCGTGACGTCTCATAGATCTTTTTCTTTTTCTTTAATTTGATTTCACTGCATGGTTTTTAATTCTGAAGTTGAACGTCAAACGAGACAGCGCAACATTTCCAAACGCAGATCTCCTGTGCCGTTTAGTAAGCCAGCGTTTGGGGGCGATTTCTCATAGAGCAGGGCACATCGCAGAGGTATAAGGCAGGGTCTTGATGCGCTCTCACAATGCCATGGCAGCCAGGAGTCCGCCGCTGAATGTGTGGGCACCCGTCTTTTGGCTTTGGAAGAGCTACCTATTGAAAATCTCGGAGCCTTGCGGTCTGCAGCGCTAGAGCTCTGAATTATCAAGTAAGACGGCACTCCAATATGCCCTTAGTGGGGAAGGCTTTATCCAAGCAGAGGTCACACAGGCTCTTGCCTCGGGTCTAGATTACATTCTCAAAACATCACATTTTTACTAGCCCATGCCTTACATGTCTCTATTATTAATGCTGTTGTTATTGCACTTAGCTCCTCTTTTTATTGATTTTATTTATTTACCAGATAACTTTACCCAAGGCAGCTTACACGGGTGCACATAACAGGCTGTGTAGAAGATGCTGCATTATAGATAGAAAATGGGATCGCTGAACAGTTGCCCTCATGCCATCTCGAACTCCATTAAAAAAAAAAAAACATAAAAGTGATAAATCAGATCTTGCGCTGCTCTCTGCACTCCTACGTTAAACCACACAAGAACCTTGAAAAGGTCAGTGGACATTTTAATGGAAGACACGGCGACACAACCAAGGAGCTTCACGCTCTGAAATCCGAGATTCTGCCTTTCTTTTTCTTTTTCTTTTTTCATTTGTCTCTTACCATTCAGAGAACGAACACTTTCGCTTTCAGGTGCTTGCATTCGTTATCCACCACTTCCTGTCTTTTTTCGTGAATAAAGCACCAGAGGCTCATTCCTAAAAAAGCTAGACGGACATTTGTGAATATTTAACATCAAGCACTCCAGTAGAGGGCGCACCATAGCCTAATGCCTGCGCTTGGCTGTTACTTTCTGCAGCTAATCATCCGTCACTTGATGGAGCCCAGCGTTGCGGGAGGCTGAAGACTGTCCCAGTCGGGTGTAAGGTGGGAAATGGGAATGCTTTGGGTGCTGTTACTATGGAATATGGAGGGAGGGCGGGCCATGAACCCCCATGTTTCTATAGCAAAAGGATGAGAGTGGATGGGTCATGGACCTCTCTGTTTTTAAGGGATATACAGGGAGGTCAGGTCATGGATCTTTATCATTTTAAGTGATGTAGACTAGAGAATCATCAGATTATGGACCCTGCTATTTTGTTGGAATGTAGGGGGACATCAGGTCATGGAACCCTCTGCTTTTAAGTAAAATGCAAGGAGCTCCAGTCATGGACCCCTGAAAATCTATGGAATACAGAGAAAGGTCTGACCATGGACCCATCTATTTCTATGCCATGCAGGAGGAGGTTGGGTCATGGACCCCGGTGTTTCTATGTAATGTAGGAGGGATTAAGTATGGGATGTACAGAGATGTCTGGTCATGGACCCCACTAATACTATGGAATATGGGGGAGATGTGCAATCATGGACCCCTCTATTTCTGTGACACATAGAAGGAGGTAGGGTAATGGACCCTGCTGTTTCTATGGAACGTAGAGCAAAGTTGTGTCACAGACCCCTCTATTTCTTCGGGATGTTGGGAAGGTCCAATCATAGACACCTTTATTTCTGTGGCACATCTCACTGTTTCCATAGGATGAAGGGGGAGGTTGTGTCACAGACCCCTCTATTTCTTTGGGATGTTGGGGAGGTCCAATCATAGACCCCTTTATTTCTGTGGCACATCTCACTATTTCCATAGGATGAAGGGGGAGGTTGGGTCATGGACCCCTCTGTTTCTGTAGTATGTGAGGATAAGTTGGATTGTGGACCCTTATATTTCTCTGAGATATACAGGGAAGCCCAGCCATAGACCCTTCTGTTTTTATGGGATGTAAATGGAGGTGCAGTCATGGACCCCTTTAATTCTATGGGATACAGAGGATGTCCAATCATAGACCCCTTTATTTCTGTGGCACAGAGGAGGAGGCTGGATCATGAATCTCACTAAGTCCATATGATGAATTGAGAGGTTGGGCCATGGACCCCTCTGTTTCTGTAGTATGTGAGGATTGGATTGTGGACCCCTATATTTCTCTGAGATATACAGGGAAGTCCAGCCATAGACCCCTTTAATTCTATGCCTGATCATGGAGCCCTCTGTTTTGTAGGAGGAGGTTGGATCACGGTCCTTTCAAATTCTTTGGACTCTACGATTATTATGGCATGAATCAGGCGGATGGGTAAAGGTGACAAGAAAGTAACACTGAATTTAAGAAGAAACCTGACGAGGCGTTCATTGAGGCAAACTGCATGATGCTTGAGCACAGGTCTCCCACCAGGCTCCTTTTCGATGTCCCTTGTCGCTCCCAGCACGTATCTGCAGTGTGATTAAAAAGGAAGTTAAAAGGGAGGAGCGGGAGTGGGGCGACAGAGGCCCTCAAGACCTGCTCGTTTTTAAGGGCACAGCTTAACCTTGTGACAGGATTTGGTGGGTACTCCGCCCCCAAGCTCCTCCTTTTTCAGGCTATTTGTCTCAAGTCCCTCCTTCCTGGGCTCATTGCCATTCAAATTCAATTACACGATGGGGAGAAGGATGGTGGCTTGGCTCTGGCATTGTGTGCTAAACCCAACTACTGAGTCTTCCTAGCGATTCGGATGCTGTTTGAACATCTTGTTTGGATTTTGTGTTGCATTTACTTGTGTTTTGCAGATTCACCTTTTGCCTGTTTTTGGATTCTACTTTTGTCTTGTGCTTTTTAATTGTACTATCTTCTTGTCAAAACTCGAACGTATACCTGTTATGTTTCAGCCAGGATTTGCTCCCTGGCTTATTGCTATTTCTATTATTTTTTAATTATCCTTTAATTATTCTTGTTCATGTTTTTTATTATTACTAGGGGGCTTTGCCCCCTGCTCACTTCGCTCACCAACCCCTTCACACACCAGCACTACGCTTTGCTCCTCCGAACCCCCTCTTAAACGGTGATACAATGGGAAACAAACACAGTCTTTGTTTTTACCTCCTCTTTGCTCGATCAGCTGATGGCTTGCTTCTGCTGCTGCCGTGCCACGTGATCTGCATCTCGTGTGGCGCTTTGAACGTTTAAAAGCCTGTACCGCAGCTGTCCTTTTGTCTCACAGCCTTGTCTCTCTTCCACCCCAGACATCCTCAAACACTATTCGATCTTTTTTCTCTGTTCCGTTATTTCACCGAGTAACATTTTCCGTTTGTTTGCGCTGTGATCTTTACTCTCATTTTTTTGAGACTTTCGAATTTTCCTACATCTATTATCTCTAACCTAATCTGCATGTGTATTGCGCCAGCATTTCTGAATTCTTTACGACGTTCTGCTTTGTCCTTTTCCGGCCCTGGGCACAAAAAATTTTTAAGAGCTGGGCGTGACTTGCAAAAGTCACTGCCTCATGGGACTTGCTTCCAAAGGTTGTAAGTATGATGTGACTTGACCGTTTTGTGGGACGTGAATGTGTCTCTCGGTCTCTCTTTGAAAGATCTCGTCTGGTCCCAAGATTTTTTTTTTTTTATAATAGAGAGATGTAATTTCATCAATATTGTTTTATTTAAATATTATTCATTAATTATGCATAGTGTGTATTTGTTTCTGGCTATGTTTCTTGTATTCTGTGGGTGGAACCCCAAGAGGCGGGTCCACTATGACATCACGCCCAAGGGACCGCCCTCCTCATTTATATTTGGGTGGAGCAGATGAGGCCAGCAGAGCACCACTGTCTACTGTGGACTATCGTTCATTGTGATTTATTCTGGTTTCTGGACTTTTGCTTGTGTTTCTGGATTTTGGTAATTGGATTGTGTTATGGCCATGTTTATTTTTGGGGAGATTTCTTTAGGAAACCCACTTTTTTGCTTATATTTTCTGTTTTTGTTTTTATTTCATTTTTCTGTAAATAGTTTAAATATACAGTAAATATAAAATACATTTTAAATATAAATGTACATAATATGCAAATATGAAGAAACTTTTGCATTGTCCTAAACGCCAGAGATTTATGTCATCCTCACTCCTGAAGGGGATTTTGTATATTTGGGACATTTAAATGTATTTCTTTTGAACCTTTTAAAGCCAGTACCCTATTCTGGGCATGTGTAGACCTGACAGCCAGGGCCGTCTTAAAGTATGGGCACAACATAGGTGCCCCATGCTAATCTGTGTATGTTGTGATTTGCTGAGTGGTTGTGTAGGTAGGGACCCCTTTGCCCAGGGGCCTATAATGCTGTCAAGATGGCCCTGATGATAGCCTGCCTTTTCAGTTTGAGGTCAGGCTTCCTGAGGCCTTCTGAGGCTGATCAGTGAATGCCTGGCCAGTTTTGTTCAGGCATCTCTCTTTTCTTCCTTATCGTTGAAGCCAAATTGGCGAATGAAGCTAAGAGGGTGACCACCTCCTAAAGGAGCGGCCTGGCAGCATGCGTCTTTCACCTAATGGCTGGAATGCTACTGTGAGGGACGGCCGGTTGGGACGTCCCTGAAAGAAAAGAATGGATGCTAGGTGGCAGCTCCCCTGGATGGTAATGGTTTCCCGGATTCCCTCAGGGCAGCATGGGACATGGAGTCCATTTCCCCAGCCCTGTTGGGTGCCATGGGTGCCACCAGGGGGAGCTCACAAAGAACCTGGGGACTCCTACTGTTATGACAACCCGGAAGTACTTCAGAGTCACGAGGACGGAAGGCCCACAGTACTTCCGGGCTACTTGAGGAAGGATGATGTGGCATTTGACCCAGAAGAGGAGAAGAAACACTTTCGGGTCACGGACTATATAAAGGACTATGGCAGACCCAGCAAGAGGAGCCGGAGTTGGGTGGTAGAGTGACGGAGCTGCCTGGAGGAGTGGAGGATTGTGATTATTGATTATTGTCTCTCTATATATAAAAAAAAATCCTGGAATGGAAAAGCAAGGTGACGATACGTGATCTTCTCAGAAGTTCTCGAAAGACATTTTAAAGACCCGCGAGACAAAAAAGACTGGCCACAGAGCGTCTTGCAGGGACCGTAAACACGAGACTTGGTACCAAGAGACTGTCCCAGGGCCGTCTCGTGAAGACGTGGAACATAAGAGTCTTGCAAGACACTCCCTTCTTATCTAATAAGAGCTCGGACAGCCAGCAAAACATTCAGTCATGTAAAGTCACGTGACACACACAGATCCTGTGCTCTCAGCAAAGAAGAAAGAGCAGCGCGGAGAAAAGAGACCCAAGGCGCGATACACATGCAGAGAAAGGTACAGAATATGAAAGCAGTAACAGTTGAAAGTATTGCAGCGTCCCAGATAAGCTGAAGCCTTTTTTGTTTTAAGTGACTATTAGGTCCGATCGAGGGAGGGCAGAGTGCAGCACGGAAGACTGATAGCTGGATGCTGATTGATGTGGTAAGGGGGAGGCGAAATCCGTGGGAGGAGGGGTTGGAGAAGGTGCTAGAAAGTTGTGTTTGGGGTAAGCAGTCGGCGATTGTTAAAGTAGAACATTTATGACACTTTATTACGTCAGTTGCTACAGTATCAAAAAAAAGATAACACAAATCGCACTGACGCAAACAAAAGAAAATTAGTTTAAGTCAGAGAATTTCAAAAACGGGGTTAAACTCACATGCATTTATTGGTTACTTTGCAAAAAAAATTATTAACTGCTGATGATGTCGATCATTTTGTCTGTGCTGAAATTCCAAACAGAGAAAGCTATCCTGAATTATGGTACAAAGTCATTAAACACAAGTCTCACCGACCTCACTTAAAAGATTCAGCATATTGGGACACGAAAGATTCCAAATATTGTTTTTACAGAAGTTCTGAAATAAAAGTGAAACTAATGAAATAGCAACAATTCAAAGAAAAAAAAATCTTACAAGTGTGTATCCGGAAAACCAAACATGGGGGTCGGCAAGCAAAGCGAGCAGGGGGCGAAGCCCCCTAGTTTATTATAATTGTTATTGGAGAATTGTGGCGAGTGTGGTGCTTTGTGCACTGTAATTGAAGAAAAATATTAAAATTCTTCTTGGTACTTTTTATAAGTGTGTCTTGGACGTCTGTCTGGTGGGTTTCACGGGGCAACAGCGACCCCTAGCGTCCACACCACCTTACAGCTACACGGTGGATGGGCCCAGCAGCCTTGAGCTGTGCACTTCCCAAAGGCCCTGCAAAGGAAAACAGGAAGACCGGCGTGACAGCTAAAGGGTTAAGTTCTGATCCGGCAAGTTCTCCACAATCACCCCAAAGGTCACAGAGCTTTGTATCGTCTCACAGAGTGCCTCCCTTGCCCCCAGGGACCATTACAAGAGCATTCCACTCAAAACTAGTTGAGCTTCTCCATCCCCATTGACTTCAATGCCTTTTACAGACTCTGTCCAAATTTAAGGACACTTCCATGATTTCACCAAACTCAAGGCTAAGCGAATTCGGTGGGGTTCACTCATCTCCATAATTTATTATTTCATCAATCTATACATCAGTCCGTCAGGCTTCTCTCTTCCTTTCCTCATCGTTGAGGCCAAACTGGCGAGTGACGCTAGCAGGGCGACCTCCTCCTAAAGGAGAGGCCCTGACACCTAATGGCTGGAATGCCACATTACAGAAGGGCCCAGCAGCCTTGAGCTGTGCACTTCTCAAAGGCCCTGCAAAGGAAAAGAGGAAGACCGGCGTGACAGCTAAAGGGTTAATTTCTGATCCGGCAAGTTCTCCACAATCACCCCAAAGATCACAGAGCTTTGTATTGTCTCACAGAGTGCCAGATTGGTTATTATTTAGTTGCAAGTCTGAGACTCTCCTAATTTGCAAAAAATCTGATTTGGAGCAATATTAAAAAAAAATTAAATTCTATTGGCACCAGCCAGACTTCTTCATTGTATCAGGAGCACATAAATATATATTTGCTGGCTGCTGAAACGGCTATAT
Source organism: Polypterus bichir lapradei (assembly GCA_026402145.1). Taxonomy (NCBI): domain Eukaryota; kingdom Metazoa; phylum Chordata; class Cladistia; order Polypteriformes; family Polypteridae; genus Polypterus; species Polypterus bichir. The sequence continues at coordinate 16,693,071 of JANRMT010062861.1, read as the reverse complement.
TTTTTTTCTCCAGTTGGCGAACTGAAACATTATGTCAAAAAAGTGCAGAGGATACAAAAACCCATTTTCCTAATCTAATAGAGCGATATTGTTTTAATGCAGATAGTTGGAGGTACTTCTGAGCTCCACAGCCGGGTCTCGATCTATGCATTATTAAGGAGGTGGCGTGTAATAGCTTCAATATTACTGAAGCCCATGTGCAATTACAGGAATACATTTGGATAAAGCGGCATAATCCCCAGCAAGGGCTTTTACATAAAGAGGAGAAAAAAAACAAGACGCACGGAAAAGGCCACCAAGGGCGTCCTCGTCACGTACAGGCTGACTCAGGCCTCTTTCTTGTTAAGCCGCGTCCCTTCCACTTCTCATCAACTGGGAACTTCGCTTGAGGAGAACAACCAAAAGAAGGCCATCTCTTCCCTTCATTTTATAAAACGCTAAGGGTTGTTCCGTCCGTCATGTAAAAACTCGCGCACCCCTAGCTATTGGATCTTCATCTTGGTCTCAGTCGACAGCTTATGCCGTAATACAACATAACATGACCCACGAATGGGATGGTGGCAGTGCACTTCGGCTCACGCACACGTGTGGCCATGCCGCATGTCTGGCACAAAATCAGAACAGAGGTGCAGTGTGTAAGCGGCATTGCTGACAGGGACCGCAACTCCGTGAAGCACACTGCACAAGCTGCCTCGGGTACTCGTGGCCATAGCTATGCCCACGACCGTCTGTGACAGTGAGACACATTCAACACAGCAATGAGGTGCGTGACAACTACAGGACAGAGAATACATGCGTGAAAGACACAAACTTACACTCCGATCCCACCGCAAAGTCACAAGCAACGTTTGGACAAGAAAAACAACAGGATCCACAACCTCGGCTCAGCGTTGGTCCAGAATGAGGGTCCGTTTCACTGACCACGTTTGGAGCAATCACGGTGGATGTCTGACACGAAGGCAGAATGGAAACGCTGACTGGAACCACAGCTCTGTGAAACTCATTGCTTCAAGTGGTCCCTACACCCATGACCACCACTGACAGCGAGACACGTTAAGCCTGGTTTATACTTGATGCCCCAACCTTCTCCTACGTGGCACAGAAATAGAGGGGTCCATGATCAGACCTCCCTATACATCCCATAGAATTTGAGGGGTCCATGACCGGACATTTCCTTTTTACTTCTTGATACATCAATGCTAGTTTGTGAGGGCCGCATGTTAATAATCACCGCGCACAGCATTTTTACTAACTACGCAGCGATATGGGCACGGCATCGGGTATCTAAAGGGGTGAATGGTTATTATAAATGGATAAAACCCAAGATCCAGGTCTTTAATGACCTCTTGGGCACGGCCATCAGCAGTGTGTCTGTCTGCGGAGAGAGTGTCGACCTCAATGAGAGGTTTGATGGCCGAGGTCTCCAGGACTCTAAACAAATCCAAATCCTATTATGAGATATAATCTACTGCAGCGTTTCTCAACCTTTAAGTATTTGCGACCTGAGTTTTCATAACAGTTCTAATCGTGCCCCCCCAACAGTTTTTTGAAATGTAGATGCATATTTTATTATACCTACTTAACTTTTATCGACATTTATCTAACTCTATATTTATTGTTCTTGTATCAGAATGTAGTTTAAGTTAATTTGTTTTGGTTTCAACAGAAGTTTTTCTTCATATTTTTGATTCTTGTTTTCTTTTTTTCACATCTTCGCGCCCCCCTAGGGGGGCCCGCCCCACAGGTTGAGAACCACTGATCTACTGTTAATATACTGTATTAAGGATTACTTGTGTTCTGTTCTGTGTATTGTATTGTATTGACCCCCTTCTCTTTTGACACCCACTGCATACCCAACCTACCTGATAAGGGGTCTCACTTTGAACTGCCTTTCCTAAGGTTTCTTCCATTTTTTCCCTACAAGGGCTTTTTTGGGAGTTTTTGGGAGAAGGTGGGAGCGGAGGATGCCATCATCTATATGCTACACCGATCCCTCTCCCACTTGGACAGAAGCAGTGGTGCTGTAAGAATTCAGCCTATATACATCGGACTTCCAATACAACTCGGAGTCCTGCCACGTGCAAAAGTTCCCTGACGACACTGCTATCGTGGGCTGCATCAGGAGTGGGCAGGAGGAGGAGTATAGGAAACTAATCAGGGACTTTGTTAAATGGTGCGACTCAAATCACCTGCAACTGAACACCAGCAAAACCAAGGAACTGGTAGTGGATTTTAGGAGGCACAGGCCCCTCATGGACCCTGTGATCATCAGAGGTGACTGTGCAGAGGGTGCAGACCTATAAACACCTGGGAGTGCAGCTGGATGATAAATTGTAATTAACTGCCAAAACTGATGCTCTGTGCAAGAGAGGACAGAGCCGACTATACTTCCTTAGAAGGCTGGTGTCCTTCAACATCTGCAATAAGATGCTGCAGATGTTCTATCAGACGGTTGTGGCAAGCGCCCTCTTCTACCACGGCAGTGTGTTGGGGAGGCAGCATAAAGAAGAGGGACACCTCACGCCTGGACAAACTGGTGAGGAAGGCAGGCTCTGTTGTAGGCATGGAGCTGGACAGTTTGACATCCGTGGCAGAGCGACGGGCGCTGAGCAGGCTCCTGTCAATCATGGAGAATCCACTGAACAGGATCATCTCCAGACAGAGGAGCAGCTTCAGCGACAGACTGCTGTCACCGTCCAGCTACACTGAAAGACTGAGGAGACCCCACACTATGCGACTCTTCAATTCCACCCCCGGTGGGGGTAAACGTTAACATTATACAAAGTTATTGTCTGTTACACCTGCATTGTTATCACTCTTTAATTTAATATTGTTCTTTATCAGTATGCTGCTACTGGAGTATGTGAATTTCCCCTTGGGATTAATAAAGTATCTATCTATCTATCTATCTATCTATCTATCTATCTATCTATCTATCTATCTATCTATCTATCTATCTATCTATCTATTATATAGTGCCTTTCACATCTATCTATCTATCTATCTATCTATCTATCTATCTATCTATCTATCTATCTATCTAACGTCTTGAAAGACATTAAAAAGAAAATGAAAAATTTGAAAAGGTTTGGACAGAATCCCAATACAGACGGCCAATCCCAATACGTGAGAGCGTTAACGTCCGAGGGTCCTAACGTGGCTTGAGTGTCCACACACGCTGCCATCCGATCGTGTGGTAACTGACACGACCAACAAAGAATAAAAAGCAAACAGCGGCACCCAAGAAAAGTAAAGCGTGCTAAAGAGACCTCACAAAAGAACAATTAGCAGTCATAATATGAATCATATCACGGAGTGAGCCTAAGGCAGGTTATAATGGTCTTAAATCACACCGGCTCGGTGGCCATAAGGCCACTCTGCTTTGTGTTTTAAGTATTATACCTCAGACATCGTGGCATCTCGTATTTCATTGAGACGTTAAAATATGATATGGCATGCCAGAAAGGGAAGGCGAAGTCTGAGTAGGCAAAGCAACAAATTAAGAATTCATTAGCATTACTGAAAAAAGAAATAATGCAGCTTAATTGCCTTCATCCCTGGATCAACGATAAAAAACGTTTTATCAGAAAGCAGACGGTTTAAAAACCCAATTAGTAGGGATGAGAGCTGAACCCGCGTGTGCTAAGGCCGCATGCCGTCGGCCTCACGGTGAAGGCGGGCGTCTTTAATGGATTCTACCTGACTGCCCCGACACGGGACTGACTCACTTGGCTGAATGTGATATTAGTAACGTGTTGGGTTACGCTGCCTCGGCCTCTTTTACTGCTAGCGTGGGGTGCTACTTGGTGCGGAAGAACTGGCAGACAACGAGTCTGTGCTAAAAAACAGATAATGATGCCCTCTGATGCCCTTTTGCTCAGCAAACACCAGTGCCAAGGGTAGCAGGCACGGGAGGTCAGCTGGCACCAAATGGGCTGATCCTTCTGGTTTGGTCCTCTCCTTAGCTCCCAGTTAATTTGAAACTCTCTTAACCCTGAAATCAAATCCAGTTGTATTTGTCACATACAAATTACACGTACAGTGCAACGTGAAGTGAAGTGCTTAGCTGCTCAGTTCCAATGGCTGTGCTTTTAAGGAGAACATAAAGAGACAATAACAATAACACATCTCTATATAGCTATAAAATCCTGTCTGTCTGTCCGCTTTTCACGAGAAAACTACTTAACAGATTTCGATCAGGTTTTTTTCCATGATTTGCTTGAACATTCCAGCTGATTTTGCTCATTTCGCTCATTTCGCTATGTATCAGAGTTCGCTTGCGGCACCGATTTATTTGTGTGAATCTGAGAGAGAGGCTGCAGGCTGAGGGGTGGGGAGGCGGGGTCTCAGGAGTAGGGAGGTGGGCGGGGCCATCCTCACTCACGCGCCAGCCTCCGTTTGAGTCGCCACGTGTTGGAGTGCAACTTGCCTCCGCTTAGCTAGCGATACCTGTTTGTTCAGCAGACATTGCCATCTCTACAGATTGGTAAGGAGTAACGTTTGACGTTTTTGATAGAGAGATGAGAGCTACGTGTGTTTTAGAGGATAGCTGCTCATTGGTAGAGATATCACAGCCACGTGCTCTTCTCTCCACGCGGGGGACGCTCTCCCGTCAGAGCTGAACACGATCAGATACAGTGCCAGCGTTTGACGTTGGAGGGTACTGACCTTCTGCTTGGCCAGAGATACTTTGCCAACTTTTTACATTTTTGCCAAAGAGATCACAGCAACATTCTCACACCCTGATAGCAAAACCAAAAATATTGTATATCAAGAGGCCCTCGGATACAGAGCTATCAATATAAATTCTTCTTAATACAAATTATTACGGTTTTTTTTTTTGATTTTTAACGTTTGTCCTGTTTCACTTCTACGCGGACAGAGCCACAGGGGGCAGCTAGTGACTTTATAAATAGCAAAAATCATTAAAAGATGTTTGTAAATATGTGTTAAGATTTTCTATTTTATTCCCTATTATACTTTTCTTCTATTGCTATTATTATACTTTAATAAATAGCACATTGCGATTTCATTTCTATACTCATTTCTACATGTTGAGTGATTGAAGTCAATATTAGGGCACCTGGTGTGGGAAGATGGCAGCTTTTGTTGCCCCCGGGGTTATCAAAGGCTGACAGGTCGCAGCTCAAAAGAAGAACAAATGCAGTAGAAGTAGGACTCCGTTGGTTAGTAAGTGGCATTTAACCCAAAGGGTGTTGAGCCTTTGTGAGTCTCAGGGGGCACCCGCATGTTCAATGGTGCTGCTGGTAGCGAGTCCCTTTGTGGAGGTCTGAGAAGCGTCACATGCGTGGAAGGGATACGTCAAGAGGGGCTGGCAGTGGGGCATCACGCATACGTAGTCTCATAAATGGGTGAGTGTGTGTGTGTGTGTGTGTGTGAGAGAGTAGATGGACTGAGCAACGGACCCAATAAGTGTCACAAAGCTCACAATAAAACACAACAAAAGAGACAGCGGATACCAACTCAGGTGACGGGAGGGTTCATGTGCTGCTGTCACTTGTTGGATGGGGAGGCTCTGTGGATCACTGGAGTCCACACTTCTGAAACACAAACGTTTTCAAAGAAGGAACCGATGACCGAGATTTAAAGTCTGTGCCGCAGTCTCAAACTGAAATTGTTGGCTTGATTGAAAATAGAAACAAAAATAATAAAATAAAACTGAAACTGTAAACTAATCCATAGTGGAACGACTCCGAAGATTTCTCTGCTTAAAGACAGGCAAGTTTGAAAATCTGCTAATGCTTTTATATGGCTGAGGGCGGTCACTGGAGGTGATAGACAGGTGGTCCCACCTGTTGGGGAACGACCCGTAAAACTCAAGACACATAGCAAAGCTACACAGAAACCAAGTAAATAACAATATTGACAAGAATAAGGAGGAAAAATGAGCAAAATAACACAAGAATTTGAATTCGAGCTATGGGGGTTTTACCTGGCTGAAACAGATAGATAGATAGATAGATAGATAGATGGATGAAAGGCACTATATAATAGATAGATAGATAGATAGATAGATAGATAGATAGATAGATAGATAGATAGATGAAAGGCACTATGTAATAGATAGATAGATAGAT
>JANRMT010062861.1:16645350-16666673 GCA_026402145.1 Polypterus bichir lapradei | reverse complement strand
CATAGATAGATAGATAGATAGATAGATAGATAGATAGATAGAAATGAAAGGCATGGCATAATAGATAGATAGATAGATAGACAGAAATGAAAGGCATGGCATAATAGATAGATAGATAGATAGATAGATAGATAGATAGATAGATAGATAGATACGTAGATAGATAGATACTTTTTTAATCCCAAGGGGAAATTCACATAAGTAGTAAAAAGTGTCCAGGGAACGAGTCCACATAAAAGAAAGTGATAAGAGTGATCAGTAAAATAGAGAAAATGGTAGAAAAATAAAGTCGTACACGGAGCTGCTGGATAGGCTGCCACTTGTGGTGGCGCCTGAGTCAAATTAACCTTAATTTATTTCAAGAATTTCCAGTCACTTAAGGAATTATCACATTTTTAGGACCATTTTGTCCGCCATTTTGTATTTTTCACATTCGCTAGCACGCTTGATTCCTGCCACTAGGACTGTCTGTTGCATTGATGGGGCGTGTCCTCAGAGGTCGAGACCTTTGGGTAATGGCGCAGCGGGGTGAAAGGTCATCCAGGAATTCACTTCCTTATTCGAGTTGAGGATTTTCCAATCTCCCCCACCTAAACTGATTCTCAGTCCTAACGTTTCTTGGTTCTCATTTTTTGCTCTGAATTTTAAGATGCTGGTCTCTCATTTTGGCTTTGACTTATGTCGTTTTGATCCCCTACTTTTGCCCCTTTTTTCCATTGTCTCGTCTCTCTCCTTGTCCTCTCTCAAACTCAGTCACAGCACGGACATAACACAATATCAGACTTGAACAAGTTTAAATGGGATGACCAGCAGTGGAAATGTAAAAGAGTCAGAAAGTCAAAGCCTAATGTCGGTCGTATTCACAAATCAAAACCCTAGAATTGTGTCGAAAGTACAAGTCAAGATCTAGGAACTAAAGGGCAATAAGTGACACATGCATGGTTGTTTCCTTCCAATATTCATAAACTCGGATAGTGATGCATTTGAGGCGGCGATTTTTATAGCAACACACTGATGACATCAACCGTAACTTCTGGGACTACGTTCTGTTGCATCATGTAAACAGTGAAACAAAATGGTTGTGTCCTGGGAAAAACAAAATGGCAATGAAAATAACACAAAATAACAATTTCTATAATGAAAATAAATGCAAAAATCAGATTACAAAAACCCCTAATGGGAGAAAAAGGCCTAATCATGTGCTCATAAAATTGCCAACATACATAATTATAACGCCCACTTAATATCTGGACCATGTACATCATGACCATCATGAATATGCCAATCAAGCACATAGTGAGGTGACACCCCAGAGTTTATGATTTGGCCAGGGTTTCATCCCTAGCTTAAGTGTGTTTTCTATTTATGTTTGTAATCTTTTTAATATTATCTTCACACCCTCACAATCTCCTGGATCATGGACTACCTGACCAACAGACAGCAGTGTTTGAAGCTGAGGGACCGCGAGTGTCAGAAATGGTGATGTGTAATACTGGAGCACCTCAAAGGACTGCCCTGTCCCCCTTCCTGTTTACTCCTCTACACAACAGACATCCAGAACAATACCAGCTCTTGCCATCTACAGACATTTTCTGATGACTCCTCCATCATAGGCTGCATTAGTAATGGAGATGAGTCAGGGTACAGTCAAGTCGTGGAGGACTTTATCTTGTGCTGCAGGGACAACTCAACATCAGTAAGACAAAAGAACTGGTGGTGGACTTCCAACGTGCCAAGGAGGCTCTGAGACCACTCACAATTCAGAGGGAGGATGTGGGAGTGGTGCAGAGTTACAAGTATCTGGGCGTACACATTAACAACAAACTGGACTGGTCTGACAACACAAGAAAGGCCAGAGCAGACTGGACTCGCTAAGGTGGCTCAGATGTTTTAATGTGTGCAGCAAACTGCTGGAAATGTTCTACCAGTCCATAGTAGCCAGTGTACTGCTCTGTGCTGTGCTGTCCTGGGGGTGCAACCTGAGCTAAAAAGATACACAACGCCTGAACAAACTTATCAGAAAAGCCTGAGCCATCACTTGATGAACCCTGGACACACTGTTGTGGGAAAGAGGATGAACATTAGAACAATAGAACAATCTGGATGAGAACAGGTCATTCAGCCCTAAAAAGCTCACCAGTCCTGTCCATTTATTTATTCCAAATAAACATCAAGTCGAGTTTTGAATGTCCCTAACGTCTTACTGTCTACCACACTATTTGGTCGCTTATTCCAAGTGTCTATCGTTCCTTTTGTTTGTGCGAAATTTACCCTTAACAAGTTTCCAACTGTGTCCCCGTGTTCGTAATGAATTCATTTTAAACTCACAGCCTTGATCCACTGTACTAATTCCCTTCATAATTTTAAACACTTCAATCATGTCACCTTTTAATCTTCTTTTGCTTAAACTCTTAAGGCTCATCTCTTTTATTCTTTCCTCATAAGTCAACCCCTGTAGCCCTGAATCAGCCTCGTCACTCTTCTCTGGACCTTTTCTTGTGCTGTTATGTCTTTTTTGGAGACCAAAACTGACCCCAGGACTCCAGATGAGGCCTCACCAGTGTGTTATAAAGCTTGAGCAGAACCTCCAGTGACTTGTACTTCACACATCAGGGCACTATATAACCTGACAGTTGGTTAGTCTTCTTAATGGCTTCTGAACACTGTCGGGAAGCCGATAGCTTAGAGTCCACTATGACTCCTAAATCCTTCTCATAAGGTGGACTCTCGATTTTCCGACTGCCCATTGTGTATTCAAACCTCACATTTTTACTTCCTATGTGTAATTCTTTACATTTACTGACATTAAATTTCATCTGCCACAAATCTGCCCAAGCCTGTATGCTATCCAAGTCTTTCTGTAATAATATAACAGATTCCAAATTATCTGCTAATCCACCTATCTTGGTATCATCTGCAAACTTCACCAGCTTGTTAGTTATATTCCTATCTAAATCATGTATATATATTAAAAATAACACTGGCCTCAGCACTGACCCCTGCTGGTCACCACTTTTAACATCACCCAATTCTGATTGGACTCCTCGCACCATCACCCTCTGCTTCCTGTGTCTGAGCCAATTCTGCACCCATCTAAAAACATCACCCTGAACTCCCACTTTTTTTAGATCAATGCCCAACCTCTCATGTGGCATCTTATGAAATGCTTTTTGAAAGTCCAGATAAATCATATCATCTGCTCCACTTTAAACGTATGCTTTTGTTACCTCCTCATAGAATTCCACAGAATGATGGCAAAATTGGATACCCCATAAAAAATCCCCTCCATCCCCTCCAGGAGGTGCTCTCTGGAAGCACTTTTAGCCAGAGGCTCATTTCACTACAGTGTGTTAAGTAAGAAGCTCTTTTCTGCCCACTTCCATCAGGCTATTCAGTGCCTCAACAACAACAACAACAACATTTATTTATATAGCACATTTTCATACAAACAGTAGCTCAAAGTGCTTTACATAATAAAGAATAGAAAAATAAAAGACACAATAAGAAAACAAAATAAATCAGCATTAATTAACATCGAATAAGAGTAAGGTCCAATGGCCAGGGGGGACAGAAAAAACAAAAAAAACTCCAGATGGCTGGAGAAAAAAAAAAAAATCTGTAGGGATTCCAGACCACGAGACCGCCCAGTCCCCTCCACCCAATATACTTGTAAAGTTTTTATTTATTGGTTGATTGATTGATTGATTGATTGATTGTAATATCTGTCTTGTGAGTCTATATTCTTGTTTTATACAATACAATTTATTTTTGTATATCACACAAATCACACAAGAAGTGCCGCAATGGGCTTTAATAGGCCCTGCCTCTTGACAGCCCCCCAGCCTTGACTCTCTAAGAAGACAAGAAAAAACTCCCCAAAAAAATGCTTGTAGGGAAAAAAATGGAAGAAACCTTGGGAAAGGCAATTCAAAGAGAGACCCCTTATCAGGTAGGTTGGGCGTGCAGTGGGTGTCAAAAGAAGGGGGTCAATACAATACAATACACAGAACAGAACAAATCCTCAATACAGTATAAAAATAAAAATTTTACAAGTACGGAGCAGAATTTAACAGTAGATGATATCACATAATAGGATTTGGATTTGTTCAGAGTCCCGGAGACCTCGGCCATCAAGCTACCTCCTCCTATTGGCCATTCCACAGCTGAGTCAGTGCTGGGACAGCCAATCCGATGAAAGGACCCCTCTACCCGATGATTCCTGTAATCCTCCATCAGAGCTGACGTTACCTTAGGCAGGCAAAACAACTTGGCAGGTGGGCAGTGGCACCAAGTGCCACATTTGAGTACCGAGAAGAGAAACAGAATAGGTGAGGGTTAGTAACAAATTCTAACTATCATGTTACTTATGTTTTAGCGCTAATAACTAACATCAGAGATGCAGTCTGTACAGTTATTCAGTAGTTCTATACATTTGAATTTCCCCATGGGATTAATAAAGTTTATCTAATCTAATCTAATCCAATTATTTTTTGATTTTATTCTATTTTAGGTATATTGTTCTGTTCCCCAAGGGATCAATAAAGTTTATATAATGTAATGTAATCTAATTTAATCTAATCTAATCTAATTATATTTTTGTTTTATTCTATATTATGTATATTGTTGTGTTTACTTTATTATTGTCTCGCTATGCTAATTAACAGTTTCTTTTTATGTATCGTATATACTCATGTATAAATTGGGTCTTGAAACCCGAAAAATCACACCCCGACTTAATTTTTTTTTTTCACATCTTCTTGCCTCCTCCAATCTCTAATCAGTTTCTCAGACACATCAAACTTTGTTGCAGCAGCACAGTTACCAATTTATTTTGCCACTCCAATGACGTTTAATTTAAAACTAGCTTCATATTTTCTTCTGATCGAGCGCTCCATTGTAGATAAGTGATGCTCGTACAATAAAGGTGTATGAGGGCGTGAGATACAAAAATCACAAATCAGTGTAAACGTCCCTTCTGAATAGTTTGGGTATTGTCTGTGTGGTCACGAAGGCACAATACATAGAAAGAAAAGGCAGTGTGCTCGGTGGTTACTCTCTCAGGTGGGTATTAGCATATCGTAATCTCTTGGATGAATAGCGTGAGTTTTCTGCATTCAACGTATATGATTGACATTATAAAATAACGCAAATTATACAGTAAAATCAAGCCCCCGACTTATCCACGGCAGAACTTAAATGCCAGTATATATGATATTTTGTGCCTTGTTGTAGAGCCTCAGGGGGTGGGCCCCCCAGAGTAGCGCTGCCCCCAGCTTTTATACTTGGCTGAGTGATTCAGGCTGCTCAGAACGCCATTGACTGTCTCTGATGTTATAATACTGTAAGTACTTGTCTTTGATTTTCAACATTGTGTGGTTTGATTTTGACTTTGTTCCCTTTTGCTCTTTTTGCTCTGGTTTTGTTTTTGAACCTAAATCTATTGAAATATAAAGAACTGATGTTTTGTGTTTTTTGTCTGTTTCAGACCAGGGTTTTTTCTTTGTCTTAGTTTCCCCCTCTCTGTGCAGCCGGTTGCCAGTGCAGCAATGAAAGTTATAGAGTTGGACCAGGAGAAGTCAGAAGCCAGAAAAGAGCTGAACATTTCTGTCACCAAAGCCCAAATGCTAACCAGAACAAAGTGAATGGGAAATAGCAAAAGGATTCAAGACCAGGAAAACCTCAACAGAATCGCACCCTGGACTTTTATGTTATCCACAATATTGGATAAAGAGAGATCTGTCACTCTGGTATCTAAAGTATCGCGTCAATGACGCCCTCCAAAACTGCGGCCCCCCACAGCAAATAGGAGTTGTGTCTTGAAGAAGGAATTCAGGAAACGAAGGAACCAGCTTACAAAACAAAAATGGCATTGCAGTACAATTATAAAGACCAATAGATGTCTATTTAGCTCTGGAAACAATAAAAGATTAACCCAGATAACCAATAAGATCTCCGACACTCAAAGCCCTGGATTTACCATAATAAATGGATTCACTCCATAAAGTTACCTGACCTGTAACAAGCACAAAAGGGCAGCAAGTCAAGTCAAGTCAAGTCAAGTTGGGGAGCATGCACTGGTACAGTGCGTTGCCTCACCCACTACACGTTGAAACAGCTCAGGATCCCGGTTGGCAACCCCCCAGGCAGACAAGCGGTCCAGTCCTACCCTCCGGAAATGACCCTCTCTCTGCCGCAGCCAGGTGTTACGTGGGCAACCCCTTGGCCTGGTCCAGCCACTCGGGTCCCCAACAATGAGGATCTTATGAGCCGGATCACCCTCGGGGAAACGCGCCACATGGCTGTAATGCCGTAACTGACGCTCTCTCACAATGCAGGTCATGTGCCTCATTCGGGACTCCATGAGCAACACAAAGTCAAACCAACGGTACCCAAGGATTTTCAGGAGAGACACCAAAGGAGTCCAGTCTTCATCTCAGGTCACTGGATAGCGTCCATGTCTCGCAACCATATAGCAAGACAGGAAGCACCAGGACTCTAAAGACTTGGACCTTCGTCCTTTTAAATAGATATCAGGAGGGCCACACACCCCTTTATCAGCGACCTCATGACCCCTCCATGCTCTCCCAATCCGTCTACTGACTTCACAGGAAGAGTCACCAAAGACATGAATGTCAATGCCGAGGTAAATAAACCTCTCAACAAGGTCCACACTCTCTCCACAGACAGACACACTGCTGATGGCCGTGCCCAGAGGTCATTAAAGGCCTGGCTCATTGGTTTTTATCAGGACACATGCAAGCCCTGACACTCAGACCCCCTCACTCAGTCTCTCGAGCGCCCCGATGAAAAACCAAAGTCCGAGGATGGCGTCGGATTAAGAATGAAAATCCCAACCCACCACAAAATCAAACTGAAAACAGGGGGCCAAAATCTAAAGTCATCACGGGGAAGAGGCTTTCTTAACGGAGAGTTTTAAGAGATTTGAACTGTCTGAAGATTGGAGTCGAAAACCCTGCGAAAATGTTGGAGTAAGTGTTTTTTTTTTTTCTTTAGAGATTTGTACATTGAATAGGCATTCTGCCTGAAATCCATAATTGGATGTCTTGCTGAAGGTTATAAAGTGCTACACACAGTATGTGGAAAGCAAAAACCTTTTCTGCTCCCAAACTCAGGTTTCTTTTCAATTATTCAAGCTTCTCAAAAAAGGCTACCCGGTAGCAGCCTGCACTGAAACGCGTTACAATGATGAAATGCAACCAACAGCACACAGCCCAGGAGGATGACACATTCCCTATCTCAATGTACAAAAAACAAAATATAAGCTGCACATACAGGACATTAGAACTGGAAGGTACGAGCAGGGGTGGCGGGACCACCGTCACGACTCACAAACTGGTAGCACTGAGACATTGTGCAGAGTCCGGTGCCAGCTTTTGTTCTTTTTGTGCCAGTTGTCTTCTTATAGGAGTCGCCATTTGAACCAGAAAAGCCGAAGATGTCAGTCACCTTGGATAAAAGCATCAGCCAAATAAGAACCTATTAAAGAGGATGGCAACACAGGCTGAGCGGGTAATTTCCCTTAAGTTTGGAAAAAATTGGAGATTTACGTTACTGAAAGTCATCACGACAGACGCGTGGTGCACATTGTGACAGTTACTTTTTATATTTGATCTTACTGAAAAATAATTTTAATAGACATCTTGCTTGCTCTGCAGAAAACAAAAAAAGAACAAAACGAAACAAAGTGAGTTTATTTTATAGAGATTTATTTTATTTTGACATGTTTTATCATCGTTTTTGGACTGAAAAAATCATCTCGATAGTCGGTTTTATTGAGGTTTATTTCGTTCATTTTATTGAGAAGTCATTATGACAGTCGGCTTTATTATCTATCTATCTATCCTCCATTATTTATCATCTTTTACTTAACAGAAAAATCACGGTGAGTTGTCTAGTCATCATTTATTCTGAGAAATCATCATAATACGCATTTTATTATAATTTATCCTAGTGAAAACTATCAGGGAAGTTTTATTGGGATTCATGTTATTGAAAACTAGCTGTGTAAGCCTGTGCTGTAAAAAGCCCAGGGTCCTAGAAACTACTGATATCATCAGAAAGAAAATTGAAATGTAGAGATGTCGGGTAATTGAAAGGAACTGCTCTGGGCATCTCTCTCCTAGGAGGATTCGTTTGGACGGTGTGCTGGCCTCGCTTGCGCATTAGCGGCAGGAGGAAAAGTAAAAGGGATAACGTTTTGTGGATGTTAGCAGCTAAGCGACTATGCCTTCCTTCTGAGGTTTCATTTTGCCGATGTGCTCGCCTCACTTGTGTTATTAGCAACTAAGCGAGTTTTCTGTTTCCTTGAAGGTAGAGCCCTTACCCCGACTCCACCTCTCACTTCCGGGCCTGACAGACAGACACACTTCCACGCGTAGACATTTATATATTAGACTAGCCGTCCTTTGCAGCTTCACCCGCATATTATTGAACATAATACAGTGAGGAGTGCCCTGCCTTGCTCCCCACTCCTAACGTCACGCTTCCCCCTCCTCTCAGCCCGCAGCCTCCGTCTCGGATTAGTGCGAATATATCACTCCTACAAATGAACTATGATACTTAGCGCAATGAGAGAAGTCGCAAAATCAACCAGAATGTTCAAGCAAATTCTAGAAACAAATCTGATCTAAATCTGTTAAGTAGTTCTGTCATTCGTTAGCTAAGTGGAGGTAAGGAACACCCCAAGGCTGGCGTATGAGTGAGGAGGGCCTCAACCCGCTGCATGTCTCTCATATTTGTGCAACTAAATCAGTACAGCAAGTGAACTTTGAAACTTAGCGCAATGAGAGAAGTCGCAAAATCAACCGGAATGTTCAAGCAAATTCTAGAAAAAAACCCGATCTAAATCCGTTAAGTAGTTCTCTCATTCGTTAGCTAAGTGGAGGTAAGGAACGCCCCAAGGCTGACATATGAGTGAGTAGGGCCCCGCTAGATTCCCCTCAGCCCGCTGCATGTCTCTCAGATTCGTACAAATAAATCAGTACCACAAGCAAACTATGACACTTAGCGCAATGAGAGAAGTCGCAAAATCAACCTCGACAACGAGGAGGGCCCTGCCTGGCTCCCCACTCCTGACATCACGCTTCCCCCTCCTCTCAGCCTGCAGCCTCTGTCTCGGATTAGCGTGAGTATATCACTCCTACAAACGAACTATGATGCTTAGCGCAATGATAGAAGATGCAAAATCAACCGGAATGTTCAAGCAAATTCTAGAAAAAACCCGATCTAAATCCGTTAAGTAGTTCTCCTGTGAAAAGTGGGCAGAGATACAGACATTGGATTTTATATATATATATACAGATTATTAACTTTTTCATTTATCATACCTTAATTTAACTGAAAAAAATACTATAAATTGTTTTATTAACATTTGTTGTACCGAAAAATCATCATGATAGTCATTTTATTGTGTTTCATCTTACTGAAAAATCAGGGCAATTCTCAGATTTATTTAACTGAAAAATCATGTGAGGGTTGAATTCTGTTTTGTGAAATTCAACTTGACTGTACAGTATGTAATGTTATTTTCTTCATTGTAAAGTTTAACTTGTCCGTACAGAATATTGTTTTCTTCAAATAAAATATAAAAAAAAATACAGGGGATTTCTTGTATTGCTGAGTCAGGACAATAAAAACTGAATTAGTAAAAAGTTATTCTTATGGGCGCATTACTATTTGTTTTCAGAACAGAACGGAGAAAAAATTCTAACAGTAAATTCGAAATTCATCTTCTTTCAGCTGCTCCTGTTAGGGGTCACCATAGCGGATCATCTGTTTCCATCTCTTCCTGTCCTCCGCATCTTACACCAACCACCTTCATGTCGTCTCTCACCACATTCATAAGCCTTCTCTTAGGCTTTCCTCTTTTCCTCTTACCTGGCAGCTCTATCCTTACTACCCTTCACCCAATATACCCAGCATGTCTCCTCTGCAGATATCCAAACCAACATAATCTCGCCTCTCTGAGTTTGTCTCCAACCTGAGCTGACCCTCTAATGTACTCATTGTGATATGTGATCAATATGATACATGAGATCTTCTTCTTCTTCTTAGTCTTTTGTTTTTTTCCGTTAGGGGTCACCACAGCAAATCATCTGTTTCCATATTTTCCTGTCCTCGTCATCTTGCTCTGTCACACCCACCACCTGCATGTCTTCTCTCACCACAGCCATTAACCTCCCCTTTGGCCTTCCTCTCTTCCTCTTGCCTGGATGCTCTTTCCTTAGTATCCTTCTCCCAAAACACCCAGCACATGTCCGAATCAACACAATTTCACCCCTCTGGCTTTGTCCCCAAACCGTCCCACCTGAGCTAACCCTCTAATGTACTCATTGTGATATGTGATCAATGTGATATGTGAGATACGTGAGGTGGTCTTCTTCTTATTCTTTGTCGTTTGGCTGCTCCCATTATGGGTCGCCACAGCAGATCATCTGTTTTCATATTTTTCTGTCCTAATCATCTTGCTCTGTTACACCCACTACCTTCATGCCTTCTCTCACCACCTCCGTCAACCTCCTCTTAGGCCTTCTTCTGTTCCCCTTACCTGACAGCTCTAGCCTTAGCATTATTCTCCCAATACACCCAGCATAAATCCAAACCAACGCAATCTCGCCTCTCTGAGTTTGTCTCCAACCTGAGCTGACCCTCTAATGTACGTATTGTGATACTTGGTCAATATGATACGTGAGATCTTCTTCTTATTATTATTCTTCATCTTTTGGTTGCTCCCGTTAGGGGTCACCACAGCGGATCATCTGTTTCCATATTTTCCTGTCCTCGTCATCTTGCTCTGTCACACCCACTACCTTCATGTCTTCTCTCACCACATTCATTAACCTCCCCTTTGGCCTTCCTCTCTTCCTCTTGCCTGGCTGCTCTTTCCTTAGTATCCTTCTCCCAATACACCCAGCACATGCCCAAATCAACACAATTTCACCCCTCTGGCTTTGTCCCCAAACCGTCCCACCTGAGCTAACCTTCTAATGTACTCATTGTAATATGTGATCAATGTGATACGTGAGGTGATCTTCTACTTATTCTTCCGCTTTTTGGTTGCTCCCGTTAGGGGTCACCACAGTGGATCATCTGTTTCCATATTTTCCTGCCCTCGTCATCTTGCTCCGTCACACCCACCACCTTCATGTCTTCTCTCGCCACATCTGCCAACCTCCTCTTAGGCCTTCCTTTCTTCCCCTTGACTGGCAGCTCTATCCTTAGCATTCTTCTCCCATTATACCCAGCATGTCTTGTTTGCAGAGGTCCAAACCAACGCAATCTCGCCTCTCTGTCTTTGTCTCCAAACCGCCCTATCTGAGCTGACCCTCTAAATGTAGTTAATTCTAACACTTTCTGGAAAATGATAAACCAGACATATTCAGTGGTATAATAGTGGAGGACGCACTCATGGCAGCTGTTAACATTTGGAACAATGTCAAGGATCCAAACAAAATAAATCCCGTGAGGTAAGCTCTAACAAGAAGACCTCTAGTAAAGCACTACAGGTCTTGAACCCCTGTCTACCAGGAGGGGTAGCTTAGCTGGAGTCTTCTAGGCAACAGACGCCTCAAATTTAAGAACAATCAAGAAGAACAGTCCAAAAGCCATCCACGAGAAGGGAGAGGCCAAGAGCAGAACGTTGACTGTCTATTGCGGAAAATGAGAAATTAATGGGCAACATCCCGAATGTTTTTTTTTTTTTTTTATTTCTGGGTAATATTGTCTGTTTTTTTCCTCACGCAGTATACAGACTATAAAACTGACAGATTAATTCCACCGAGCCACTTAATCAGGCAGCAGTAAAATGCTAGACAAAAGAAAGCGCTTGTTCAGGTAGCTGCTCTCGCACCGGGTCCACTCTGCTGAGATGATTTTTCTCCCACTCAAGCAGGCAGTATTTAATAGCAAGTTTAAATATTTTCTTAATCTTGTACATTAAAGAAATCAAATTATCTTGTAACCTTCTTTATGAAAGGCTCTCTCCTACTGGTGCTGAAATGCTCTATTCTTGACTGTCTGCCTTCAGTGCCCTACAGAGGAAAGATGTGTTAATATCCTAATCCGATATGCACAGCGGAGTGCAACTGCCTCCCACACAATGCATCTGCCGGAGCCGTGAGGGTAAATAAAGAATGGGGGGCTACTGTATTTCAAACAAAACGTTTAGAGGGAATCAAATCGGCCAGCTAGTCTGATGGCATTTTACCTCACGCGCTGCTGTTAGAAAGGATCCCGATGGCTGCTGAGTGATGACAAAAGCTGACGAGAAACTCGGGTTTGTGGGATAACCAGCATAGTGCAGGGCCAGGACTTGAGGGGGGTCCTCTTTTGTTTTGTGGAATTAAAAATAATTTTATTTAGTGACTCTTCTATACTAAATGCTATCCCAAGGCAGTGCCATTACAATTTACATAAGCTAGCTATAGCACAGACACGCGAAGCGACTTGCTCAGTACAATGCCTTAACCACTTGGTCACTCAGGGGGCACACAGTATTTGACAGAATGGCCATGCTCTGTGTGCTGTGGACCCTGCTTACTATAGGAAAGTCACACCTGCTTACACATAAATACACCCATCAGCCACAACATTATAACCACCTGTCTGCTATTGTGTAGCCCCCCCCACCCCACCTCATACTGCCACATCAACTCTGGCATGAACTCCACAAGACCTCTGAAGATGTCCTGTGGTATCTGGCACCAAGATGGTGGTGGCAGATCCTTTTAAGTCCTAAAATTTGTGAGGTGGGACCTTCATGGATCAGAGTTGTCTTTCCAGCACATCCTCTCCGTTTCGGACCCCCTGTGAATAGAAGTCATGTAGTGTGACATCAGCTTAACTAAAACTTACTACTCTGGTGCCATGATATACTCGAATGTATTCAATTTTATTTAACAATATTAGTGTGTTAGTGTATTTGTTGTGTTACATTCAGGGTTTATTCCCTGGCTTGTGTTTATTTTCCTATTGATTGTTGTGTTTGGTTTGTATTCCATCGATCCATCCATCCATTATCCAACCTGCTATATCCTAACTACAGGGTCACGGGGGCCTTCTGGAGCCAATCCCAGCCAACACAGGGCGCAAGGCAGGAAACAAACCCTGGGCAGGGTGCCAGCCCACCGCAGGGTTGGCTTGTATTTTTCAAGTTTTTTAAGTTTCTATGTATTTTTGTTACAATTGTTTTGTTTATAATTTATCTCGTATTCACATCCTGTTTCTTTCAATGCTTCTCCACTCTTGGTGTTCAAAGGAGGGCCACCCTGATGTCACAATGCCTTTATGTTGAGGGTCCCATCAGTGGATCATTGTGTTTGTGGAGTTTATTGTGGAGTATTACATCCTTTTTAAGTATTTGATAAGTGCTTCTCCTCTTGGATTACTGATTTTAGATTTTGTATTGGGAATCGTGTGCCTTGTGGATGAAGACTTCAGACAAGACAGCAGGTGTGGTTATATAGCAGCTTTATTTTGCAGCGTCACAGTGAGAAGAGTTTCAGAAAAGCAGACAATCAATATACATGACAGCGTCAGGGCTCTTCTGAACCCCATCTCTTGGGTGGGGCAACGTTTTTATACCCCTAGAATGCGTGATTTAATATCATTATGAAATGCAACAGTCAACACGTTTATTATACGCAATCCTTGAGCCCCTTCAACACCCCTTGTGCAGCTTGATTTCTTGGCCCCTTTGTTATGGCGTTCAGATGTAAACTAAAGGAAAACGTGATAAGGCAGACTCATGTGTGGAATGCTTAGACCCTGAGTCCTTTGGACAAATATTTTTGCTCAGCAAAGCATGCTTTTACATAATGTATGGTTTCGTAACGCTTACTTCTCAGACATGAATTAGTACAAGGGAACGAAGAGAACATTCATCTTCCACAGCGTTGAAGTTCCTTTTAGACTAATCCCTCTTTTGCCCTTTATGTGTATTTAATTCTTTTTTTTTTTTTTTGCTACTTTAAAATTTTGTCAATAAGTTCTAAATTTATAAAGATTTTTTCATTTGGATATTGCTACAAGCCAGGGGTTTGTGGTTATCCTCTCCCTTGTATGGGAAGCAACCTCTGAAAAGGATTTAAGGGTTTATCTTGACGCAACATTTTCATTGTTTGAATAATGTGCAAAAGTGATTAAAAAGGTTAAGTCATAAAAAGTGCTGAGCATAAATTAAGGGGCGCTATGCTTGAAATATACAAGGCAGAGGTGAGACCATATCTGGAGACCTGTGTGCAGGTCAGGTCATCACGCTGCAAAAAAAGGACATAGTGGCACTTGAACCGTTGAAGAGGAGACCAACCAGGTGTATCATGTGACTTAAGAACGAGTCCTACTGTGACAGACTGAGAGAATTAATCCTGTTTAGTGTGAGCAGAGGAGATTGTGTGGGGACCTAATCCAACTCTTCAGAATTCTCAAAGGCCATGATAAAGGAGATCCAGCAGAACAAATTCAACTTTATGGTGAATCACGAATTCAGGGACAACAGTGGGAATTATTTAAGTGTATTTGGGACTGAAGCCAGGAAGCACTTCTTCATGCAGTGAGTTGTGGGAGTCTGAAACAAATTACTGAGGCAAGGAGTTAAAGCAGAAGCCTTGACAACCTTTATGAATTATCTGGGTGAGATCTTGGCATTGCTTAGCTATTAGCCAAATAAACGAGCTTTATAGGCTGAATGGTCAAATTTCTTATAGTCTTATGTTGTTATGTTATGGGTGTCGCCATTTTGCATTCTTCATTGTCTCTGTTGCTAGGCAAAGTCAAACATCATGGGTTCATAGGTTTAATGGCTGGCACTGGACACTTCCCCATTTGTCCAAGTTTGTGGATGAAACCTAAAAAGCCTAACATTAATTTCTTTAATTCCTAGTTTGAATTCTGGTTACATACACACTTCTTTCTGTCCCATCGAGCTCTGACTTACGTACAGCTTGATTTGCGTGTAAATTCTTGGCTTTGAGTCTCTTTTTTTCGAATATTGACTATGATTTTTGTCTCTGGACGTGATTCTTCCTCTCCTTAGCTAGTTTATTTTTCTTACCATGACCGTCTCCTGATTCCATTTCCTGCTTCATACTGGCGCTGCCTAGTTCAGTCAGTACACCCCCTCAGTAGCCATTGTCACACATGTGCGCATGGGAGGCAGCTAAAGGGTTCAAAAGAAGGTAATTCCCGATCAGACCATGGGATGGCAGAGTGCATTAATCCTTTCTCGTATCTCCCCGCAGACCAAGTCAAGTCAAGTCGGGGAGCATACAATGATGTAGCGCGTTGCTGCACCCACCACACGACAAAAAAGCTTGGGATCCCAGTTGGCAACCCCTTAGGCAGATACGCGGCACAGTCCTACCCTGCAGAAATGACCCTTTATCTGCCGCAGCCTTGGCCTGGTCCAGCCACTCAGGTCCCCAACAATGAGGATCCTACAAGCTGGATCACCCTTGAGAAATCACGCCACATGGCCATAGTGCCGTAACTGATGGTCCCTCACAATGCAGATCATGTGCCACATTCAGGACTCCATGAGCAACACAAAGTCAAACCTGCGGTACCCAAGTATTCTCCAAAGAGACACAGCACTGAAGGAGTCCAGTCCTTATCTCAGGTCACTGGATAGCGTCCATGTCTTGCAATCATATAGCAAGACAGGAAGCACCAGGACTGTAAATACTTGGACCTTCATCCCATTGCCGAGATATCAGGAGCGCCACACACCCCTTTATCAGTGACCTCACGACCTAATTCCCCGCAGACCAAATGTGGGAAATTCCGCCCCAGAAGACGTCACTCCAAGTTCTGCCCTAGAAGACATCACTTCTGCCCCAGAAGATGTTACTTCCGCTTCCACTCCAGAAGACGTCACTTCCGGTTCCGCCCCAGAAGATGTCACTCTCAGTTCTGCTCCAGAAGATGACACTCCCGGTTCTTCCCTAGAAGACATCACTTCCGCCCCAGAAGATGTCACTTCTGCTTCCGCCCCAGAAGACGTCACTCCCAGTTCCGCCCCAGAAGACGTCACTCCCACCCCAGATGATGTCACTTCCGCCCCAGAAGATCCACTTCCGGTTCCGCCCCAGAAGACGTCACTCCCGGTTTCGCCCTAGAAGACATCACTTCTGCCCCAGAAGATGTCACTTCTACTTCCGCTCCAGAAGATGTCACTCCCAGTTCCGCCCAAGAAGATGTCACTTCCGCCCCAGAAGACGTCACTCCCGCCCCAGAAGATGTCACTTCTGGTTCCGCCCCCAGAAGACATCTCTTCCAGTTCCACCTCTGAAGAAGCCACATCCCGACTACCTCATTTCCGGTTCTGCTCCCAAGATCCCTCCCCTTCCTGCCATACAACTACACAGTATATCCGCCATGTTTCCTAACCTGTGCAGTTCTGTTGTGGACTCTTGTCTGTAAAGCACTTTTTTCCACATTTGTAGCCAATTCTCAAGTATACGAGAGGCTGCCCCAAACCTCTTTGTGTGTCAAGGCTCGATAATTTACCACACCACGAAGAAAGAAGGGCACGCGGAGATTTGCAGCAACCAAAATCCTATTAAAGGCTGTATATCAAATCAGCCTGATGAATCTATTGCCCTGTCTTCAAATTCCCCCTCTAACTAGTTTGGCTTGTACTTTCTTTTCTTTTTTTTCTTTTCTTTTCAGTTGATGTCTCAGGATCATGTGCTCAACTCGCAGATTTAGCCTCATGGGTATGCATTCTCCCAGCCCTCATTACTAACCCACCAGGCCACAAAGCTTTAACAGAGGCTTCATACTTGGTCTCCTTAATCATAAATCAAGAGCAGAAGCCATATTAGTATGTCTGTAGTGTACTAATGAAGTCATGGTGCTAGGGGCATACTGCAAGGTAGGGGATTTCTGAGGAATTGTACTATGCTGTAGTCCACTGAAGCAGCATATTGTACCTTCATCAATAAATTATACATTAATGCTTTCTTCCTCTATGCTAATCCTTGGCAAAAAGCCACACGCTTTCAGTCCAGAGCTGGTAGAAAACATTGGAGGTCGGACATGCTTGATAGATCTGAAATAATTAAGCTTGATTAAGGAATGGATGAAGGAGGAAGAAACAGCCAGAGCCACCCTAATTTTCTACATAAACGGGAAAATGCAAGCGGGCTTGTGTGATGGGGGGGCGGGGGGGTCTGTTGTTCTAAATGAGAAGAAAGCAAACAGACTTGGAATGGCATACGATCCGCCGAATGTACTCGTTGTTTGCATTCTTATTCAGCTTACATTATTGACAGAGCATGATTAACAAGGATAATAAAATCCGGCATAATAAAGAAGGGATGCTGGAGCGCTGCGGTACTAATTACCAGTGACATTGTTTTAAACTTGAAACGCTCTAGTTTCCCCTCATCCATATATATATACAGTCGTATGAAAAAGTTTGGGAACCCCTCTCAGCCTGCATAATAATTGACTCTCCTTTCAACAAAAAAGATAACAGCGGTATGTCTTTCATTTCCTAGGAACATTGGAGTACTGGGATGTTTTCCGAACACAGATTTTTAGTGAAGCAGTATTTAGTTGTATGAAATTAAATCAAATGTGAAAAACTGGCCTGTGCAAAAATGTGGGTCCCCTTGTGATTTTGTTGATTTGAATGCCTGTCACTGCTCAATGCTGATTACTGGCAACACCGGATTGGTCGGATGAGCTCGTTAAGCCTTGAACTTCATAGACTGGTGTGTCCAATCATGAGTGGTAAAAGGTATTTAAGGTGGTCAATTGCAAGTTGTGCTTCCCTTTGACTCTCCTCTAAAGAATGATAGCATGGGATCCTCAAAGCAACTCTCAAAAGATCTGAAAACAAAGATTGTTCGGTCTCATGGTTTAGAGGAAGGCTACAAAAAGCTATCTCAGAGGTTTAAACTGCCAGTTTCAAGTGTAGGGAATGGAATCAGGAAATGGAAGGCCACAGGCACAGTTGCTGTTAAACCAATTCAGGTCTGGCAGGCCAAGAAAAGGAACAGCATATGAGCAGGATTGTGAGTATGGTTACAGACAACCCACAGATCACCTTCAAAGACCTGCAAGAACATCTCGCTGCAGATGGTGTATCTGTACATCGTTCAACAATAAAGCGCAATTTGCACAAAGAACATCTGTATGGCAGGGTGAAGGGAAAGAAGCCCTTTCTGCACTCACGCCACAAACAGAGTCGCTTGTTGTATGCAAATGCTCATTTAGACAAGCCAGATTCATTTTGGAACAAAGTGCTTTGGACTGATGAGACAAAAATGGAGTTATTTGGTCATAACAAAAAGTGCTTTACATGGCGGAAGAAGAACACCGCATTCCAAGAAAAACACCTGCTACCTACTGTCAAATTTGGTGGAGGTTCCATCATGCTGTGGGGCTGTGTGGATAGTTCAGGGGCCATTGTTAAAGTCGAGGGTCGGATGAATTCAACCCAATATCAACTAATTCTTCAGGGTAATGTTCAAGCATCAGTCACAAAGTTGAAGTTACGCTGGGGTTGGATATTCCAACAAGACAATGACCCAAAACACAGTTCGAAATCTACAAAGGCATTCATGGAGAGGAAGAAGTACAATGTTCTGGAATGGCCGTCACAGTCCCCTGACTTGAATATCACCGAAAATCTATGAGATGATTTGAAGCAGGTTGTCCATGCTTGGCAGCCATCAAATTTAACTGAACTGGATAGATTTTGTATGGAAGAATGGTCAGAAATACCTCCATCCAGAATCCAGACACTCATCAAAGGCTATAGGAGGCGTCTAGAGGCTGTTAGATTTGCAAAAGGAGGCTCAACTAAGTACTGATGGAATATCTCTGTTGGGGTGCCCACATTTATGCACCTGTCTAATTTTATTATGATGCATACTGCATATTTTCTGTTAATCCAATAAACTTAATGTCACTGTTGAAATACTACTGTTTCCATAAGGCATATCAGATATTAAAAGGAAGTTGCTACTTTGAAAGTTCAACCAATGAGAAACAAAAATCCAAAGAATTTAGAGGGGTTCCCAAACTTTTTCGTATGACTGTATATAGGAACGCCATACATGACTTTTTGCTTAGACGTGTGAGGATTTCTAGTCATAGAACTCGAGCCGATTAAATACTTTACATCTCTTTCTCTTTCTTACATTGTGAAAATGTGAAGAGTATTGACCCAATCTTCACATTAAAGTTTTTTTTTGATCAACTATTTGTATATAGCTGCGTAACTTCAGGCAACACAATAAAAAAGAGAGAAAATATCGACAACTTCAAAAAGTGTGAGTCAGATTTGCTGAAAATTAAGTTGTTTCCCCTCCTCGTGTCGTTTTACAGGATAACAAGACGTGGTCAGCAGATCTCATTAACTCCCCTTCCAGACTCTGCCCGAGCTGAGTTTTACCACCTGTGGGTATGGAATTTAAATGTTAATAAATAATGCCATAAATAATAGAGTAGCAATCTCACTGGTGTCCTAAAGCTGCAACCAACACCATGCTATGGCTACGTATTTTTTCCCCCGATTTAGAAGTTTGAGAGGCTCTGGCCATCATGGAAAAAAAAGTTTATAGTGAAGGTGTTAGGTTCCACAACTCACACATATATTTTTAAAATTTGAATTATTTTTTTACATTTGGTAACTCTTATTTGAGTACTGCAAAAATGCGTATGTTAGTCATTAACTGTTACGTAACGACACTTCTTTGGGTCTTCAGAACATTTCCAAAGCATCAGTAACGTGTTTATTCATTTTTGCAATGTGACCCCCTCACTAAATCTCATTCTGGAGTGGTCTTAACGGAGAAACTATCCTCCTGACACAATACAATACAATACAATTTATTTTTGTATTGCCCAAAATCACACAACAAGTGCTGCAATGGGCTTTAACAGGCCCTGCCTCTTGACAGCCCCCAGCCTTGACTCTCTAAGAAGACAAGAAAAAACTCCTTGTAGGGAAAAAATGGAAGAAACCTTGGGAAAGGCAGTTCAAAGAGAGACCCCTTATCAGGTAGGTTGGGCGTGCAGTGAGTGTCAAAAAGAAGAGGGTCAATACAATACAATACAATACACAGAACAGAACAAATCCTCAATACAGTATAAAAATAAAAATTTTACAAGTTCAGAGCAGAATTTAACAGTGGATGATATCACATAATATGATCTGGATTTGTTCAGTCCTGGAGACCTCGGCCATCAAGCTGCCTCCCTCTATTGGCCAGTGCTGGGCCAGCCAATCCGATGAAAGGACCCCTCTACCCCACGATTCTTGCGATCCTCCCTCCATCAGGGATGACTGATATTCCATATTTAGTATAAGATCTGTGAATCCTTCGTATTAACAAGTCATTTTATGTGAATTTCCCCTTGGGATTAATAAAGTATCTATCTATCTATCTATCTATCTATCTATCTATCTATCTATCTATCTATCTATCTATCTATCTATCTATCTATCTATTATACAGTGCCTTTCATATCTATCTATCTATCTATCTATTTATCTATCTATTATACAGTGCCTTTCATATCTATCTATCTATCTATCTATTTATCTATCTATTATACAGTGCCTTTCATATCTATCTATCTATCTATCTATCTATCTATCTGTCTGTCTGTCTGTCTGCCTGTCTGTTATATACGAGGGATATCCAGGAAAAAAAGGTTACAACAGCTGTTAAAAATCGAAAAATGAATATATTTCAACCAAATTTACAGGGTATGTTCCAAAATATGTGTTTATTTCTCAACATAATTGCTGTCAACTTCGATGCACTTCTTCAGCCGGGGCACCAGTTTTTTTATACCCTCATCGAATACGCTCTGCTCCACCTCCGAAAGCCACTTCTCCACTGTCTTCTTCACCTCCTCATCGTTGGAAAAACGTTCCCCACCGAAGAATTCTTTCACAATTCTTCCACAAGCTGATGATGGATCTCGGCCGCAGATTCGCGACGCAAAGTGAGGAACTTGATGACCGAACGAATCTCACATCGGCGGTAGGTGGAGCAAACGGCCTCAGCAGAGGTTGACGAACTCGCTTGCTGTGATGACATTTCACAACTGACTGATGTGGTCCCGGGCTTATTTTGACCGTTAGGAGCCCCCTACATGCAGGTATGCCAACCTTTGAAAAAAAAAAATTCCCTGCACCCTCCAGGGCACTTGTAACTTTTTTTTCTGGATATCCCTCGTAGTTCCTTTCCTATCTATCTATCTATCTATCTATCTATCTATCTATCTATCTATCTATCTATCTATCTATCTATCTATCTATCTGTCTATCTATCTATCTATCT
>JANRMT010062861.1:16611224-16631781 GCA_026402145.1 Polypterus bichir lapradei | reverse complement strand
CATAATGTCAATAATACACGTAGAATATAAAGCGCAAACACCAACAGATGAAGTCCCATTCCAATATGAGACCTCTGCTTCATTATCTATTACGATACAGAAGACAGGCAGCCGGACACTTAAATCTTAAACTCAAATAAACACAAGTAGGACCCCCGGTGAGGTCAGGGGTTAATTTGCTCGTTAGCTCCTTGGAAAAGCTAAGCCAGTGAAGCTCCTAAAATTGAGTGCTCATTAAACAGGTTGCCGGGTCGATTTTTAGCACAACTTTATTAATGCCTCTTTCTTGTATCCCCCAGGTTGTGTTTAGCAAACCAAATGTATCTGTTTTAAGCTTGCAGTATTCATCTTGTAAAATCCTACAGGTAAAGAGCAGGGAAAATCTCAGCACCAAAGAGCTCGAATCAGGGAGAGAGAGAAAGAGAGAGATTAGGTGCTAACTATTTTACTGGAGAAAAAAAGGAAGAAAAATAAAAACACAAAGCATTACATTTACAAAATTAGAAAGAAAAAATAAATAAATAAAAAAATCTCTTTGTGATAGGCTCATTCAGTACCTGTCTGATTGGGAGCTAAATGGTAACTCAGAATGAAGAGCCGCAAACATTCTGTAATTAATTACCTAAATGAGCATCGGCTGAGCTAGCGCTTGTGAAAAATGCTGACGGGATCAGAATTCGCATTCCACTGCCTCCTCTTGCTTCTCCCAATTTAGCCGAGAATGGGAAATCATGAACAATTGATACACTCGGTTAGCTCTTATCATGGAAAGCGGGCTCGGATGTAGCCTTAGGGGTATTTTATACAGTTTAACATTGAAAATAAAAGGTAATGTTCTCCGTGAAGAGCTGGATTAAATGTTGGAAGCTTGAAGTGGTTCTGAATTGTACTCAATACGAAGAGAGAGACCAAATAGTAATTTCTGTAATCTAACTCTGCTGGTTATGCTCAATGAGTTGGACATGTGTGAAATAAACCATGTAAATAGAAAGAAAGAGGGAAAAAGAAAGGTTAACTCTTTTATGGGCTGCAGCTCGGCACAAAGAGAGGGGAGAAAAAATGGCAACTGTAAGCAGAAGAGAAAAGAGAGGAAATTTGTCTGCTGCTTGTTAGCCAGGAGTGAGAGAGAAAAAAAAAAAAAAAGACAAATACTTACTAATAGCGTAGAGTGAAAAAAAAAAAACGCGAAAAAATTGACAATGAAGATGAAGCACACAATGCCAGTGGAGTAACGGAAAAGCAGTTCGGTGACTGTCTCTGAATGTCATCAGTTAAACAAGCTGGAGTGATCTGCGGATATTCCGTCAGGTCATTGTCAAAATAATTACAAAATTATAAAAATCATAAAAATCATAATAAACTCCAGTCAGATTTGCAGAACGTAATTCAGGGTTGCCAGGTTCCTAAGACATGTAGAGCCCGGTGACTGCTTAAAAATAGCCCAAAAATAGCCCAACGCCTGAGGTAGACACAATGACACTCTGGAATGGTTGGGCAATGTCAGAGTGAGAGGGTGAGGTGCATACTGAAGCCCAAATTTTTTTTATTTTAGAACAGTAAAGAACATAATACAAGTGTGAAGAGCAGGGGATGGAGTGTCAGATGGATGAAAAACATGGTAACAATTTGCTGGATGACAGGGGTTGAAAAGTAGCCCAAAATACTGTGTTGTTTTTTAAAATGAATCCCAAAGAAAACTGACATTTTTTTCCCGTTGATGACGATCAAAAAAAAACCAACTGGCCGAGAAAACTGCAAATCTGGCAACATCGTGTGCAAAACTTTCACGCATGTGTACTGTAAGCGTACTCCACCTCACACTTTATGGTGCTATTTATGTTATACACATCCGTGAATAATGCGCGGTGTATAAACACATGTGTGATGTGACTACCCAAGCCCACATTCTTACCCAACATACATTGATTTGCAGCACTTAGCTGACCATACTGAGAATGTTATGAAAATATTTTGTTGTTCTACACAGATTCATTGTACGTTGTGTCTTCACTGCTAGCTTAAACAGGTTATGCTGTTAACAATGTAGCGCAGATCAGGTAGTGTCAGGGAGTATATAAACGCTGACCCCTCACATCACAGGCTCTTATGGGTGTTAGTCAGTCGTAGTGATAGGAGCTTTGAAGATGCAGAGCGAGATAAAGGACTCGGAATATCATCTTATCTTAGGGCAGTGGTTCTCAAACTGTGGGGTGGGCCCCCCGAGGGGGGTGCAAAGTAACAAGAAGGGGGGCGCGAAGATGTGAAAAAAAGAAAACAAGAATCAAAAATATGAAAAATACATCTATTGAAACCAAAACAAATTAACTTAAACTACATTCTGATACTAGAAAAATAAATATAGAGTTAAATAAATGTCGATAAAAGTTAAGTAGGTATAATAAAATATGCATCTATGATACATCATTAATTAAAAAAGAACAAATTGGTATTAGTGGGCTCTTTTCAAAAAAATGTTAGGGGGGGCACGATTAAAACTGTTATGAAAACCCGGGTCGCAAAAAGGTTCAGAAACGCTGGTCTAATGCGTTGATAGGGTGAGTCCTCGGAGGTCGAGACCTTTGGGTAATGGCACAATGGGGTGAAAGGTCATCCAGGAATTCACTTCCTTATTTGAGTTGAGGATTTTCAAATTTCCCCCTTTTTCCGTTGTCTCATCTCTCTCCATGTCCACTCTCAAACTCGGTCACAGCACGGACATAACACAATGTACTTATGATATATCATTAATTTAAAAAGAAAAAATTGGTATGAGTGGGCTCCTTTCAAAAAAACCTTGGGGGGGGCACGATTAAAACTGTTATGAAAACTCGGGTTGCAAATGCTTAAAGGTTGAGAAACGCTGGTCTAATGTGTTGGTGGGGCGTGTCCTCGGAGGTCAAGACCTTTGGGTAATGGCACAATGGGGTGAAAGGTCATCCAGGAATTCACTTCCTTATTCGAGTTGAGGATTTTCAAATTTCCCCCTCCTAAACTGATTCTCAGTCCTAACGTTTCCTGGTTCTGATTTTTTGCTCTGAATTTTGGACCAAGATGCTGGTCTCTCATTTTGGCTTTGACTTATGTCGTTTTGATCCCCCACTTTTGCACCCTTTTTACTTTGTCTCGTCTCTCTCCTTGTCCACTCTCAAACTCGGTCACAGCACGGACATAACACAATGTATCTATGATATATCATTAATTTAAAAAGAACAAATTGGTATGAGTGGGCTCCTTTCAAAAAAACCTTGGGGAGGGGGGCGCGATTAAAACTGTTATGAAAACTCAGGCTGCAAATGCTTAAAGGTTGAGAAACGCTGTCTTAGGGAGTCATGGGGGTGCAATGCTGCCTCACCACTCAGGTCACATTTTTGGGCTACAATAATCGGTTCACCATGCTTCTCTAGCCTTCAGGGACACCTTAAAGACCACCCTGCACCATTATACGCATAACCCACTCATAACTAGATCACTTTCTCCTTCTGCATTGACTTCAATGTATTTCACCAAGCTTGCTAAAATTCCTGAACATTTCTACATTTTGCCGAACTTGAGGAAAATCGATTCTAGCGGGATTCACTCGTCACTCACTCTATTTGAGTATTTTCAACTTTAAAAAGCCGTAGCCCCATTTTAGACCTGGGATGAGCCCTTTCTCTAAGACAGGCCAGTTGTACTGTGAAGATGTAGAAAGTGGCAGACCAAAAAGTCAGAGAGAAAGGTGAAGTGTAAGAAAGTGAACACGGCAAAGTCAAAGCCAGAAAATCAATCGTATCTTTCATTTAAACCAAAACATAACCCACAAATGGAAGTTGTTTAATTGACTAAATCTAAGCCACAAAATCCACAAGACTCTTTAGTGAATGTATTTTGAACGCGGCCCCAAGGGGACCCCGCTTCTGGTACCACTTGTTATGCATGGGTCACAAGTTGCACAGGAACACTCAGGGTTTTCCAAGAGACAGAAACTTGATTCCAGAACAGGCGGAACAAATACAAGTCTCTTTCAGGAGCGATCCGGCTGCACGAGGGACAACTGCCAAACCAGCTGCCTTGACTCCGACTCTTGGGCAAAAGAACACAAGTCTCTTCATCCTCAAAGGGGCGCAGTGGCTCGGGAGCACCGACCGGAGCAGAGGGTGTCTGGGGGAAGAGAAGCAAAGCAGTGAGACACTAGGACTGTTATGGCCCGGTCTTTTAAATGTTCAAAGCCCTGCAAAGAGGAGATGAAAAGCTGTGTTTGTTTCCCATTGAATCACTGCTCAAGATGGGGATTCAGAGGAGCAACCACATCTCCTTGTGGCCGCATTCACAGAATCCATAACCATAGATGACGAGAGCTCCTTATTGCCGGCATTAAGTTGTCATAATTTTAGAGACAACTCTCTGAATGTCCTTGAGCAGCCCAAATCTTGAACCCAATCAAACATCTCTGGAGAGACCTTCAAACAGCAGACTACCAATGGTCTCCATCCAACCAGTCAGAGTTTGACAGCTTCTGCAGAGAAGAATGGCAGAAAGTCCCCAAATTTGGGTGTGTAGAGCTTGTCGTGTCAGGCCGATGAAGACTTCCAGGCTGTAATCACTGATAAAGGGGCATCAAGGAAGTACTCAGTAAAGGGTCTGAATATTTGGGTCAATGGGATTATTTATTTATTTTTACAATTTTGCAAACATTTCTAAAATCCTTTTTTTACTTTTCCATTCTGGGGTATTGAGTCTTGTTTGATGACAGAAAAAATGAATGTATAAAAAGAGAAGGGGTCTGAATGCTCCCTGAAGGCACTCGTTGTTAAGTGACCTACCAAGGGTGACACAACAGCAGGTAGTCAAGACTAAGCTGCCACCCTTAGGGTTTGAAGGTCCAGGTCTTTGCCAGTAAGCCACAGTGGCATGGCTAATTAATCAATTGACCAAAGGTAGCATTATATCTAAGCATAACTGGGTGACTTACAAGTATGCCACAGCGTAACATGGAGGAGCAAAGACATTTAAGATGTCACACATCAAAAGGCTCACACACATCACGTCCTCACTGAATTCAGACTGGTAGATAAGAAGACCTGAGAACAATCTGGACGAGAACAGGCCGTTCAGCACAATAAAGCTCACCAGTCCTCTCCACTTAATTCCTCCAAAATAACATCAAGTTGAGTTGTGAAGATCTCTAAAGTCCTAATGTCCACCACATTACTTGGTTGCTTATTCCAGGGTTTTGTGATTCTCTGTGTGGAGAAAACTTCCTATCATTTGTGCAAAAATTTCCCTTAACAAGTTACCAACTGTGTCCCCGTGTTCTTGATGAACTCATTTTAAAGTCACAGTCTCGATCCACTGGACTGATTCCCTTCATAATTTTAAACACTTCAATCATGTCTCCTCTTAATCTCCCATTGCTTAAACTGAAGGCTCAGCTTTTTTCGTTTATTTACTTTATAACATTTTATTGAATTTATTAAAAGCAAGTAACATTCCAAATTTAACAAAACTAAGTTCAAATCAACCCAACCCATGAGAAAGACAGCTAGGCCAACAGCCAGAGTAAAACTTTAAGAGTAGGGGAAAATAAAAGGGAAGACAATCCTTTTCCCCAATTTAAAAGCTTATTCTAAAATGTTATTCATTTTGTCCTGCCAGGTTTTAAAACCGTTTTGCTCAGATCTTCTAAGTGAGAATTAGACTTTTTCCAATTTCAAATAGCATACAACATCAGTTACCCACTGACTTAAAAGAGGTGGGTTAGGATTCTTCCAGTTGAGCAAGAGAAGTCTACGTGCTAATAGTGAAGTGAAGGCCATTACAGTTTCTTTGTCCTTCTCCAGTTTAAGCCCATCTGGGGGTCCAACAAACAGAGCTGTTAAAGGGTTAGGCTTAGCTTTATTAATCTTTTCCTCATAACTCATCCCCTGTAGCCCTCTAATCAGCCTCATCGCTCTTCTCTGGACTTTTTCTAGTGCTGTTATGTCCTTTTTGTAGCCTGGAGACCAAACATGTGGAAAGTACAGAAATTGAACTTGGAGGAGAGGAACAAATGCTGCAGGCAGCTGAGCATTTAGATGTAGGGACCCTCAACTTGGGGGTGATGTGGGTGGCATGGCTGCCACAAGTGAGTAATGATAGGCCAAAAGCCTGCACCTTGTGGAGCTGATGGTGTGAATCTTAAAATGAAATTGAACCCTAATATGAATATAACAGCAGGCCATGTCACTTGAAGAAATTCTCAGATGATTCTGCACTTCTGGGGTGTACTGATAAGGGGGGAGAGACAGGGGAGAGGAGTCGGGGGGAGAACTTTGTTTATTGGTGCAAAAAGAATTGTCTGCAGCTTAACATGTTAGTGTCTGTGCGATTTTTACCCTTAACAACTCTGTCCCCGTGTTCTTGATGAACTCACTTTAAGGTCACAGTCTCAATCCACTGGACTAATTCCCTTCATAATTTTAAACACTTCAATCAGGTATCCTCTTCATCTTTTTCCATAAACTCTAAAGCCTCAGCTCTTTTCATCTTTCCTCATAACTCATCCCCTGTAGCCCTGAATCAGCCTTGTCACTCTTCTCTGGACCGTCTCTAGTGCTGCTATGTCCTATTTGGAGACCAAACCTGCCCCCAGTACTCCAG
This sequence comes from Polypterus bichir lapradei, assembly GCA_026402145.1. Lineage (NCBI taxonomy): Eukaryota > Metazoa > Chordata > Cladistia > Polypteriformes > Polypteridae > Polypterus > Polypterus bichir. Next base: position 16,625,163 of record JANRMT010062861.1, on the reverse strand, counting down.
ATGAGGCCTCACCAGTGTGTTATAAGGCTTGAGCAGAACCTCCTTGGACTTGTACTCCACACATCATGGCGCTATATAACCTGACATTTTTATCACCCTTTAATTTAATATTGTTTTTTTATCAGTATGCTGCTGCTGGGGTATTTGAATTTCTTCTTGGGATTAATAAAGTATCTATCTATACTTTATATAGACAGATATCTATCTATCTATCTATCTATCTATCTATCTATCTATCTTATAGTGCCTTTTTCATCTATCTGTCTGTCTTTCTATCTTATAGTGCCTTTTACATCTATCTGCTATATAGTGCTCTATCTATCTATCTATCTATCTATCTATCTATCTATCTATCTATCTATCTATCTATCTATCTATCTATCTATCTATCTACAACAACAACAACAACATTTATTTATATAGCACATTTTCATACAAAAAATGTAGCTCAAAGTGCTTTACATAATGAAGAATAGAAAAATAAAAGACACAGTAACATAATAAAATAAGTCAACATTAATTAACACAGAATAAGAGTAAGGTCCGATGGCCAGGGTGGACAGAAAAAACAAAAAAAAAAAAAACTCCAGACGGCCGGAGAGAAAAAATAAAATCTGCAGGGATTCCAGACCATGAGACCGCCCAGTCCCCTCTGGGCAATCTACCTAACATAAATGAACTATCTATCTATTCTGAATCTATATAACTTAACTTTTTAAATTAATGGCCTTGATCTACTGGACTAATTCCCTCATAATTTGAAACACTTCACTCAGGTCTCCTTCTTCTTTTGCTTAAACCAGGGGTGGACAATGTCAATCCTGCAGGGCTGTAGTGGCTGCAGGTTTTCGTTCCAACCCAATTGCTTAATTAGAAACCATTCCTTGCCAATCTCAGACCTTATTTAATTTTTTGGCTTGTTAGCCCTGTAATGTTGGGTCCTTATAGCGTAGATTTTTTTTTCCTGTCCTAGGATATCATCCAAATGATGTGAGGCCTAAAACGGATCATTTTCAGTCTGTCACATTTTTCTCTTAAGCGCCTTATTAAACCAAATAGTGCATGTTGAATCCACACAAGTGCAAATCGAAACAAGTTAGATGCCAATTAAGGGGATGGGGGCAACCTTGGCAAGCGAAACCACTAAAATGAAGCATCAAAATGTCACTTGAGCAATAAATGCTTCATCAGCAATAATTCATTGACTTCTCATTAAGAAACTGGGTTGGAACAAAAACTTGTAACCGCTGTGGCCCTCCAGGACCGACATTGCCCACCCCTGGCTTAAACCGGGCAACTTTCCTCATAACTCATCCCCTGTAGCCCTGAATCAGCCTTGTTGCTCTTCTCTGGACTTTCTCTAGTGCTGTTATGTCCTTTTTGTAGATCATACTGTTTCCAGTACTCCAGATGAGGCCTCATCAGTGTGTTATAAAGCTTGAGCAGAACCTCCTTGGACTTGTACTCCAATCATCAAGGCGCTATATAACCTGACATTCTGTTAGCCTGTTGTCTAGCAATTGATAGTCCACTACGACTCCTAAATCCTTCTCATCAGGTGGACTTTCAATTTTCAAACCTCACATTTTTTCTTCCTTCATGTGACATTTTACATTTCCTGACATTAATTTTCATCTGCCACAAATGTGCACAAGCCCATGTGCTGTCCATGTCAGTAGCCATAATAACTAATACATACTGTAAAGCATACCCACGCTACCACGTCTGAGCCATTTCGAGGTGCAAGTCACAGAGTTTCATGCCCGCCAGTACGTTTTTGACACACCTTAGCAGTGGCGATCGTGTCGATCCGATTTCTAACAGGCGGATAAGCTGACACCTCACCGTAAGACAGCGTAATAATGTTAACCTGTATGCCTAAATCGAACATGTCTGTGGTGAGACATTTATGACCCAAATGGCACTCCATAAAAACAGCCTGATGTGTCGTAACACATACTGATGTGCTGCGTCCCACAGAACAGATGGCTGGTGTGAAAGTGTATTAGAGTCCTTCTCTTTGAACGACTCCCGGGGGTATACTTCATTATGGAATAGCGGGGCTCTTTAGCCCTGTCCGAGTCTCTTGGGAAGCCTCTTTTTTTTAAAATTTTTTATTTTCCACATTCTGAACATAAACTAAAAAGCACGGCCGGACTAATTCAGGTTACTGCTGAATGTTTTGCATTAATAAATGGGGAAGAGAGCTTTAAAGTCTTCATATTTGTTGGTATTGTTAACATTGGTATTTTCTACTAATGCCACTGACAACCAACCCACCTCAGAAGGACAATAAATCCTGAACGGCTGCCGCTTTGAAAGCCATGATTTCGATTGGCACATGCAAATGACTCTTTTTTTTTTGGCTTTGTCCCCGCCCCTTTACAATTTTAATAAATTGTCCCATTATAAGAAACAAAACACACACCTAAACAATGGTCTCCCTGCACACGTTGTTCAGATCTGCTTTGTACAGCCAAGCAGGGAGAGCTCAGTGAGTCTTAGCAGCAACAGGAGTTTCTAACAGTTGTGAAAAATCTGTAGTGATGTCAGGAATGAACCGGAAAAGGTGAAATATTTGGGGGGGGGGGGCAAGGCCAGAATGAGGGACAGGAGGAAAAAATCATAAATGAAATGATGACGAACAGCCACTCCTAGTGAGCTGCATACTGTTAACTGTAATCAGTGCAAAATACTCCAAGTGCTGCTATCAAATTGTAAGCAGGCAAAGCATGATTTCTTTCATTCTGGTGCACCCAAACCACAATAAAAGGAATTCAAGTCATCCCTACGCGGTTTTTTCCAGACAGTGTGAACACTCCGTGTAGTGACTTCCCTCATTAAAAGAAATGAATAGTAAATCACTTGGGAACCCACCGATTTGATACTCTGCCCCTCCAAAGCAGTTCAAAAGACCCCCTCCATGAATGGATGGCTGCTTCTCAGCGCAGCAGGACGGTGGAAGCGGCGAGAAGGAGAAGTCATTGAAGTGTCGGCGTGCTTTTGAAGGTGGAGAATCCAAAAAAAAAAGTCGCAAAATATACAAAAACAAAATTCCGGGCAATACAACTGTTATATATGTGATGGGATTCTTAGTGGATTAGACAAAAGTAAGAGGTAATTGTGAATGGCATTGATTAGATTAGCTCAATTTTATTAATCCCAGGAGGAAATTTAGATCCACGCAGAAGCAGAAACATTAAAAACGTAAACGATAAACAACACAATCAATCGATGCACAGTAAGTTGTGCAGATATTTCAAAATGAACTGAACGAGTGAGTGGTGGCACAGTGAGAACACCGCTGCCTAGCAGTAAGGAGACCAACGGTTTGCATCCCGTGTCCTCCCCGCATGGAGTTTTTCTTTCCTGTCTGGGTGGCTTTCCTGCAGGTGCTCCGCTTTTCTCCCACAGTCCAAAAACATGGAGGTCAGTGGTACTGGCGATGCTAAATTGACCCTTGTGTATATTCGCCCTGTGATGGACTGGTGCCCTGTAAAGGGTTTGCTCCTGCCTTGTGCCCTGTGCTTGCTGGGATAGGCTTCAGCACCCCCCAAAGTGACTATGGAGGGGACTAAGTTGAACAATGACTTAAAGAGTACATCAGGAGAAAGCACTGACATGTTCTGATAGCAGCAGGCAATAAAAGATCCCCCAGTGGTTCTTCTTAGCACACTGTGGTGGAATGAACTTGTGACTTAAAGTGCTCTAGCAGAGTGCCTCCTGGAGGGGATTTTAGGTGATGACATCCAATTTTGCCACCGTCCTCTTTTCCACAACAGCTTCTAGTGTGTCGAGGGTTCAGCAGAGTGTAATTGCAGAACGCAGTACCTATGAGGTCAGTCATGTATTGCCTCAGCATCAGGAAACGCCTTCAATGTCAGTCAAATAAGACCCATCGTTAGATTATGATTAACATTAGGGCCCCGTTACACTGTGGTTAAGATTAGGGTCGTAGGATGGTTATCGGAGTCAAAGGGTGTTTTGTGACTGACGTTGTGGGCATTATCTGACCTGTGTCATAGGTATCGCAGGCTGCAGTTAGAACCTTCTCCAAGGGTTCACCCAGACTTTGCTGATAAGTTTGTTCAGACATTGAATAGACACAATAAAATGTTTTCAAGACTGGAAACTGAAGCAGAACGTATATGACCCCTAAAAATGGCATGTAGGAAAGCTGGGCTGATGTGACCCCAAGGCAGTGGGAATAACAATTATAATTAATATTCATTTTAAATTAATTACTGGTCTCTGGCAGCTCTCTTTATTATATTATATACAAATATCTGGATGTAGGTCTTTGGGGGGTCCCAAAACTCAAGTCTGGATTTAGGCTACATTGTCTAAGGTTTTTATACTTTCTGGGTACTGCCTCTGTTTTCCCAGATGCCACCATTTCAAGCATAGGTGTTACTTGTTGCTAGCAATGACGCTCAGGCTGCACGGTGTTGTCACATGACGCAACTCCTAGTCGTCGGGTATGCCAGATTTGCCGAGAGCAATCGCTAATGTTTAAACCAGACTATGTCAATTTGCACGACTGGAAATCACTCAAATTTAGCAACCGCGTGACGACCTTCCAGAACAGTCAAGCTCACAATGATGCTCAGACTGCGTGGTGTTGTCACATGACATGACTTCTAGTCGAAGGGTATGTCAGACTTGCTGGGAGCGGTTGCTGATCTCAGCACCAGAACATGTCAGTTTACATGACTGAAAATTGCTGGGCATGTCAAATTTAGCAACTATGTGAAACTTTCCAGCACAGTCAAGCTTTTTCTGACAGCCAATAGAGTTCTCTTTGAAGGAGCCGGTGCTGTTTTCTCTTTGTTCCATCCTTTTGTGGTACACACACCATGCAACATCATACAGATGAGCTTCCCTTCGGTTTGTGAGGTCCAAACCATCCATCATAGCTGCATTATACGCATTGTACTTCCAGAAGAGCATTCATTGGTTATTAACTTTCACGCACACACAAGCCCACCCCGACGACCAAAGACAAGTCGAGCCAAGTCACGGACTACTGGGAGTGAGTCACTGAGTATGTCAGACTAGATGACTGGCCTTCACAGGAGTGTGCCACCGACTTCTTCCAATTCGCTAGGATTAAGTAAACGAAGGGTATGACTGAAAATCAGTGGACATTGAAGCAGAGTGCAGTAAAGTACTGTAGGTCTGATGGCCAATTCATCTCCAGTAAGCTGGACATTTGCACAGTTTTCCTAAAAAGCTTAGCAATGCAAGAATAGGATTGGTGTTCTTAGGTGTTCACTGTTTTGAATGACATCATTACACTGTTTTGGGAATGGCTTTATGTCAGTATATTAAATCATGCCTTTCCCTCCAGCAATACAGTACGAATGTCAGTCAGTCATTTTCCGTCATCCGTCATACCTCAAGTCTACAAGTCCAGTGATGTGACATCGGTTTTAGACACCAAATACTTGGAAATGAAATGTGTTACGACAAAAGAGATCACCTGGGGCCTCATGCATAAAGGCGTGCGTGGAATTCGCACTATAACATGATGTAAGCACAAAAGCCGAAATGTGCTTATGCACAGAAAAATCCAGATGCATAAATCTGTGCGTTCGCCAACTTCCACGTTCTTCCGCTCCATAAATCCCGATCAGCGTGAAAAGTAACGCACGTGCATGCGCCTGCTGCCACTCCCCAACTCCTCCCAAAATTACGCCTCTTTGAATATGTAAATCAATATAAATAGCCCTTAAACTCAGCATTCTTTGAAAAGACAATGGGAAAAATACGGGGGAAAATAGAAGAATTTCAGTGAATACCAAGTGGAGGCAAAGAAATACGTACTATATGTTGGTTTAAACTGTGGTATAAACAACAAAAGGAAGTTGATCAAGTGACATAGAGTGTCAGAAAAACTCGAAAGCTCAAGTTCACAAAGTCGCACAGTGCCCGAAATAAAAAACAATCTGACAGATATCAAAGTCGCCGTGAAAAGGTGAGACGTAGCCCCCGTCTGAGTGTCATATGAAAGCTTATTAGGGTATAGAGAAAAAAAAATAGGCACACAGTGGAAAAAAAAGCACGAAATGTCAACTTTAATCTCGAAATTTCCACTTTAATCACGTAGTTTATTTTGTCATTAAAGTAGAACACCATAAACTTCATCTTAAAATTGTTTAATTTACTAGTTTCTCAAATCCCATTGTAACTAAATTAGCACGTTAAATGCTTTGTTTTGTATTTGATCTTCTATGTGCTCTATGTGTGTGAATCACTACGTGCTTCCGGGTTTTCTCTTCCTCCGACAGGATACAGAATCCATTACATTCGTAATATTACAGCTCTCTGAATAATTAAAATACTATGATGTATACTTGATATCATTTTCATGATGATAGGAGTTAAAGCACGTTATTAAACATGGGAACACGGTGGCGCAGTGATTGTGCGCGACCTTCGATGAAATAATTTATTGCAGCAGTACTGTCTCTTTCAAACGTACTTACCCCCAATTCCTGTCCTTCCTTTTCTTTCTCCAAATACCCAATCGCCACACAATCAGCTCCGTAATAGACGTTAAGCCATCTGTAAGCTTAGAACGCTGATTCTTCGGAACTTTTAAGGAACATTGAAATATCTTCGTAGTACATGTTTAATTATTCTGTCCTTCCAGTGTCACGCCAGTCCCAGCAAGCATACAGTGCGAGGCAGGAACAATCCGTGTACAGAGCGCCAGATCCTCGCTAGCGCTGCGGCACAGTGTCCTCACATGTTTAATTATTAACAATATAGATTATTTAAATGGAGTTAAAGTTTTATCTGTATAATATAATAAACATTTTGCTGCATTTCATCTTTAAAATGATATCGTCATCATATGTAAATACACGCTTTATAAAGTGGCTCGGGTTGTGTAATATTATAACTGTAGTGCAAGTTTACAGTGAGGTGACTGTACTAATAAGTACAAACAGTTCTACAAGGAGCACTTGATGGACTGATGGAGTGCGTTGGGATGAAACTCTTTCTGAACCGCAAGGTCCATACAGTAAAGGTTTTAAAGCATTTGTCGTGTGAGAAGCAGTTCAAATAAGGAAGCATGGCTGAGGCAGCGTGTGCTAGATGCTGTATACCGATAATTCTCTTTCCGATCAGCTGCAGGTGAAGTGAGAGTAATATGGAAAAAGATGATCTGCTGTGGCCACCCCTAATGGGAGCAGCTGAAAGAAGAAGAAGAAGAAGGAGAGTAACAACGCTAAAGCAGCTATGGTATTTGGAATAGTTTGGCCATTCCATGGACCATTATATTGTTACTGGTTAATTACAATCAGATGCACTAAACTAATAAACAATATGCAGTTAATTTCAGTGTATTTATAAAGCCACGTCAGGGATGTGAATCTGAAAAAGAAAGGATAACCACACAGGAACAGTAGCACTGCTTTGACGCTGGGTGCCGCCAGTCTGCAAAACCGAGTGGAGAACTTGCATACGACAGGGTATGAGCTACCGTGGAAATGTGCGTGGCTTTACGCCAAGTTTAGGTTTTATATGTCGCGATTTGAACGTGGAAGCGTTCTTACGCAACATTTCTTTGCGCATGCACCGTTTATACATGAGGCCCCTGAACTGGCAGTCTTTCTATCTGTCCATGTCAGCTTAAACCTTTAAAGAGAGACGTAAAAAGATAAGAAAGAGTAACACTGTCTACGGAATGCATTTATTAGGAGAACAAAACAAAAAACAATTCAAAGTTTAGCAAAAATATACAATCAGACAAACGTTCCAAAAGCAATCTATCAAACTGAAACTGCAACCTCCATTCCCCTATGCAGCTCAGCAAACTGTACCGTATGACCACAGTAGGGCAAAAAACCTGGCATGAATATTTAAAAAATAACATTAATGAATTCCTGCCAACTTCAAAACAATTCTTCAATCATTCCTTTGGGAGAGAACTTATTTTTTTTCCGGTGGAAGAAAATGAAAGACGTCCCTTTCCCGCTGAGGTCTGGTAGGTTGGTTAGGATTCTACTGCCTACTGAAACGGCTATAAAGGGTCAAAGTGTCTTAAGAGATGGGCAGGCCACACCACGCAGCACACAACATCTTTCTTGGGCTGATGAAGTTATTTTTGTTCTGTTTGTTTTCGTGCTTCATTCAAACTCTGCCTCCAGTTCACAAGCAAGCAAGAAACCAATCCTTTCAACTTTGAATAATGAGTCCTGGCTCTGCTTTCACTCAGAGGGTACACATTAGCCAGATGGTGTATGACCCCTTTAAATGGGATATAGAAAGACTGGGCTGATGAGACCTAAAGCCGGTGGGAGTAACGGTTATGATTTCTGTTCACTTTAAATTAATTACTCTTCTCTTTTTAGCTCTGGTTACTACATTATGTGCAAATATCTGGATGTGGCTTTTTGGGGCTCACAGAACATATGAAGACCATAAGAAGCCTTTGTTAAGGTCTTGTTACTTAAGAATAAGGGTGTAATTGATGAATTTTTACAGTACTGCGAAAGTGTGGGTTGGCTTCTTGCTCGCTCCTCTATAATGGGAGCCTCTTGAACCCGACACCATCAGTAACCTAACCGGACTAGCCTGGCAGATGAGGACAAACCACACTTGGAGCAAGGGGATGGTGTAAAAGTGATCGGTGCTTTCAATAAAAACCAAGTCCAAAATAAGGGTTCAAAAACTGCACTGTTCAAAAAATGTCACATAAATAATAAATGATCCATAAAAACAAATGGTGAAGTGGAGGTTAAAATAATCCCAATAAATATCCATTAAAAATGAGGTTAAAATCAGCTGGCAGGAAACTGTCTTTACTAAAAAGCCTGGCGCCTTCTTTTCTCACTGGCGGCTCCTCTGCCTATCCAATATTGGCCTGGCAGCAGAAGGGTCGCCCTACTGACACACGTAGCTGACCTTCCATGGCTACAGTAAGGCCACCTTCTCCAGACCTAGGCTTGGGACCCCAATGGCCATGGTGCTCACGTTGGAGCGCCTTGACTCCCGCTGCCTTTCTGGGCTGGGTGGTCTCATGGCCTAGGAACCCCTGCAGATTTTGGTTTTTTTTCTCCAGTTTTTTTTTTTGTTTTGTTTTTTCTGTCCTCCTGGCCAATGGGCCTTAATTTTTTCTTTGTAAATCAGTATTGCCTAATTTTATTTTTATATTTTTTTCTTTCTTTTTATTCTTTCTTCATCTTGTAAAGCACTTTGAGCTACATCATTGGTATGAAAACGTGCTATAGAAATAAATGTTGTTGTTGTTCGATGGCGAGTTGCTCCTTTAAGTGCTCATCATTCTGGCTCCCCGACTTACTCAGTGATCACTCCTTCAGCCCCCCACCAGGCATCAGCCATTAGGGGCTCTCCTTTTCAGCTGCCTGCCTTTCCTCCCTTGATTCTCTCTTTCTGCTCACTCACACCGGCTCCTTCCACGTCCTGCCCTCTTTCCTTCTTTCTCCCTTTAACCTCCATCTTTTCTTCTCTTTTCTTTTATTGATTCTTGATTCACTCCTCTGACACTCGCTCTTCCCTTTCAAAATGGGGACGTGAAACAGCTGGGGCAATGAGCAGCTCCTGGCATCAATTAGGTTTGCGGACGATCTTACAACTATGCACTAAGTGCAGGGCTGTCCGCTCCCGTATTTCACTCGGGAACTGGCTCTCACCATGCTACCACGTCCCCGACACCAAGAAGCGAGTGTGGCAATAATTAATTTAAACCACCAAACAGCCAAAATTACTCAAACTAAAGAGTTACCAAAATTACAGCAGGATATCATAACCTCTGTTAAAGAAGGACAGAGAGCAGCTATTCAGAGTCAGGCTACGTCAACCCTGCCACAGTCAACACAGGGATGGGACGTGAAAGAAGACAACTCCTGCTTCTGGAAAGAGTACTGTCCACAATATCGAGACCAGATACTGAAATGTGGTCTACAAAAGGAAAGAACATCCCCCTAATTGTGCCAAAAGTACCATGGGAGTAGAGCTGGGAGGAAACAGCAGACAGAGAGAAGAGCAAGTACCGTCAACTTGTGCAGGTCAGGTCAGGATACACGATGGACAACATGGCTGTTCACACTGGAGGTGGGATGTTGGGTAGTCCCGGCTCATTCACTGTGGAATTGGTTGACTAGAACTGGAGTGAGAGGCCACAGGAGAAGAACACCAGTTCAGAGGTTGGGAGAAGTGGTGGAATGAGCCTCTTGTTAGCTCTGGTCCAAGAAAGAGGACCTTAGGTGGAAGTCTGGAGGAGAGGGGTAGTGACTGGCCACTACATTTGGGACCGCTTAGCTAAACAAATGGACTTAAAGGACTGAGTGGTCTCCTCTCGTTTGTCAGATTTCTTGTGTTTTTGTCTTTGAAATGGAGAGTATTGTGGCTAAGGGTCGAAACCCTTCATGAAGAGTCTATAAAAGGAAAGAATATCCTCCTAGCTGAGCTAAAAGTACCACGGGAGGACAGCTGGGAGGAAACAGCAGAGAGAAAGAAGAACAAGTACCATCAACTTGTGCAGGTCAGGTCAGGATACAGGATGGACAACATGGCTGTTCACACTGGAGGTGGGATGTTGGGTAGTCCCGGCTCATTCACTGTGGAATCGGTTGACTAGAACTGGAGTGAGAGGCCACAGGAGAAGAACATCAGTTCAGAGGTTGGGAGAAGTGGTGGAATGAGCTTCTTGTTAGCTCTGGTCTAAGAAAGAGGACCTTAGGTGAAAGTCTGGAGGAGAGGGGTAGTGACTGGCCACTACATTTGGGACCGCTTAGCTAAACAAATGGACTTAAAGGACTGAGTGGTCTCCTCTCGTTTGTCAGATTTCTTGTGTTTTTGTCTTTGAAATGGAGAGTATTGTGGCTAAGGGTCGAAACCCTTCATGAAGAGTCTACAAAAGGAAAGAACATCCTCCTAGCTGAGCTAAAAGTAGCACTGGAGGACAGCTGGGAGGAAACAGCAGAGAGAAAGAAGAACAAGTACCGTCAACTTGTGCAGATCAGGTCAGGATACAGGATGGATAACATGGCTGTTCACACAGGAGGTGGGATGTTGGGTATTCCCGGCTCAGTTGGTAGAACTGAGTGGTCCATGAAGAAGGACGACCTGTCCTCCGGGGCTATGGCTACATCTATTCAAAATGGTGATCAGGTGGCATTTCAGACATAATGTTACTCTGCTAACAGTAATGTGTCTTTTCACCCTGCACCCTTGTGCATAATAAATCAGTTCAAAACGTTTAGAAATGATTTTCCTTTCTTATGAGTAAACAAATCGGAGCCCAGAATTACACTTTTGTTCGTTTAAGAAATTGCAGCGACGTGCCATTTAGAGTCTTTTAGATCTTTCCTCTTCTGTTTTGCTGAATACAAAAGCATAATTATGATTGTGGCAATAAGATCAACCATAATAAGTACAATAAAGCACATTTCTGTAATTATAATTGCCACTGCTACCATTATCATTACCAATTGGCAGCGTGTTATTAAACTGCTGAATAAATACAGACAACAAGTATAATTATCATCATCAATATTACAATAATGATTATATATTTGCAGCCAAATGAAGGCATAGAGAGAAGCAAATATATCAGTATTACACAGAATATATGCAAGCTAATCAATGGCGGAGAAGGAAAAGAGAAATGGTGCTATTATTATTAATAGTGAGCTGTCCCTACAGGATATGGCCCCGTGTAATAATAGCACACTTTTCATTATCGATTATTGGTTTAGGAATGAAGTGACGTCACTGAACACTCAGGCCCCGGCTGAAACGCCTCCCTCTTGTCAGTATAATGTAAAACTGACATTGTTTAAATTTGACTTCTTTTATTCCCATTTTAATTGTAATGTTCATATACGTGGATGTGCAGTTTGAGTCCACCGTTCCTTTAGGTTGTGTAATATAAATGGTTCAGCCAAGTGTTTTGCGACCCTCTAAAAAAACACGGCCTGTAATGATTGAGCGTTTTCTGTGGCCGTGTCTTAATTGGGAGGAGACCACCTGGATAAATTAGTAACCCTTCTCTAACACTCAGGAGGCTGACCCTCTGAAATGGATGATTCTTTTCAGCCCTGGTTGAAAAGGTTAAAATGAAGACGAAGTGCCTGTGCGCCGATTGGAGGATGGCTTTCAGTTTACCTTTTCCTATGTGTAAAGTGTGGGTTTAGCTATCTGTCAAGCTCGATTACCAATTTTCAGCAAGGACTCAATAAAACGATAATGCAGTGGAACACACAGGAAAAAACAAAAAGGAATAGCGTGGATTTAAAAAAAACAATGAAAGGCTGCTGGCGTATATGTTAAATGTTCAATATAACTTTAGAATCTTATAACTGAACAAAGAAAATTATAATCTTAAACTACTAACAATATAACTACATAGAGAATAACATTGTTTTACCCCTCCATTGATTTTCTATATCCACATCATCCAATCTCAGGGTCCTGGGTGTTGGACCCTATTCTGGTGGCATCAGGTACAACACCAATGGAGCAAGCCAGGTCATCGAGGGTCAGACACGCACACACTGGCTAATACAGAGCCACTTTAGGGTCACCCAACATACCACATATTGCTAATAGACGTGGCAGGTGGAGAAGATATGGAGGGAACGTGCAACTAGAATGGAATCTAAATGCAGCAATGCTAACCTCTGCACCACCATACTGCCTAATGAAAGTCAAGTCAGGGCAAATTTATTGTTAAGTGTACACGTGGTATAATGAAGATAGATAGATAGATAGATGATGTGGACCCGGCCCGGACACAGACAGGCGGACATGTTGTTTTCCACCACCACACGTTTATTTACAATAATATTTACAAATAATCAAGTGCTCACACAACCCCAACACAGTCCTGGCCACACTATGCCTTCCTCTTCGGGCCACCTCCACACTCTCTCTCCTGCTTTGACCTGCTTCCACCCGACTCCAGCCTCGAATGAAGGGAGATGGCCCCTTTTATGTCATCCTGGAGGAGCTCCAGGTGTGTCCCGGCATTCCTCCCTGGACACGCCCCAGTGTGGCGGAAGTGCCGGCTGTACTCCCGGAAGCTCTCCGGGTGTCCCTCTTCTTCTTCCCCCCCAGCACTTCCTGGTGTGGCGGAAATGCTGAGGTCCAGGGTCCCCAAGGCATTGGGGCGCCCCCTGGCGGTGACCACGGGTCCCTGCAGGGTTGGCGTTCCAAGCCCTCTACCCGTGGCACCAAAAGCAACCAGGATGGCGGCCCCCATGTGATCCCAGTTGGGCACACACCCACTTCCGGTCCTTGAAGGCGTCCCGGCCGGGTCATCGGCCCTGGCATCTTTGACACTAGATAGATAGATACTTTATTAATCCCAAGGGGAAATTCACATACTCCAGCAGCAGCATACTGATATAAAACAATATTAAATTAAATAGTGATAAAAATGCAGGTAAAGTACTAAATACTAAATTTTAATGAAATACATACCTGATAGTCTCTACACATTGTGGAGGGGATACCATTTTCTAAATGTAGCATTGGGAGCAGTCCCGGCAACAACATACATAAAGTACAAACCTCCTAAGTTGGGACAGTCAATGAGACCCAGCATTACCTGTGATACTACAATGAGCTGTTTATTAAATATACACAAACACCAAGGACAGTAAAAACTAATCTCAAACTATAGCTTTTAATTGTGAAAAATGATCTGCATCTGTGAATGTAAAACAGAAGTGCACCCTGGACCACCGGAGGTAGTAGAGGAGGAAAGAATGAGGGCAAAACTGAGTGCCATTATGAACAAAGCTGCACATCCCCTCTGTGACACACTAACACTGCGGACCTTCAGCCAATGAATCATACAGCAGGAGTGGGTCAAGAAATGTGATGGGGGGGGGGGGGCCTTCAGACCAACAGCAATCTATCTATCTATCTATCTATCTATCTATCTATCTATCTATCTATC
>JANRMT010062861.1:16576763-16602455 GCA_026402145.1 Polypterus bichir lapradei | reverse complement strand
TTAGAGATAGCTGTAATTAAACCTAACTAGTGAAAAAATCTGAATTAAACATATCTGCAAAAATATATTTACTAATTGAAATTCAAATTAGAAATATCTATAAATATATTCCGAGTACTCAAAATCTGAATTAGACATATTTTATATATAAATGTCTACGTGTGGAAGTGTGTGTGTCTGTCTTTCCGGCCAAGAAGTGAGAGGTGGAGTTGGGGTGAGGGCTCCACCTCTGAGGATTCACAAGCGAGGCGAGCACGTGGGCAAAACAAAACCTCTGAAGAAAGACAAATTTGCTTAGCTGCTAATACAGAAGCGTGGCAAGCACATCAATAAAACGGTATCCCTTTTACTTTTCCTCCCGCTGCTAATACACAACTGAGGCGAGCACACAGCAAAATGAAACCTCCAAAGAAAGACAAAGTCGCTTAGCCGCTAATACACAAGTGAGGCGAGCATGTCGGCAAAACGAATTCTCCTAGTAGAGAGACGCCCAGAGTAGTTCCTTTCAATTGACTAAATCTCTACATTTCAATTTTTTTTCTGACGATTTCAACCGTTTCTAGGACCCTGGGCTTTTTACAGCACAGGCTTACACAGCTAGTCTGTAATAATATTCTGACTAACTGAAATTCGAATTAGAGATATCTGCAGACATATTGCAAATGTATTTTACTATCAAACCAAAGCTTAAAAAGTTTTTTAATGACGGGCAAATGACTTAACAGGTACACGAGTAGAATGTGCAAAATGTTGTTAAAGGATTAAAGAACTTGACTATGGAAGGCTGAAGGGAAGTCGTAAGCAGAGTTGTGATTGCACCCTTTATTTATCGACGTGGCTGCTGGAGTCAGTAGATGTGGAGCCAGCGGTCTCTATTCCCTCTTTCTTGTTCAGGATGAAGCCTATTGTTGCCTTTTTATGGTCAGAGCCGAAGGTAAAATGCAGAATTATCTCAATTGGGTGGGTGGTTTCCAACATTTTCAAAAGTGTGTAGTGTAGTGTGGTGAATAAGGAACTGGGAATAAGGACTAGGAGAAACTGCAACGACCGCTTATCTATGTATTCTAATAATAAAAAGGTGGTGTCTTACACATCAGGACTTGAAAAATGCCCTGGAATGGTAATTGCTATAAAAAGGCACCATACAAAATAAAGGATGCTTGTTTGTTCATAACGCTCCTGTTAGAAAAGGAGAACGGCGATGGTTGTCCTGCCAGCTGACAGAATGATGAACGCCACACTTGCATCTGCTGTTTGGAGAGGAAAACGCACAGATTGCTGTCTCTCATAATACCAGCCCATTGATTGACTGGCTGGTGCAGGGTGTCAGACACGGTAGGTGAGCTTCAGCCACTCCGCCAGCCGAGCCCCACTGCATATGTTCTAAATATTCTGTTTTAAATACAATGGTAAAAATATGTGTACATTATGAACTGTAGGCAAATATTTGACTGAACGTTCGGCTTCTTTTGAAGGGACGGATTACAAAAAAATACAAAAAAATAAAAACTAACAAAGAAAGAGGATGATTTGAATGTTTAAATGTAAACAGCTTGCCATAGCCAGGCCCCGTGGGGATGGTTTCAGTATCAGAAAAAGGTATAAATTAAAATAAATGAAGGAAGCATTGTTAAATGAGCATATAAAAATTGCACATAAATAAAACCTTTCTACAGGCCCATAAATCAAGACAATTATCACAAAAGGTTCTACAAGAAAATAAAAGGAAAGAAAGTGAACATTCCAGAGCTAAAAGTTAATCATTCATTTCATTTTTTTTTTTTTTTTTTTTGTAATTAATGTGTGGAGACAAATTGGTTCTGACATAAAATTCAAATAAAGGAAGATTTTTCAAATAAACAACAATCCACCCCTTTGTTGTGCAGCTTGTAAACACAATATAATGTACTGTTTATGGCAAGGTTTTTCCTGCATGTGATATTGTCGCTAATTCCCATTTCACGTGCCTACATTTACATTTCGACTGTTTACATGCAGCTCTGTTTGACGACTCCAGACTGACGGACGCCTCTTCTTTTCCATTCGTGTCTCTGCAGCATTTAATTAGAATTGTTTGTAATTGGCATTTTGAATAAGCAACTTTATAGTTTAGAGTTAGAGTTATTGTATTTGAAGTAAAGGAAAAATTTGCGATAACTAAAGAGTTAGCTATGTGAAACTATTTTAATGTTTAACACCTTACTTTGACGAGTCATAATGATATTCTAACACGTGAATGTGACGTCTCGGCTGTGTAAAATGACACAAATGACTAATGGCTAATCAAAAGCTGAATTTGTGATATTTATAATAAATACCCTTTAAACTATTAAAAAGAAAAAATGGAGGAATTTACAACTTAGTATTGCCTTGTGATAATGCAAATTAATATACTGTATGTGTATATATATATATAAATATATATATATATATATATATAATACACTCAGCAATACTTACAACTGAAGAGCATTTCCCAATGACTTCTTCAGAGCTGGAGATGTAATCATGCTTTAAATTGTCAACATTCAAAGTAGACATTTTCACAATTGCACTCTGACAATCTGAAATTTGAGTTGGACTTATATGTAATTAGTCAAAACTTGAGTTGTTATCATATCCATAACTATTTTGACTTGAATTTGAATTAGCGATAGTTGTAAATATATTCTGACTAGTCAAAATATGAATTAGACGTATCTGTTATTGTATTTTGACTGGTCAAAATTCAGATTAAATTTATCTGTAATTATATTCTGAGGAGCTACAAACCTGAGTTAGTCATATCTGGAATAATATTCTGACTAATTGAAATTGAATTAGAAATACAGTATCTGTAAATATATTTTGGCTTGTGAAAATCTAACTTAGACATAACTGTAATAATGTTTTGACTAATTGAAATCTGAATTAGAGATATCTATAAATATATTCTGGCAAATCAAAATCTGAATTAGCCATATCTATTAAAATATTTTGACTAAATGAAATTCAAATTAAAAATATCTGTAAATATATTCTGGCTTGTCAAAATCTGAATTAGACATATCTGTAATAATGTTTTGACTAATTGAAAATTGAATTAGAGATATCTATAAATATATTCCGACTACTCAAACTCTGAATTAGACATATCTGTAATCTGTAACTGAAATTTGAGTTAGAAATATCTATAAATATATTCTGGAAATTCAAAATCTAAATTATCTTCTTCCTAGCGTTAGTCTCATGTGATTGCAGGGTCCACTTGTCTGCAATGTCTCCTCCATTTGCTGCGATTCAGGCCGTCCTCCGGGCAACACCAGTGATTTTCATGATCTCCTTGATCCGGTTCATCCAACGTTTTTTCGGTTTTCCCCACAAAACCCTATCATGGCCAGCAAAAACCCTATCACCACCTCCATGTGGTCCTGCCTGGATTTCAAACAACTGTGAACGTCTTCGATGTCAGGTGGAGCGACGCACCGGTTGAAGTATTCTCTGGTCTCATCAAATGCAATGTAAAAATCTAAATTATAAATACCTGTAATTATTTTAAATGGTCAAAATCAGAATTAGACATGTCTGTACTAATATTTTGACAAATTGAAATTTGAATTAGAGGCAACTGTAATTAAACGTGACATGTCAAAATCTAAACTACACATATCTTCAGTTACTTTGATTAAGCAAAATTTGTTTCAATTCTATGCTGACTAGTCAAAATCTGAATTAGACTTATCTTATATATAAACATCTACGCGTGGAAGTGTGTGTGTCTGTCTGAAGTGCGAGGCTACTACAGCATGAAGCTCAGAGAGCCAGCAAGGCGGCCCCAAGTTACAGAGTCGGAAGAGGAAAGCGACTCTGTTGCCAAAGTAAAACCGCCGTGAAAAGAGAGAAACTCTTATGCAAGCAAGACGAGCACATTGGCAAGTGGTATCCCTTTCACTTTTCCTCCCGCTGCTAATACACAAGCGATGTGAACATGTCTGAAAAACGAATCCTGAGAGAGATACCCAGAGTAGTTCCTTTCAGTTACCTGACATCTCTACATTTCTATTTTTTTTCTGACAATTTCAATAGTTTCTAGGACCCCAGGCTTTTTAGAGCATGGGCTTACAAAGCTAGTATATAATATTATTTTGAATAGTTGAAATCTGACTTAGACATATCTGTAATTATTCAAAATAGTGAAAATTCTGAGTTAGATATATTTGTAATTATTCTGACTAGTCAAAGTCTGAATTAGACATATCTGTAATAATATTCTGACTAATTGAAATTTGAATTTGAGATATCTGTAATTATATCCTGACTAGTCAAATCTGAATTAGACATATCCATTTTCTTAATCTTCTGATCCAGGGTTGCAGGGAAGCAGGAGCCTATCCCAGCGAGCACAGTGCACAAGGCAGAAGCAGTCCTGGGAGAGGGCATCAGTCCATCGCAGAGTGAACACACACACACACAAACAGTGCCACTAGGGCCAATGTAGCAATGCTAATTCACCCAACCTGCGTTTCTTTGAAGTGTGAGTGGAATCTGAAGCATCCTGAGGAAACCCACACAGAATTGGGGAAATTAAACATATCTGTAATTATATTTAGACTAGGCAAAATCTAAATTAGACATACAGTATCTGCATGATATTTTGACTAGCTGACATTTGAATAAGACATATCTGTAATTATATTCTGGCTAGTCAAAATGAAATTTAAATGTGTTTGCACTGACTTTTTAACTAATAAATTTGAATTTTATACAAAATTCTATTTATAATATCGTACATTAAAAATATCAGCAATTCTAACTTTGACAAGTGCAAATGTAATTACTGCCAGGCACATGCAATCTGGAGTTATTTGAAGGGATCGGGTGAGACTGCCATACATCCTCACAACCAAGAGAGGGCACAGTTGTTGACCGCTCCCTTTTTGCCCATAGACGTGATCAGCAACCAACAGAAGAGCAGTGGCATCACTTCCTCTACAATCCCAGAATGTCCTGCCTCATCTGCCACATAACCACAGTCAAACCTGGAAGCTGTCATTCACTTCAGAAACTGTGTCTGTAGCCTTAACCCCACAAGAATCAAGCATTATGTCCCCAGAGCCCAACCGAACTCCGAAATCCACAAGACCACAGAGGAAGCTGGAGAAAGACAGCCAACAAGCTGATAACTCTAAAGGGCTCTGCCCACCACATGAAACCAGATATGGCGCCCCCACAGCAATACCAAAAACACATGCTAACATAAGGGGTGATGGCTCCAAGTTTGGATGGACTGTGCATTCTAGAGAAATGTTTGGGAAAGGAGTATAACAACCTTATAAAAACCTAACCCTAAGCCTACCCTAACCCTTGCTCCATTTATTTCACTTTGGACCCACCTTACTGTTACTTTCCCCACCTTCTCATTAAACGGGGTAGTCGTGCTGACTCCCTAGCTCTTTATCTTGTCCCTCATCTTGTTTTACATTGCACACACTGTGTCTGTAATTGAAAGCTCCACAGAAGTCATAAGGCAAAGCTCCTCAAGTCAAAACAGAAGTGTTGACATCTGCAATTTGAAGTCTGACCTTTCCAAGTACAGGGAGATTCACTCGAAAGAGGCCCGGAATATTCTGTTGTAACGTCTGTTAGGATGAAGCAATCTGAACCAAAAAAATATGCTCTATACCCTGATGTATGTGTAATCGATTGCATGACATGCGATGCTGGAAGTGGCTTCCGTTTTCTGCCAGACACATTTCGACGCGGCACTCCATGTTACTGAACGTATCGGCAAGCATCTCGGGGGGAATAGAAGCAATTTCACATTGGATGTTTTCCTTTAGATCTTCCACAGTGTGAGGCTTATTCCGATAGACTTCTCCTTTGAGCAGACCCCAAAGGAAGAAGTCTGGTGGTGTCAGATCCAATGACCGTGGTGGCCAAAGTCCCTTTGAAATTACCCTGTTGCCAAAGAAGGAGTCAATTTCTGCCATGCTCCTTGCTGATGTGTGACACGTTGCTCCATCTAGCTGGAAGTAACCTTCTGTTAACTCACAACCATCCAGTTGATTCTGACATTGCTTAAACAAATTAGTGACACAATAGGTTCGCACCATGAAGACGCGCTGCTCAATACTGTACACCACCATCCTGATGAGAAATCGAGTGACTGAGTGAAGTGGCACAGGAGGTATACAATACAATATAATACAATTTATTTTTGTATCACCCAAAATAACACAAGAAGTGCCACACACTGA
The DNA here is from genome assembly GCA_026402145.1 of Polypterus bichir lapradei. Lineage (NCBI taxonomy): Eukaryota > Metazoa > Chordata > Cladistia > Polypteriformes > Polypteridae > Polypterus > Polypterus bichir. The sequence continues at coordinate 16,596,219 of JANRMT010062861.1, read as the reverse complement.
AAAAAGTAAGGTAATGATTCAAACTTAATATTTTCAATCTGAACCAATATAATTCTTTTTAGCTTATTGATCTCACAATTTTTAAGTTGAGGCAAATCATTTTAGAGCTATTGGGTACAATTCACTTGTTTTATACTGAAGTTGGATGGCAGTTGGAAAGCCATCACACTGGAAAGTTCGACCGGAAGAATAAACAAATGGCCCCCTGTACACAGCACACGAACAATCTAAAATATTAAGTTAACTGAAATAGGATTTTTACGTTTATTCCCTCCACCATAACTTACTTTGGTACAAACAATTTTTTTTTACTTTGATTGAGATCTGAAACCAAATATTTTAAGCTACAACACTAAATGACTAATCTTAAGTTGCTTGAAAGAGAAAATTTACGTTGAATGAACAACATCAATGTTATACTTTTTTCAGTGCAATGGGCTTTAACAGGCCCTGCCTCTTGACAGCCCCCCAGCCTTGACTCTCTAAGAAGACAAGGAAAAACTCCCAAAAAAAAACCCTTGTAGGGAAAAAAATAGAAGAAACCTCTGGGAAAGGCAGTTCAAAGAGAGACCCCTTTCCAGATAGGTTGGGCGTGCAGTGGGTGTCAAAAAAAATGGGGTCAATACAATACAATACACAGAACAAATCCTCAATACGGTATAAAAATAAAAAGCAGGTATACACCTAGAAGTTGCAAATGAGGGTTAAATGTGGCGACTGCTATCCGGTGCCTACCTCATCGCTCCGACACAGGGGCATCTCGGCTTGCTCAAAGCTCCATATACAGAGGAGCACACTGCGTGTTGTTTTGTTCAGATTGCTTCATCCTAGCAAGAGTTATTACACAATATTCGGAGCCTCTTTCAAGTGTGTATAATTACAAACATATGTAATTAGAATGTTGATTGTACATGGGGTCCTTATTGTCAATGATACAGCGACTTTCCTGATGTAGCGGGACAAAATGATGCTGCAGGACTAGCTGGTTAAAATCCCCGCTAAAGATCAAAAAAAAAAAAAAAAAGACTGGCTCCTGAAACAACAAATCTCAAGCACCATAATGTGCGTTATCTTCTTAACAAATCAGACGTCTGGAGGGGTGCAGCTCTATCTAGGGACAGCGCAGAAACCTGGTCAACGTCTAAACGTGAGACGCCATCCTCTGAGAGTCGTCTCCTCTTATACTGGGCAGATTGGAAGGGGCGGGGCTTCTTTCTTCTCGGTGCCCTCAATGGGCAGTTTCTCGAGGCTGAGAGTGAGGAAGGAGACAAGAATGTTAGCAGTAGAGTCCCCTCTCATCCCGAGGTGGTGAGTGAACCTCGAAGACAACCCTCTGGTGCACACTACTTACATGTGCTAATCAACACATAGCTCATCGGCAGTTTCTGGTGCTGAGATCAGTGAGTACAACAAATTGACCTCAAAAACTTGAGTCTTCCTTACCTGAAATATCAACTTTACGTTTAGTTTAGAATAATCATAAGCCTCAGTATGAGAAGCTCACTGCATATAAAACATGCTTACCAAAAACATGGAATTCCAACGGGGTGGGCGCAAGATTCTCTTTTAAAGGTATCTGTAACAGGAATTGGCGTGAGTCGTTACATTTTCCAACAGCTTGCCATAAGTCAACATGTAATTGGAGATGTCTGCTTGTAATCTGAACCAGTCAAAATGTAATTACGGACCTCTGTAATTGAATGTTCCATACGTTACCTTGACCAATCATAATTACATTCTGATGAGTCCAAATGATAATGAGAGATACCTTCAGAGAATCAGAGATGCAGCGTCTAGAAGGGGTGTCAATTAAAGATAATCTAAGCTGTAATTTTAGAAACCCAAAATGAATTTTAATTGGCAAAACGTACTTCAAAATATCTGCAAATCTAATTTTGACTAGTCCAAATGTAATTATAGACATCAAAAACAAGAATTAGCACAAGGCATTAAATTATGGCAGGCTGCTTTGTATGTTTAAAGTCTCGAGGTAGTTCCTGTTTTAAATATGTACAATTACATTTTGACACATCAGAATCCGAATTTGAGATATTTGAAATTACAATTACAGTTTAAATTGCAGGCATCTGTAAATACACGTTGACTAGTTAAATGCAGAAAGACAGATATCTCTAATTACAAAAAGCATTATTTTGGGGTATATTTAATTTATCCATATTACAAATAACTCTAAATCTAATTTTGACTCATCAAAATGTAATTACAAATATTTCTAATTGAAAACTCCATGGCTGTTATTGTGGTCTTGACGTGGTGAGATAATGGGACTGAAAACTCAATGGAGGTTATTGGGGAATTTAACACCATGGGAGTTAAGGGGAAAGATCCCTTGTTTTGACGAATCCAAATTAGAAGTACGCTATCATGTTAATTTGTTTGACTTAAACATATCTAAAATGTAATTTTAGATATGTAAAATGCAGTTTTAACTAGTCAGAATGTATTCAAAGGTATCTCTAATTGTAATTTTAACTCAGCAAAATGTAATTAGAGCTATCGCTAACTGGAAGCTCCACAGACAGCAATGGGAAAAGTCCGACACCTTCTGTGTCTCTCGGCATATGCAGTGATCTTTAACTCACATTCTTTATCGTCAGTATTGAATTACATAACATATCATCGGCAAACTAACTTAATCTGTTGTAGGGTTGCAAGGAACAGTGGGCACAAGGCTGGAAACAGTCCTGGACAGGGACGACTAGGCCAGTTAGGAACCACCAGTTAACCCAACCTTTCTGGGGGTGTAGGAGGAAGGCCTGATTAATTCAAACAACACCCATACAGACATGACGTGCACACGCCACACTGGTGATGACCGCCTCGGCGATTCAAACATGGGCCACTGCTTCTGTAAAGCCGCAACACTACCTGCTACACCACTGCGCTGCCAATATTAAATTACAGGCCTCTCTAATTGTCATGATGATTAGTTTGATGTATATCTTAAATTCCAGTCAGTCAAAATGATATTGTAGACACCTACATACGTGATTCTGTAATTTTAAATGTAATTCTGATTAAGGAAAATGAGGCATTAAATGTTACACAGTTTAGTATAGTATGTGCAGTGGCAGGAAATTGCTAAACAGCACTTCTGCTGCCCCTAGTGGCCAGCTAACCAAAACACACCCTGTTGATCGAGAAGATGTGCACAGAAGGGATAAAGAAGGCTAACAAGACGTTAGGTTATACAGTGTATTATGATGTGTGCGGACTACAAGTCAAGGGAGGTTATGCTTACCATATATACTCGCGTATAAGTCGGTCTTGAATCCCAAAAAATCGATCATAAAGTCAGACCCCGACTTATACGCCAGTTCAAAAATGCAACACTTAATATTTTTTTTTTACATCTTCTTGCCTCCTCCAATCTCGCATCAGTTTCTCAGAAACATTGAATTTTTTTGCAGCAGTTTAATTTAAAACCAGCTTCATATTTTATTCTGATCGAATGCTCCATCGTAGATAAGGGATGCTCTTATGATAAAGGTGTATGAGGGTGTGAGATACAAAAAAAAACACAAATCAGTGGAAACGTCGCTTCAGAATAGTTTGTGTATTACCGTGTGGTCACGTTGGCACAATACATAGAAAAGAAAGGCCATGTGCTCCGTGGTTACTCAACTCAGGTGGGCGTTAGCAGATCATAACCTCTTGGACCAATAGCGTGAGTTTTCCTCATTCAACTTTTATGACCAACATTATAAAATACCAGAAATTATACGGTCAAATCAAGTCCTGACTTATCTGCGAGAGAACTTATCCACGAGTATATACAGTAAGTTAAATAACACACTAGTGAGGTCTCACCTGGAGTACTATGTTTAGTTTATTATAAAAAAAGACATAGCAGCACTAGAGAAAGTCCAGAGGAGAGCAATCACACTCTTAACAATAAAGGTGGCTGAGTAGTTTTTCAGAGCGGTGCTATAGCGGAACCATTTTTCATTCCCAAAAGAACCATCCACATGAAGGATCCAAAGAGAACCTTTATTTGTTTGGATCCATAACAGGCTCTGTAAATAACTTTTGTGATGCCTCCTGGATGGATGGACCAGGGCAGAGAACATCTGTCTCTTCATTCACTCCTGCGTCATCTTAAGCGGTGCCACATCTGCCCAGGTGGGCTGCCCTCTAGCGTCCCAGGGGAAGTAGTGCATCACAGATGCTCTCTCTCCCCTGGTCCTTCAATCCAGGTGGTGTCCTGGCTGGGTAATGCCCGGGGCCACCTGTCACACATTGAAGATATGATAAGAGGTTTTTGAAATACCGATGAGTTACTGTATATAATAACACAGGCTGTGTTTATGTCATCTGTTAGCCTCCTATTGCATAGTCAATGTAAAAGAAGTAGTCTCAACGCATGAAAAAAGGTTTGGGGCAGCCACCCATATATTGTCCCTGGCAGAAAAAGGGCAAAGAAATAAGCGATGATGTGCTCTGGTTGAGTTCTAAAACTGAACTAAACTGCTTACAAAAAGATGGCTGCTTTATAAGCCGAAAGCGGAAGTGATGTCAGCCTGAGCACCTGAACCAGAAGTGGTGTCAGTCTGGCCGCCAAAACCGTAAGTGAAGTCAGTCTGGGTGCCCAGAAATGGAAGTGAAGTCAGTCTGGCCACCGGAAATGGAAGTGACATTGAATCAGGCAGGTTTTCCCGTATTTGACCTGCAGAGATAACAGAGGTAGGCTTAGTGCACCCTGCCACCCCCTGGCCTGGCAGGTAATTACCTCCACTTGGTCCACTCAGCTCCCTCCTAATCACACGTGTGTGACTCCAACTATTATATTCAAGATTTCTGCTTTGTCCACATATTAGGAACCTTCTCAAAGACCAAAGAACCAAAGTCATGTGCTTTGGCAAGCAAAGGTTCTATGCAGTACCACACATCCAGGTAAAGTGCCATTGCAGAACCAATATTTTTAAGAGGTTTGAGCTATGAGGAGGGACTGAAGACGTTAGGCCTTTTCAGTTTAACCAAGTGGAGGAGAAGAGAAGGGAACCTGGGAAAGGAATTAGTACAGTGGATCCAGTCTGTTACTTAAAAATAAATTCTGCATCAGGAGCACAGTGACAAAGTTGGAAACGTCTTAAGGGAGCATTTCGCACAAATGTTCTAAAGTTTTTCTTCATTTAAAGAACAATATCCAGATGGAATGCCTTAGTTACCATGTAATGTGACAGAGAGCAGGACTTTAGGTGCCTTCAGATCTCAACCTGATGACACTCTCAGGGAATGGGATGGGTGATCTTGGAAGGCTGAATGGCCTCTGCTCGTCACAAGGGTCCTAATGCTCTAAAGACGTGGCTTTCAGACCAGCAGTCCTCAAACTCAGTCTTGGGGACCCCGGGTGGCTGTGGGTTTTAATTCCAACCAGCTTCTGTTATTTTCCAGCATCTACAATTTTGGGTCAATTTAGAAATTACACAGCTGCAAACCTCGCTCTTTCGGCCCTGGATTTTCTGTTTTTATGGGAAAAATTATTTTGTGAGATGTTCTACCTTTGGGCGGAGTGGTGGCTCTGAGGCTAGGGTATGAATCCCGTAAACGCAAAAAGTGACTCTACTTTGTTGGGCCCTTGAGCAAGGCCCTTAACCTGCAATTGCTCCGTCCTGGGTATGACGTTAATCTGCATCCAGCCGCATGTAGGCCCTCCAAACCTGCAGGGAAAAACATGGGGTTTGGTGGCAGAATTGGCACCTCACCCACCATAACAAACCTCACACTGTTCCACTCCATCTGAACTAGTGTGGTGCTGTGGTGTCACCCGTTGTTTGGCTGCACTCGGGTCCTAATCTGGGATATTGAGTTGGTTTGTCATGTGATGGGTGTGGTAATGTGCTGTATCAGTGCCAGCTCCTAACCTCTACTCTACCTTTGGGGTGTCTAGGAAGCTCAAAAATGAAAAAACAAAAATATTATCACTATTATTATACAACCAGTAATAGCGCACTACATGATAACATGCAGTGAATACACTTGACTTGAGCATTCCTAGTTTTCATCCTCTTTCTCTGTACATTTACCATTCGTTTGCTGAGAGGTTGATGTGCTTGCTGCTTCCTGAGCAGCTCTTCTTTTCTCCACCCTAGCGGCCCGCTGCTTCTCTTCTTTTGTCAGCGTCTTTTCGTGTTAAAACTGATTAAGTCAGTGTTTGTGATGCAATTACTTAGTGCGTTTTCCTTAATTTTTCACTTAAACTGGCACTTAAGTCTTCAATCTGCCTCAAGAATGATGTAAGATATGAAGAGGTAGGGGAAGTGACGGTGAAGTTGGTAGGGAATGAGAACGCCGCCCGTATGCATGCGCCGCGTGGCCGCCCTAATGGCCGCTGCCAAGAGTTGATTCTACAATAAAATAGAAATAAGAAGAGGAATAACCTTGGAGGTCAATCATCAACCTGAAAGCGGACAGTAGACTTCACGTAGTATATGTGCACAAAATTTCAGGTCAACAGGTCAAACGGTTTATGAGCTACAGGTGATTTAAAATACTGGACAGACAAACAAACAGCCACGGTAGCGTATGTAACAAGACCACTAGGGGTTGTGCCAGCCACCCAACCCGACACAGACAGACGCACGAGGCACACTTATAAAAACAAATAAATGTTTTATTTTTCTTTCCTATGCCTGTGGGCAATGCCTTCCCCGTCCCCACAACACAGTCCCAACAGAAGCACAATCCACACAATACTTTTCTTTCTCTTCTTCTCTCTTACTCTTTCTCCTCCACTCCTCTCCGGCAAGCTTTGTCTCCTTCCTCCCGACTCTGGCTCTCGGAGTGGTGGCTGCTGGCTCCTTTTGTAGCCCACCCGGAAGTGCTCGAGGTGTTTGATGACCCATTTCCGGCTGCACTTCCAGGTGTGGTGGAAGAACCGCCCATATGAGCTCAGGAACAGCTGCAGCGCCCCCTGGTGGCATCCCCGGATCCCATCAGGGTCATGGAGAACTCCATCTCCCATAGAGCCCTGCAGGAATCTGAGGCACCACTGCCACCCAGGGGGGCTGCCATGTAGTGTCCCAGGGGAGGTACTGTTCAGTCCATGCCTGTTCCCCAGGACCATATACAGAAGCAGCGTACTGGCTGGGCAAGGGCCCCGGCTGTCCGCCACACATCATCCTCTTTAATAAAACCCCTGTGTGCGTCCAGGTGTCCGTGTGTGTGTCTTCTGGTGAAGTGCGCATGTGCGGGGCTGCACGTGTTCAGTCTGTCCCTGTGCAGAGAGAGAGAGAGAGAGAGACACACACAGGCGCGTGCGCGAGAGAGACACACACAGGTGCGCGAGAAAGACACACACACACAGGCGCATGAGAGACATACACATACACACTGGTGCATGAGAGAGACACACACACACAGGCACGAGAGACACACACACACACAGGCGCACGCGTGCATTCTTGCAGTGTTGTTGGTTGTTTATTAAATTACGGATTTTTCAAATGTTCATTTTTTTCCCTCTGCTTAAAACTCATTAAAAAAAAGTGTTTTTAGCGAGCGGTTCGTAGCGCTATAGCGTGAACTCTTGCAGTGTTACTTTTCTCTGCTGTTCAAAGTTTTCTCAGTGTTATTCAATGTTTTTACATTTAGTTTACTATTACACTGTGCATTCTATGGTATAATTAGCTATATTTGTGCTTAAAAACTTTATAAAATATATATTTACATACAGTTCGTACAGTCTGGAATGGATTAATTGTATTTACATACAATCCTATGGGGGAAATTACTTCCAGGGTTCCAGGGTTTTGGAACGATTTATGGTCGTGAACCGAGGTTCCACTGTATCACTGTCAGAGAAAATTAAAGGCACACAATACAGGGATGCATATTACAGCCACATACAAGGTCCCTTGCCATTTAATATAGACTGTTCCTACTAATGTTTATGCACTACTGGTTCTAGCGCCCGTTATTGTAACGGGCTTAATGTCTAGTATTATATAAGAAGATAGCTGCCAAATACTTCAATCTTCATGAGGAAATTAAACTGAAAGTGGAGCTACTTACTATATGGTGTGCACAGTCCGGAAGCGTCCATTTTCACTTCTGTGTTTCGTGGACTGTATGCCAGTCCATCCATCCATTATCCAACCCACTATAGCCTAACCAGAGGGTCACGGGGGTCTGCTGGACCCAATCCCAGCCAACACAGGGCGCAAGGCAGGAAACAAACCCCGGGCAGGGCGCCAGCCCACCGCAGTGTATGCCAGTCTCTCCAGTCTAATAGTAGCACGTCTGGTGCCTCAAACGTACCTGTGCTTTACAGAAAAGGCTGCATACTTATTTCCTACTGATAGGATGTCAGGGCCGAAAGGGTTAAAGTGGGGTTAGATTGTTAGCCGCTATTCACTCTTTGTGTGTTTTACTAAAGGCACTCCAAAAGGTTAAAGGAAAATAAAAAACGCTCCTCTGTAGTTCCACCTTCACCAAGAAACACCAAACCAAAAAGAAATAAATAAACACACAAATAAATAAATAAATAAATCCTCCACTGACTGACATTTAGAAAATAGAATTTCACTCTCCTGGTTGACACTGGGTGGAATAGTGCTGGTCAGCAGCTCTGAGGAAGTGGGCCGGGAATACTGCTGAACAAGGACTATTCACTTGAACAGATCTATAATTCATCAAACTGGCACCAGTGTGCGGGAAGCGGGTCGCATGCAATCGGCAGCAACTGGCCAGGCAGGAGAATGAGCTCCGTCCGCTTGCCTTTGAACGCAGCGCTGCTGTCTCCGTATCTCATGTACATCTTCACGGATTTCTTTTTTTGTTTCAATTGAGAAGCCGTTTGCCTTACAGCGAGAGCTTTAACACCCATGAGGTCATTCAACAAGATCAGAATGCAGACCATTTTGCACACACGAGACAGGTGAGAGCAACACAGTGCAGCCGCTGAGACGGTGAGCTACTTGTGAAAAATGGCTTAAAAAAAAAAAATGCTTCCATGCCACTTTCTGTTTTATGTTGGAGCAGCCCATCTGGAAACTGCCGTCCATATTAGTGCTTGTTTAAAACTGTGGACACGTTTAGTCGATTTTGTATAAAATAATATGATAATAAGCTTGTACACAATAACATAAAGATCAAGAAGGCAGAACTAAATATTTCACAAATGTGCTGCCGAATACCTCATAACTCCAGGTTCACAATCAGCACAGCAGAACTAAATATTTTACAAATGCAATGCCTAAGTTTATTATCATCACGAGGTTTAATTTATTGATTGGTTTACAATGAAGTAAGGATTAGGGTTGCCAGGCGTCCCTTATATACGGGACATGTCTCATATTTGATCATTTTGTGCCCTGTCCCGCACTGACCTTTCAGTGACATCCAAATGCCCTGTATTTAGTTCATTTTCAAATTTCATAATAAAAATGTATTTTTACTACCTTCTTACAGTACTTAGTTGTAACTTTATAAGTAATTATACTTTCTTTTCTCAGATTCTCTTGATGAAAATAACCCAAATGTGACGAGGAAACTCGTGTTGGCTGGCTGTTTGCAGCTTGTTCAGTCACTATGGTTGGCTGAGGACAGCGACACTCTTACCGTTTTGCTCTCCAGCCGCGCTGCTGTGCAGTTCTGGATCAGCATTGCAACATACAGGCTCAACAAAGTGTGTTGTTACTACTCGCCACAGCCCACTTTTTTCCAACTTAAAAACTAATCCATCCATCCATTCCAAGATGCCAAAACATAAGTGTAAATATTCCAGCGAATGGACATTTATCAATCAAGGCAGAAGCGGTTTTGAAGCAAACTGTGTTGTATGTAATTGCACTTTCAGTAAATAATCTTCAAATGATTTTACTTTTGTTTTCCTCATAACTCATTAAAATCCTTACTTTATGTTTTTAACTTATGTCTCTACTTTTATATAATATACTAGCCATGTGCACCCAACTACGTTGCGCTTGTTAAAGTTGTCTGTGAAGGGCTCCCTGTTTAAACGCGGCTGCCAGTCGTGAACTGAGCCCTTCATCGCACAGCATTATGATTTTTTATAAGGGAAACAAAATTACAAAAGAAAACCCTTGGATATTGATTCAATAGGAACGGCCTACTCGGAATCACTGTCCGAAATCGGAATCACCACTGTGGTGGTGTAGGAGCATTTCTGCTTCTGTCCGTTCACAGTCCATCTCGTTTTCACGACGCTATCATTTCCTCTCACGGCGTCTTCTCGACCTTTCTCCAATCTCGCAGGTTGCTTTGTGGCAAACCAAAGAGTAAGGCAATATACATGGAGCAATGGTTATAAAAGGGGGACACATAGGTATCCAGGCTCTTTAAAGCATAAATAGGGATCACTTCACTGACATGTGAGCAAGCCACGGTACAACTGTGAGACGCGCAGCACTCGCCGGCTACAACGTAACAATAATAATTTCCAGAACGTGCTGTTACGTTGTCATTCATTTTACCCACTGTCTTTCTTTCATTCATATGTTACGTAGGCACGTACCTTTTATCTTCGGCAATCTCATTCTCTAACCAGGCCTCAGGAGCTAACCAGCGTAACACTGTCCACCACCCCTTTCGTTATTCCGGCACATTGTTGACATCTGTGAGTAACAACAACTTACTAAACTGGAAGGTGGTCTACGCATGCGTGGAATTCGCGGACAAAGAAAGATCAAGATCTAAATAAAGATCTCTTTAGTTAATTTAAAGCACAACAATTTGTTTAGTTTGAATGTCTGTGTTTTGAGGTGTGACTGGCGTACTAAAGTCTTCAATGCAATGCCTATGTTTTAGCTATCTCTCTACTGCCATTTAGTGCTTCTTCTTCTAATTCATTCGCGGACAAACAAAGATCAAGATCCAAATGAAGATTATATATAGAGATTGGTCTGGGTGTGTAGGTGGCATGTATAAATTTATATATATAGTAATATAGACAGAGATTTTAAGAGTGTCCCAAATTTCTAATTTTCTAATCTGGGAACCCTAAGTAAGGACTGCCTGAGTATAATGGATGACACATGTAGACTGGCATCCTGACTGGGATTGGACAAGGACCCTTACCCAGCCGGGAGACCAGTGCAATGCAAGGCCCCAGGAGTTGGTTGATGAGCACTGCTGAACATTTTCTCTCCTAGTACACCCAATCCCTGGGTTGTGATTCCCACACAGCCACCCACAAAGCATGCTGGGATCTGTAGTCCCATGGGGCAGCCCAGTTGGGTAGCCAAGAGGAGCTGGTACTTTTAGGGGCTCTGGAAGTACTCCCGGGTCATGGATAAAAGAGGCCGCTCAATCACAGCCACTTGTCTGCTCACGCTGTCTAAATTTGACATTCACATCCTTGGTAACTTTAAGGTTCTTGAAAAGCACGGGTAAAAGATTTTGTTTTTTTAGAGGAAATCCATCAAATCTGCTGAAAAGGACCTAACGTTCCACCTGCTAATAATATATTGAAGTGAATGAGCTTTACGATCAGAATGTCTTAAGTGGGGAATTTCAAACTAAATTTAGCTGCCCAGTGCAATCAATTAATCAATCTTTATTTTATATAGCATCTATCACAGCAACGTGCCTTTCAGAGCAAAACAAGAATGCAATACAAAGCAATAAAAGATAACAAGGTAGACTACAAGATAATTGGAAAGCAAAATAAATCCCAAGACTCTTAGTGGAGCCTGCAAATGTTCTGGCATCGAGTCTGAATATAAAAGAGTGAGACCGCCGACACTGACCCCGAGGCCGCATGCCAGACTATACAGAAGCGTCAGTACTGTAAGGATTCCAGACATTCAGAGCATCTGAGGTGTCATGGGTGTTAGTAAACCTCTCCTGCTTTCTCCTGTTGTGGTGTCTAATTTTGTATACAAGTTGATGAATATTTTGTATGTCTTTATCCTACCCAGAGCCACGGACAGAACACTGATTGGTAGAAGGTTGGAGAACACAGGTCATACCTAGCCAGTATTGATTCAAAGGCACGAGGCTTGCATGCGATCAGAGTGCTGGCCCCTAAACTACGATGCCCTATTAGTCCAGGGGGGTACAGTAAGGAAGCACAAGACAGGTATAAATATGGGGCTCACCAGAAACTCTAGGTCTCTCCTTCCATCGATTCCATTCAGAGACCACACCAGATCAAAGTCCAATCAAACTCAGAAGCACAATACAAGACTGAAAGAGTCACCTGATCACCCAGGAACACCACATTCCTAGACTCCTAACAAGAGGAGCTGCTGTCCATCCAGGTTGTAATGTCATGAGCTGCCACATTTAGTTTTGCTTTGCTTCTGGTTTAGATACATTAAGGGTCTTACATTTGGGAATGCCCTCCTATAATGAGTGAATAAACCTTTGAACCTCCTCTGCTTCTCGACCTGAAAGTCCAGTTGCGGTCGAGAGTTAAGAGAAGAGAGGAAGTATTTTGACGACAGGCACTGTCAGTCCTGCGGCAGGCTGGGAAGGAAGATGTAACAGAGCAGGTTTACAGATACTTAGTGATGCAGGCCTGCAGAGAAAGTCTTCAGGTGAGCATTGGGTCTCCATTAGAACTTTCCATGACAAGATGACGACCCACACCTGGCCAAGTCAATCCCTGTGATGGGCACCATCTCTACCTACAAACACGTGAGGTGTCATGGGTGTTAGTAAACCTCTCCTGCTTTCTCCTGTTGTGGGGTCCAATTTTGTTGATAAATATTTTGTATGTCTTTATTTGTCACTTAGACAAAGCAACTTAATATTAGTGTTACATTATTGTAAGAACAGCAATGGTTTGATGGTTAAGAACCCCCCCCCCCCCCAGGTCTTTAGGACTGAGTCTTTGTAATTTTATGACATGGTTGGCAAGTGAATCTCTGCAGGACTCTATCAACCAAACCCCACATGGAAGCCAACTACCTGTGGCAAGCTTCACCTTAACAAGTGGTTTTGGGGTGGGCTTGCAAATGTGAAACTATTGTGTTGCACCAGAATCCTATTGGTCTATATTTGCCTGTTTGGTTTAAAATTGGAAGCCATTAAGTACCACGACACCCTATTGGCTGTTGGATTTGGACCGAGAGTCTATAAATTTACTTGCTTTACTTCTCCTTCTCTCTCTCTTACACTATCATCATGAAGGAGCTTCTCACACACACCGTGGACTTAAAAGGACAACACAATGAACAGCACAGCTCAGCAGCCATACTGAGACAGGCATGTGGCCTGTCCTGAAGAAAGTGCCTTAACTTGAGACATTTAAAGTAACAAACAAGTCTGTGTGCCACCTGAAACTACACATCAGCATTTATCAGGTTGTATGGTTGCCAATATTCACTTGTACTTTGCTTATTTCTATTATTTATGAATATTAACAATAATATATTATTTAAAGTGCACAGTAGCTTAACTCCTGCTTGTCTTTTACTACACCTAATGGCCTGAGGTTATAAATGTGGAAGGGAAGGTGGGGAGAAGTTATAAACTACAGCAGTTCATAAACAGTGGTGCGTCTGTAAGATATGAGGCATTCTGACAAGGGTTACACATTAGTAAAGCAAAAGGGAAAAGTCAAGTAACAGAGAACTCTACTAAGACAAAACAATCAGCAATGGAAGATTCAGCATACCAGGGCCTTTAAAAGACAAAGATGCCCACCATAGAAGCCAGAATCCTGCAAAGCCCACTCCACCACACAGGCCACTGCTTCAGAGTCTCTTTACATCGTGACATGCTCTATGATGCTAACTTCTATACAGGGGTGACAAAAAGGCTCCACTTCTTCCAGTCATAGACCAGAGGGTGGGACTTTCACATTTTGCCAAGCTGATTGGCTCTTTGATTGGTTGATTTACCTGATTATCATCGTCACATTGACTGAGCTAGTAATTCTCGTGGGTCACTTATGTTTGCACAATGGCCAATTCTTTTTTTGTCCATTTCTTCTTTAAATCCACACAAATTAGATCCCAAAAGCAAAACAAAGAATTTAGGCACATAAAGGATATTTTCTTTTTGACCTATAACACTTTGCTGACTCAAACACAGCCATGTTAGCTCAATGATAAATTCAAAGTAACCGCTACTAGATGATAAAACCCATTTGCAGTACCTGCGATATTTTATTATGCACCGTCCTTCCTGTGTGCCTCTTTTCAGTCATCTACTGGTGAGGAAACTAATTCTAACTCAATTTCTCCATCGGAATTTGTCTGTCAGTCCGATTCTATCCATCTGGAAGCTCATGTTTCTAAATAGCTGAATGTCTGCATCAATAAGTCCAGAAGAGTACACTGAATTACAACGCAATACAAAAACCGCACAAAGAATGTTGCTGACTGAGCTTCTCTGAGGACAATACAGCTGTCCAGATGATTTGTTTTTATGTCTCATTAAATTTTCCAATATTTATTCTTTCACTAGACAACGGAAAATTTTGAAAAAAAAACCCAACAACAATGTAAAAAACAAATAGTGTGGGGCTGCTGGAGTGGCAAAATGATGTGAATGCCCTTAGAAAGAATGATAGTAGGATGGCGGTCCCCCAGTCTTTCCCTCTTCAAGTAATTTAATGTTTTGCTCCACACACTTTTGCAGATTCCTTTCTAACTTTTAAATAACAAATGTGCACCCTCAGCTTTTTCTGCAAAGTCCCCAAATGGGTACATGTTTGGTTGGGTGACACCAAGTGGGTGTAAGTGTTATTGGGCTCTCCGCTGGAGTGACACCCGATCCAGGACTCATCCTTGCTTTGTTCCCAACGCTGCCAGGATAGGCTCCCACCAACCTATACTCCTTATTTAGAGAAACTGAGTTTGAGAATGTGAGTTAATGTAATAAAAACCTTCAGCTGAGCTCTGTCCTGCTCTCCCCCTGTTTCCTTGCTTATAGCAATTGTACCCCTCTCTCATTCTCTTCTTTCTCTTCACTCCAAAATCATTTCCATTACTACACTGGTCTCTGCTTTAAATTCACCTCGATTTCAGTCTGAACAGCTGTAATAAGGATAGAATTTTGGACTATGAACAATTGTTTGGTGTTTCTACTTTCATATTTTAATTTTACTGCCATTCTTGCAGTGGTAATGCATGAACCACAAAAAAAAATGCAAGAACTACAAGAAAACTATTCACTGTGAATTTTTAGATACTCTGTAATAATAACTTGCTTGCTTGCTCTGCTTTCTTCATAGCAGGTTAGAACCAACTAAAAGAGGACCTTGGAGTCATCTGAACAGACATGTTAACCACTGGTTGGGGTCTGCAAAGATGACAGATGTGATTTGCTATACCCAGAGCCACGGACAGAACACTGATTGGTGGAAGGTTGGAGAACATCAGTCACGCCTAGCCAGAATTGATTCAAGGGAATGAGGCCTGCATGCGGCCAGAGTGCTGGCCACTAAACTATGATGCCCTATCAGTCTAGGGGAGTACAGTAAGGAAGCACAAGACAGGTATAAATATGGGGCTCACCAGAAACTCTAGGTTTCTCCTTCCATCGATTCCATCCAGAGACTATGCCATATCAAAGTCCGATCAAACTCAGAAGCACAATACAAGACTGAAAGAGTCACTTGATCACCCAGGAACACCGCATTCCTAGACTCCTAACAAGAAGAGCTGCTGTCCATCCAGGTTGTAATGTCATGAGCTGCTGCACTCAGTTTTGCTTTGCTTCTGTTTTAGGTACATTAAGGGTCTTACATTTGGGAATGCTCTCCTATACTGAATGAATAAACCTTTGAATCCCCTCTGCTTCTCTTCCTTAAAGTCCAGTTGGTGTTGAGATTTACGAGAAGAAAGGAAGTATTTTGACCACAGGCACTGTTAATCCTGCGGCAGGCTGGGAAGGAGGACATAACAGAGCAGGTTTACAGATACTTAGTGATGCAGGCATGCAGAGAAAGTCTTCAGGTGAGCATTGGGTCTCCATCAGAACCTTCCATGACAATACGACTACCCACACCTGACCAAGTCAATCCCTGTGATGTAGACCATCTCTACATACAAAGACGTGATTTTAAGGGCTGATCTTTAAAACGCAAATCCAAAAATGGTGGATTAGAATCATAGAATTTTTCACATAAATAACAGCAGTAAAATAAAGGTGGTCTTTATAGCATAGAATCATGTCAATAAATGACTGTTGTCACTTGGTGCTCTGTTGTATCTTGGATTTTGGCAAACCGGGCTCCAGTCTGAAACACTATGTGAAGCCCCATTTTCATTCCATCTTTATTAAAACAGGCATTTCCCATTTGGGACCCCTTTCCACTTTCCAAGCTTTGCTTATTTTTTTACCGTGACACATGGGGTGTGTGGAGCATTTTATGAGTCTCTGCTGGGTGAATATGGAGAAAGGAATTAATTGTGGCACCACCACTAACTTCTGTTCCATCTGTCTCCTCAGAATGGAGGAGGAGAAAAGGCCTATAAGTTCACTGAGGCCACTCCCCTTAGTTCCTGAGGCCACACCCCTTCTGGTCACATGCCTGTATAAACCTCGGCCCCACCAGAAGTCGCCATTCAATAGCAGAACAGCTACTGAGGACCATGGAGTTCCTTTTTCTACACAGCATGTAGCTCATTGCTTATTCTTTACTTTTCTCAGCAAAGTTAAATGGGGTGTCCTTTAAGATCCCCAACCTTCATTCCTTTGTCCTTATTTCATTTGTAAAGAGCACATTAAAAAATGGAAATTATACTGCCAGACTCGCACACCCAGTTGCTGGTGACAATGAAGGCCAACTGAGTTTGCTTTCAGAGACTTTTTTCAAACTAAAAGGACAGCTTTAACTATATATTTAAAAAAACTTTCGTAGGGCCTATTCCCCACTGACCGATCAGATACCACCAGAGGTTGAAAAGCACTATCTTGTCTTTGCAGATATAGCCCGGCATCAAACGTGCATTAGCAACGAAGCTCTAAATTTTTCTTCAAGATTAACATCCCCGAGATGAGAAACAACAAGTCACGGCGCACCTTTGAAAAGCTTGTGAGGGTCTCCCAGTAGGTGATGTTTGAAAAGAATACACAATACGAGAGCAGCAAAAATATATATATATTAAGAAGCAAAACGCTGACACTCTGCTGACTACGTCTAGAAAATAACATCAAAGTATAAATCAAAGACACGAGTCAACGGAAAACTGATACCATATTCAGAATCCAAAACTGCTTCTAAGCTTTTTTTTCATAGTGAAAGAAAATATTTTAAAAGAGAAAATAAGACCCATAATTTCAGACATGTGTTAGTGAGTGTCTTAATGAATTTATAACACTAAAATAATGATTTACACATGCGGCTCAAATTAGCCATCACCATAGCCAGTGCACAAACTTCCTTGTGAATGGACGTTGGAGCAGAACATACTAACTGAAGACGGCAGGCGTGCAAGCCTGGCCCTTCAGTACGCGTGACGTGTTTGATCAACTTTCAGTCAAGTCGTTTCGGTGTCCCACCCAGGGACTCTTTGAATGTTGTCAAGGACTACATGTCACCTCTGTGATTTGAAAGTTTGCCTCAGATTCTTGGGACCCATTTGAAGAAGTGCTTTCTGGGTTCCATCTTGATTGCTCTCCTCTTCCTTTATGACTTTAACACTGCTTTTCAGTCACAGCATTCACTTGTCACAATGAGCTGCAGACTGTTGCCAGACTGTGATTCCCCAAAAAAGATTCAATCATAGCGCCCTACAACTCTCGGCGGCTCGCTGCCACAAAACCAACTTGGCACGGGTTTGGAAATCACAGCAAGTCTCTGGGCTCAGGCCGACAAGAATTAACAGGCAGGGGGCAGTACAGTGGATTCGGAAATTATTCAGACCCCTTCACGTTCTGGACACTTTACTGTGCTGTAGATTTGACATTTTTACCCATCAGTCCACATTCAATCACCCATAATGACAAAGTGATAACGTCCTTAATTTGGTACTCTGTAGATCCCCCTTTGGCAGTTATTCCAGTTTTGAGTCTTCTTGTTATGTCCCTACAAACATTGCACACCTGGATTTTGGCAATTTATCTCATTCTTCCAGGCAGACCCTCTCAAAGTCCATTAGGGTTAGACGGGATGCGTCTGTAAATGGCCGTCTTCAGATCTCCTTGGAGATGTTCTATGGGGTTTAAGTCTGGGGCTTTGACTGGGCCACTCATGGGCAGTCATAGGCTTGTCCTGAAGCCACTGTCTCTTCAATGATCTCTCAGTATATGGCTACATTCATCCTTTCTTCAATTCTGACCAGTGTGACTGTCCCGGCTGCTAAGAAGCGGCACCATGGCATAATACTACCACTGCCACGCTTTACCGGTATTAGGCAGGTAAGCACTGCCTGGTCTTTGCCAGACAAAGTGCTTGGAGTTCTGCCCAAAGTGTTTAATTTTTGTCTCCTTAGTCCAGAGGGTCTTTTTCCTCATGCTGTCAGAGTCTTTTAAATGCCATTATAGGCCTTTTACTCAAAAGTGCCTTCCATCCAGCTACTCTAACAAAAATACCTAACTGATGTAAGACAACTGAAATGGTTGTCCTTCTTACAGGTTCTCCCATCTCAGTAGAAAACCTATGAAGCTCTTTCAAAGTGACCACTGAGTTTTTGGTCACCTCCTTGACCAGGGCCCTTCTTTACCAAATACTCAGTTTGACTGGACGGTGAACTCCAGAAAGTCCTGGTGGCTTTGATCATCTCCTACTTTAATTATCAAGACCACTCAACACTCAAAGATTTAGAAATGGTTTTATCCGCTTGCACTGATCTATGCCTTGCTGCAATTTTATTGTGATGGTCTACAGAGAGTTGCTTGGACTTCATGGCTTGGGTCCTGTACTGACATGTGGGGTGAATTTTGGTGCTTTATATACACAAGTACACTAGTGCCACTCTAAGAGACATCCAAGCAATTCAGTTTGTTAAAGATGAACTCCACTCGAGTTCTCGACACAACTCAAGGAGAATTAAACCAAACAGGAGGCATCTAAGCACAGTCTGGGGTGTCACAGCTAAGGGTCAGAATACCAACATCTACTGTATCTATCTATCTATCTATTGTGGCAGGAGGCTGGGGGTCAGACCCAGCCGGGACGCCTGGAAGGACTGGGAGGCAATACATACGTTCCCGGGCCACCAGGGGGCAACCACCATGGATAGTGAAAGGACCTCGGGGACGGAACGTGGAGCCATCTGGGTGATTATAAAAGGAGCTGCCTTCCTACAGACAGGGAGCCGGAGTCGGGTGGAAGAAGGCAACGCTCGGGAGTGAGGAGAAAAGACGGCCCAAGGAGGACCATAGAGAGGCCCAGGAGTACAAGGGGTCTTGGTGCTGGAGCACTGTGTGTGTGAAGGACTTGTGTTTGGGGACGCTTGTGTAAATAAAACGTGTGTGTTTTAGAACTGCCGGTGTCCATCTGGTTGTGTCCGGGCTGTCTTCTCACACTATCTATCTATCTATCTATCTATCTATCTATCTATCTATCTATCTA
>JANRMT010062861.1:16503441-16576753 GCA_026402145.1 Polypterus bichir lapradei | reverse complement strand
ATCTATCTATCTATCTATCTATCTATCTATCTATCTATCTATCTATCAATCATATAGTGCCTTACAGATCGATCTATCTAATTTTTATGTAATGCTTTTCATGTCCTTTCATATCTATCTATCTATCTATCTATCTATCTATCTAAGAATGACCAGGGTGACAGTGTGAAGAGTCCTTCAATGTGGGGTGACTGCAGTGTCGTTGCATTGAAAGTAGAAGAGGCCCATGCTGAAGATGCCCTCTGGATTTTCCCCCTTGGCACCCGCAGGGCACACTGGAAAATTTTTCTTTTTGTTTCCAGGCCATTGTAATTCTCCCCAGTAGGTCCTGATGAATGTTGCTGGTGACAGGAGAATCTCATCCAGTAACGCTGCCCAGGTGAAGTGGACGGTGGGTGGGTGATCAAATCGAACATAACAGGCCTGTACTTTGGCTTCTCACCGCTTGTGGATGTGCAGTTACCAACTGAAACGGGCACCTGGGGGCAAGTGCCATTTCATAACTTACTTTTGTACAAAGAGGGTTTTAGGGTCATCGTTAGCAAGTCCGAACCTAAACAATACAACGGCAGCCATTTTCATTTTCCGCCATTTACCACAATGAAAGACCATCATGAAGATGCGTGTCATGAATGATGGCCCCATTTCCAGCTGCAGGCAGTGAGGGCTGCTTTCAGCAATGCCTGCTCACGTCTTTTGATCCCTTTGTTTTTGCAGTACTCAAGCTCCGTGTAGAAAAACTACTCCTTTATTAATTGGTCCTGCTGCTAGCAAAACCGTCAAGAAAAAAGGTAAACTAGGAGGAGAAGTGACGGCTTCACTTGTCTGTTAGTTAAGGAGCAGCCGGAGGAACGATCAAGTGGAACAAAAACTCTTCAACAAAATAAATCATGCTGCTCCCCATCTCGACATTGAAGACCAGTGCTTAGACTCTGGGGAAGGAGATTCACTTTTTAGCTGAGTTCTTCTTTATTTTTCCCGTTAAGAAAAAAAAAAAGAGAAAGAATAACGCACCAGCAGCTCTTCACCACACTTAAGTTCAAGTGCCTCTTGTGAACTTGAGAGAAGTGCGTAATTATGGCCGGATAATGGGTCTGCCTTTGAACTGCAGTGGGCCAGCGTTAGCCCCAGCCTGCTGCTTATTACTTTTCCTTTTTTTCATTTAGCTTGGTACTGGCTAGCAGGTAAAAGTATTCTGAAGATAAAAATAGGCTTTCAGCTACGGACCTGCGCAAGGCTCACTTTAACACATCCAGGGGATGAGCTCGTGGTAAGCGAAGAAAAAAGTGGGGGAAAAAACAGCAGAAACGTAACGCAGGGGAAATTCTGACTTGCATGTCCAGCCGTCATATGGTCTTGCAACATGGAACTCCATTTTATTCAACAGAAAGCACAAGTCAGCTTACCTGATGAAATAAGTCCTGATCATGCCACTAGAAGGCGCTCTTTATGGTGCTACCACTTAAGAAACTGTGCCGTTCACGAATAAGAAGCTACTTGTTGACAGGATGCCAACGGTCCACCAGGGTCTTAAAGTGCTTTTGGAGTGCAATGTGCCAAAAAATCCACTAGGTGGCAGAACTGCATTGCAGTTACATGACTTTAAGTGACAACCACCATCAGTAGTTATGGCTAAATGGCGGCTTTCCAGCAGACATAGAGGCACGGGTGGCAGAATGTGAGGGTCCAGGCTGGCTGCCCCTAACAGCCCACTAATATGGTCAAGCCAGTGCTCCTCCTCTGGCTTATGTTTTCAGTTGCTTTGTTTTACTCTCTATGCTCACTTTCCATTATTGTTGCTTGTTTTCCATTATTTTTTATAATATTGCTCTGTTCATTTATTACTTGTCAAATTGCAAATTATCTGTTCATTCTCTTTAGTTATTATGTACAATCTACTGGGTGTGTGCTCTGCAGTTCTCTCATGGTCGTTCTATTTTGGAGGGTAGGGATCTGCCGGTTCGTATCCTGTAAATGCTAAAAGGGACCCCGCTCTGTTGGGCCCTTGATCAAGGCCCTTAACCTGCAATTGCTGAGTGCTTTGAGGAGTGAGAAAAGCGCTATAGAAATGCAAAGAATTATTTGTGAATGGATCCCCAAGAGGCTGGGCCACCTGTCCATCACGTTAAGGGGCCGCCCCCAGTCCTACAAAGGCAGGCTGGGAACTGAAGTCCACAGTGGTTCATTTAGAACATTAGAACACTCTGGGCGAGAACAGGCCATTCAGCCCAACAAAGCTCGCCAGTCCTGTCTAAAAAAACATCAAATCGAGTTTTGAAAATCTCTAAAGTCTTACTGTCCACCACACTACTTGGTCTCTAATTCCAAGTGTCTAATATTTGTGCGAAATTGACCCTTAACAAGTTTCCAACTGTGCCTCTGTGTTCTTGATGAACTCATTTTAAAGTCACAGTCTTGATCCACTGGACTAATTTCCTTCATAATTTTCAACTCTTCAACTTCTTTTGCTTAAACTGTAAAGGCTCAGCTCTTTTATTCTTTCCTCATAACTCATCCCCTGTAGCCCTGGAATTAGCCTTGTCTCTCTTCTCTGGACCTTTTCTAGCACTGCTATGTCCTTTTGTAGCCTGGAGACCAAAACTGCCCCAGGACTCCAGATGAGGCCTCACCAGTGTGTTATAAAGTTGAGCAGAACCTCCTGTGACTTGTACTCCACACATCAAGGCGCTATATAACCTGACAGTCCGTTTGCCTTCTTAATGGCTTCTGAACACTGTCGGGAAGTCGATAGCTTAGAGTCCACTATGACTCCTAAATCCTTCTCATAAGGTGGACTCTCGATTTTCTGACCGCCCATTGTGTATTTAAACCTCACATTTTTACTTCCTATGTTTAATTCTTTCCATTTACTGACATTACATTATTTCTGCCACAAATCTGCCCAAGCCTGTATGCTATTCAAGTCCTTCTGTAATGATATAAAGGATTCCAAATTATCTGCTAATCCACCTATCTTGGTATCATCTGCAAACTTCACCAGCTTGTTACTTGTATTCCTATCTAAATCATTTATATATATTAAAAATAACACTGGCCTCAGCAGTGACCCCTGCTGGATGCCACACTTAACACCGGCCAATTCTGATTGGACTCCTCACACCATCACCCCCTTCTTCCTGTGTCTGAGCCAATTCTGCCCCAATCTACACAACACACTCTGAACTCCCACTTCTTTTAGTTCGATGTCCACCCTCTCATGTGGCATCTTATCAAATGCTTTCTGAAAGTCCAGATAAATCATATCATCTGCTCTACTTTGATCGTATCCTTTTGTTGCCTCCTCATAGAATTCTAGCATGCTAGTAAAACACGACCTCCCTTTTCTGAACCCATGCTGACTGTTCCTAATAACTCCTGTCCTTGCCAGGTGTTGCTCAATCTTATCCTTAATAATTTCTTCCATTAATTTTCCTGTGATGCCTGTTAAGCTTACTGGCCTATTGTTGCTTGGATCTGCCCTGTCACCCTTTTTATATAATGGGATGATATTTGCCATTTTCCAGTCCTTCGGAATCTCTCCAATGCGCAGTGACTTCCTAAAAATATGAGTCAAGGGTTTATATCTGCACTCACTAGCCTCCTTAAGAAAACGAGGATAAATATTATCTGGTCCTGGTGATTTGTTTGATTTTATTTCATTTGTTTCATTCATTTCATTTGAGAGTATTGAATTTTCTTTAATTTTTATCTCCAGCTCTTGCCCGTTTGTTGGTTCTGACACTTACGTTTTCTTAGGAATTTCATGTTTAGACTCATTTGGTTTGAGTTGCCTATTAAGTAAGTCAGTCAGTCAGTCATCATCCAACCCGTTATATCCTAACACAGGGTCATGGGGGTCTGCTGGAGCCAATCCCAGCCAACACAGGGCACAAGGCAGGAACAAATCCCCGGGCAGGGCGCCAGCCCACCGCAGGTGGCACACATACACACACACACACAAAGGACACACTAGGGACAATTTAGGGTCGCCAATGCACCTAACCTGCATGTCTTTGGACTGTGGGAGGAAACCCACGCAGACACGGGGAGAACATGCAAACCCAGGTCTCCTTACTGCAAGGCAGCAGCGCTAGCACTGCGCCATCGTGCCGCCTGTTAAGAAAGTCCAATTTGCTTATTTATTTATTTTGCTCTTCTGAACTATTTTGTTGTTCATTTCTTCCAATAAATGTTTCTTTTATAAAGTGGCTTTGTTGCCTTGCTCTGTACAAGCCAGGTGTTGACGGTGATCCCTTC
Source organism: Polypterus bichir lapradei (assembly GCA_026402145.1). Classification (NCBI taxonomy): domain Eukaryota; kingdom Metazoa; phylum Chordata; class Cladistia; order Polypteriformes; family Polypteridae; genus Polypterus; species Polypterus bichir. The sequence goes on along the minus strand of JANRMT010062861.1, from coordinate 16,572,496 downwards.
TCTTGTTGGGCACATTTTGAATGTTTTTTGGTGCATTTCATAGTATATTTTTTTCACACTTTGAATCTGAAGCGTATTTTGGGCCAGTGTAGGCCGAAGCCAGCCACTCTAGTAGAAGCTAAACTGCCATCTGGTGCACCTCTTTTAGGCAGACTGGCAGGATTCAGGCCTGCTTCTCTGGCTGTCTTGTTTTTTTATTTTTTTTATTTTCAGGCAAAGGATTGAATTGGGGGTCCTTGGTGGTGCCTATAGGACAGTCGTTCCCAAGTTCAGTCCCAAGGATAAAGGATCAAGCTGATATTTCAAAAAGGTCGGCATTGTGGTGTGTGTGCAGAAATTACTGAATTGGGTTGGATATTTGTTAATGGAACAAAGCAAGCACTTATGTTTGTTAAATGGGTATACTTTATTTATTTATTTATGTATTTATTTTTCGGACAAGCTGCAAATTTGCGAGATATCACATGCCGAGCAATGAGGATCTGAAGGCTTCCTTACGTCCACAACATCTGTAAGTGTAAGAGACTTAGAGGAAAGTAAAGTAGGATATATTAAATATTCCTACATTCAGCTCGTAGTACCCCGATCACTTCCACCAAAGAACTACAGGATCTCGCACATCACATATTGAAGGAGCTTGCTCGTCCAAGGATGGCAAGGCTTAAGATCTGGAGCGAGGATAAATGTTTTAAATTCCCCCTTGGGGACAAATAAAGTACAGCTAATCTAATTTAATCTCAACATTATGGTTTTTATTCCATGTGACCCTAAGCGAGACCCTGCTAATATTCACATTACAGGAAAATGGGAAACAATGGCTCTGCGGCAATTATAAAGGGCTTTGGAATGCTGTTTGCTGTGAAGAAGAAGAAGAAGCACAATATAAAGTGTCAGGTGACACCAGTGGATATGTCTAGGGGTGAATGCACAAGGCTGCCACTTCAGTCTCCACCACCAACTCACTATTTGACCCTAAGTGAGACCCTCTGAATGCTCACTTTACAGAAATACGAGAAAGAGCAACTCTGTACTGTTACCCCAAACAAATCGGGGATGGTATTTACTATGAAAGTTAATGACAATATAAAGTATAGAAGACCACCAGTGTACACGTCTAGGGGTGAACGCATAAGGCTGCCAATTCAGTCTCCGCCACCAACTCAACAGTGGACCCTCACTAATGCTTAATTTAAGGGAATATGATAAACAGCAGCTCTGTAGTGTCACCCCTGTCAAATGTGGGATGGATTCACTATAAAACAAGTACAATATGAATTACACAAGTCTGACCGCGCGGACCTTCACCCTGTTAAAGAGTGAAACAGTGCAGTCCAAGGCTGACAGTTTAGTACCCACCACCAACCCCCTCTCTGACTTTGCTGATGTTCCTCTTAAAGGAATGACTGCTTTGTAGTGAAATACACAGAACGTGAGGAAGGTGTTCACCTCCAATAGGCACAGAGTCCTTGAGTGGCCCAGACTTAAACCCCATAATATGTGCAGAGAGACCTGAAGATGGCAGTTCACAGACACCTCCCATCCAATCTAATGGAGCTTGAGGGGATTTGCAAGGAAGAATGAGATAAACTGCCCAAATCCAGATGTGCAAAGCTTGTAGAGACTTAAAGCTGGAATTGCTGCCAAGGGAGCAATGAATTAAGGGTCTGAATATGCATATGAATGAGAGATTTCAGTTTTTGATTTGCAATTAATGTCACACATGTCATTTAGGAGAGAGTTTACAGGCTCAAATAGACGCATTTTACCCGCCTAAGCAGGGGTTGGTGCTGCCCCTCTAACGCTTTCTCCTCTCTAACCAGCACTTCCGGGCCTCAAACATCAAAGTCACTTCTGGTTCCAGTCCTCAAAACCCTGCCTTATCCTGATGTCACTTCTGGTTCCAGAATGCCATTCACCCATGACATCACTTCCTGCCGCCGACCATATATACAACCACCATTTTGTCATTTTTCTCAGGTTCGTTTTGAACTCAAGTCTGTAAAGACGTTATTACTGTTCAAATGCTCCACAGTATATGGGGTGGACCCCCAAATTCTTAACGGTGTTTGTGTCTTTATTTTACATACATTTGAACATCTTTTTGAAGACATGTGATCACTTTTGTGTAGATTGATGGTCGAAAATGGCTAACATATCCATTGAAAGTTAAACCTACGACCCAACAAAGTGCTTAGACAGTGAAGGGGTCTGAATCCACGGTAGGTACGTGTGTATGCATTGTGATAGAACAGGGGGGTGTCAGAGAGCCCCAAACCCCCAAACACGATCACAAAGAAAGTCCCGGGTTCAAAGAAAGGATGGTTTATTCACCAATTCCTCCACAAAGTAACACAAGCGCAAAGACAGGTTGTCTCTCTCCTTCGAACACAATACCTCTTTCCCAATTCCTCTCACCACTGCACTGCCCTCCTCCAGTTGAGTGTTGCTGTACATCCTACCAGCTTTTATTAAGGACCCAGGAGTACTTCCAGTGCCAGGGCTTCTACCCGATGAAAGTACATCTGGGTCATATGGAAGTCGAATTATTAGGGAGCTTATCTTCCTGCAGTGCCCCCTTGCAGGGCTGTATTGCCGGAATACATTTTCCAGCATTCCCTGCTGGTTCCCAAATGGGCACCAATATGGAGGGCTGCTGCCATCTAGCATTCTGGAGGAATAACAGCGTCTTCTGGTGGGCTGTCTCCAACCATTACTTCTGGGCCTGGCTCATCCCTTCTCCTGGTCGGCCCATCTGTCTGCTCATAGCCTTCCGTCTGGGTAAGTAACCATCCTCTTCTCTAGTCGGGATGCCCATCAAACCCCTGTGGCATTTACAGTGTGTTTTATAAAGAAATGCAGGGTGAGAGGGTCTGGCGGTAAAAGTCACTAATATACGCAGTGTGGCGAGCGGCTGGGGGTGTTACCCAGCCGGGATGACCAGAAGGACCGGAGGAGGGCTTACGCCTCCTCCAGACCACAAGGGGGCGACCACCCTGGTGGCTTTGGGGACCACGGGAACAGAGCTTAGAAGCTCAACCCTATAAGGGCCTGTGGTCACCGCCAGGGAGCGCCCCGATGCCTGTGGAGCCCTGGCCCTCAGCACTTCCGCCACACCCGGAAGTGCTGGGGAGAAGAAGACCTGGGACACCTGGACTGCTTCTGGGTGCACAGCTGGCACTTCCGCCACACCCGGGAGGGCTGGCGGAAGGTTATCGGGAGGCACCTGGAGCACATCTGGGTGAGCATAAAAGGGGCCGCCTCCCTCCATTCGATGGCTGGAGTCGGGTGGAAGATGATGGAGCTCGGAGGAGTGGACCAGAAGAGAGAGAGAGGCATTGTAAAGGCCTGAACTGAGGGTGATTGGTGCTGCGGCACTGGGTTATGTGTGCACTTGTGATATAAGTATTGTAAATAAACGTGTGGATGTGGGTTTAAACCAATGATGTCTACCTGTCTGTGTCCGGGCTGTCCTTCACAGCAGGCAGCCCTAAAACACACACAGACACACACACACGTGGCGCTCTGCTACTCCTATGAATCCCCCCTTTCAGTTTAATGTGGTATTCCAAACAAATTCCAGTCAGAGGAATTCGTAGCTCGTCCACACGCAGCCTAATGTGTAGAAAAAGAAGTAAGCGTGTTATTATTTCATTTCCCTTCCACAAGGAGGTTTAGTCGATCAGCTGAGTTAATAAAACACATTATTCATCACCTCCACTTGTATTCAAATTTAATGAGAAGTGATACCCAGGAAGCAACCTGCAGCAAAGCTATTTAATATCGGAACAGAAATACAATAAATCAGTGGGTGAGAGATGCACAGATAGAGAATATCTGGCTGGCCTTTGCCAAAACAATAAACATCATTTTGAAAGATTGTCTTATTCAAGAGATTGATTTACCATCTAACCTCCGACATTTAATCTCAATGAGTGGCTAGTGTCGATCAGGTGCCGAGTTGTTGGAATGCTAAAACCTAACCGGCAAAAGTGCCAAATGTGCAGAGGCGCAGGTAATGCAGTATTTCCTGAAACCAAAGATGAAATCAATTGGGTGCAACTGGTTGGGCTCAACTGATAAACAGACTGCAGAAAAAGAAAGACGGGGCGAGCATCTTAGGTGGGCATCGGCCAGGCCCACCATCCACAGCCCCTCTCTCCGCGAGAGTCTAATTGCAGCCTCGTGACCATTTAGTGATAAGCGAGTCCGTTTTTTTGTGCCAGGCTAATAAGGTAAATGACACAGTACAGTGCAGCCTGGTGTTGGAATTTAATCGAGCTAATTGGCCACTCACTCCCGAGACCCGTTCCCATTAGTTCAGCAAACTTAATATTGCTGGAGCTGGTTAGGAAGAGGGGGAAACAATCAGACCCCCCCACTGGCCATTCATGGTTTGCCGGGCCACACACTGAATGTCTCCATAAGACAAAATGAAGAAAGCAAACGATAAGGGGAATGATTATTGATAGAGATTTATCGCTCAGGTCAGCTCACATGGGAGGCATAAAATGCAGGAGGAAAGCCTTTCCGAAATCATCAATTGGGGTCGATTCCTTTGTCTGGGGGTCAATCATGTCTTATTAACTGTTCTCCAGGTACTGCACGTATGAGTTGGAACAGCAGTTCAACATCTTGACTTGGAAGAGGCCGTTTCGCAAAGAAGGTTCACGCAGTCTAACCGGTAAATGCGCCAGTTCTATGAAGAAGCAACAAAAGGATCCAATCAGGGAGATTCAAATGACGTTATTTACCTTGGCATTCAGAAAACGTTTGATAAGGTCCTGAACGAGAGGCTGGGCATCAAATCAAAGAAGTTCGAGCTCAGGGTGTGGTGTGTAGATGGAGGTACAACTGCACAGGAAGCAGAAGGTGATGGTGTGAGGAGCCTCATCAGAACTGGCTGATGTTAAGAGTGGTGTCCAGCAGGGGGCATTGCTGGGGTCAATGATATCAATATTTCTATATTTATAAAATCCAAAACGTTTATCTGTCTGTCCGTATGTCTTTCCATTTTTCACGACAGAACTACTTAACGGATTTAGATTGAGTTTTTTTTTCTAGAATTTGCTTGAACATTCCAGTTGATTTTGCTACTACTCTCATAGTACGCTAGCAGGAGCGATATATTCGCGTGAGTCCGAGACAGAGGCGTGACGTCGGGAGTGGGGAGCCGGTCTATCGCTATGTTTTGGAGTGTACCTAGCCTCCACTTAGCTAGCGATACCTGTTTGTTCATTGATTTTTAAAGTTTGTCCTGTTTCACTACTACACGTGCAGAGTCACAGGGCACAGCTAGCATATATATACAATCAGTCAGTCAGTCATTGTCCAACCCGCTATATCCTAACACAGGTTATGGGATATATATACAGGGTGAGTTAAAATTATGTTAACCATTGAATGGCGGAAACAATTTATTTACAAACCATACTTCATATGTGCAAGATGATTTACAGAAATGTCTCAACCTGTTCACCATCATGTTCAACACACAAAAACCAACAAGCAACAGTACCATTTAAAGCCCAGACACACATTTCGTAGGGAACAGATGATACCACAGTCCGTATTCTGTCCTTCAGGTCATTGATATCGCAAACGTTCCTGCTATTCATGCACTCCTTCACCATACCCCATAACCAGAAATCAGGGGAGTGTGGAGGCCATAGCAATGGTCCACCATGATGTATCCATCGACCTGGAAAGGTGTGGTCGAGATAAAAACAATCCATTAGTGATAACATAATTTTGAATCACCTTGTATAAAATCCAAAATGTTTGTCTGTCTGCTTTTCACGAGAGAACTACTTAACGGATTTAGATCGTTTATTTTCTAAAATCTGCTTGAACATTCCGGTTGATTTTGCAACTTCTCTCATCGCACTAAGTATCATAGAGTACTTGCGGTACCAATTTATTCTCGCAAATCCGAGAGAGAGGCTGTGAGGCGAGGGGAGGGGGATGTGGGCGGGGCCTTCCTCACTCACACGCCAGCCTCCGTTCAAATCGCTCTACCTCTCGCCTCGTGTTGGAGTGCACCTCGCCTCTGTTTAGCTAGCGATACCTGTTTGTTCTGCAGACATTATCATCTACAGATTGTTAAGGAGTAACGTCTGACGTTTTTGAGACAGAGAGATCAAAACTACGTGTGTTTTAGAGGGTAGCTGCTCATTGGTAGAGATATCACAGCCACATGCTTTTCTCCCCATGTGGGGGACGCTCTTCCGTCAGAGCTGAACATGATCCGATACAGTGGTAACGTTTGACGTTAGAACGTACCTACCTTCCGCTTGGCCAGAATTTAATTTTTTTAATTTTTTTTTATTTATTTTTAAAGTTTGTCCTGCTTGACTACTACGTGGCCGCAGCCGCAGAGGACAGCTAGTTGTGGATATGTATAAATGATTTGGATAGGTATCATCTACTGTTTCTTTCTACTGGACATTGATTCAAGTCCATTATGTGATGAAGTCAATCTTTTGATATTATTATGATATTATTTATCTTGACTTTCAGAGCGCATTTGACATGAGAGGGTGGGCATGAAACTAAAAGAAGTGGGAGTTCAGGGTGTGGTGTATAGATGGATGCGGAATTGGCTAAGACACAGGAAGCAGAGGGTGAGGGTGAGAGTAGGAAATGTATCAGAATTGGCCGATGTTAAGAGTGGTGTCGAACAGGGTCAGTGGTGGGGCTGCTGCAATTTTTAATAAATAGAAATGATTTAGATAGGAATGTAAATAACAAGCTGGTTGATTTTGCAGATGATATCAAGATAGGTGGATTAGCAGGTAATCAAGAATCCGCTGAATCATTATAGAGGGTCTTGGACAGCACACAGGCTTGGGCAGATTTGTGGCAGATGGAATTTAATGTCAGATTAAAGAGATTTGAGATTTGAATATACAGTGGGGAGTCTGAAAATCGAGAGAGATTTAGGAGTCGTAGTGGACTCAACTCTATCAACTTCCCAACAGTGTTCAGAAGCAATTAAGAAGGCTAATAGAATGTCAGGTTATATAGCGCCTTGATGTGAGGAGTACAAGTCCAAGGAGGTTCTGCTCAAGCTTTATAACACACTGGTGAGGTGTCATCTGGAGTACTGGGGGTGGGTTTGGTCTACAAAAAGGACATAACAGAACCAGAGAAAGTCCAGAGAAGAGCAACAAGGAAGATTCAGGTCTACAGGAGATGAGGTATGAGGTAAAATTAGGAAAGTGAAACAAGATTAAGAGGAAACACGACTGAAGTGTTTAAAATTATGAAGGGAATGAGTCCAGTGGATTGAGACTGTGACTTTAAAATGAGTTCATCAAGAACACGGGGACACAGATGGAAATTCATTAAATTTTGCAAAAACAACACACAGACAACCAACAGATACATGAAATGAGTGACCAGGTAGTGTGGTAGAGAATAAGACTTTAGGGACCTTCAAAACTTGAATTGATGTTATTTTAAAAGAATTACAGTAAATGGACAGGACTGGCAAGCTATTTTGGGCTGGATGGCTCAAATCCTTCTAAAGTTCGAATTCCAAGGAAATGAAACACAGAATGAAGTCTGGAAGATAACCACCGATTGGCCTCATCCAACCTGAGGGCATCTGCTGAATTTCAGACGTCATGTCACTCCATCCACAGTACCAAAGTGCCAACCTATAAAGACAGGTGGTTGTGGAGTTATCGTGTCAGCAACAATTGTTCATGAATTTACAAGATTGTTTCTAAATAGGAACATTACAAGACAAAACGCGCAGAAGGAAATAAGCCAGCGCTGATTCAACGTCGGCCGAGTTCGAAATTCCCGTTGCTGTACTTGATGTACTTTTGGGTTCATCTCATCGCTAATAAGAACATAAGAAGTCTGACAAATCAAGAGGAGAACATTCAGTCCAAGAAGCTCATTTGTCAATAAAAGAAATATATTTCTTTAATTTATTTATAACTTAGATGTACATCTAGGTGCAACACCACAATTTATGCTATGACGTCAATTGACGAGTTGAAACTGAAAAAAACAACAGCAAACATCCATGTGATAAAATCAAAAAACAGCAATTCCAAAGTAAATAATTAGTCCTATAAATTGAATAGAAATAAATTCAAATATTAGGCCTATCTCAAGGGCATTATGACAGATTGCAGAATGGATGGCGGAGCTGTGAGAAGGTGGTGCTGTGGTTTTGGCTTAATTGTGAGGCCTCTTTTGAATATTTCTGCATTTTATGCGAGCGTTAGTGCCATTTTTAACGTGTTTTTAGGTTAGAGGCCGGAAAGCACATCTTTAAGCAAAGAATTGTGGGAATTGGGGGAAAAAACTACAGGGACATGGAGTTGTAGGAGAACCCTTGAGAACCTTTAAGAAGACTTTGGACCACTTTAGCTAACAGCCAAAGAAACTAACCTGACGGACTGAGTGGTCTCCTGTGGTCTGTCAAATTTCTAATGTAAGCTGTTCATATCACAACATGAGACCAGTTGGCATATTTTCTGGCACTATTCTTCTTCCTCTTCTTCATCGTTTCCCACTTGTATATTCTGTCAATGTTTCAGAGGTTTTATTTTCCACTCCATTCACTGGAGACAAATATGATTACACAGGCCAGGCTCTAATTAAAGACCACTGCAGGCCGAGGAGGAAATTTTAGCCACAGAAGTCAAACATCAGACGCGCCCATTAGAGGATACGACATCGAGAATGCAGGTAAGATTGAGCAAGAGTACGATTCTCAATAAATATGACCCGTTCGCGGCTGTTTTTCTTGGGTGACTCTGTAATCATGACCATTTTGTCAGTTTGTTCTATTTATATAGATTTTTGCAGCTTTGCACCATTAACTAGCTAATGAAGCAGCATGATAATGTCATTGATAGGTGTGCCAGCAATTAATATTACTTGATTTGTGCTCAGTTGGATTCCAGCCAGCCGTTCTCACTCACCCAGCTGTTGCCATCCAGATAAAGAGTTAGACCCGAGTCTTTGGAGAATTCACTCGTTATCAAATGCCAGACAGAAGTGTGCAGAAGGAGGTGCGGACAAGGAGATTTCCACTGTTGGAAGAAGTTGGGCAGTGGCTCCTGCCATTTCACCACACGGCCGCCCGTGACAAAGTCACAATCTGTTGCAGTACACTGCAGATGTCGTCCGCGTGGTAAAAAATAAATAAAAAAAATAAAATCACGCCTGCTTATGATGGTTGACTGTTCGCTCAGTTTCATTTTTGTGCTTTGTTTTTAGGAATTTTGTCCTAATAAACATATGAATGAACTTAAGGATGTAAATTAGGTCCCAAGAGTTCAGGTATGAGGAAACTATCAGGGAGAAGCAGTGAGCCCCCTTTCTGATTCCACTTAACTCTTTAATGTTATCTGGCAAATTATACAGACTGGCTTCTTAACCCCCAAAATTACATCTCAGTTACGGAACAGCAGTTAAACAAAATGAACCGCACTATGGGGACGATGACCTGAATACTCTTAGGATAATAATCCTAATAATCAAATTCTCTTCTCGGTACTCAAATGTGGCACTTGGTGCCACGGCCCACCTGCCAAGTTGTTTTGCCTACTTAAGGTAAAGTCATCCCTGATGGACGATCGCAGGAATCGTGGGAAAGAGGGGTCCTCTCATCAGATTAGCGCTATTTCAGCTGTGGAATGGCCAAATGGAGGAGGCAACGTGATGGCTGAGGTCTCCAGGACTCTAAACAAATCCAAATCATGTTATGTGATATCACCTACTGTTAAATTCTGCTCCGTACTTCTAAAATTTTTATTTTGATACTGTATTGAGGATTTGTTCTGTTCTGTGTATTGTATTGTATTGTATTGACCCCCTTCTTTTTGACACCCACTGGACACCCAACCTACCTAATAAGGGGTCTCTCTTTGAACTGACTTTCCAGAGGTTTCTTCCATTTTTTCCCTACAAGGGTTTTTTTTTGGAGTTTTTTTCTTGTTTTCTTAGAGAGTCAAGGCTGGGGTGGCTGTCAAGAGGGAGGGTCTGTTAAAGCACTTCTTGTGAGATTTTGGGCTATACAAAAATAAATTGTACTGTATTGTATTGTTTAATAATAAAAAGAAAATGCATGGGAAACAGCTGAAGCTCCTGAGCACTTGGATTGTGTTAATGTGTCCTCCTCCAATCTGCCTCCTCTTGACATCCCATAAATCTTCTCATTAGCTGCCCAGGATGGCAAGTGTGTGTGTGTGTGTGTGTGTGTACTTGGAGTTAAATGATTCACGCTGATATCTCTTTAATAGCTCTTCCTCATCCAAAACAGGCACAACACACTCCTGCGTCTTCACACTTCCTTGGGCTTTGTCAGCTGTGCGGCCATTCAGTGGTCTTTTATTTTAAAGCCCAAAGAAGGAGAAGCATTTTTATAGAATGGGAGCGGCCACCACCTATCAGCGGCAGAGCGTTTCTCCAGTTTATTGGTAAGGACTACCGAGAACGTGACTTGTCACCTCCTCTTCTGCCCTCTCCTTAATCACTCCCAGTCTCTGATCAACAGGTTATCAAGCACGATTGCTGCTTTACAGGGAGACTCCCATCACGAGTGGACACCACCTTCTGTTTCCACTGGTATCCAGAGTTATCAGCCACGGCATCCCTCATTGTACTGTCAGCGAACTGAACAGAGAGACACAGCAGAACGCATGGGACCAGAAGGGACAGAATAAGAGTCGACAGCGAAAGTCAGTGACTTTCTGTGATATCAAAACAGGAATGTAAACCAAAAAGAAAAAGCAAAGATTTTAAACCAGAAAACATTACAAGAATTTAAGACAGTATGTGTGTGTGTGTGTGTATATATATGCTCAGTTCCTGTGGCCCCCATACAGACCAGGGAGGCTGCCCTCTCATGGACCTTGGAAGGTATGGACCCTCTCCTGATCCTCCCGGCTGGGCACAACCCTCAGCAGTGCACCACAATATATATATATATATATATATATATATATATATATATAAATATATACATATACAGTATTATATATATACATATATATATATACAGTATATATATCTTTGGAGGTCCAGGATTGTGGCCGTGCTTCAGTTTTTTTTTTCACTGTTCACGGTGTACCCTCTGTTTTGTCTTGGTAAAGAAATATTTTGCTCTACTTTCCCCTTTTGTATTATTAATACAGGGTGGTCCAGATCTAATTATGCAGATCCAGATTGTCTGGACGACTTTGATTTATGCGGGGATGATTCCAGTTCGGTGCGAAGGCGATTCTTCATGTCGTACGTTTACACACTTCTCGATGGTCTGGGATTTTTCAGGTGATTTTCTATGTAATAAATTTAATATGTTATAGCGTAATGAAAATTGCATAATTAGATTTGGACCACCCTATATGCAGCCTTTGTCAGAATGCTTTAAATCTCACAAACTTACCACTGTTTATAAGGTATTATAGTATATAACTTCTCCCCACCTTCCCTTCTACATCTATAACCTCAGGCAATTAGGTGTAGTAAAAGACAAGCAGGAGTTAAGTTACAATTTAAACAATGTATTATTGGTAATATTAATTAATAATAACAATATGCAAAGTACATTTGAATATATATTGGCAACCTTACAACCTGATAAATGGTGATGTGTAGTTTCAGGCGGCACACAGACTTGTTAGTTACTTTAAATGTTTCTAGTCACTTTCTTCAGAACAGGCCGCATGCCTGTCTCAATATGGCTGCCAAACTGTGCTCTTCATTGTGTTGTCCTTTTCAGTTCATGCATCAGTTTGACTGCAGTGGGCTGGCGCCCTGCCCAGGGTTTGTTTCCTGTCTTGCGCCCTGTGTTGGCAGGTATTGGCTCCAGTAGTTAGGATATACAGCGGGTTGGATAATGGATGGATGGATGCATCAGTTTGGTAAGAGAGAGAGAGTGAGTAAAGTAAGAAAATTTATAGATGTTCTGTCCAAACCCTAGAGCCAATAGGGCGTCATGTTACTTTAAGGCTTCTGATACAAGCCAGTTCCAGTCAGCCATACTTCAGACCAATGGGGGGACAGAATACCTTCACACCTGCCCTCCAAACCATGTGTTAAGGTAAAACTTGGCAGTTAGGCAGCCTAGCTTTCCTATGGGGTTGAGAGACTTCAGAGAAACATTAACCCAACTTGTTTTAGGCACTTCCCTCCAACCCTATTGTAAAATTCACTTTCCTGACTTAGTCCTGGGGGGGTGGGGGGGTTGTAAACATGAATGTTTCTCACGAATGTAACACTAATATTACATTGCTTTGCCTAAATTACAAATAAAGACATACAAAATATCTATCAACTTATATGCAAAATCTCACATCACAACACCCTCCATCAAACATCTCTGTGCGACATCATATCTGACCACTCTGTATCTGAGCAGCCAGCTCTGTGCCAGGATGAAGTGCGATTTTCTTTCAGCTGCAGCTAGTAGGTCCACTAAAATAAAAAGCCCAATTAAGCTAATGATTACTTTCATTAAGACGACGGACAAAATGAAGACTAGGAGACATCACAGTCTGCCTGGATAGAGGGCTCCACCACCATTATTTTAAATTGACACTTGATGACTTTTGTTTTCACTTGGAAATATTGACTTCTTCTTCTTTCGGCTGCTCCCGTTAATGGTCACCACAGAGGATCATCTTCTTCCATATCCTCCTGTCCTCGTCATCCTGCTCTGTCACACCCACCACCTGCATGTCCTCCCTCACCACATCCATAAACCTCCTCTTAGGCCTTCCTGTGTTCCTCTTGAATGGCAACTCTATCCTTAGCATCCTCCTCTCATTATATACATCATCTCTCCAAACCAACGCAATCTCGCCTCTCTGACTTTGTCTCCCTACCATCCCACCTGACCTGACCCTCTAATGTCCTCATTTCTAATCCTGTCCATCCTCATCACACTCAATGCCAATCTTAGCATCTTTAACTCTGCCACCTCCAGCTCTGTCTCCTGCTTTCTGGTCAATGTCACCGTCTCCAGCCCATACAACATAGCTGGTCTCACTACCATCCTGTAGACCTTCCCTGTCACTCTTGCCGATACCCGTCTGTCACAAATCACTCCTGACACTCTTCTCTAGTCATTCCACCCTGCCTGCACTCTCTTCTTCACTTCTCTTCCACAATCTCCATTTCTCTGTACTGTTGATCCCAAGTATTTAAACTCGTCCACCTTCACAACTCGACTCTCACAGTTAAACATTAACGCCAGTTGAAAATCGCCCCCCCCCCCCCCCCCAACTCACTCCTTACCAATAACAATAATGATAAATCAAATTGAGGAGAAGGAATACAATTCAATTTTCACAGCAAATCATTCCTAAATTCCGAAAAGCAATGAATGCGGTATGAAGAAAAGCGCAGATGAAATTAACTCAGACCCCTGAAGGCCTGCTACACAGATCACCAATGGGCAATTATTTTAAAATAAGTTAATTAGCTTTGAATAATTAAACAGAATATTATCTCTGTTACCTTTATTCTCGGCTAACTTTTCACTACAATTTTAAATCATTCGGTCTTTTTTTTTTTTTGGGCTTTTACGTTTAAACTCTTGTAAATAATTCAGCTGCATTAGAATCTGTAATTTTTTTTAACTTTGCCAGCCTTAGCGTAAAACTCTTTTAATATTGCAAGATGAATAATTATTTAATTAAAACGTCAGCTATTTTGGCAGCATAGCGCAGAGTCATGACGAATGGTTGGTGTACCGGAGCTGTGCTCACCGCCATTCAGACGTCTGCAAAAGGTGCAGCTGACTAGAACAACACAAGTACGCGGACAAAAAAAATGAAAGTTTGGGCTCACTTGGGTTTGGAATCACAATTTCCACACACCTTATTACCAACTGAGAATTAAAATCAGAGCCAGGATGAACTGCGTTCACTAAATAAACAGCATAAATCTCTCTGGCATGTTTATTATGTTGGGTCCAAAATGCAAGGGTTCTACGCAACCCTGCCAGAAGAATCTTATGAAGACACCCGCACAAGCAATTCTTTAACTTTATATTGCCCACCGGTAGGCTGCCATATTCACTTTTACCAGGTACACTGCACTGAGACCACCGAGCCTGTAGCAGAAGTCCCTGCCATTTGCTCTATTGTTTTTATTTTTTTTTTCCTTGTCTATGTGATTTCATCAATATGAGATAAATTTGTTCCACTACTCCTAGGGTGCCATGGTGGCATCCTGAGACCTCATAAATCCAGCGTATTGGATTGGAAATCTGCTTTGTCTGTTTGGAGATTGCATGTTCTCCATGTGTCTGTGTGGGTGTCCATGTAGGGACTTCGGTGTTCCACTCACATCCCCACATGGTGTACAGCTTACTTAGCTTGACTGTCGACTACAAAATGGCTGTGCATGGGAGAACCCTGAATTGGGCTGGCATGCTAACCAGAGCCGTTTCCTGCCTTGAGGCCAGCTTTCCTAGCATGAGTTGTAATACCCACAATCCTGACTCGGATTAAACCATTTTGACAATGTCACATTTTGTTAACTACTAAATACATAAAGAAAGGCTCTCTGTGCATATACTGTATTTATATAATGCGTTGGCCTTGCAACCATGGATTCAATTAAGTGGATATGAGAACATTATGTTATGTTTTGTTGTGAAAAGACCCTAGTGGAGAACAGGTTGAAGTGTAAAAAAAGAGATGCCAGCATAAGTACACTTCACTATTTACTGAGCTTCTGGGGACAAACAAAGAAATAAGAAGTACTGCCTATCACGTGACAAAGTCTAAGTAGGAACAAGCAGAGAAAGTCAGTGAATCATTTAGAGCCACATGAAGCATCAAGTGACGAGGTGGGCTCATTTTACGTTGGTGGGGTAACACTAGAAGAAATGATTAACTCAATAAGCATAGTGGCAAGTAATATATATATTCAATATTGTTCACATACATTATTTGTTCTTTAAATGTCACACATGGTTAAAATTTTCCAATAATACAAATTTTTTCAGTTAAGAAAGATCGAAGTTTCAAAGTCAAGTTGTTCTACTCACTGATCATGGCGAGGAGTTACATGTTGATTAGCAGAGGAAAGAGTGAATTTCATTGCACTCCTTGCATATCACAGTAATGATCTTGTAATCTATCTATCTATCTATCTATCTATCTATATAGTGCCTTTCATTTCTTTCTATCTATTATATAGTGACTTTCATATCTATCTATCTTTTATATAGTGCCTTCCTTATCTATCTATCTATCTATTATATAGTGACTTTCATATCTATCTATTATATAGTTCCTTCCTTATCTATCTATCTATAAAGTGCCTTTCATTTCTATCTATCTGTTATATAGTGACTTTCATATCTACGAGGTGTGGCAGAAAAGTAATGAGACTGGCAGCACTGCAAGCGATCTGGCAACGCTGCGCTGTTGTCCTTGATAGAGCACGTGTATCAGTACCCTCCCATAGCTCAGTGCGAGTTTCAACTCCTTCCGTTAACTACGTGATTTTTGTGACTGCTATTAGCGAAGTTGTGTTTTTGGTTGTGCGTCACGCAAAATGGAACAGCGGAATTTGGGGCAACGTTGTGCCATTAAATTTTGTGTTAAGCTTGGAGAATCGGCAAGTGTGACGTTTGAAAAGATAAAACAGGCCTATGGGGAACATTCTTTATCCCGAGCTCAAGTTTTTCAGGGAGGCCTTCAACTTCGAAAACCAATGAAAACATCGAACGTGTGAACACTCTTGAAAGATCAGACCGTCGTTTAACATTAAGAATGTTGAGTGAACAATTAAATTTGAACAGATTTACCGTTCATCAAATTTTGACTGAACATTTGCACGTGCGAAAGGTCTGTGCCAAAATGGTGCCGAAAAACCTCACAATTGAGCAGAAGGACAATCGAAAAAATGCATTCCTGTGGTTCCCCAGCCCCCTTATTCACCTGACCTCAGTCCGTGTGACTTTTTCCTTTTTCCTAAATTGAAAAATGTCCTCAAAGGACGTCATTTCGGGACTTTAGAAAACATCCAAAAGAGTGTAACGGACATGCTGAAGACCATACCGGTTGAAGACTTCCAGCGCTGCTACCAACAGTGGGAACAACGTCTCCATCGGTGTGTAGCTGCCCAAGGGAACTACTTTGTAGGGGATAACATTGATGTTTGAAAAAAATAAAAACTTTGGTAAATAAAAAATCAGTCTAATTACTTTTCTGCCACACCTCATATCTATCTTTTATATAGTGCCTTCCTTATCTATCTATTATATAGTGACTTTCATTCTATCTATCTTTTATATAGTGCCTTCCTTATCTATCTATCTAGCTATTATATAGTGACTTTCATTCTATCTATCTTTTATATAGTGCTTTCCTTATCTATCTATCTATTATATAGTGACTTTCATATCTATCTATCTTTTATATAGTGCCTTCCTTATCTATCTATCTAGTGGGGTAGCACTGCTGCCTCACAGTAAGTAGATCGTGGGTTCACATCCCTAGACCCCTTGTGTGGAGAGCCCTTTGAGTAGCGAGTAAAGCTGAATATAAATGGCACTACTGGTAACACCTTCCCCTTTTTATCCTCTGGCATAGACCAGCCACAGGAGTATTGACTTCATTTTCTCTGCTGCCAGAACAGAAATCACACTTTTTCCAGGATTTAAATAAAGTCAAACCCATAAGTCGGCAGTTTATTTGTGGAGTGTGCACCTCATCACACCAGCAGTGAGATATCTTAGAAAAGCACTCACTTCCTGGACAGGGACCAGATGTAGTGACTCTTTGGTGTGCTGGAAGTCAATGTAAATCTCTGGGCACTAAGAAACAAAGATCACAATCTGTGTACCGTATTAGACATAATGAGTAGGGGGTAACCATAAGACTGCTATAATACCACCCCTGAGTGTGAGTGGGTGCCACTGGAAGCTCCTTTTTCTCTTTTTCCTCCTTCAGGACAGACCAGCCGCAATAGTACTGACATCACTTTCTCTACTGCTGGAACAGAAATCCCACTTCTGCCACCACAAATAATGGGTTTAAATAGGGATGAACATGTTAGTCTGCAGACCTTTGTGGAAGTGGCTTCTGAGTGTACACCTCATCATAGCAGCCATGACACATCTGAGATAAGTGATCACTATGACCTGCATGAGCACTGCTTGCTGCTTTTGTATTTGTCCTGCTTTAGATATATATATATTTTTTTTTTTTTCATTAGACAGGGCTTACCCTTGTAGTACCCCCAACCACGTCTCTTGTTTCTGCATTTTCTGAGAACAGCAGAATCACAACAAGGCAACTGGCCCACTGGAGGTGTTGGACTGACTGTAAATCTCCAAGTTTTCAGGTAAATCTCCAATTTGTCACCCAAAGTGAAATCAAAGGCGCCGCAATTGCAGGTTGCCATTCAATTCTTTTCCCTGTGGGGAGGCGCTACACAAAATCACTACGTGAACCACTGGAAATCATCCGTTTATGTTCACACCTATAAAGCACTTCAGTTGAATGCAGGAAGGGGCACAGAAAGCACAAATAAGGTGCACCGGCATCTGACACGGCATACCAAATATAACAAATTCACATGAAAATTCATAGTGTAGCGGCGGCTTTCTTTGATTACAGCAAAAAAAAAAAATAAATAAATAAAATAAGACAAACACGCTTTGCTTTGTTCTTCTCATTCCTCCTATTTCGCCAGAATGATTTAGCCGTCCTCATCCACGACAAACAAATGTCAGGCACTTCAAAGTGTCGCTTTAATTGTAATCTAATCGTAAAATATGGAAGCAGATGTTTCAAGTTCAAAGTATTTTTTGTCTTTTTTTGAGAAACCTTATTATTTTGCAATTTTGTCAGTTTGATTTTCTTTTTTCCCTTGTCACGGGGACTTAATTTTAGTGTTTTTTTTTTGTGCCTCATCCAATTAGAACTTTTACTCTTACCAAACATGTAGCACGGAATTTCATTTTGTTCTATGGACAAATAGAAATAAACGAAAAGAAGGTGGTCAGCTGCAGAAATGGGGTCTTGGCTTTGGATGCTTGATCCCGGCTGTGAGGGTTATTGCATGTTCTTCCTGTGCCTCCACCATATCCCCATAATTGGGGTCTTAGGTGATTTGAAGATTCTGAATTGGCGCAGTGGGACTGAGGATGGACTGGCACCTCATTCGGGGTTGGCGCTTGTCTTCAAGCCGATGCTGCTGTGATAGGCTTCTCCAACCCCGGTCTGGTGATGTCACGTGTTGTGTTATAATCAGAAACGGTGCAAAGTCTGCCAAGGCCACATCTTTTCCTGTACCTTATTATAAGTCCCTGAGGGGAAATTGTCCTTTCACGTGACCTTTTTGGGGGGGTCAGCCATTATACAGCAAACCCCTGGATCAATTTTCAGGTTAAAGGCCCAACAGAGTAGTATCCCTCCTGGCAGTAATGGGATTTGAACCGACAACCTTCCAGGTGCCAACGCAGATCCTTAGCCTCAGAGCCACCATGCCGCCTCTCAACACAACATAGATACAAATGAGAATAAGAAATGCGGCCATGTAGGCAATATGTGAACAACAGCACTGAGGTCTGCAGAGGCTGACAGTGTCTCTCTTCCTCTTTCACATCCACATCAATGGAGTGGTCATGTCTGTGGGTTCAAATTCCTCTTTTGTTCATTTTGGATACGTTGATTAATGTTGAATAGGATACTTTTGTTAATTATGTGCATTATCTATTCTTTGTTACTCATTTTCTTTAAGTATGTAAGCTGCCTGAGTTATGCTCCATGTGTTTTCCGAGTAGTCCCCCAAGAGTTGGCAATCACCACCAGGAATCCGTTAGGGTCCATAAATCCCAAGAGTCTCCCACAGTCCCTGGTGGTTCATTTCGAACGTGCCTGCCAGTGGTGTGTTTATTGTGATTACGGATTTTTTTTACTTTGTCTTTGGATTCGTTTCTAGAATATTCCTCACCTGAGATTACATTTTATGGTCTTTGGAGCTTCCTAGGAGAGAGAGCTTTTTTGTGATAATAAATCTTTTTTTTTATAAAGACTCTGTGTTTGCTAGTGTTACTAGCCAGAGTTTGATGGTGACATCCCCCACTAGTGGGCAGTTCTTGGAAGTGCTTTTGGAACTTATTGTGACTTATGTGCTTTGGGACTCTGTTGTGGGGTACAAAAATTTTGTTCTGTATTTTCACTATTTTTTTTTGTTCAAGACAACAACAGATGAACTAAATTCAGGACACATCAAAGCATATCCTCTTCCCAGATGTACCTCACTTTTAAAATAGCTGTTCCAACAAAGAAAGGAAGACATGCCGGTGCCTCAGGCTATCGATTAGTTTATAACCTGAGCATCTGGGACAAAAAGTTGTTAAATTGGTTTACAGCCTGGGAAAGGAAGACATGCTAGTAGGTACTAAGCAACATCAAAAGTTTTATTGTTTGGGAAAAATGGGGGTAACTCAAGATTAAAGATTCTGAGCAAAATTTGTCCATCATATTCACAGTCAGCCAATGAGATATATGCAACAATCATGTGTTGTGAAACCCCCAGCATGAAATTTTATAACAAATATGCCTCGTCTGAAGATCGACATTAGAGACAAAGATGTCAGAAGAAGAGAAAAGAATGACATCAGTAGAGAACAGAGCGACGTCAACATGCGGCCGTTTCCATTGGAATGTCAGCAAAGTATCTAATGAACAACTGTGAGTGTGAGATCATGAGCTGCCTGCGACATTCATCCTTGTCGTCTTTTAACTTTTTGTAAGCTTTTTCTGAAGACTATATACTGTATATCCAGACTTTACTATCAGCCCTATTTTCTATTATTCTTTGTTCTATTTGTGTTATTATTCATGTAATAAATACCACTCTGCTTTTAACTTTTTATGCTTTGTCTTCATGTCTACAATGATTGAAGTAATAAGGTAGATTTCTTTGAGCACCTGGTGCAGCCAGAGGTTTGCCATACGCTCTGTGCTGCGAGGTTTATTAAGGCTGTGGCCATGAGCTTCATCCAATAGTAGGGAACAGGACGTAAAGTGATGCATTATTTGCTAATAAATGGCCTACAGTCAAGGATGCTGAGCTTTTGTATCTTTGATTGTATTCTTGGAGACCAAATATAATATTTAGGTCTGAGATATTTTTAAAACATCATATGTTGTTCGTGCTGATAATAAGTAAGTCTCTCAAAGTGCTGAGAGAGTGACAGGTTGTGTTATTCCTAAGGCACTTGTGTGGTTTAAAGTGCTAGAGGTTAACCAGCTGAGTGTGTGTCATTCATGGGGCACTGCTGTGGTTACGGTCTCTGTGTATGCGTATATCTATGTATGTGTGTGATAATCCTAAGGTGCGACAGTAGACCAACCTGATAATGAACCTGATGAGTACACTTACTCCTAGGTAAAGGGTAAGTAGAGGGAAATACCATGATAATACAGACTCCCAGTGCTCTGATGGTGCGAGGACCTCCTGACTGTTGAGCCTTAATCTCCTTTAGCTTTTATTGAGTTGCACTTTAGAGAAATGACAAGGATGAATGTCTAACCATCCATCCTTGAATAAACTGGTTTAGTCCAGATATTCAGGCAGGAACCAACTGAAAGGGATAACACGATTTGTGCATTTACATGTGCTCCAATAACCCTGATTTCTAAAATGGCATGTAAACCCTTATTCTGATTAGTGAAATTGGGTGTTTGAATTCTGAAAGACCTGATTAACTGAGGTTGATTCAATCCAATTATGTGGCCATGTAAACCCTTAACTGCGTTAACTGTTAAGGATCTTGTAATCTGCGCATGTCTGTGAGTTCAAATTCCTCCTTGATGTCTCTTTTGTTCATTTTGGATTCGTTGATTAATGTTGAATATGATACTTTTGTTAATTCTGTGTATTATTCTTTGTTTCTTATTTATTTAAGTATGTAAGCTGCCTGAGTCATGCTCCATGTTTTTTCTGGGTGGTCCTCCAAGAGGTGCCAATCACCACAAGGAATCTGGAGGGTCCATAAATCCAAAGTGTCCCACAGTCCCTGGTGGTTCATTTTGAATGTGCTTGGCAGTGGTGTGCTTAATGTTATTACAGATTTTTTTGACTTTGTCTTTGGATTGCGTTTCTGGAACATTCCTCACCTTAGATTGCCTTTTGTGCTCTGATGGTGCAAAATGTATAAATGGCGTATACATGTTCACAGGGATGAAAACCCTTGATTGTCGAGCCTTACAGTCCTTTATATTTTTCTATGTTGCACTTTGGAGAAATTAGAAGGATGAATATCCAACCATCCATCCTTGAATAAACTGGCTTTGTCCAAATATCCAGGTAGGAACCAACTGAAAGGGATAACACGATTTGTGCATTTACATACGCTCCAATAACCCTGATTTCTAAAATGGCATGTGAACCCTTATTCCGATTAGAGAAATTGGGTGTTTAGAGTCTGAGAGGCCTGACTAACTGAGGTCGATTTAATCCAATCACTGTACATGGCCATGTAAACCCTTAACTGCGTTAACTGTTAAGGATCTTGTAGTCTGCACATGTCTGTGGGTTCAAATTCCTCTTTTATGTCTCTTTTGATCATTTTTGATTTGTTGATTTATGTTGAATATACTTTTGTTGATTATGTGCATTATTCTTTGTTTCTGATTTGTTTTATGTATGTAAGTCGCCTGAGTTATGCTCCATGTGTTTTGTGGGTGGTCCCCCAAGAGATACCAATCACCATCAGGAATCCAGAGGGTCCATAAATCCAGAGGGTCTCACACAGTTCATTTTGAACATTCCAGGCAGTGGTGTGCTTATTGTGATTACGGATGTTTTTGACTTCGTCTTTGGATTGTGTTTCTGGAACATTCCTCACCTGAGATTGCCTCTTGTGCTCTTCAGAGCTTCCTAAAAGAGAGAGCTTTTTTTGTGATCATAAATCTTTTTATTTATTAAGAACTCTGTGTTTACTCGTATTACTAACCAGGGTTTGACACTGACATCCCCCTCTAGTGGGCAGTTCTTGGAAGTGCTGTTGGAACTTATTGTGACTTATGTGCTTTGGGACTCCCAGTCCACAACACCACGACTCGTACTCCACATGTGGTGACGAATGGCTTCCCATCCTATTAGCCTTCTGTCGTGATGTGGACAGTGACAAGTCCACTATGACTTGCAGGTCCTTCTCATGAGGGTTACTTTCAACATCCACACCTCTCACTGTGTATTCTTTTTGTGTGTTCTTTTATTTACAAATTGCCTTATTTCAACTTTTCTCAGATTCTGTTTCTGATTTCCATTTGAAAGAAATCGAAAATATAGGTATGAGTTTTTTAACTTAAGTTAAACTAGATTTAATTTGAATTCTGAACTGCCTTGCACTCAGACGATACATAAATAAGATAAAAAAAAAAAAAAAAAAAAAAAACTATGATATCGATAAAGTGTACTCGGCTGCAGCAGTAATGAATCTAGACGTGAAGCTGAAGGTGAAGATAGAAAGTCAAGAAGAAACCAAAGATGACAAAGCCTAACCTTGAAAGATCCTTATTTATTTATTTTTTTATTTTTTCTTCATATTGAGAACCGATGAGTGAAGCCTTCTGGGACAGGTTCTGCCTCCTGTAAGCGAAGGTTGGTGCAAAGTTTTTAAATTAAATGTGAAAGCTGGAATGCATGCTGAAAAATGCATCACACCTCTTATGATTTTTCTATTATGCTCAACTTCCTGCTTTAAAAATAGATCAAACTTGCCAGTTATGAATATCAAACGCAATCAAAATTCATTAGATTGAAACATCAAGGTCCAGGGCTTTAAGAAACTGTCATGCCGCGAAGCTGGATTTGAGGGCCGAGAATCTCCTGAATGTTCACTTTATGCATACAGCCTGACAAGAATAACAAATCCACCTGAAGAGGCAGACTGTAAGAAGAGACCAGACACCATCAGAGGAGATGAAGCAGCCTGCTCGCTCGCTCACTCGTTCTTACTGTCGTGGTATTTGATTGGTTTATTTTTCCTTTTCGGAAATTAGCAGAGTAACTACAGCTGCAGGTTTAATTTGAATGATCTGTTTCAAGACTGCAGGTCAGGTCAGGTTGGGGGAGCTGGTACAGTGCCATGCTGCACCCACCACATGATGAAACAGTTGGATCTTTGTGACCTGGGGCCTCATGCATAATGCCGTGTGTAGAATTCGCACTATAACATGACGTAAAAACAAAAGCGAAAATTTGCTTACGCAGAAAAAAATCCAGATGCAGGAATCTGTGCGAACGCCAACTTCCACGTTCTTCCGTTACATAAATCCCGGTCAGCGCGAAAAGTAATGCACGTGCATGCGCCTGCTGTCCCGCTCCAACTACTCCCAGAATTACGCCTCTTTGAATATGCAAATCAATATAAATAGCCCTTAAGCTCAGCCTTCTGTGAAAAGACAATGGCAAAAGCACGGGGGTATATAGAAGAATTTCAGCGAATACCAAGTGGAGGCAAAGAAAAACGTACTATTTGTTGGTTTAAACTGTGGTATAAACAAGAAAAGGAAGTTGATTGAGTGACATAGAGTGTCGGAGAAACTCGAACGCTCAAGTTCACAAAGTCGCACAGTGCCCGAAATAAAAAAGAAGTTGTCAGATGTCAAAGTCGCCATGAAAAGTCGAGTTGTAGCCCACCGTCTGAGTTTCATATGAAAGCTTATTAGGGTACAGAGAAAAAAAAAATAGGCACACAGTAGAAAAAAAGCACGAAATGCCAACTTTAATGACAAAATAAACTACGTGATTAAAGTGGAAATTTCGAGATTAAAGTAGAACATCATAAACTTCATCCTAAAATCATTTAATTTACTAGTTTCTCAATCCCATCGTAACTAAAGTAGCACATTAAATGTTTTGTTTTGTATTTGATCTTCTATGTGCTCTATGTGTGTGAATCACTACGTGCTTCTGGGCTTTCTCTTCCTCCGACAGGACACAGAATCCATTACATTTGTGATATTACAGCTCTCTAAATAATTAAAATACTGAGATGTATACTTGATATCATTTTCATGATGATAGGAGTTAAAGAATGTTATTAAACATGGGGACACGGTGGCGCAGTGATTGTTCATGTCTCATGCAAGATGCTTGCTGCGCGACCTTTGATGAAATACTTTATTGTAGCAGTACTGCCTCTTTCAAACGTACTAACACCCAATTCCTGTCCTTACTTTTCTTTCTCCAAATACCCAATCGCCACACAATCAGCTCTGTAATAGACGTTAAGCCATCTGTCAGCTTAGAACGCAGATTCTTCAAAACATTTAAGGAACATTGAAATATCTTTGTAGTACTTGTTTAATTATTCTATCCAACTATCCTTCCAGTGTCACGTCAGCACAAGCAAGAATACAGCGGGAGGCAGGAACAATCCGTGAACGGAGTGCCAGCGGTTCGCTAGCGCTGTGGCACAGTGTTCTCACATGTTTAATTATTAACAATATAGATCATTTAAATGAAGTTAAAGTTTTACCTGTATAATATAATAAACATATTTTGCTGCATTTCATCTTACAATAAAAATGATATCATCATCATATGTAAATATGCCCTTTATAAAGTGGCGCAGGTTGTGCAATATTATAACTGTAGTGCAAGTTTACAGTGAGGTGACTGTACTTATAAGTACAAACAGTTCTACAAGGAGCACTTGATGGACTGATTGAGTGCGTTTAGAGTTCTTGTGAAGAAACTGTTTCTGAACCGCGTGGTCCGTACAGGTAAGGCTCTGAAGTGTTTGTCATATGAGAGCAGTTCAATAGACAGCATGGCTGAGGCAGCGGGTGCTTGATGCTGTATAAAGATAATTCTCTTTCCAATCAGCTGCTGCACAGCTGTGATTCACACCCAAATACAGTGATATAAATACTCCGAGTGGTGCAGTGAGAGGGATATGGAAAAAGATGATCTGATGTGGCAACCCCTAAAGGGAGCAGCTGAAAGAAGAAGAAGAAGAAGGTGCAGTGAGAGTAACAACACTAAAGCAGCTATGGTATTTAGAATAGTTTGGCCATTCCATTGACCATTATATTGTTACAGGTTAATTACAATGAGATGCATTAAACTAATAAACAATATGCAGTTAATTTCGGTGTATTTATAAAGCCACCTCAGGGAAATGGATCTGAAAAAGAAAGGGAAACCACACTGGAACAGTAGTACTGCTTTGACGCTGGGTGCCGCCAGTCTGCAAAAATGAGCGCAGGACTTGCGTACGACAGGGTATGAGCTACCGTGGAAATGTGCATAGCTTTATGCCAAGTTTAGGTTTCATACATTGCGAGCTGAACGTGGAAACGTTCTTACGCAACATTTCTGTGCGTACGCACCGTTTATACATGAGGCCCCTGGCATGTTATCCTGCTGGAAGATGGCGGTCATAAAGGGATGGACATGGTCAGCAACAATACTCAGGTAGGCTGTGGCATTTAAACGATGCTCAATTGTTACTAAGGGGCCCAAAGTGTGCCAAGAAAATATCCCCCACACCATTACACCACCACTACCAGCCTGAACTGTTGACACAAGGCAGGATGGACCTAAGCTTTCATGCTGTTGACCCCGCCATCCGAATATCTCAGCAGAAATCGAGACTCGTCAGACCAGGCAATGCTTTTCTAATCTTCTATTGTCTGATTTTGTGGAGCCCATGTGAATTGTAACCTCAATTGCCTGTTCTTAGCTGACAGGATTGGCACCTGGGGAATTAGTCTATTGGATCGAGACTCTGACTTTAAAATGAGTTCATCAAGAACATGAGGACACAGTTGGAAACTTGTTAAGGGTAAATTTCACACAAACATTTGGAAGTTTTTCTTCACAAAGAGAATTACTGACACTTGGAATAAGCGAGCAAGTAGTGTGGTAGACAGTAAGACTTTAGGGACTTTAAAGACTCGACTCGAAGTTCCCAAAAATCCCAAAAATGGCCACCAGAAGGGGGAAGGACCATTAAACCCCAGCTAGTTCATAAGATGGCAAAGGAGAATGTTTATGAATAAAATATATATTTTAACAAGAAGTTATTTTAAACAATAATAATCTTTGAAAGGCACAAAGGCAATGAAGACAATGCCTTCAAAATACACAAACTGGTTCAAAATATCCAGAAATCACAAAAATAGCATAGAAATAAACTCACACCATGAGCGCAATCACAATGAACCACAAGGGACTGTGGGCTTTCCTTAGCCTTTATAGGGCTAAGGGAAGATCCTTGATGGTAACAGGCAGGTGGCCCCACCTTTTGAGGGACCACCAACAAAATACATGGCACACAGTTAGAGATTCTTAAACATAAAGAAACAAAGTAATCAACCATATTACTCTAAACCATTAATAAAATAAGTAAAAATGTAACATTTGAACTCCAAACAGGGGAGTTCTGGTAACCAGTTATGTCATTGGGAGTGCTGCTGTAATCTCGGTATATCAGATACCCACTTATTGCCACTCAGGGGGTGCTGTGCCAACCCTTCTTTTGCATGATTCTTTCCACAATGAGAGAAATAATGCTCAACATGAGGTGCACCGACCAATGGATGTCTCTGTTGGGTTCCTTGGACTTTGCCTAATAATCCTGATGTTAAAGCCGTACAGAGTAATGATGGCACACTGGAATCAAAGAGCACCGACAGGAGAGAATACTTAATTAGAAGCAACATGCTTGCTGGATATTCACAGGGATCTTTGCAACTTGTTAATCTTGACACTGAACTATAGAGTTTAACAGCAATCTAGGACTCCATCCTAGAATTCAAAACAACAGACCTGAAGTGAATTATCAACCCAAAGACCCTCTAAATCCATTGAGATTATCAGCAACATATGATAGCATCATGGAATCGGAGAGTTCAGATCATTGCAGAATCCAAGGTGACTGGTTTGCACGCAGAAGTCTTTATTATTCCTAACTGATACATCCTTAGGCTAAGCCATGGAGATAAGAGGTAATACTTAATGCTCAACCCGAGGTGACGCCATCACTGGATGTTTGCTCTTCAGACTGAAATTATTAATCCTGCTGCTAAATCCATTCAGATCAGTGGCAACATGTGATAACAGTCTAGAAGCGGAAAACTCCCAGAGAGCATGCTTGACTTGAGATGTCCTGGATGTGACTGGAAGTTGAGGTAGAAACCTTGAAAACCTTTAAGAAGAATCTGGATGAGTTATTGGGACAGCTTAGTTATTGGCCCATCAAAAAGACATGTTGGACTGAAGGGTCTTCTCTCATTTGTCAGATGTCTAACGTTCTTATGGATATCCACAGTAATCTCTGTTGGGATATTCAGATTTAGTCTGTTAATCCTGACGCTAAATCTATTCAGACTAATGGAGGAGCTCCCTGGCGTCAGAAGGCACAGAGAATTCACAACCTGACGTGACACCAGCAGGGATCTTTCATAATCTAATAATCCTGACTCTACACTTCAGAGATTGAAGAAAACATATCTTATACCCTAGAATCAGAGAATACAGAGCCCTGAAAGATGATCAACCCAAGATGTCTGTAGGAATCAACGCTGGGATCTTTATAGGCTTCAACTCATTCTCCAATGGGTAATGGAGAGGACAAAATGTGTGACTGAAGAATTAAGGTGAATGTTGAAGGTCAGGTTTTTGAGACAGTGGTAGGACCAGCAATGATGTATGGAGCTGAGACATGGACAGGGAAGGGAGTTCAAGTGGGAGAAATGAGAATGTTGAGATGGATATGTGGAGTGAATAAGAAATGAGAAAATCAGAGGTACAGCAAATGTGGGAGAGAAATCTAAGAAAGTACAGGAAAGTAGGATGAAGTGGAATGGACATGTGATCAGGAAGGAAGGAATACAGTACTCAGCATAAATGAGTACACCCCACTACATTTGTCAGAAAACCTTTAGTTTCCTTTCAGTATCAACATTTTCTATGAGATACTGTACTACAAAATACTTCCACAAATGTGGGCCATTGATTGCAAACAAGATTTGTTAATTTGCACACACAAAAAAGTGATTTTCCTAACAAATTCATTCAAGCCCATGTTGCAACAATGAGTACACCCCAATTATAGTCTTAGGAGAAAAGCCACACTTAAGACTACAAAATTCTAATTAACAGGCATTCAACCGCAGCGGAGTCTAATGATTCATTTAAGAGGTGTCCAGCAGACAGGTAACTATAAAAGGGCCCTTCCCATTTCATGCTGTCAGCAATGGCTCCACATGGAAGAGAAATGTCAAAAAATCTGAGAAAGGAAATCATTACTTTACACAAAAAAGGTGAGGGCTACAAGAAGATCAGCAAAGCTTTACATATCAGTCAAAATACTGTAGCAAAAGTGATCCAAAAACTTAAGAAAGATGGAAGTGCAACCACCTTACAGAGACGTCCAGGCCGTCCACGGAAGTTAACATCTCGACGGGAGCGTCTTCTGATGAGAAGGGTTGAAGAAAATCGCCATGCAAGTTCACTGCAGTTAGCTAAAGCAGTAGAAAGCCAAACTGGAGTGACCGTTTCCCGTGACCACCATACGGCGCACACTGCAGAGGAATGGCATGCATGGGTATCGTCCACGAAGGAAGCCTCTCCTAAAGCCCATGCACAAAAAAGCACGCCTAGAATTTGCTGAAAAAGATGAAGACTACTGGGACTCTATACTCTGGAGTGATGAGACAAAGATCACTGTTTTTGGAACTAATGGTTTCAAAACTGTATGGCGTTGTAAAGGTGAGGATTTCAAAGAAAAATGCAATGTGCCTACAGTGAAACATGGTGGTGGCAGTGTCCTTATGTGGGGCTACATGAGTGCTGCTGGTGTTGGGGAGCTGCATTTCGTTGATGGTATCATGAACTCAACAATGTACTGCTCTATACTGAAGGAGAAGATGCTGCCATCACTCCGTGCACTTGGTCGTCGTGCACTTTTCCAACAGGACAATGATCCAAAACACACATCTAAAGCTACTGTTGCATTTCTGAAGAAGAACAGGGTGAAGGTGATTGAATGGCCAAGTATGTCTCCTGATCTGAACCCAATCGAACACCTGTGGGGAATTCTGAAGCGACAAGCTGAGCATCACTCTCCATCCAGCATCCAGGCTCTAAAAGAGGTTATTCTTGAAGAATGGGAAAAGATAGAGGTTGCAATATGTCGCCAACTTGTTCATTCCATGCCTAGAAGACTTGGTGCTGTCCTTACAAATCACGGTGGTCATACAAAATACTAGATGTAGTAGTTTTTGTTGCGGGGTGTATTCATTTTTGCTTCATCCAATTTGAGTAAAACTGAAGATTTTGTGATCTAAGTTATATTATTAACCTTAATTTCATATTATGGAGTTAAACAAGTGTTCAATAAAACTCAGCCTTTGGAAATTTTGGAAATTGTTCTTTTGTTCATTGAGCTACTGATTAAATTCGTACTTTTTAAAGGGGGTGCACTCATTTATGCTGAGCACTGTATGTGGGCAAAAAGAGTGATGGGAATGGAAGTCCAGGGGAAGAGAAAGTGAAGGAGGACAAAGTGGAGGTGGATGGATAAAGTAAAAGAAGATTTGATGGAGAAGGGTCTGAGTGGAGAGGAGGTGCAGGTCTGAGCTGAATGGAGAAGGTTGATCAGGCACATCACCCCTACATAGAAGTGGAAAAAGATGAAAAGGAAGAAGAAGATGATGAAGTAGGAAACTGACTTAAATAACATTAAGTAAATTAAGAGAACAAAGCGTGTGCCGCACGGCAGCTGCCAAGAGTTGATTCTACAATATAATAAAATAAAAATAAAAAAAGGAATAACCTTGGAGGTCAATCATCACCCTGAAAGCAGATAGTAGATGTCATGTAGTATATGTGTACCAAATGTCAGGTCAACAGGTCAAATGGTTTCTGAGCTACAGGTGATTTAAAATCCTGGATAGCCATGGTAGCGTATTATATAAGATGATGTACGGAGTACAATTCTCACTTGCATATGTTAATTGACATGCAACACATCAGCACTCTCTAGTTGTAGGATTACGGAGTACCTCGAAACATTTGTCTTCACTACCTGAAAAATTTGTAAACTTGTTTAGGCTTAACCTGCTAATCCTGATGTTGAATCCAATGAGGTTAGTGGCTGGATGTTACTGCACCCCTGGTGGGGAGACATGGTTTCCTCCTAAACTAGTGCCATAGAGGGCAGCAGTAACATCTGAGTCCAGCCTTGAATCTGACAGCACAGACGAGACGAGAATTGTCAACCGAATGCATTGCTAAATCCGTTGGGATTATCAGCATCGTAGAATCAGAGAGTGCAGACCATCACAGAGGCGACGTCGTGACTGAGTGCCCACAGGGATGTTGGTCAGGACCTGCTGTGTAAATTCTAACGCTAAGCCACGTAGATCCATCCTAACATAAAACTGTAGAGTAGAGCGCTCAACGGCCTCAATGGATTTCTTCATCAAATTTAGGCCTCCGGTAACCGAGAGGGGCCCAAAAACGCTTTGGATCTTTGGTTAAAATCGTGCCCTGTGTATTCCTCTCATTGAAGAATTTCCTAGCATTCCCCCCAAGACGGTCCTAGCGAATTCTTCCATTTGCATACTCGACAATTTAGCGGATTAAGACTTCATGGATTCTCATGTCGCTGGATGCCTTAAAAGACTTTAAAATAAAGCAAAAAAAAAAAAAAGAGAGAGAGCGAGAGCTCATTACCATGAAGGCACACAATTTAAGAGGGCACATCAGATCCTTTTCGAAGCGAGGACATCAAAAAAATAGAAAAGAAAAACAAGTCTGGTTGCAAATGGACCGTGAGTGTGTGTGTGCGTCTGACTGTGTGTTTTTGTGTGCATCTTTGTGTGTGTGTGCGTGCGTGTCTGTGTGCGTGTCTGAGTGAGTGTGCGCGTCTGAGTGTGTGTGTGCGTGTGTGTGTGCGTCTGTGTGTGTTTTTTCCCCTCCAGCCAAAGGGAAAAAAAAATATCTCAGCGAGGAAGATGAAGAGATATCCTTTCTTCCTTTTCATGTGGATCTCTAGTGAAGGGCCCTATTTCATTAGCCTGCCCTCCCTGGGTTTAATTATTGCCTTTAGAAAAGCTCTCCGGCTGATCCAGAAAAAGCCAATGGAGGCTTTCTTAAGTTAGAGCACACCTCCCTCGTATCAGCAAGCTGCCTTTGCTGCATAAATAAATCATTCAAGTAGCCAGCAGTTTGAGCACAATCGATAGTTCTGCAGTGCCTCCGTCCGTGCATCATATATTCCACACCAGGACTGACCCAGGGTTGTATACAAAGTATGATATTAAAGAAAGCATCCAGGCCTCCTGTTTCAGTCGCTGGGAAGCCGGGGCTTATCAATCATTCATCGCTTTTTGTACATTCCATCATTCAGTTTGGGGCCACAGTGTATTTTCAAGTTAATAGCAATGATATGATGTCCTGCCCTTCAGTAGCGAGAAGCTCGCGTCTACTCCGTCTGGCGCAGTCGCCCACTTTTTTTCCTTTTTGTGTACTTAGCTTGAATTTATTGACTCAATCTGATCGTGAAGTCCCCGGTTGGTTTATACAGTTGAGAGAGTAAAATGAATCCAATCTCAATTTTGAGGGGCAGGGCGGCAGACCTTTGTCCTCTCCCGGTTCCTCGGTTCGGCTGGTATACTGTTATATAATATTCTCTGTCCAGTCATTTATTTAGTCAGAGGGTAGCTGGGATCTCCGTTTCCACAGAAAGTCAAGAGGAGGCGGAATCTGAGCGATTTTTTCGAGCTTTGCTTTACACTTCATTAAAGATGGCGTTTGATATGCTGTCTGTTTATTTAGGCCAATTAAATGCAATATAAGCTACTTAGGCACAAGTCGGGGACTGATCACCCCTGGCTGGTATGATGTTGAAAGGCGTGAGACAACCGATGACCTCAGGTGACATCACTGATGATGTGTCTAGACTGCACTGTAAAAATCAGCGGAAAAATCTAAATATGAATTTAAACTGTGTCTCTTCAGTACCACTGGCACTATAGCCATGTGGCGCGATTACCCGAGGGTGATCACAGGACCCATGTTGTTGAGGTCCCGAGTGGCTGTACCAGGCCAAGGGAACACCCACGTAACACCTGGCTGCAGCAGATAGAGGGTCATTTCTGGAGTGTGGGACTGTATTGGGGATTGCTAACCAGGATCCCGCACTGTTTTGTTGTGCGAGTGCCCCCCCAACCTAACCTGATCTGACCTGTCATGCTTATATTGTACTGTATGTCAAAAAACACACACAGAAAATAAAAACTGAATCGTCACTAAATGGTAAGGCCTCAAATCTGAGATATCCAGCTAAATGCAATGTAAGAAAAATGTGGAAATGCCAAATTAGCTCCTAATTTACTGTGGAGACCCTTGGCATATGGTGCCGAACCTGGGGTTTGCTCCTGTCTTGTACCCTATGTTGGCTGGTTTGGGCCCCAGCAGCCCCTGCAGCCCAGAGGGTTTGAATATGATTGACCGTTGGCAAATTCTTAGGAACACTGGACTAAAACTGGGTAGGGCCTCCTTCTGCAGTCCTTCATTGCATGGGCACTCTGGTCCATGTTGATATGGCTGCATCATACAATGCTGGGTGGCACCATGGCACAAATGTTTTCTTTCTGGTTTCACAGGCACCTGGGTTTTGTTCATACACTGTGTCTGTTTATGTTTCAGTCTCCTAAACGCTAAATTGACCAAAATGCAATGGGTTGTCCTTTATGCCCATATTCTGCTAGGACAAAATATGCAGGTCCAGACAATGAGTGGATATTCACCCAGGAAGCAAATTCTTCGGAACACTCTATTAATAATAAGCTTGGCATCTCCTTCTTTGCGGCATGGATTCCACGAGGTGTTGGAAACATTCTGGTCCACGTTGACATGATTCCATCCCGCAACTCCTACAGATTTGTCAACTGCACGTTCACACTGACTCTGCTCTACCAAGATGTGTTCTGCTGGATTGGTGACTAGGAAGACCACTGAAGAACGTCAAACTCATTCTCATATTAACTCTTTCAGGGCGGATGCCGACTTTGGGATATAGGACAGTAATTGGCTGTAAACATCAACGAAACTCGCCATTATGTTTTAGTTCCACTCTCATTTCTACTGTAGAAGGAAAGTCAGCTTAGTTGATTTGACTTCGATTCCTTGCATATGTGCAGGAGTAGCAAAGGGCAAACAACCTTTAAAATGGCATTGACATGTGACAAGAGAACAAAGTGATTTCTTTAAGCAATTTTAATAGAGATTGTTCAACCAAAGGATAACAAGAAAAACAAAATAATATTTTATTTAAGGACAAAGTTTAATTTTTAAATATTGGATTTTTTTTTCTTAGTCTGAGCCCATTTTTTTTATAAAATTGAAAACCGTTTTTGGTCTTACCTTTATTTGTAAATTAAGTCCATGCTTCTATCCTTTTCCCTGAAAATCTCAGTCACTTTCTTCTAAAAGTCTCTCCTTATTATCTTTTAGTTTTAAAAAATCTATTCTATTTTGGCAGTCAGTCGGAACAAAAAATAAAAATAAACGGAGCACTGCATGGCACTTGACTTTCTGATACCACTAACTTATATAGCATCTGCTTAGAACAGCAGCAGCAACGAGCACCTGTCGCACTCAAATGCGCCCCCTTTGGTGCGGCACGGTACTGTCTGCCTCACCTTGTGCCTTTTCACTTTCCGATCAGCAAGACTAAATATGTCACACGCATTCATTAAAGATATTTGCCAGACTGTGGAAAGTCAGGATGTATAATAAACGTGTCTGCAAACCTTATATTGCCGACATACAGAGCGACAGCAACAGGCAGACACTAATTGCACGCATCAACCTAGTGTGTGAAGGAGAGCGCAGTCCAAGAGAAGGTGAGGTGAGGCTCGTCGCCACCGCACCTCGCGTTTCTCTTCTCAATTTGAACAGGAAATGCACAAAACCCGGTGATTTTGACTATAAAAATGATCAATTGTTGACAAATGACAATTATTGGAATCATACAGAAAACAAATTTCTAGCACAGACCAGTGGACAAATTTATTTTATGTTATTATTTCATTCTTTTCATGATGACCACATGTCCCTGGACCCTACCATTTGCCCGCTGGAGCAGAAATCGAGATCCATCAGAGTAACCAACGCCTTATTTGCATAGGCTGCGATTCCACAATAAAGGTGTTCAAAGTTCTGACATGATTGATCTTGGTTTTCTTTCTGGAACATCACAAAAAGCTGCTATTTTAACAGGAGTGCCAGCATTGTGCAAGTTCACACATCACAAGAACTAGCTCAAATGAATTAAAATGAATAAATTCACATTCATAGTTCACCACTTTAATTTTGAACTAGTTCATGTTCAGTTAATTTTTTTAAGGAGTGAGAATAAATGACCCGCAAGTTTACTTTTTTCAATTTTGCATGCTTTATATTAGGCTATTACAGTGTTCATGAATAAAATACAATAATTCTAAAAACTTTTTTAATTTAAATACACTTTATTGAGTTATATCCAGCAATAAACACATACAGGTAATCCCCAGGTTACGGACATCTGACCTACGACTTACGAACAGGGCAGCAGCCGAGACGCATGCGCCTCAGTAACTGGTGCTCCGTCATCATCGGCCTGGGGACACTGCAAGCGGCGGCAAGTGGTGACCTGTGGGCCATAATCACCGTGGCCACAGCTATCGCTTGTATGCAGGATGGAGGCCTGATAGGGTGGTTCACTGCCCGCCCACCACACATGGCTGCCCTGTTCGTTCTCGGTGGGTGGCTGGTAATGCTTCAAGCAGTGACCCAGTTGTGGCTGAACGGAGGCCATTGAGGGTGAATGGGGTGGCGGGGGGTAGCATTGTAGTGTGGCTACCTGTTGAATGGGGGCGGTGGTGGGCGATTCACTACCTTTGGCTACACCGTGTTCGTTCTTGGTGGGCGAACGCTACAGGCAGCATACTGTAGTGGAGGTGACTGTGTGGTGGGCGGGTAGTGAACCGCCTCTTGACGTCCCAATTCATTCTCAATAGCAAGCCTGCTTGTACTGTTATGCACATAGCAGGAAGTTATCTCTCGTCAGTACATCAGATGTGTTGACGACGGGTGCCTTCCTGCTGTGATAGCGTGGACAGTGCTGTGCAGAAGAGCTCATCTTAACCTTTTGTCTTCACCCTTCAAGAATGTCTCTGAAACACAAATCTGATGCCAGTGCTGGTGATACAGTAAAGAGGAGAAAAACCATCACCACTGAAAATAAAGTAGAAATAATAAAAAGGTCAGAGAGAGGTGAAACTCCATCATTCATTCCAGAGCACTTGGTTAAAGTCGATCAACAATAGCATTTATTCAAATAATGTACCTGTTCTGACTTACATACAAATTCAACTTAAGTACAAACCTACAGTCCTTATCTCGTACGCAACCTGGGGACTGCCTGTATAACCATATATGCTAATATCCCCCTGGTTAAAAAAGAAATTAAATAGATGTATACATATAAATTACCGCTCCATTTTCAACCATGTGACACAAATGGTGAGTGTGGAACCAACTTGTAGGTGAACTAACTTATTACGCTGCCAGTCAAATTCGCTTCACATATCACAAAGTCCAACATTTTCCTACAAGCGAAAGTGGAGCTTCACCGCGTGCTCGTGTCAGCGGGGGTGCAGCTTAAGCAGGCACAGACAATGCCGATTTGATTTTACGTTATTTTTTCCAAATACAAATAAAAGGCAAAACATTGGTACGAAATAAATATTTGTAAAAGTCCACTATTTGTGCTTATCCGAATACCATATTCGGATTTGGCTCCACCCCTACGTTATAGAGTAAGGCAAAATGTTTCATGGGGACCTAAACCAGATCCTGAATGTCACATAACACTGAATGAGCTCACGTTCAAGGTCTTCACTTGCAAATACATTACGTTAAGTTCACCGGGCTTAGAAAAATTAGCTTGTTTAATGAATGCACTCTTTTGAACACTGAGGAGTGCACAGACATTTGTATATCCAACATAGCCAACATTATTACGTAGGTGGGCCTAGCCAGGTGTGAATAGAAATCTTCTGTCATTTAGAAAATCACTCAGGGATGAAGAGCAGATGAGCCCTACCTAAACT
This sequence comes from Polypterus bichir lapradei, assembly GCA_026402145.1. NCBI lineage: Eukaryota > Metazoa > Chordata > Cladistia > Polypteriformes > Polypteridae > Polypterus > Polypterus bichir. The sequence goes on along the minus strand of JANRMT010062861.1, from coordinate 16,536,371 downwards.
AAAATCACAATAATAAAATGTTTAATGTAAAAGAGAAAGAGTCAGTGGGAAATGAACATTTAAATGCCAAAACCGATCCATAAAGCCCCCCACATGATGTTTTACATTCAGAAATCTTAGCTGACTTAGCTTTATTCTGCCGTGGCGATTTGATTAATACGAGTTCAACTTTGTTGAGCAAAACTGTGCCTAAATTAAGCAATGTTACAAAGTAATCAATACATAATTCCATTTCAGAAGGGATAGAAGTAAAACTCTGATGTTATTTCATTAACTGAAATGATGCAACTAGAATAATAAATATAAATTCATATTACATTGCCTTAAACATTTATATGAGCTGAGAAGTAAATTCAGTATTAGTCAAATAGGAAGTGACATTTATCTCCACTGCAATAAATGTGTAAAGAACAAAAAACACGAACTCGCCACAGCGGCAATTTCAAGCATCGCCTTTTTTCACCTCTCCTCTATACGAAGAAACCCACCAAGGATTAAAAAGAAAACGAGTTTAATTGTAAAATGAGTAATGTGTCTCAAGTTTGAACCGAGCTGCGCGACTTTTATTTTGAAGCTCCTCATAAATCCATTTTGCTTTTATTTTATTAACACTTAAGATCCTTTGGTTTATTGCAGAAGGTAAGAATGATCATTTGTTTGCGATGATTCCATAAAGAAATAACTTGATTAGGGTTATATTTTTATTGCACCCTTTTTGTTTTGATTTAGTGAAGATCGCCAGCCCGGTCAACGCCTGTGTATGTAGAGTCTGCATGTTCTCTCCATGATTGGCTTTGCTGATGACCAGGAGTGGACTGGGTCTCAAAACTGTCCCGAGTGAGGTGACGCCCATTATTCATTGTCATTTTCTTAAAATCTGTGATGAGTATGTGGCTCGCTACTTGCTATGAGCCTATGATATGAACTTTATCTAAACTTAATCTGTACACTGCTGTTTAGACACAACTTAAAATTTGATGACATGCTTAGAAATAAAATTTAATGAAAAATACAAATTTTGTAACACGGCTTACACGTTATTAGAGTACATGTCAAATGTCAATGTTATGTCCAAGTGACAGCACCCTATTAGAATAGTAGCTGCTCATTTACAATGGAATAAATTATAACCGAGGTTATAATGAAAACCTCACATGACTGAAATGTTCCAATAACTTAACGATAAACTATAAATGTTCCATCCTAATATGAAAAATCCTGTGCTTTATAACTTTATTTCATCATACTAATAATCGCAGCTGAAAACCACTAATTATTGCTCATGCCGACGACCAGAGAACAATAAAATGCATAATACATAATCTAAAGTAATTATTAGTACCGAAGAATTTAAATACTAGATATGAGATAAAATAAATTGCAATAATGTATATGCTAACCGAAATGTAGTGGTATCAAAACAGAAATCGACAAAAGGCAATTTTGACAAAATTTTTAGCTGCAAAGTTGTGTACTGACAACTAAAACAACTTGATGACATAATACAGTATATTATATACAACGTGTAGGACTATATAAATCGCAGTACCGGCCAGATAATGTTTAGTAGTTTAGAAAATTAATTTTAATGTTGAACAGTAACCAGTACATAAAATTTATTTCATGAAACGGCTGGCCCATGACAAGACCAGAGCCCACAGCCCACATGACCTAATGACCAGTTTGCCCCTGCTGATGACATATATGATTCATTGCTAATTGTTCATTTCTTCATAGGGTCCTAAATATAACGTTTTTTGTTTAAATTTGATTTACTTTACTAATCCCCAAGGGGAAATTGTCTTTTCATCTGGCTTCTATAAATGTTGCTGATAAGAGGGGAGCTAACTTAACTTAAACTTTTTTTTTTATAAAATTCAGAAGGGTAGCCATCTGGACCTGCTGCTTTCCCACTCTGAAGATGAAGTAATTCTGATACACTATATTGCCAAAAGTATTGGGACGCCTGCCTTTACATACAAATGAATTTTAATAACATCTCATTCTTAATTCACAGGCTTTAATGTGGCGCTGGCCCACCTTCTGCAGCTATAATAGCTTCAACTCTTCTAGGAAGGCTTTCCACAAGGTGTAGGAGTGTGTTTACGAGAATTTGTGACCAGAAGAGCATTTGTGAGGTCAGGCATTGATGTTGGATGAGAAGGCCTGGCTCGCTCACAGTCTCCACTCGAATTCATCCCAAAGTTGAGGTCAGTTCCTCCACACCAAACTCGCTCATCCATTTCTTTATAAACTTCACTTTGTGCACTGGTGTGTGCGCAGTCATGTTGCCATCCCCCAAACTGATCCCATAAAGTGAGGTGAGAAGATAGCAGAGTTAGCAGCCAATGGGAGAAAAAGCCAAGATGAGCTGAGTCAAGCTAAGAGCCAGCAAAGAACGAGAAGGCAGCTGAGTGGACAGAAGGTGAGAAGAAAAGATGAGGTGAGCCAACAGCCAACAAAGAGTGAGAGTGGGCAGTCTGCGGGAGCGAAAGGCAAGAGCCAACAAAGAACAGGAAGGTACACCATACCGGGAAAAGTATTGGGACGCCTGCCTTTACACACACATAAACTTTAATGATATCCCATTCTTAATTCATCAGATTTAATATGGAGTTGACCCACCCTTTGCAGCTCTAACAACTTCAACTCTTCTGGGAAAGCTTTCCACAAGGTTTAGGAGTGTGTTTAGGGGAGTTTGTGACCAGGAGATCATTTATGAGGTCAGGCACTGATGCTGGACGAGAAGGCTTGGCTCACTCGAAGTCTCCGCTCGAATTCATCCCAATGTTGGACGAGAAGGCCTGGCTCACTCGCAGTCTCCGCTCGAATTCATCCCAATGTTGGACGAGAAGGCCTGGCTCACTCGCAGTCTCCGCTCGAATTCATCCCAATGTTGGACGAGAAGGCCTGGCTCACTCGCAATCTCCCTGCTTGAATTCATCCCAAAGTTGAGGTCAGGGCTCTGTGCAGGCCAGTCAAGTTCCACCACACCAAACTCGCTCATCCATTTCTTTATAGATTTCACTTTGTGCACTGGTGTGTGTGTAGTCATGTTGTCATCCCCAAAATGTTCCCACAAAGCTGGCAGCATGACATTGTCCAAAATGGCTTCATATGCTAAAGCATTAAGAGTTCCTTTTACAGGAACTAAGGGGCCAAGCCCAACCCCTGAAAAACCAGCCCACGCCATAATCCCAAGATCAGGAGACTTAAGACCCACAATACTTTTATGGGTGTGATTCCAGGAGTAATGTCAAAAGGCTCATTCATACTTTAAGGTAATTAGGTGGCAACATGGTTTCTTTAACAGGGAAGGGTTGGACCATGGTGCTCTCTTTAGACAGAAGGAATCGTTGGAGAAAAGTGGCTGTTAATGTATTACATAAGCAAGGGGTCAGCAGGAAATTATTGGAGAGCAGAGCTATCTGAAGGGGGGGTCAACGTTTTGGGGGCTTTCTGTCGCAGCCAACCTCCCAATTTCTAATCTGTAATCCCTACTCACACACGTATAAAAACGTACAGTATACACATACATGTTTAAATACTTTAACAAAGTGGAAGCAAAACTCAAGGTGAATCTAAACTTAGAGGGAGAACTAGTGCATCATTCAAAAGCGGAGGCATGTCTGCCCTACACTACATAACTCACAGGTCCTTAGCTATAAACTAAAAGTCACCGCGGAAAGTGACAGGAGTAAACTAGCCTAGAAAAAAAGGTTTGCTGGTGGAGAAGAGCAAAGATTGCGACCAGGAGTTAGCTGCACGGCTAAAAATCAACCTCATGGCATAATTAATAATTTTGATGGCTACCATACATATTGATGTCATGTATTTTGATATATTTTTCGGACAGGTTTTTTTTCTTTTACAAATAACAAATGCACTGTCGAAATGCTTGTGAACACTCTGCTTCTCATGGAGATTCGGTACCAGGTCTTCACCTCTGAAGTTCCAAGGACTCACAATACCGATTATCTCAGTTCAAAGACCAGCAGCATGGAATCTGTCAAGGGGATGGGGGGGTATTGGGATTTGTGGGTCTGTCACAAGAGTGGATCTATTTCTCTGTCATCCCCCACCTTTCCTGAGCAGTGTCACCACTACACTCCACCCGTCCACAGTGCAAATCCAATCCTCGTTGCCAAGTAAATTGCTGTGCATTCACACCAGGAAGCACCTCACTCTGAAGATTAGCAGTGTGGTGAACTGTCGGTGGTGGGCCGTGAACCTGCAGCATCTCTCTCAGAAGTGAGTTCCTTGTAGCGTGAGTTAAAGGAGTAACTCCATTAATCAACCAGGTAGAGACTGTCTCTGAACACTGCGAGTGGTGGGCTTACTGGTGACGTCAGCTGTTCTCTCAGTCTCTGACAGCCCTCACCTTTTCTGTGCAGCGTCAACACTACACTCCACCCGTCCACAGTGCAAATCCCATCCTCGTCGCCAAATAAATTGCCATTGACTCACACCACAAAGCATCCCAGTTTAGAGATTTACACTACGGTAAACTGCCAGTGGTGGGCCGTGAAACCACAACATTACTGCACAAGTAATGTGATTAGTCAGCCGTATACAGACTGTTTCTAAACACTGCAAATGCTGGGCTTCCGGGTGTCCTCAGCTGCTCCTCCTCTCTCTGTCAGCCCCCCACCCTTCCTGTGCAGCACTGCCACTACAATCCACCCTTCCACAGTGCAAATCCCATCTTCATCACCAAGTGAATTGCAGAGAACATTCACATGATGAAGCATCTCAGTTCAAAGATTTGCACTGTGGGGAAGTGCTGGTGGTCTACCGTAAATATGTAGCATCGGGCTCAGAAGCAAACTCCTTGTCATGTTAGCTAAAGGAGGAACAACATTAGTCAGCCAAGCAGAGATTGTTTTCTGGGTGCTATGAGTGGAGGCATCAGCTCAGTGCTCTTTGTGTCAGCCTGCTGATTTTTGGAGCAGCATTGGCACTTATGAAGTGCCTTGAGCATGGGAAAGGAGCTATCTAAATCAAATTATTATTATTATTATTATTATTATTATTGGGCAGAGTGGTGGCTCTGAGGTTATGGATCTGCACTGGCAATCAGAAGGTTGTCAGTTTAAATCCAATAAATGCCAGAAGTGACTCTACTCCGTTGGGCCCTTGAGCGAGGTCCTTAACCTGCAATTGCGCCATCCTGGGTATGATGTTAATGTGCAAGCAGGTCCTCCAATTAACAAGTAAAACTTGGGGGTTGGTGGTAGGATTGGCAATCCAGCCAACAATAAAAAAAACCTCACATGGTTCCAGACAGTGAAAGCTAAGGTAAGCCAAGTCAAGAAAAGAGCCATCAAGGAGCAAGAAGATAGCAGAATGGACAGCCAGAGCAGGAACAAAAGACAACGTGAAGCGAGAGCCAAAATTCAATGAGAAGTGAGAAGATAGCAATGTAAGCAACCAAGGTGGGTTGAGTCAAGCTAAGAGTCAACAAAGAATGAGAAGGTAGCTAAGTGCACAGCCAGAGCAGGAGCTAAAGACAAGGTGAGGAGAGGCCCAACAGGTGATGAGAGATGAGAAGATAGCAGAGTTAATAGCTGCCAAAAGCAAAAGCCGAGATAAAATGAGTCAAGCTAAGAGCCAACAAAGAACAATAAAGCAGCTAAGTGGACAGAAGGTGAGAACAAAAGATGAGGTGAGCCAAAAGCTAACAAAGAATGAGTGAGAGTGGGCAGTCTGAAGGAACAAAAGTCAAGGTGAGCCAAGTCAAGAAAAGAGCCATCAAGGAGCAAGAAGGTAGCTGAATGGACAGCCAGAGCAGGAGCAAAAGACAAGGTGAGTTGAAAGCCAACAGTTGATAGAACTGAGAAGACAGCAGAGTAAGCAACTAAGGTGGGTTAAGTCAAGCTAAGAGCCGACAAAGAATGAGAAGGTAGCTGAGTGGACAGCCAGAGCAGTAGCTAGCAGTAGCTAGCAGAGTTAGTAGCTGCCAAGAGTGAAAGCCAAGATGAGTTGAGCTGAGCTAAGAGCCAAAAAAGAACAACAAGGCAGCTGAGTGGACAGAAGGTAAGAACAAAAGATGAGATTAGCCAACAGCTAACAAAGAGTGAGAGTGGGCAGTCTGCTAGAGCGAAACCCAAGGTGAGCCAAGACAAGAAAAGAACCATCAAGGAGCAAGAAGGTAGCTGAATGTACAGCCAGAGCAGGAGCAAAAGACGAGATGAGTCAAGAGCCAACAGTCAATGAGAAGTGAGAAGATAGCAGAGTTAGTAGCTGCCAAGAGTGAAAGCCAAGATGAGCTGAGTCAAACTAAGAGCCAACAAAGAATGAGAAGGCAGCTGAGTGGACAGAAGGTGAGAACAAAAAATGAGGTGAGCCAACAATTGACAAAGAATTAGAGTGGGCAATCTGTGGGAGTGAAAACCAAGCTGTGCCAAGTCAAGAAAAGAGCCATCAAGGAGCAAGAAGGTAGCTGAATGGACAGCCAGAGCAGGAGCAAAATACAAGATGAGTCAACAGCTAACAGTTGATGAGAGATGAGAAGATAGCAGAGTTAGTAGCTGCCGGGAACGAAAGCCAAGATGAGCTGAGTGAAGCTAAGAGCCAACAAAGAACAAGAAGGCAGCTGGGTGGACAGAATGTGAGAACAAAAGATGTGGCAAGCCAACAATTGACAAAGAGTGTGAGTGGGCAGTCTATGGGAGCAAACTCCAAGGTGAGCAGAGTCAAGAAAAGAACCAGCAAGAAGGTAGCTGAATGGACAGCCAGAGCAGGAGCAAAAGGCGAGATGAGTCAAGAACCAACAGTCAATGAGAAGTGAGAAGATAGCAGAGTTATTAGTTGCCAAGAGTGAAAGCCAAGATGAGCTCAGTCAAACTAAGAGCCAACAAAGAATGAGAAGGCAGCTGAGTGGACAGAAGGTGAGAACAAAAGATGAGGTGAGCCAACAATTGACAAAGAATGAGGGTGGCCAGTCTGTGGGAGTGAAAGCCAAGGTGAACCAAGTCAAGAAAAGAGCCATCAAGGAGCAAGAAGGTAGCTGAATGGACAGCAAGAGCAGGAGCAAAAGACAACGTGAGACGAGAGCCAACAGGTGATGAGAGATGAGAAGCTAGCAGAGTTAGTAGCTGCCGAAAGCGAAAAGCCAAGATAAGATGAGTCAAGCTAAGAGCCAACAAAGAACAAGAAGGAAGCTGGGTGGACAGAAGGTGAGAACTAAAGATGAGAGGAGTCAACAGCCGACAAAGAGTGAGAGTGGGCAGTCTGCGGGCGTGAAAGCCAAGGTGAGCCAAGTCAAGAAAAGAGCCATCAAGGAGCAAGAAGGTAGCTGAATGGACAGCCAGAGCAGGAGCAAAAGATGAGATGAGTCAAGAGCCAACAGTTGATGAGAGATGAGAAGATAGCAGAGTTAGTAGCTGCCGGGAGCTAAAGCCAAGATGAGCTGAGTGAAGCTAAGAGCCAACAAAGAACAAGAAGGCAGCTGAAGGGACAGAAGGTGAGAACAAAAGATGAGGCGAGCCTACAGCCAACAAAGAGTGTGAGTGGGCAGTCTGTGGGAGTGAAACCCAAGGTGAGCTGAGCCAAGAAAAGAGTCAACAAAGAACAGGAAGGTACACTATACTTGACCATTCTTCCAGGAGAGCATTTATGAGGTCAGGCTCGCTTGCTGTCTCTGCTCGAATTAATCCCAAAGGTGTTCTATCGGGTTGAGGTCAGGGCTTTGTGAAGGCCAGTCAAGTTCCTCCACACCAAACTTGCTCATCCTTTTCTTTATAGACCTTGCTTTGTGTAGTGGTGCTTGTCCAGTCACGTTGCCATCTCCCAAACTGTTCCCACAAAGTTGGGAGCATGAAATTGTCCAAAATGTCTTTGTATGCTGAAGCATTAAGAGTTCCTTTCACTGGAACTAAGGGGCCAAGCCCAACCCCTGAAAAACAACCCCACACCATAATCCCCCCTTCACCAAACTTTACACTTGGCACAACGCAGTTGGACAAGTACCGTTCTCCTGCCCAGACACGTCCATCAGATCGCGTGATTTGTCACTCCAGAGGACACGTCTCTACTGCTCTAGAGTCCAGTGGCGGTGGGTTTTACACCATTGCATCTGACGCTTTGCATTGCACTTGGTGATGTCAGGCTTGGCTGTAGCTGCTCGGACATGGAAACCTATTCCATGAAGCTCTCTGTGCACTGTTCTTGAGGTTTTGGAGGTCTGTAGCTAAAGTTGGCGACTTCTGCACACCTCAGCATGCGCTGTCCCCACTCTGTGATTTTACGTGGCTGAGTTGCTGTTGTTCCCAGTTGGTTCCACTTTGTTATAATACCACTGACAGTTGACTGTGGAATATTTAGTAGTAAGTAAATTTCACGAATAGACTTACTGCGCAGGTGGCATCCTATCACGGTACCAGGCTTGAATTCCCTGGGCTCCCGAGAGCGACCCATTCTTTCACAAATGGTTGTAGAAGTTGTCCGCATGCCGAGGTGCTCGATGTTATACATTTGTTGTAATGGAAGTAATTGGAACACCTGAATTCAATGATCTGGAGGGGGGTCCGAATACATTTGGCAATATAGTGCAGCTGAGTGGACAGCAGGTGAGAATAAAAGACGAGGAGAGTCGAGAGCCAACCGTCGATGAGAAGTGAGAAGCCAACAGAGTAAGCGACCAAGGTGGGCCGAGTCAAGCTAAGAGCCGACTGTAATATGTGTAGAAGTTTAATATGTCACTGTGCTCTGTGCAAATATATTTTATAAATCTTCCTTTTTCTATTCACATGCACAGTTGACACAGAGCCAGATTTAACACAGGGGTTCACCATTTAGAACTGCTAGGCAAGCATTATAAGACAAGACAGACAGACACAAGTGCGAAACGGGTAGTCAGACTGAGGACCATTGTATACTATTTTTGTATGTCAAAGTCAGTATCAATGCCCTGCGGTGGGCTGGCGCCCTACCCGGGCTTTGTTTCCTGCCTTGCACCCTGTGTTGGCTGGGATTGGCTCCAGCAGACCCCCGTGACCCTGGAGTTATGATATAGCCGGTTGGATAATGGATGGATGGATGGAAGTCAGTATGAAACTGTATCCTCTTTTGCCTTGCTTGGAATGGCATGATTCACCCAAGTGGGGGCCTGCACATGAAGAAAGAGTATAAAGCCTTGGAACATTGCCCGGCACACCTTTGAAGCCGACGGACAGATGGGAGATAACGTCATCCGATCCGGAAAATCCTTCTACTGCAGCAGTGAATATGGCAGACTCCACACATCGGGTCCCCACTCCCGAACTGGGTTCTTGACATTGGCAGTGTAAGCCGTCATTAAACAAAGCTAAGTGATTTCTTACCGCCGTATTACTAAGGGAAGGGTATCGCCTTTTTATATTATATCTATATACAGTAGATTCGGGTTATGTTCCATGCTGCAATTACAAAAGAACTCATTCCCAGGGAGCTAACGCCACCTGTTGGATACACCGACAACCATTGAGGAGTGAATGGATAACTGGCTGAAACAGCGAAAGCTGAGCTGAGTTTGACACAAGAGTTCAATGGTGAGACGGGAGATAATGAAATGGCAGGTGCCACTGATTTGAGAGGTGGGCAAGTGGGCGAGTCACCCTGACAAGTACACATGGAGGGGTTCGAGAATGTTTAGTAACGCCAAGAACCTTTGTTTACTGATGCCTCCATTTTGCATTTAATAAATCGATCACATACTGTACTGCACCACCAGCATTATTCCTGGTGAGGTCAGACACCATTAGGGGGTCCTGTTCTATTTTAAAATACACACACACACACACATAATAAAATCACATCCCAGGCTGCACAAAGTACATCCTTGACCTTAAATGACCATCCAGTTTATCAGGGAAAGTTTCCTCCCCAAAGTGCTTGAGGAGGCGTCTAAGACAAAGCTCTCCGTCTGCTTTTTGAGTGTGCTGAGATGACGGGCGGCTTAGGCTTCAGGTCCACTGAGTGAATTGCCGATATAAATACGTTGTATAAATAAGAATATGTGGGTTGCTTTTGCTGTGGAAATCTCACATGATAAAAACGAGAATAAATCTGGCTATTAAGGCACTCTCAACGGTAATGGAATAAATAAATATTTCAGAGGTAATGCCAAGCGCCTCCACCAGCCGAGCCTTTGATATTCCCTTCCAGTGGCTCAAGTGATACATTGCTGTCAGTGAACAATTGACAAAAGTATATAACTTTAAGAAGGTGCCGAGAAATTATAATAGATTCAGGAAATAGATTTCCTGAATGTCCACTTCCATTTGTAATCATTAAATTCAACAAGGTTGCGGCGACTGCAAAAGTGGACACTTATTGAACTTTTTTTGATTCCTGACCTCAGAGGAGAATTCAACAACTAGCTGTAAATTGCACCTTTCATTCCCAATACTCTGGCGTTTCTGCTTGAAAAAAAAAAAAAAAAAAAAAGTGCCTGCTCCGCAGTTTTTAGTAATACATTCTGGAAAAGTCAATTTCACCTCCAGCCAGCTCACAAGTAGCCAGACTGCTTCAAGTGTCGTGCTGGTGAATGACTTCTGAGGTCAACAAAGGTGGCAGGTATGTGAAACGTTTAGGGGGGAGAACAAAAAGAGATTCAAAATGGAACTGCTCTGAATTAAGTGAAAGGCGATGCATTTATTGCCCTCATGGGAAACCGAGACACGGATGGAACAGACAGACATGCAGTGGAGAGACAGTGAGGAGTCTGGTCTGGTGGGCTACAGGACAGAGGACTGTGTGGGCTACTGAAAACAATAGCCTAATAGAATAATGGTAATGTCTGTAGGCCTGCTCCCCTTCAAGACAGTACAGTATTCTGAAAAGAAATTGGATAATGGAGAACTGAGTTCTGACCGCAGGTAAATGAACAAGAACAAAAGTCCAGTTAGGAGAACCCCAGAAAGAGCCTCAGGTACGTAGCCTGGTGACTTTATGGACGTGAATGTCTCCAATTCAGCCCTTATCTTTGCCTCTTATTCACTCCCACTCTGTATCGTGGACTAAGCCCCTAAATATTATTAGCCTATATATGTCTAGCACTTCCATTTTGCTGATTCGTCACTCTGGTTCCTCCTATATCTTTCTAGGTCTTCCTCCAACAGCACTTCCTTCTACCCGCTATTGTCCCCAGCCATCGATATTTGATCCTTGGGTTCTGCTCCAGTCTATCACTTCAGCCCCTTCTTTTTACAGCTTGTCTGGGACTCTGCCCCCAGGATTTCATTCTGCATGCTACCCATCCTGGCTCCTCCCACCTTCCTGAGGCTCCACCGATAGCTCCTGTTACTGCACGGGAACCCACACATAACCCTTCCTTTTATATGATTTTTGTCCAAACATGTCTGTGTCTCCACCCCTAACCTTTTCTTTTGAGTGCTATTCATCCTGGGGCTCCTATCTATGCCCAGGACTCCACACCTAGACCTGCATTCGGAATGCTATTCCCCCTTCTGACTAGGTCAAGGACTCTGCCCCAGCACGTCCCATTGTGAATAATTGTCACAAACATATCAAAAATGGTGTGAAAACTTCCAAAATGCTCCATAAAAGACAGGCCAGAACATTCAAAACCTTGCCCAGTAGATGACCACCCCAATCCAGTTTATCTTAGCTGTTACCTGCTGGTTCTAGCCTAGAAGCTACAAAAATGGAAAGCTGGCTTAAATAACTAGAAAAGTCTCAAAACACATCAAAAGCCAAACAAGAGGAGGGATGTCCATAAACCTTTGGCTTCTGCACAAAAGGGCAAACAAAGAATCTTTAAAAATGAAGGATGTTTGAGAACAAAATATAAGAAAAAAGCTCAAAAGAGAAAAAATGAGCAAAAAGCATCCTAAAATTCCTGAGCAAATATGTCTCAAAGCATTCTTTCAGGAGTCAAGATTCTTAAACAGAAGCAAGAAGGTCACAAAAAAAGGACTAAATCCAAAGAAAATTGCTCACGATATTCCATACACAAGTGCAATGATTTCCTGATCTGAGTTTACTCAGCTCTGGTATTAAATAGCCAAAGGGAGGGCTTAGAAGGCGAGATGTCACGATGGCCCCGCCTCCCAGGGCTCTACCCACAGAACACAAAGAATGGGAGTTCAGTTAACTAGGCAATACACAAGAACAAAATAGCTGAAAATATGTAAAATATGAAAAATAATAATTCAAAAATAATAATAAATATTAAAATTTGCAAAAATACGACCATTTAATAACACTTTATTCTGTATGCTATTTTCCCACGTCTCTCCTACATGTGTCTTAGGCTCCAGCACTAGTCCATCCTTTTGAGTGCTATTCACCCTCAGGCCTTCTACTTGTATCCAGAGCTCCTCTCCTCTGAATGCTGTTCACCCTGACCCTATCTCAGGTCTCCGCCCCAGCCATTCTGTTCGTATGCTGTTAGCTCAAGCCTACACTATACCTGTATATGTCCAGGGGTTCACGCTAGCTCTTTCTTTGAATGCTATTCATTCAAGACCCTTCTTTGTTTGTCCAGGGCTCTGTCCCGATCCCTCTTTTGCTTATTACTCATCCTGACCCATTTTATTGGTAGCTGGGGCCCAGCTCTAGCCCTTTCTTTTGAATTCTATTTGCCCAAGCCTTTCATATATGTTCAGGGCTTCACCACTAACTCTGTCTTTGAATGCTTTTCCTCCTGGCCCTGTTTCCTTATGTCCAGGGCTCTGCCCTTAGCCCTTTCTTTTGAATGGTATTTGCCCAAGCCTCTCCTAAATATATTCAGGATTCCACCTCTTACCTCTATGTTTGAATGTTAGTTGTCCTGGTCCCTTCTCCCTATGTCGAGGACTCTACCCATTGTCCTTCCTTTTGAATGCTGTTCACTTTGGCCCCTTCTGCTTTATCTATGTTCAGAGCTCCACCCCATCCTTTCTTCTTTGAATGCTATTCGCTCTGGTCCCTTCTCCCTATGTCCAGAGCTCTGCCCCGAGTTCTTCCTTTTGAATACTATTTACTCTGGCTCCTTTTGTTTGTCCAGGTCTCAACCCATCTCTTCTTTTTGAATGCTATTCACTTTGGCCCCTTCTGCTTTATCTAAGTTCAGGGCTCCGCCCCATCCCTTCTTCTTTCAATGCTATTCGCTCTGGCCCATTCTACGTATGCCCAAAGCTACACCCATAGTCCTTCCTTTTAAATGTTACTACCCCTGATACCCCCTCAATGTTTGACCAGGGCTCTATTTCCAGCCCTTCCTTTTGCCTGTATCTCTTCCTGAACCATCCTATTAGTTCCAGGGGCACCAAATCGTGCTCTTCCCTTTGCCCACTATTCATGCCATCCCCTCCTATCCCTGTCTGTTATGTTATGTTATGTTATGTCTAATTATACAGCAGCCACACCACATCATTGAGTAGCAGGGGATCTAAACAGAGGGAGCTCCAATGGTGGTGTTGCTCATGGTCGCTTTACCTTTTGCTTTTGTAAAAGCCATCGTTCAAGATCTTCTCATGTTTCTGTGCTTTAATGCTTTTGGGCCATTTTGCCTAGTTTATATTTTTGTCTTGTGAATTGTTTTGGGAGTCAGTGTGTTTTGACTTTTTGTGTATTTGTGATGAGTCTTTTTCTGGATGGTGGACATCAATAAACACATTTATTTTCCAATTTTCCAAGCATCTTAAGCTTTCAGCTAACTTTAAAGCTGATTGGTTGTATGTTAATGACACCTTTAATTTAGTTCCACAAAAAAAAAGAAATAAAAAAAAAATCAGATACACCATGCTTGGGCATCGGGTAAGTGGGCACAGAGCCATCCCAACTGTCAGGTGACCAGAAACCAGTTACAGTCAGGCCCTGTGGGATAGAAAAGGTTTATTTATTTAACGAGTAATTTCTTACTTCATAAGTAATCATTTAATAACTTTAGACACCCTTTGATCATCCCTCCTTTGTGTGTTTCGTTTAACAAAACCACCATTTTTGATGAATAACCCGACTTACTGTCTTTTTCTTAATTCCAAAATGGCCCCCTATCACCCAGGATTAATGTTTGCTTCTGATTGTATCAGGAATAACTTCTACAGATTAATGGTATTGAAAGCCGAGCTAAAAGCGTAGCGTTAGGTGTCTCCAGGTGTTGTAGTGTATGATGGAGTGCCAGATTAACAGAATCGTCAACAGACCTATTAGCTTGATAAGCAAACTGGAATGGATCCATCTGTATGGATATGGATGACTTCAAGGAAGTGGGGGAGTGAGTGCTCAACAGCTCTCACGGCCAGAGAAGCGAGAGCAACAGACCTCGAGGCACTGAGTCGTGTCGATTTGGGTGATTTATAGAGGCAGGAAGTGTAAAACATGGACAGACTGAACACAAAAGTGAAGAGGTGTTAAAGAAGTCGGTTCATCTGCACCATGGCTCTATTCAATAAGGGCGCGCACAAAAAGGCGAGCTTCAAAAGGGCGACCCCAATTGAGCGCGGTGAATAAAGGTGTTCATAGATAATTTAGTTCAAATGGCTCTGGAATATGTGAAGAGCAACAAAGGTGCAGATCTACTCGTAGTCGAAGGCTACACATTCAGAAAGGAGAAAACTATCAACGGGAAACACATCTGGAAATACACTGAATATAGGATTGGAAAATGTTTAAAATATAGAGAGCGTTAAAAATAGTTCGTTAGAAGTTAATGCATTAATTAATTGGATGTTTTAATATTCTTGCTTTTGCCTTTTTATACGTTTAATCATTGACTTTATCTAATAAATTTTCTGTAATCATTTTGTTGCGTTTGCCTTTATTCGCTGCGCCCAGTTGAGGTCGCCCTTTTGAAGCTCGCCTTTATTTATGCGCCCTTATTGAAGGATACCGCTCAGGCTTGTGTCCTTCATACACTGAAGATTTTGTAATTGCCACTAATGTAGACAGAGTTCCTTTTATTGCAAAACTGGCCTAATTGATCAGACGCTGCCATGGCTTTACTAGACTTTAACCGATCTTCTCAGAACTGAATGGTGGTGTTGGGAGAGTTGCATGCGGCCTCAAAGACATCCTGAATATGATGAGTCGATCAATCATATCTTAAACACACTCTGAAACTTTCCCAATGGATCCTTTGACAATATCTGGATAACGGTCTTTGTAATCATTACAAGTGATCCAAGGCATGACTTGATCTTCAGGAGTGTGTTGCCTGTTGTTCATAATTAGGGGTCTCTAAATTGGCCTGGTATGGCTAAGTGTGCCCTGTGGTGGACTTTTGCCCCCTTACAATGAGAACCTGAAAAAGCCACATAGACAGATAGAACCCCTCCTCCAACTTATGGATTTGGCCGTCCACAAGTCCAGTTCAAAGCCAGGAAGCTGTGAGCAGCTGTGAAATTGACTTCTGGTCTGAAAGAATTGGCAGCTCAAGATGGCTGGTGTGGTGGATGTCTGGGGCCCTTAACCAGCTGGGACTTCTCTATATCGGAAGGACTGGGGGAAGGAGCATTTCTGGAGCATTGCTTCCCCCGAAGCACTAGAGGGCAGACCCCCCTGGAGTGTGGTGGTACCATGGGTTTGCAGCATGGGAGCTCAACCCTATTGGGGCCTGTACCCACCACAAGGGGACACCTGGAGAACCATTGAGCCCTTTGATGCAGCACTGCTCCCACATCTGGAAGTGCTGCCGGAAGATGGTCAACGAGCACCTGGAGTGCTTCCTGGTGCCTTATAAAAGGAGCCAGCAGCCACAACTGGGAGAGCAAGAGTCAGGTGGAAGAAGATGAAACTCACCAAGAGGAAAGAAAAGAAGGAGAAGAAAAGGTTTTGTGCTGTGCTGGTGGGAAACGGGAGAAGGCGTTTCCCATGAGAGAAAAATAAAAATAAAAGTGTGTGTGCTGGCACTTGCGTCTAACATCTGTCTGGGTTGGGTTGGGGCGGCTGTACACCCCATGGTTGGCCACACTGGAAAAGTGGAGTAAGTCAACGTCCGAGTCACCACCTCCACAGAGGGCAGCTTGGCTCCTCTGGTGCTTTTAAAAGTTTAAGTAGTCGGCACATAAGGAGCAAGAAGTCATAGCCGCATTCATGAAGAGGCATGGCGCCCCATCATCTTTTATTTTTGAATAAACATCATGTATGTGGGCGAATGGAGTACATTACCTGTTCATCACCTTTATTTGTTTCTGATTAGCAGTGCTACCATAAATCTACACAGACAAGATAATGATAACATCGATAGTCGGCTATGGTGGACCACTGTTTGGCCATAGCCCAGTCACTGACTATTAGCTTGCATGTTCTCCCTGTCTGTTTGTGGGGATTCAATGATGTTCATGCTCAGTTGAATGGAGGCCCAGAACAGGCCTAGTGAGAAGAGTGAATCCAGAGATTGATCCTGTTGGGCTAAGTTTGAATAGATAGATGGATAGATGAGCAGATGTCATGGAGTTTGGTGTTTTACTGCACGGCACTTCACTTTCTGTGGTGTATTACGTTTAATGATAATTAATGCAGAATAAGGGAGGACATGGTGGTGCAGTGGTACCTCAAGGAGACCGGGGTTCACATCCCTGTGTGGAGTTTGTATCTTCTTCCTGTGTCTGTGTTGCCTTCCCCAGATGTTCCAGTTTACTCCCACAGTCCAAAGACATGCAGGTGAGGCAGACTGGCATTGCTAAATTGTGCCCAAGTGTGTTTACTGTGTGATTTACTGGTGCCCTGCCGTGTGCCCGGTGCTCGCTGGGATAGGCTGCAGCTTCCCCACAACTCTGCTCAGGATATGCGGGTTTAAATATGGCTGGCTGGATGGATGGATAATTTAGAATGAAATGAAGATGATCTCTCGCAATTCTCCAAATTGGAAGAACTAAATTACAAGATTGTACAGCTTGTGGTTGGCGGCCAAGGCCCTTGCCCGGCTGGGAAGACTCCATGAAGGAAGGACAAGTGGAGGAAGCGTGGACAGAGCATTACCTCCGCTGGAACACTAGGTGGCAGCCCCACAGGGTTGCAGTGGTGCCTCAGACTCCCGCAGGGCTCCACGTGAATTGGAATTTGATACTGCCCTGTTGGGATCTGTGGGCACTGCCAGGGGGTGTTGCAGCAGCTGCTGAGCCCTTATGGACAGCTCTTCTACTAGTGCTGCCAGAAATGCGTCATCAAGAACCTAAGGGGACGCCTCACTCCATTCGAGGAGCCAGAGATGGGAGAAAAGCTTGCGTGGAGGAGTGGAGGCAGAAACGAGAGAAACAAACAAACAAACAAACCAAGAGACAGAGAGCGAAGAAGAAGGGACTGAACATTATTTGTTCCTGATTTGTGCACTGTGTGCTATGAAAAGGCAAGAAAATAAAATAAAAAGTGTGCTTTATTTTCACTTGTGTGATCTGCCTGTCCGTGTCTGGGTTCGGGGTGCAGTACAGCCCCCCATTTATTCCACAAGCTGCACTCTAATAGATGGATGTCATTGTTGCCATACCAGCACACTCTCACCCATGTCTTGACGCCAAGCCCGGCTTCGAAGTTTCAGCAGGAATATTGACATTAAGGCACCCAAACCGATTTCGCCCCTAAACGCTGTGGCAATTAAGCATTCCGCCCGTGTACAACAGCTTGGATGCTATGATTTTTTATGACAAATGACCGAAAGCCTATCAACCATAAAAACTCAGCCCTGTAAAATTCCCTCAAGCCCAGGAATCTCAATCAATTTGAAATACGCTGCAACTTTGGTGATAGCGGTGTTCACTCACTCGGGGCTCGGCTGCGGCATCATGACAGTCAGTTTTCCACCATTAGCTTTTGACATCCACGTACACAGAGGCGCCGTTTATATGGCTGGAGGACCTTTAAGCAGGAAGCACACAGGCATCACTCCCGAAATTTCAAGGCCAAGTGGTGGAGAAAAGCAGAAAATGGAGGCCTGAGGGTGCTGCCGGGTAGAAGAGGACAGGCCTGCTATCCAAAGACTATCAAGGTAGCAAAATGACAGGACTGGGGAAAACTAAAAATTGTCATCCATTTCCAGCTGACACACCTAAGGTGTTCATGGGATATGGATTAAAACTGGACAGGGAGCGTATGCATATCTGTGAGGTTTAATTCCTCTGCAATGTGCCACAAGACAAATGTGAGCTACGTCAGTAGGTGCCCTCTTGTCTCTCATGTGCAACGGGGTGATGAATGTACATAAATTCACCTCAATTCAGAGGGCCAGTCTTCACACTTCCTCATGCTGGGCCAATTCAGAGACACAAATTCACCAAGCCTTTGAGATGTGGATGGGGGGGACTGGAAGCCCTACAGAAAATCCCACTCGAGCACAGAGAAAACGTGCAACCTCCACACAGACAGGAAGACTATAAGCAGCACCCATAGCTTTGCCACTACTGAGTTATCTTCTTTATTTTCTTGGGGTCTTTTATCGCATCAAATGCTCTCGTCCTAATCTTTTTGTTCATTTTCACACCCGTCCGTGTACAATTTGCCCAATCGTGACTCTGCTTCCACCCACCTTGCACATTCAAATCCATCTTCAAATGGCGTCATGAGCCCAATTTATCCTCCCACACAGAGCCAAGGCCTCCTGGTCTGTGATCAGATCCTCATTCTGTCTGGAGCTGAGCACAAATCCACAAAGGGAGGTTGCAGCAAAGGAACTCCAGAGTGAATCCAAATCGCACTGTAATAAACGCAGAGAAAAAAAAATAACATACATCACGCGCATACTGCTGGGCCGAGCAGCCACGTCTTCACACTTTGTATGGCCTTCAGAATGAGGGAAGTAATTCTATGCTTCATCAATAAGAAAGGTGAAGAGCGCTAAACGCTTTGTGTATGCCGTGTGTCGCTGATCTTTATTTGACTGCAAGGTTCACCAGTTCAATCCTTGTCTGCTTTCTTAAGATAACTCATCGATTTGGCTAATTGCTGAGGGCGATCGCCCTCCTGGAGGCTTTTTTTTTGCTTTGTCTTTTAATGCCGCCTGGCCTTTGGAAAAAGTCCTTAAATCAAGTTCCCTTTAGGAATTAATTTTTGTTTTTCGTTTTTCTTTTTATCCATGTGTTCATTACTTAGCCTGTTCAGGACCTATCCTGACCGCATGGGTTGGAGGCCAGTTCAACACAAGGCCAACCCACTCACACTACAGCGGTCTTCCTATAAAGTCGGCTTTCTGTTGATCGCAAGACCCTAAGACATGTGACAAATGAGAGGAGACCATTCAGTGCAGTGAGCTCCATTGTTTAGCTCATAGCTAAGCTGTCCCAATATCTCCTCCAGATCTTTCTTAATGGTTCAACTCCATGACTTGCTAGTTTGTTTCACATTCCCACAACTCTCTGTGTAAAGAAGTGCTTCCTGACTTTAGTCCTAAATGCACTTCTCCTTGACCTCCACTTCATCCTTAAGTTGAATGAATTCTGCTGGATCTACTTTGCCAATTTCCTGTCATTTTCTAACTCGCTTAATCCAGACAAGGTTTGCAGGGAAGCTGCAGCCTAGCCCAGCGAGCACTGGCTGCAAGGGAAGAACAAACACCGGGCAGGGTGCCAGTCCTTCACTGGTTGAACACCCTCACACCAAACACACCCTAGGAACACCTTAGTGTCACCAATTAGCTTAACCTGCATGTCATTGGACAATGGGAGGAACCCCACGCAGACACGGGGAGAACATGCAAACTCTATGCAGGGAGGACCAGGGATGCGAATCCTAGTCTCCTTACTGCAAGGCAGCAGTGCTACCGCTGCGCCAACTTTATCAACTTTAAAATTTTTGAAGGCGTCATTTAGTCATGTCAGTTAGTTATGATGCACTTGGTTTCTCTCTTCTGCTCGACACTAAACAGGTTTAATTCTCTGAGTCTGTCACAATAGGACTTGTCCTCAAGTCCCATGATGCACTTGGATGCTCAACTCTGCACAAGACTAAACAGGTTTAATTCTCTGAGTCTGTCACAGTGTTACATGTCCTCAAGTCCCATGATGCACTTGGTTGCTCTGCGCTGCTCAACACTAAACAGTTTTAATTCTCTGAGTCCTGAATAGGACTCTTCCTGAAGTCCCAAGATGCACTTGGATGCTGTCCTCTGCTTGAGACTAAACAGATTTAATCCTCTGAACAGTAGGACATGTCCTCAAGTCCCATGATGCACTTGGGTGCACACCTCTGCTCGAGACTAAACAGATTTAATTCTTTGAGTCTGTCACAGTGTTACATGTGCCCAAGTCCCATGATGCACTTGGCTGCTGTCCTCTGCTTGAGACTAAACAGGTTTAATTTTCTGAACAGTAGGACTTGTCCTCAAAGTCCCATGATGCTCTTGGTTGCGCTCCTCTGCACAGCTTCAAGTGCTGCTATGTGTTCCTTGTGCTGGAGTGACCAGAACTGCACACAATACTCCAAATGGTGTCTCACTAATACATTATATAGTTTGAGCATAATGTCCCTTGATTTATATTCCATAGTTTTTACAATACAACCCAACATTTTACTTGCCTTTAAGATGTCTTCCTCACATTGTTTAGTTGAGGATAATGATGCGTCAGCTTAAACTCCTAAATCCTTTCCTGAGTTCATTTCCTGTGGGACAGTGTCTCCCATCTTGTATTTATACTGTCATTGATGTTACTTTTGCTCACGTGTAGACCTTTGCACTTTTCCACATTTAACTGCATTCTCTAAATGTTCACTAAGTTCTGAAGCTTGCCCAGGTCTTTCTGAATTATATTTACTGCCACTCATCCAGTTTTAGTGTCATCTGCAAATTTCACAAGTTTTCTAACTATTCTATGTCATGAATATAAATCAGAAAAAGCAACAATGCAAGGAGAGACTCCGTTGTTGACCTCAACACCACGTGGGGCGTTATGAGCACCAACGAGCCATGGAGTTAAATAACTCATCCCACTAACAACAAGAACTGACTTCTAATTAAGAAAACGGTTGGATTTTTGAGGTTTCCATTATGGCATACGGCTGGGGCCATTGCCCAGCCGGGACACCTCTACGCTGGAAGGACCGGGGGAGGGAGGGAGCATGTCGAGCGCATTTCCTTTCCTGGACTGCTAGGTGTCAGTGTCCCGGGGTTGCAGCCCTGCCTCAGACTCCTGCAGGGCTCCATGGGAGTTGGAGTTTGGTGCAGCCCTGTTGGGTTCTGTGGGCACCACCAGGGGGTGCTGCAGCTGCTGCTGAGCCATTGATTGGAAGTGGACCAACGAGCACCTGGAGCACATCTGGGTAACTTATAAAAGGAGCCAGCAGCCACTACTCTGAGAGCCAGTGGAGTCAGGTGGAAGAAGATGAACATGGGGGAAGGCGTTTCACACGGGAAAAACAAAGAAAATTAAAAATGTGTGTGCTGAACTTGTGTCCTGCGACTGACTGTGTCAGGTTTGGGCAGGAGGAACACCCTCTGCAGGCCACACCATCTTAGCGGGTCATAGAGTATGTTGATTCACTTTGCATTTTGTTTTGGTTTAGCTGATAGTTAATAAAAAAAAAAAAGAAATAAGAGGTCTGAGTCTGAACAAGCAAGTCGATTAAAATTAACCAAAGATAGTTTGTTCATTTAGTAGAAAGTGGCTGGAACAAAAACCTACAACTCCTTCGGCCCTCCAGGACCAGAGCTTTAGACAAACCAGGGGTTGACAGTGATCCTCTCCCTTTCAGGGCAATTGTGAGCCTGTTACGGGACACTACAGAAAATATTTTTTGAACTGACGGATACCTTACATGTAGTCGGCCACCATATTCAACTTTCTCTTCCCATCTCAATCCAGGGGGTTCATCATGCACAGAGTTTTATGACGATTTTGATGTGCCAGTTAATGAATTCATCCACAGAACATAGAAAATTCATCCAACTTTCTGAAAAATCCTAAAGAAGCCTAACTCCAGATAATAAATAAAATGACTCCTTTTATGTTGTGTTAAAAGAGACTAAAGCGTGCGAGGCGGAAAACCTTCACTCTCCAATTGAAGTGCGCACGATTCCTGATCACATTATTTCATCTCTTTCCTTTATTCTGTCATTTATCAAAAGGAATTTTAGACAAGTCCGTGCCGGGAGAGCGGGGCAAAAAAAAAAAAAAAGAAAGAAATTAAGGATTGAGGTAAACAAACCTTGGAGATTGATCAAAGGGTGATCTGCAATGGGGGGACATATGCCAAATGTGCATTAAGACTTTTGCAACTTTGAGATGGTTACAAAAAAAAATTAATGAAGAAGAAGTCAGGGATGAAAAGTGTGTGAGTGTGTGTGTGTGTGTGTTTCCTCTTTCCCCTGTGCTACTTATTAAGCTTTTTTCATGCCTCCCTAGAGAGGATTTCCATTTAATTCACAGGTAGGACTTTCCAGATCTTTTGGCAGAGATCCACCGGAATAGATTAATATGGGAAAATATAAGAAAAAAAAATATTGATTTATCATTTATAACGCTAGAGTGATGTATTGATAGAAAACCTGGAAGGCATCCAGCTCGACAATATGTCTTATAGCCTGGGCTTAAATCGGAATGAGCTCATACTAATTAATGAAGGCAGGACAGCAGGAAAGAAGGATAAGGGACAACACACCAGAAAAATAACAAAAAAAAAAAAAAAAAATGCAGGCGTCCATTCCATTTTTCATCGGTGGGAGGATACGCTGCTCAGTCAGAGTGTGGAAGAAGCATTTCCCTTAAAATCCAAATAGGCTCTTTAAGATGGAAATTCTGAAACATGGAAACGGTGCCAAGGCTTTAGTGTGTCGACATTAACATTTTAAAGCCGTTAGTCATTGCCTCTCGGTGGTAGCCTTGAAGGTCATCTTGAGTGTGCGAACCCTCTTCGTTATCGATGGGAGATTTTAAAGCGTATACATTTGCTTCTTAATGCGCTTTATTCAAATAATATTTTCATGGACCCCCCTCTGCCTTTCAATGATATGAGCAAGTCGTTTTTATATATGTTGCCATTAGGAGATGTCACTTGAAATTGTAATATTTGAATGCCAATTACACTTTGCAGTAAAACACCTTGATATGTTAAACCGTTGACCAATGAATTAACTCTGTACGTTATGTTACTCTGTAATTGATTATAAGCTCTCTATGGCTGAGTGCGGGCGGAGTGGTCGCTCCGAGGCTAGGGATCTGCACTGGCAATCAGAAGATTGCCGGTTCGAATCTCGTAAATGCCAAAAGGGACTCTGCTCTGTTGGGCCCTTGGGCCTAACAATTAACCTGCAATTGCTCCTTCCTGGGTATGACGTTAATCTGCATCCAGCCCTGCATGAAGGCCTGTAGGGAAAAACCTGGGACAATCCAGCCACCATAAAACACCTCACACTGTTCGACTCCATCTGAACTTGTGTGATGCTGAGGTGTCACCTGTTGCATGGCTGGCACTCGGGTCCTAATCTGGGATCCTGAGTTGGTTTGTCATGTGGTGGGTGCGTCATTGCGCCATATCAGCGTCTGCTCCTAACCTCTCACTATGGCTGCCTGCCCCTAAATTGCAGGTATGTATCTCTGAAGTCCGGAGCCTCCAACCTGGAGCTCAGAGTAGGGGTAGTTGACTCCAGCGTCTAGCTGCAGACCTCCAGAGCTCCACCCATTTACACTATGGTTACGGTTAGGGTTGTGGAGGGTTCTGTGACTCAAATAACAGCGACTATCGAGTAAATCGACTCCATGTACGTGCAGCTCCAGGGTACAGAGATAGCCCTAAACTGAGAAAATACAAACTGCAGAGATTGAAAAGTTCTGCTTATTATTGATTAAACTTTCTAAGTATTGTGAACAAAACTATGAGACAAAACAAAAAAGCAATAGAGAGCCAACCAGGTGCCCGTTTATCAAAAGCTAGAGGCTTGGAAATTGAAGAAAGCAGAGTGAGGTGCGCTGCGGCTTGGATATTTGATGCTGAATGTTTGTAGCGATTCTCCGTCTGCCTTTGTCTGGTAGATGTTTCCCTCTTCTGTCCCATCTACTGTACCTTAATGGCATTATAGACACCCCCACTGGGCAAAGTAGTGCACTGAGGCTGCTGTTTTGATAACAAAGCAGAAACATAAAAAGGCATCAGAAACATCATTGGTGGCCGGCCAGTGCCCATACAGCAAGATGGCCCTGCCAATGGAGAGGGAAGGGAAAATCTGATAGCGGAACCAAACGTGTATTTACGGTGCAGACACACACACACTTTTGACTTGCATCCTGACGTATGTACAGACACACACACACACTTTGGACGAGTTAACTCTTGTACTGTATGTATGACACACACCCACATTTTACTTGTGATCTCTGGCACAGTATGTATGGCACACACCCAGTTTTTAATTTTTATTTTCATGCATGGTAATCACACACACACACAAGACCATATCTACCAGGTGATCTCATGTACAGTATATACGGTATACATAACCACATTTCATTTGTTTTCTCATGTACAACTTGTAAGGTCTACAAAACACTTTCGACATCTGTCTTCATGTAAGTGTGGTACACACACCCCCATTTGACTTGTATTGTCAAGTATGTACGGTACACACACACACACCCCTTCCACTGTGATCTCATGCGCACTATGTATGGTAAACATCCCCTTTTTTACTTTTATTTTCATCACAAACACACACACACACACGACCATATCTCTTGTGATCTCATGTACAGTACATACGGTATACATAACTACATTTCACTTGTATTCTCATGTACAGTATTGTAAGGTAAACAAAACATTTTCAACTTGTATCTTTATGTATGTACGGTAAACACATCCACATTTGACTTGCATTCTCAAGTACATATGGTACATACACTGCCACATTTCACTTGTAATCTCATGCACAGTATGCATGGTACACATCCACTTTGCGACTTTTATTTTCATCTATTGTAAATCACACACACACAACACCATACTTGACTTGTGATCTCACGCACAGTATGTATGGTACACAGAACCACATTTCACTTGTATTCTCGTATGTAAAGTATACAAAACACTTTCGAAATCTATCTTCATGTATGTACGGTACACACATTTGGCCTGTGATCTCATGCACAGTACGTATGGTACGCATCTCCTTTCGACTCCATTTATGTATGTTACACATACCTGTATTTTTGACTTGCATTGTCAAGTATATATGGTACACACCTCCCCCCCACCCAATTTGGCCCGTGAACTCATGCGCAGTATGTATGGTACACACGCCCACTTTCTGACTTTTATGCTCACCTATGTATGGCTCTCACACACACACACATATCTGACTTGTGATCCTATGCACAGTATGCACAGCACACGCCCACGTTTTCAGTTATATGTTCCCGTATGTAGGCACACAAACGCACAACATATCTGACTTGTGACCTCATGTGCATCATTTACGGCACACACGCCCACTTTTTCAGTTTTATGCTCACATATGTATGATAGGCACATACACACACACATATCTGACCTGTGATCTCATGCACAGCATGCTCGGCACACACACACGCGCGCGCACGCGCACATATCTGACCTGTCATCTCATGGGCGTGTGTGCCGTAAATGTTGCACACTTTCTGACTTTTATATTCACCAATGGTGCGCACACACGCACCTACCTATTTGACTTGCGACCTCATGTGCAACATTTACAGCACACACCCACTTTCTGACTTTTATGTTCACATACGTATGATAGGCACATACACACACACACACATATCTGACCTGCGATCTCATGCACAGCATGCACGGCACACACACACGCGCGCACGCGCACACATATCTGATCTGTGATCTCGTGCACGGCATGTACGACACACACACACACACACACAGTCGTGCGCGCGCGCACACACATTTCTCTTGTATTCTCGTGTTCGCTCGGTTCACACACCCTTTCGACTTGTAAATGGCATTGAATTCCAGGCGCTGCTAAGTAGCTACAGTAAGTTAACTCACTTTTAATTCGCAGTCAAAGTTTTTTCCGAGTCTTCTGTTCAAAGTCATTTTCAGGCGCCCTTTGAAGTGAGCACCTTGTGCGCAAATCACTTGAGGGGGAACGGCGAGTAGGCAGCAAATGTGCTTACTGGGACAGTCAGCGCCGGGAGATCAGCGGGGCTTTCAGAGGTACACTAAGGAGATTTGAAACATTTGTCTTTTTCTCCTCTTTAATCTTTTCATTTATATTACTAATCACACATTTTTTCCCCTGTAATAATCCAGGTCTTTATTTAACATTTTTTAACAATATTACACCAGCAGCTCCGGCTTTTTTTCACTTGCAGCATAAGCAAGCTCAGCTGTTAATCATCTGGCTATATTCTGGAGCATAAATACAGTACACACATACCTATATATATATATATATATATATATATTTCCCTTGAAAAAGGGGATTTCTATAAGTATTACAGGATACATTCTGTCTATCAGTGAGGAAGGTTAAAAACAGCCCGGGGCTACGTGTGCTCTGCAAACACTGATCTAGCTATGAAACACGTTCAGCATATTAGAGACCACCTTTTGAGGAGGGGAAGAAGCAATTCAGCTAGCGGATTTGATCAAAAGAAAGCATAAAGTCAGTCGCAGAGCAGATGAGCAAAAGCTCTTTAATTCATGCCGGCGTCTATCCCCACTCACATCCACACATGACTTCGGGGGCAATTAGTGTGCGGCTGGATTATAACAGCCGTAATGGAGAGGGACGGGGGCCCCACATTATGTCAACACTTTAATGCGCTGAAACGCATCTCTGAGTCACCGTCGCCTATATTTTAACACCATTATGCACTTTTAAAAAACATCAATTTTACTGATGGTACCGATGCAATCCGTTTTCATTTATTTTAATTTCTTCGCAACCAGTCTTGATTTATAATGGTAAGTGCAAAAGATTTTTTTTTTCCTCCCTTCTTTCATGTTTGTTAAACATGATTATGTTAACGGCGAAAAATGACACCATTTACACTTTGCACATTAAACTCTGAAATGATTTGAAGATCTCTGGAGGTTTCTACAATAAAGGATGGATGAGACGGCGGGCGAAATTCTTTTTCATTTGTTTTATCTCATTTGTTCCGTTTGGTAATGATCATGAAACACATACATAACATCCTGTACTACTGGTGCCAGTCCTTGTAAATACCAGAAAAAAAAAGAAAAGAAAAAAAAAACAAAATCTAATTTTCTTCTGTAGAAAATAATACTCATTTCAAGATAGCTTACTTCAATATTTTAAGATGAAGGCTTCTCTGGATTTTCTATTCATCAGTGTAATAAAAATAAATAAAAATGATATATTTGGAGACTAGTCTCTATTATTCCACTTTGGGCCATTAAACAAGTGCAATTCATTATATCTGTGTGTGTATCTGTGTGTTTAGATGCCACAGGGGCTGGACGGGCATCCCGGCCAGAGGACAGAATGGTTCCTTACCCCAGACAGGAGGCTCCTAACAGGCAGATGGGCATCACGGCCGGGAAGGAGAAAGAGATCAGACCAAAAAGAGATGGACGGGCAGCTCATTGAAAAAATAAAAAAGCCCCCCAGCCGCATCTTTCCTTTTCAATAGGCTGCCCATCCATCTCTTCCAGTCCTTCCTTCTGGGTCTAATCCATTTATCCTCCCCGGCCGGGATGCCCATCTGCCAGTTAGGAGCCTCCCATCCAGGTAAGGAACCATCCCCTCTTCTGGCTGGGATTCTCGTTCAGCCCCTGTGACATCTACAGTGTATCTTTAGAATAAGAGCAGGTGCTGCCCTCATTGCAATTCTTCACAGCCACAATGACACCAAGAAGGCCAACAGGGCATTTATAGTGCTTTTAGAAACTATTCAGACCTCTTCACTTTGTTCTCCTCTTCTTAAACTGCAGTCCTGAGTTAAAATCATTTCAATTCATTGTTTCCCTCATCAAACATCACTCAATACCCCAGAATGACAAATTGAAACAAGACCTTCTTGGCTCAAAAAATAAACTGAAATATCTCCTTGACACAAGTATTCGGACCCTTTACTTGGTACTCAGTTGAAACCCCCTTGGCAGTGATTCCAGCCTGGAGATTTCTCAGGTCTGACCCTGGGCTGGGATGGGAGCTGAGGCATTGGGCATTACACACTCCTCTTCATGCAAGAAACCCACCAAGGACCATTAGAATTTGGTAAATAACTCCTGGAAAGACAAAGTCTTTCTCTTTCTCCCACTGCCATTTTCCACCCAAGGAGGAGGCCACACCATCCTTGTCACCATTCAAAGGCTATGAAGCAGCAAAGACCAAGCAGGACTGGAGACTAATCAACATAATAAGACAGAGAGCCACCTGGTAGCCTATTATCAGGTTATATTATTTTACCCAACACTCATTTTACTCTGCTTATTCACATTATGGCCATAATTAGAAACTTGTAAGTTATTTCATGCATGAATACATCTGTAACTTTCTCTCCTGCATGTTCAGGTATTCTGTTTAATTGCCTGGAGTTACAGATGTACAGTAGAAGAAAAGGGCAAATGTTTGGACATGTGCATAGGAGAGATGCTGGGTATATTGGGTGAAGGGTGCTAAGGATAGAGCTGCCAGGTAAGGGGAAGAGAGGAAGGCTTGAGAGAAGGTTTATGGATGTGGTGAGGGAGGACATGTAAGTGATGACTGTGACAAAGCAAGATGATGAGGACAGGAAGATATGGAAGAAGATGATCTGCTATGGTGACCCCTAACGGGAGCAGCCAAAAGAAGAAGAAGAAGAAGAAGTTGCACTACATTAGCTGCCAATCCTAACAGCATGATGAGAGTATGAGATTTGGGGTATCCTGGTAAGGTCTACCTAATAAAGGGTCTAAAAGGGAAAATAGGGTGTGAAGGGTGTTCACGGTTGTTGTCTGGCCGGGAAGCCAGTGGGATAGAAGAACCAGGGAGTAGAGAGAGCACCTGTAAGGCGTTACCACCCCTGGGATACTGGAGGACCACGGGTTCCTCCAGCCACAGACTGGGAGTGAGACTTTCACGCAGCCCTGTTGGTTCCTATGGGGGCCGCCAGGGGGGAGTTGATTCCAGGTGACACTTCCAGGATCCATTTAAAGCCACTGCTAATGGGAAGCGAGAGTCAGGAGGAAGAGGACAGAGTTTGCCAGAGAGGGAGTGGAGGTGGAAAGTGGCAGAAAGATAACCTGTTGTGTGTTGAACTGTAATTTGGATTGGCACTCGTAACAGTGAGAAGTGGAGTAGGGTGATTCCCACGAGGAAGAGAAATAAAATCATGTGCTGTGTGGTAAAATCCTGCGTCTCTGCCTGTCTGTGTCGGCTTAGGGTGGCTCTATGCACCCCTGGTTTCCATAAGGGTCACCCCAAGAGTCCACCACAACAAAAATCCCACCGTAAAGAACACGGCGAGAGCCACACAGAGACCACAAAATGGTGGGGAATCACAAAACAACAAAAGGTGTCACCAGAATAACAACATTCTAAAAATGAAACAGGAATATCGAAAGCCTGATTCATTAAACGACTGACAGTTGTCCTGTCTGGTTAGAGTGTGTGCTGCATGAAAATAAATCCTAACACATGGGGCTGAAGGTTTATAAAGCCTCAGATCCACCGACACCACAGTGCCCTCTTGTAGCCCATAAGACCACAGAAGACAGGACTCCTGACAAACAAATGAAGGGCAGAGGAGGATCTTCCAATGACGCGTTTAGAGTCCTGCTTATTATTTACTCTTTTTATTCCAGAAGTAACTCTTTAACCCAGGTCCGCACCTAGGAAATTCTGGGCCCCAGGCAGCTGACAGAGTTCGGGCCCCTTTCGTGTTTCAAATATGTGCATTAATAATGGACCTTTCGAGAAAAAAAAAAAAAACTCCAAAAAGGGCAGGCCCCTATCTAGCTTGGACCCCTGACAAGTGTCATGGTTGTCCCTCCCCCCAGGTGCGGGCCTGTTTAACCATATTTTATCAAATAAAAAGTTCATTTTGTATGCTTTAGTCCATGACTTGGATATCTGACATATGGATGATGCAACACGAGTAATGTGAGGTTTTTCATTTGCCGTTGCCCAACATTTGTCACTATTGGGTCCTGTTCTATCAGAAATGTTGTTACGTCCCTTCTCCATGAAAACATGACATTCAAAATTTTTCTCCAGCCAATAAAAAACACAAATTACATGGGCTAAGTAGCATATAAAAATAGCATTTTTGGCTAGAGGATCCTTTTACAAGTGACACGTGGTCCTGATTGCCTGCTCTCCCGTTTGTGACACCTTATTGGACTGCCAGGGTGCAGGGTCCCTCATGGGTGGCACTGCTCTTCCTCCTACGGGTATGACTGAGCCCTGTTCCCATGGCTTGCCACCCTGGTCCCCGTCATTGTGCCTTGACAGATGGGCCATCAATGACACAATGTATGTATGAAAGCAAGAAAAAAAGAAAGAAAGATTCATTTTGAAGTGTTCATCTCTTTTTTTAATACTACTTTTTTAAGATGCTTGCAAATGGGCCATGTATCTAAAATTAGGCACAATTAAGGGCTGTTGGGAAAACTAGAAATAGAACAGAATTTAGAAAAAAATGGATAATCTTCTTCAGTATCTGCCTGTATGTGAAGACAACGACCGTAAATGGCAACAAAAAGAGAAGCATAGGAATACCTCAAAGTGTGGGGTGGAGAAAAAAAAATTAAAAAAATCAAAACAAATAGACAAGTGAGACCAGCAGCCACAGAGTATAACACATACTGTGATCATGGCACGGCTGGACCCTTCACAGCTTCACCACCTCCGGGACATGGCAGTAGAGTCTGCTTTTGGCCGTTAATACTGTTGGCATTTATTACGTCCTGTGGCAAAACATTAGCTGCACCTGAGAGTCAGGCAACAAAGAAAATCGACAAGGAGTTTCTCAGCATAGCCAGGCGCCTTTAACCTACTGTTGTAACATGACGGTAAGATTGTTGGGCTACGTAATCCAGGCACTGACAGTGGCGGTATGTCGCATGTTGATTAGCACATGCAAGTAAGAATGTCTGGACTCTGAAAACACATGAAGAAGGATAGATAGATAGATAGATAGATAGATAGATAGATAGATAGATAGATTTGTTTTTAGTTTTTCTATATTCAGTAAAATAACAAAACATTACAAAAAACTCTACTTATTCACTTAAAGTACCATCATTACAACTTAAAAAGAAAATGCTTTTCTAACACTAATTACAGGTGCCGGTCATAAAATTAGAATATCATGACAAAGTTGATTTATTTCAGTAATTCCATTCAAAAAGTGAAACGTGTATAATAGATTCATTCATTACACACAGACTGATGTATTTCAAATGTTTATTTCTTTTAATTTTGATGATTATAACTGACCACTAATGAAAGTCCCCAATTCAGTATCTCGGAAAATTAGAATATTGTGAAAAGGTTGAAGACACCTGGTGCCACACTCTAATCAGCTAATTAACTCAAAACACCTGCAAAATCCTTTAAATGGTCTCTCAGTCGAGTTCTGTAGGCTACACAATCATGGGGAAGACTGCTGACTTGACAGTTGTCCAAAAGACGACCATTGACACCTTGCACAAGGAGGGCAAGACACAAAAGGTCATTGCTAAAGAGGCTGGCTGTTCACAGAGCTCTGTGTCCAAGCACATTAATAAAGAGGCGAAGGGAAGGACAAGATGTGGTAGAAAAAAGTGTACAAGCAATAGGGATAACTGCTTGTACCCTGGAGAGGATTGTGAAACAAAACCCATTCAAAACTGTGGGGGAGATTCACAAAGAGTGGACTGCAGCTGGAGTCAGTGCTTCAAGAACCACCACGCACAGACGTATGCCAGACATGGGTTTCAGAGGTCACATTCCTTGTGTCAAGCCACTCTTGAACAAGAGACAGCGTCAGAAGCGTCTCGCCTAGGCTAAAGACAAAACTGCTGCTGAGTGGTCCAAAGTTATGTTCTCTGATGAAAGTAAATTGTGCATTTCCTTTGGAAATCAAGGTCCCCGAGTCTGGAGGAAGAGAGGAGAGGCACAGAATCCACATTGCTTGAGGTCCAGTGTGAAGTTTCCACAGTCAGTGATGGTTTGGGGTGCCGTGTCATCTGCTGGTGTTGGTCCATTGTGTTTTCTGAGGTCCAAGTTCAACGCAGCCGTCTACCAGGAAGTTTTAGAGCACTTCATGCTTCCTGCTGCTGACGAATTTTATGGAGATGCAGATTTCATTTTCCAAAGGACCTGACACCTGCACAAAGTGCGAAAACTACCAGTGCCTGGTTTAAGGACCATGGTATCCCTGTTCTTGATTGGCCAGCAAACTCGCCTGACCTTAACCACATAGAAAATCTATGGGGTATTGTGAAGAGGAAGATACAATACGCCAGACCCAACAATTCAGAAGAGCTGAAGGCCACTATCAGAGCAACATGGGCTCTCATAACACCTGAGTAGTGCCACAGACTGATCGACTCCATGCCACGCCGCATTGCTGCAGTAATCCAGGCCAAAGGAGCCCCAACTAAATA
This sequence comes from Polypterus bichir lapradei, assembly GCA_026402145.1. Lineage (NCBI taxonomy): Eukaryota > Metazoa > Chordata > Cladistia > Polypteriformes > Polypteridae > Polypterus > Polypterus bichir. Next base: position 16,503,929 of record JANRMT010062861.1, on the reverse strand, counting down.
TTGAGTGCTGTACATGCTCATACTTTTCATGTTCATACCTTTCAGTTGGCCAACATTTCTAAAAATCCTTTTTTTGCATTGGTCTTAATTGATATTCTAATTTTCCGAGATACTGAATTTGGGACTTTCATTAGTTGTCAGTTATAATCATCAAAATTAAAAGAAATAAACATTTGGAATACATCTGTCTGTGTGTAATGAATGAATCTAATATACAAGTTTCACTTTTTGAATGGAATTACTGAAATAAATCAACTTTGTCATGATATTCTAATTTTATGACCGGCACCTGTATGTATCTGTTCACATTTTTCCCTTTCTTGAAATAAATTCTCGTACACATATTATTAAATACAAAGCTTAAAGCATCACCACCACTACTGCCCACCACACACCTCTTACTCCACATAGAGATTCAAACAACCATTTGAAACACTCAAGTCTATCTATCTATCTATCTATCTATCTATCTATCTATCTATCTATCT
>JANRMT010062861.1:16491618-16503041 GCA_026402145.1 Polypterus bichir lapradei | reverse complement strand
AGATAGATATGGAAGGCACTATATAATAGATAGATAGATAGATAGATAGATAGATAGATAGATAGATAGATAGATAGATAGATAGATAGATAGATAGATAGAACATTATCTATCTATCTACAGTATAGAACAAGTAAAATAAAACATATAAATAAAACACTACTCTTCATGTGCATTATTTTTTCTTTAAATGTCACACGTGGTTAAACATTTTTCCTGCATGACAAATATTTTCAGGTAAGGAAGACTGAAGTTTCAAGGTCAGGTTGTTCTACTCACTGATCATGGTGGGCAGTTACATGTTGATTAGCAGAGGAAAGAGTGAATTTCCTACGGACTCCGTGCATGTCACAGTAATGACCCTGTCTGTCTGTCTATTTATCTGTCTATAATATAGTGACTTTCTTATCTATTTATCTATCTCTGATATTTTTATTGTCTTTGCATTAAGTGAACCCACAATTTCAGGCTCATGGGGGGCTTGGAGCGGTCCAGTCATATTATTTGTTTAATCCTTTAACAATCCGACCTCACAGTTCAGGGATCTCAGCCCCAAACCTTCCAGTGTGGTCCGCATGTGTCCATAAATTCAGCTGTCAGGGTCTCGACCTTTGACCTAGCAGCAGCAGCCTGTAATAATTCACTGGCCCAGTATCATAAAGCATTTGTTCATTTTTATTATTCCATTGATTTCTGACTGACCCCAGTCCCACAGATTGAAGTCGTATATCTCCTCTGATATGAATTGATATTTTCCATTAATTACACATTATGAACTTTTTTATTACTTCATTTAACAATGGACATTCAGCCAAAAAGGTTCAGTTTTAAAATGATGAAAGATATTAAATTGCCCAGTAATTCCAATTAACGGTGAGGTCTGCCTTGTTCAGTCAGATTCAGTGATCAGACCCCGTCAGTTTTTGATTATCAGTTTAGATATCAATTAAATTTCCATGGGCTGACCTCAGTGAACCTCCCAACTTGCGAGACCTCCAGTGTAAAAACAATTGTGCCTTGTCTTCATTGTGCCTGTGAGTGGTCTTACCCTGAAAGGCACTATATGAACACCTTTGGCTTACTGTACAGTTTTCAGGTGTCCTTTGCCCTGCTGGCTCCCACAATGTAGAAATATGAAAGAGTACACCAAACGTGACCAGTGAAAGGCACTATAAAAACACACACAGCCTTTCAGGCCCTGCCACCAATTCGCTATGCAAGTAGAAGTAAGCGACTTCAAATCTGAGGATTCCGATAATAAAAAAATGGAAACAACTGCAATTTTATATCAAAGTTGTCGTTTCTATAAATGAAAGTGATGTAAATCTTTTTTAATAATCAGTTCCCTGTATATTCCGTTAAATAGGACATTCATTTTTAAAGTTTAAGGCCAAAATGCTGCATATTCAGTTTATTATTTAATATGCAGTCATATTTACAATGCATTACAAAACAAAAATAAAATTTAAATTGTGTTAATGCAGCCTTGCACTGGAAAAAGCGGTTTCATAAACTGAATGGATGGATAATTTCATTTATTTAATGTACTTGTGGAAGCTGGAGTTATAGGCCTGTTAGGCCATTTGTCCCGTAATCACTTCATGGCAATCATCGTATTTATAATAAAAGAGAAGAAGGGAAGGACAACTCGACATTAGTAATTCCTGAGGGCAGAGAAATGCCCGTCTAGTGGTCATTAAGCAGCCAGTGACCTCAGTAGACTGCAGGGTGTGTTTTGCAGTTGGAGGGTCGGTAGGCTGCTGTAACGGGGGGTCTGCTCTCATCCTTCTTGGCGTCTCTCTTCTGACTTTTTTTTCTGGATTGCATCAGGTTTCCTTTAGGGGACCTTTAGTTTTCTCGAGTTGGGTGAACTGGTCGGTTTAAGATGCCTGCATATGACCCGGCCTGCCATGGATTAGTGCTGCTTCCTGCCCTGTGTCCGATGATGTCCCCCATGAATGTAAATTGGATGAAGAATCTTATCACAGAGTGGAGTCAAAAAGTATTCGGACACCCTTTCACCTTTATTTTTTTTCATACTTTGTGATGTTCCAGCCTCGTGCTAAAATCATTACATTTATTTTCTTTTCCTTCATCAAACAACACTTCAATACCCCAGACAGGCAAAGTGAAAACAGGATTTGAAGAAATGTCTGAAAATGAAATCAAAATTTCTTTAAAAAACTGTCAGCTATAGGTCCCTTTACCTGAGGAAACCTTACTGGCCACAATGGATGTTGAGGAACTTTACACAAATATCCAGTAGCATAGCTGGAGTTCGTGCCTCTCAGTGTGGGGCGGTGCTTCAATTTGCCACCCTCCAACATATTTGAATATGTTAACCTATTTAAATAAAAAATTAAAATGACGTATAGAGAAAAATTCAGATACATTTTGCATAGATTTATTCATATATAGAGAAACAGCAATAATTTTCCACATATAATCTATAATAATAAAAGGCAAAGCCCTCACTCACTCACTGACTGACTGACTGACTGACTGACTGACTGACTGACTCATCACTAATTCTCCAACTTCCCATGTAGGTAGAAAGCTGAAATTTGGCAGGCTCATTCCTTACAGCTTACTTACAAAAGTTAAGCAGGTTTCATTTCGAAATTCTACACGTAACGGTCATAACGGTCGATAACGGTCGACAACGTCCGCCATGTTGAACTTTCTCATTTATGGCCCCATCTTCACGAAATTTGGTAGGCGGCTTCCCTGCACTAACCGAAACCGATGTATGTACTTATTTCGATGGTATGACGCCACTGTCGGCCGCCATATTGAACTTTCCAACGTCACCAATTTTCAAACTTCCCGTGTAGGTAGAAGGCTGACCCCATCTTCACGAAATTTGGTAGGTGACTTCCCTGCGCTAACCGAAACCGATGTACGTACTTATTTCGATGGTATGACGCCACTGTTGGCCGCCATATTGAATTTTCCAAACGTCACTAATTCTCCAACTTCCCGTGTAGGTAGAAGGCTGAAATTTGGTAGGCCCATTCCTTACAGCTTACTTACAAAAGTTAAGCAGGTTTCATTTCGAAATTCTACGCGTAACGGTCATAACGATCAACAACGTCCGCCATATTGAACTTTCTTATTCATGGCCCCATCTTCACGAAATTTGGTAGGTTGCTTCCCTGAGCTAACCAAAACCAATGTACGTACTTATTTCGGTGGTATGATGCCACTGTCAGCCACCATATTGAATTTTCCAACATCACTAATTCTCCAACTTCCCGTATAGGTAGAAGGCTGAAATTTGGCAGGCTCATTCCTTACAGCTTACTTACAAAAGTTAAGCAGGTTTCATTTCGAAATTCTACGCATAACGGTCATAACGTTCAACAACGTCCGCCATGTTGAACTTTCTTATTTATGGCCCCATCTTCTCGAAATTTGGTAGGCGGCTTCCCTGCACTAACCGAAACCAATGTACGTACTTATTTCAGTGGTATGATGCCACTGTCGGCCGCCATATTGAACTTTTCAACAGTCTTTGTTACTTATGGGCCCATCTTCAAGAAATTTGGTACACGGGTTCCCAACGCTAACTGAATCCTACTTACGTACATATATACGTCCATAGCCTGCAGCTTGGTCACCATGTGTGGCGGCGTTGGGTCCCCCATCCCAACGCCTCCCACGTTGTTGGCTGCCTGCCTATATAAGGCCGTCCATCGCTCCAGTCTCTACATTCCCTTCCTTGCTTCGCCACGGGATTCACGTCTCCCTGCTGATAACTACAGCCTTTTTGTTTAATCCACGGCTTCTCCGCTGTTTTATTGTTTGTTTATTACAATTATAGTTATTGTATAGGTATTTTACACTTACTTTACGTTACTCAGGTACCCATTTCCTTCATCATTCCAACCCCCATTACCATGTCTATCGAGGTAATCACCATCGATCAAAGAACTGTCACTTACCGAGTGGTTTCCTTGCCCGGAGATGGCACCTACCTTTTCCATTCTCTGTGTTACATATTGCACGGCCATATCAGGCTCACTCTTGATATCCGGAAGAACATTGTGTCTTATGTATTGAATGACTGGGACAGGTTCAAGGTGTGGACTGATGACGGTACAGGAGATAATTATACTACACAGGAGCACTAGAAGAGTGAAATGCTTAAGCCCTTCACCTATGGTTCTGCATGTGAGTTGATGGCTGCCGCTGAATTGTTCGGTTGGTGCTTTCAAGTGTACCGAAATGGTCAAATATTTTACACCTTTCGACAACCGCCAATGCCTCTTAAACATCTTACATTCACAGGTGACGATTTCAGTAGTGGACACTTTGATGTTTATGAATGTTTAAACTCTCAAAAGCTGGATGTGAAGTAATGGATGAAACCGGTTGTAAGCTTACAACGCTTGACAGATGCCGAATGTCACTTCAACACAAGTCCTGCAAATACTGTCGTAATTGAAACAAACCATGAACCTCAAACTGATTATGACAGCAGCAATCCAAGCTGTGAGATTTGAGACAAGATTACTGTTCACATGGCCAACTGTAAGTTGCATGCTCAAGAGTAAGCTCAGCGCACAGCTTGGTCATATTACAACCGGAGGGCCGAACTGACAACGTGGTATACAAAGAGATCCTTAACAAATAATTATTGGCATATTTTCCCTCAGTTTAAAAAAGTTAAATTTTCTTCTTAATAAAAATTTTAATGCAGTACTTCGCCGCTGCGAAGCGCGGGTATTTTGCTAGTTATTTATAAGCACCAACTAGACAAGAATATAATATAGACGCACTGATAAGCCGTGTTCTAATTATTTGTTTAACTAGGCGGCTTTGCCCCCTGCTCATTTCGCTCGCCAACCCCCCCCCACCCCCCGCCTCTGCCTCTCGAAAGCATGCCAAGGAGACGTGGTCGCTCCTCCAACACCCCCTCTTAAACGGTGATACAATGGGAAACAAATACAGCTTTTTTTTTACCTCCTCTTTGCTCGATTAGCTGCTGGCTTGCTGCTGCTGCCGTGCCGCATGATCTGCATCTTGCGCGGTGCACTTCTGTCATATCAATTACGTCCATATATTCGATCTCTTTTCGCTTTTACCTTTTTGTCAATTTTGATTCCGTGTTTGGAATTACATTGTGACAACGCAACAAATATATAAACTGCCTGTGAGTGTAAATCATTTCTTTCTCCCTACAAGAAATGTGTCTGACAATAGCATTCACACAAATGAGAAATGATTTCTCTGGCGGGATTTCACATTCAACAAACAACCAATCTTTTAATTCTCGCAGATACGCCTCTTCTTTGGGAAGAAACACTACTTTTTTTTTCCCTGATGGCAACACGAATTAGACGATCTACAAGTTTCCGACTTAAAGTTTAAATCTGAACGATATATTCGATCTCTTTTCACTGTTGCGTTATTTCACTGAGCCGGACCTACCTGAAAAGTAACAGCTTCCAGTTTAAATCCAAACAATATATTCAATCTCTTTTCCCGGTTCCATTATTTAACTGAGTAAGAATTTCCGCTTGTTTCTGCTAATGCAATCTTTACTATCCTTTTTTTTGAGAATTTTGAATTTTCGCACTTTCATAATCTCTAACCTGCTCTGCATGTGTATTGTGCCAACGTTTTTGAAATCTTTTAATTCTCACGGATACGCCTCTTCATTGGGAAGAAACACTAATCTTTTTTTCCCTGATGGCAACACGAATTAGACGATCTACAAGTCTCCGACTTAAAGTTTAAATCTGAACGATATATTCGATCTCTTTTCACTGTTGCGTTATTTCACTGAGCCGGACCTACCTGAAAAGTAACAGCTTCCACCCTAAGCATATGCGGTGATCCATTATTTTCAGCCAAGCAATACGATACAACTGTATTTGCTCAATACAGTACAATACAATACAATTTATTTTTGTACCGCCCAAAATCACACAAGAAGTGCCGCAAAGGACGTTAACAGGCCCTGCCTCTTGACAGCCTCCCAGCTTTGAATCTCTAAGAAGACAAGAAAAAAAATGGAGGAAACCTTGGGAAAGGCAGTTCAAAGAGAGACCCCTTTCCAGGTAGTCTGGGCGTGCAGTAGGTGTCAAAGAGAAAGGGGGTCAATACCAGAGGTGGGTAGTAACGAGTTACTGTACATTTACTTCGTTCCATTTACTTGTGTAACCTTTTTAAAAAATTGTACTTCTAGTTTTACTGCACCATACTTTTTACTTTTACTTGAGTACATTTGTGAAGACGGTGGCGCAGTTGGTAGCGCTACTGCCTCGCAGTTAGGGGACCCGGGTTTGCTTCCTGGGTCCTCCCTGCGTGGAGTTTGCATGTTCTCCCCATGTCTGCATGGGTTTCCTCCCACAGTCCAAAGACATACAGGTTAGGTGCATTGGCGATCCTAAATTGTCCCTAGTGTGTTGGTGTATGTGTGCACATCCTGTGGTGGGCTGACGCCCTGCCTAGGATTTGCTTCCTGCCTTGGATTGGCTCCAACAGACCCCCGTGACCCTTTAGTTAGGATATAGCGGGATGGGTGGATGGACATTTGTGAAGAAGAAACGCTACTCTTACTCCGCTACTTTGGGCAACACTTGACTCGTTACTTTTTTCCACTTACACATTAGATACGATATATTTTTGCCAGAGATAAGTCAGACGTAGCAACGTAGCAATAATCACATGACCCCATTTCACCAATCAGACTTAGCCATGCAGTCAGGTGACCACACGCAAACTTCCTGCATCTGCAGCCTGTGAGAGACTTTTTAGTCATGCAGGGCTCCTGTTCACTTTTAAACGGTCACAGCTTCACTGCAAGAACCCTGAGAGCCAACTCCTGCTGATGCTTAACAATCACTTCACTGAGTGAAGAACAAGCACGTTTTAACCAAACACCCACAGACACAGACAGTCAAGGTAAAGTGTGACTTCTTGTACGTGCACAAGCTGCCTTGTTCTAATGTTATTTTCTATCAGCTGTGCTATTTGGAGGGCAAGTGAATATACAGTATTATACTGTCAGTGTACAGTATATCTTGTTACTGTAAGTAGTTTGCACTGCTCAAACATACATGTTACCTTATGTAGGTATTGGCTTCAAAAGCTTTGTTGTCAAAAACTGAGATTTGCAACTTTGTGTTATTTGTGCATCTTTATTTTGTAAAGATGTTATTTATTTTTACTCATTTTTTATTTTATTATTTGGTAATAGCAGAATTTGCACATTATTTTATATTTTTGTCTGTCTTATTACAACATTTCTAAAAAATAAATAATTTATTATGTTCAATCAGTTACTCAGTACTTGAGTAGTCTTTTCACCAAATACTTTTTTACTCTTACTTGAGTAATTTTTTGGATGACTACTTTTTACTTCTACTTAAGTAATATTATTTTGAAGTAATGCTACTCTTACTTGAGTACAATTTTTGGCTACTCTAACCACCTCTGGTCAATACAACACAATACACAGAACAGAACACAAGTAATCCCCAATACAATATAACAGTAAAATAAGTACAAAGCAGAATTTAACAGTAGATGATATCACATAATGTGATTTTTCTCAGACGCGACAGACTGGGATAAACAACTGCAGGAGCTTAGACAAGATTTCATCAAACAAGGTTATACCCCCAAAACAACAGGCACTCAAATAAGAAGAGCTACTGCCATACCCAGAGAAAACCTTCTGGAATATAAAAACAAAGACAACAAGAACAGCATCCCCCTTGTTGTCACTTACAACCCACATCTTGAAGCACTTCGAAATATTATAAAAGAACTTCAGCCAATGCTACACAATGACGAAATGCTGAAAAAACTCTTTCCGGAATCTCTCCTCCTGGCATACAGACCAAACCTGCAGCAACTAAATGTCCAAAGCTCCCTAAGTGAACCAACAGAAAATGGGCACAACTCCCTGCCTATAGAAAAGATGTAAAACGTGCTCACATTTAAAATATACTGTAGACCGTGGAGTTATACCCCACTGCCGACTAGAACATCACATAAAGGGATCATTTTCCTTCAGATCATCTAATGTGGTCTACCTCATTCTCTGCATGAAATGTCCTGACTCTGCACTCCCTGTGGGAGTAACTGGACAAACACTCCATCAGAAAATGAATTCACACAGGTGCCACGTTAAGCAGATGTTCCTGTAGCAGCCCACTTCAACAGCCATTGACACTGTGAGAGGGTCTTTAAAGTCACAGGGTTTATGAGCATCTTCAGAACACAGCAAGAGACAAAAGAATGGGAAGTTAAAGTCATGCTAACATTGAACATATTATAACATGGTGTAAATAGAGACATGAGTCTTATGGCTAGATATAAGGATTGTTTGCATCTCTCGGACTGACACAGACAACCTGTCTACAGTGCAATTGAGCACCAGGCTACAAGGAAGTGAAATGAACTCTGGTGGCAAGGCTGGAAGCCACCATGAACAGACTGCCATATGCTCATCCAGCATCCATCGACCTTCTAAACTTGACAGCGATAGATAGATAGATAGATAGATAGATAGATAGATATTTTTTATTTTTAAAATGACCTTTATTGTGAACATAAAAAGAAAAACATTAACAATATACACAGTCAAATGACAAACAAACCCAATATTCAGAATAAAACAAAAAGCCATATATCAGACTACCACTACTCCCCCTTTACACTCCTCCTACTCCGCACATTAATAAGAAAATCAAAAAATTAACAATTCATTATAACCCAAAGACCACCACTATTACCCCTTTACACTCCTCCTACTCCGCACATTAATAAGAAAATCAAAAAATTAACAATTCATTATAACCCAAAGACCACCACTACTCCCCCTTTACACTCCTCCTACTCTGCACATAAATAATATAATCAAAAAGTTAACAATTCGTTATAATACAAAGACCACCACTAATCCCCCTTTTCACTCCTCCTACTCCGCACATTAATAAGAACATGTTGTTGATGCTCACCAATACTTTTCATTCCCAGTTGAGCACCAGTTCACCCCCTCCACAGCACATAGTACCTGTCGTGTCCCCCACATGTCGTTGAACATTTCTAAATTGTTTGTTAGCTTGTGGTACATAAATTCGAGTTTCAGTCGACTTTTAATTAAAACTTTGAAGAGCAGAAGAACATCGGTTCCCATGATGTTTTTGTCTTTATTGCTCTTTGTTTTTAAGATTGCCAATTTGGCCTGTCCTAGGAGGAAATTCCCAGTCTTTCACCTCTTTATTCACTGTGAATGGCTAAGGCCGTTGTTCATGTTCTTAGAAGTTCTTCTTAGTGGTTTTGGGTTTTGAGTTATCAAAAATTTGCTTTGTCTTTGGAATTAAATATAATTAAAAAAATAGATAGATAGATAGATAGATAGATGTATTATATTGATGGATATCAATCATGTCACCTTATCTTTGCCCAGTTTCATTTTTTACAGTCTTTTTTAACTCAAGATTCACTCCACTAGGCTTTATAAGAGTTTTGTTATTTTAACACACTCATTTCGGCCACAGTGAGCGCTCAGAGTCACCTGGCTGAAGTGTTTCTGCTGTGCCAGGCTTCAACTCAGTGAAAACACAGTCTGAGAGAAGTAACTCCACACAATGGTCGGCTCATAAAGAGAACCTTGGACTTTTCCTTTGCTGTCCTCATTGACTTGGGTGAAGACAAAAATGAATGGTTAAAACGAAAGAGTGAGAACTAAACTCAGACAGCAGCACACAGACCACTCCATTTCATTACACAGGCCACGGGCAGTTCTACCATCAGGGTGCTCTGAGTTGCAAGCACAGGGTCCTGTGAAAGCAAGGAGCCTTTTCCCCACTCACAATACCCAGCCCACCCTTCATCACGCAACAATCGCCAAGGGAGACTACCAATTGGCTTGATGTAACGATCAGGTGTGCATGTCCTGAAATGAGCAAGGAAGACCCCAAAAACTTCTGTTTCCTGCTTACTCTACTCTCCACTGGAGACGAGTCTCTGTGTGCGTTAAATGGCAGGGGGTCCCATGCTGCCCTGCTAACTCCTTGCTCTATTCATTAAATCAGCCAGGGGCCTGAGGGGGTCTTGATTAGGTCTCGGCATCGGCTGTCTTTCAAAGATACACTCAGTGAACAACATGGCAGTTGCCTCCTTACACACCACAGTGTTTAGGGCGCACAGATTCTGACTTGGGGGAGCTGAGACTGTTGGCTTTGCGGTTTTACAGGGTTGTACACCATTGTGTTTCAACTCCTCATACACATAACAACTCTAAAGAAAAAAAAAGAACAAATTGCATGTCACTCATATAATAAGGTACTTTATTACTTGTACACTTTAAACAGCAGCGTTTGCACTTGCTGGGGCGTACTGCTCTGTCACTTCGCTATCGACACCCACTTTGACACGGCTTGCACATATGATAACTAAACTGAATTAGAAAGCAGTTTGAATGCTTCATGAAAAAGCAAAAAGTCATTTACAGATTGCTATCTCATAATTTACTATCTGACGTAGGCGCGGAGCTGCATTATATGCGTATTCAATCGTTTTTACAATGGGCAGACATACAGTACTTCGTAAATGATGTGAAAATATTAGTGTGGAAGGAGATTGCTTTTGTTTAAAAACTTTGTTTTTAAATGAAGACAAAGAAGTGTGTTTGTAGCCTGAGGCAGCTGACATCAGAAATGAGATGATAGAAGAAAATGCTTGTTAGGACGTCGCACATTTCATTATTGTCATGCACTTTCTGGTTATTCCTATATGCTGATGGCTTTTGGTGCAGCCTTCAAATTAACCAGGGCCCGATCCCCGTCGATAATGACACCCAGGACTTGCAGATCAGGACGTGTTACTCCGACGTCTCGGCGTTTAATGGAGAAATGCAGTAACGCCCAATTAGGGGTTTCTTTTCCTTTGGTAAGGATTTTAACAAAGACCTCAGGGTGTTTTCTTTGAAAAGAATTTGCTGTCTGTTCCTTTCAATCTGTTTATTGTAAAGGCAGCCACATGATGACAAGCACAATGCGGCAGATGGGATGTTTTGGTAACACTGTCATATACGGCAGTGCGTTAATTGTCATTTTGAAGGAAAATTATTTAAAAGCCATTAAGAGAGGAAACTGTTAACAAGAACATGAATTTTTAAAATGAGAAGGAAATTTATAAAGAGCATAAAGTGAGTTCTGTGTGCTTAAAGCTATGTCAACAAAACATTTATATGCTTCTGTAGACGCCGACCAGAGTGGCGGGACACAAATTCTTAGCATTCTAAATTTCTTAATGACTTCTCTTTGAATAGAAATAAAAAAAAAAAACTAACAGGAAATCAGTCTCTGGTTTAGACATTGGTTACAATCGCGCTTGACTACTCCTGGTAGTAATGATAGATAGATAGATAGATAGATAGATAGATAGATAGATAGATAGAT
>JANRMT010062861.1:16438025-16454574 GCA_026402145.1 Polypterus bichir lapradei | reverse complement strand
GATGCACTTGGTTTCTCTCTTCTGCTCGACACTAAACAGGTTTAATTCTCTGACTCTGTCACAGTAGGACATGTCCTCAAGTCCCATGATGCACTTGGTTTCTCTCTTCTGCTCGACACTAAACAGGTTTAATTTTCTGAGTCTGTCACAATAGGACTCGTTCTCAAGTCCCATGATGCACTTGGTTGCTCTCCTCTGCTCAGCTCAAGTGCTGCTATGTGTCACACACGTGCGATTAGGAGGGAGCTAAACGGACCAAATAGAGGTAATTACCTGCCAGGCCAGGGGGTGGTGGGGTGTTCTAAACCTATTTCTGTTATCTCTGCAGACCAAATATCGGAAAACCTGCCTGATTTAACATCACTCCTGGTTCCGGCGCCCAGAAAGACGTCACTTCCGGATCCAGTGGCCAGAAAGACATCACTTCCAGTTCTGGCGCCCAGAAAGATGCCACTTCCGTTTCTGGCCAGATGACATTACATCTAGTTGCTGGCCTATAAAGACTCCACACCCCAAAACTTGATCAGTTCAGTCTTGGAACTCAAACCAACCACATCTCTCTTGTTTTCAATCCCCTTTTGCAGCCAGGGAAGATATACGGGTGGCTGCCCCAAACCTTTTCTTGTGGGTTGAGACCACTTCCTTTACATATTTCTTCTAGTGTGATGACCAGAACTGCACACAAATTTCTTATAAACACACATGGACCAAAGTTTGATTGTCATTTTTTTTATTACGCTGTGTTTTACTGGTAAGGAGAGAAGTTGAGCTGTCAGGTATTCATCGCGTCATGGAGAGCCGGCTCAATTTGACCATCTGTTGAGGGACAACTAGCAAGGGTCTCAGTGTGGGGCAAGTTCTTCTCTGATGTCTGAGGGTGTACTCACACTGGGCTCGTTTGTTCCATACCATGCCCAAGTGCGATTGCCAACCACAACCACCAGGCTGCTGGCCTGCACTCGCACTGCGCTTAACGTTCTGGTCCCGGGCACACTTTCATCATAACTATGTGACTTTGTGTAAAACCAAAACAAAATCAGAACACAGAGTGATGGCATGCATGTCAAAATGATTTGACTTATTTTGAGTTTGTTTCGGAGTCGTGTAGGTTGGGATCATACGCTCGGCCCTCTTACAGATTTATTGAGTGTGCAATGCAGCATTTTGCTGTTAATCGTGCTGCACGTACGAGAAGATTTTTTACGGAGAAAAATAATGTAAAGGGAAGAATTTGCAGATTTTCTTGCCAACTATGATTCACGTTCTTGTGTAAGGTGAGAATAAAAACCTGTTTTTAACTCAAATGGTATTGAATGAAATGAGACTTGTTACGTTATTGACATCATGTCTGTTTTCAGTGACCAGGCAAGTTGAGCGATCACACTGTTCCCAAATGCTACTGAACCGTACCCGGACACACCTCTTCCAAGCAGGCCAGGGCACCGTACGGTAGGCCCAGCATGGAGCGATCACACTAGTCAAACAACTAAACTTTGAGGCTTACATACAGACAAATGTACTGGGGCACAGACTGAATTGCCAGTGGCTGAGGTCCCTGAAGTGATTTAAAAAGTTCCGAAATGACAAGGGTGGATGACATCTGACCAGAAGTGCTGAATGCACTGGATATTGTTGGGGTGATTTGGCTAACATAACTCTTCAAAGTTGTGTGGAAGGTTGGGGGGCAATACCTTGGGGACTGGAATACTGGGGGTGGGAGTCGCTATTTTTAAAAAAGGGGGGCAAGATAGTGAGACCCGTTTAACCAAAGAGTCACATGAGAGAGACGATGTCCAATAATGAGGGGAATGAACCATCTAAGCCATTAACCACGGGCGATGAGGACAGCATGAGTAGTCGTCCAAGGCGTACCCCTCCAAGATGGACTCATAGCTTTTATGCTTTGATTCTTTTGGAGTTTAATGGAGCATTTGTGACTGGGAATCTGCTGTCTAACTGCAATCTTCTCTGAGCACAGATTAGTAAATGCGGTGCCCCCTTGGTTGGGTGTAGTGGTGCGGTCCACTATATAAGAGTGAAGCAAACCAAACCGGATGTCGACGTTTATACACCGATCCGCGTTGGACGGAGCCAGTTCCACGTCCTCAGGAGCGACCTGACAAAGCCTAAATACTGGATCGCGACAGTCCATTGTCTTTACTAAAAACTCTTTGTAAGTTTGTCATTCAACGGGAATTCCATCCAAGACCCAAACACTTTAACTTTGTCTTCGGCTTTTTGTCACAATTTATACAGTATTTACCTTAAGTTTGAGTCGATTCCATGCCGTTTTAAGTTTCAGCACTTTGTTCTCTGCTGACGTTCTGTTGCTTTTCTTCATGCTGTTTTTGCAATTCGAGCTCCTAAGCGTACGTTTACTTAGAATAAAATGAATTGTAACTGTGATAAAAACAACAATACTTTCAAATTAGCATTGCATTTTCTTTGTCCTGAGTATGACGTCAATCCGTTATCCAGCCCTGCAAGCAGGTCCTCCAATTTAAAGGGAAAACTTTGGGGTCGGTGGTAGCATTCACACTCTAGGTACCGTAAAAAAAACTCATGTTGTTCCAATGTGGTGCTGAAGTGTCACTCGCCACACTCGGGTCTCAATTTAGGTGGTTCGTCGTGTGGTGGGTGTGGCACCGCGTTATCAGCGTACAAACCAGCGTCTGTAAAATGACTTTGTGCCTTCTGATGAAACCCCATCATGCCAAGGTAGAAAATGAAGAGTGTTTAAAACTGAAATTTCAATATTGTACTTTTTAATTATTAATCTATTATCTTTATATGTAAATTTACAATTTACTTAGCATGGGTTGCACAAATGTTCTCAAATGATGGGCACCGTTCTTACGTATTAGTAGTCCGATGCTTTCAATTTTTCTCCAAATGGACTTGAAGGTAAACACAAGCCACACTTTAAAAGCTTCCTGGCCCTGCGAGACGAGGCTGTACACAAGTTTTATTCCCAGAAGTTCTTTAAAGGAGAGAGGCAAATTACGAATCCAGCCGATCACTTGCCGTTGTCAGACGTGGCACTCCAAATAAAGCTCAGAATTAGCGGCGGCACGTATCGATTCGAGCGGCATCACATGCTAGCACACAATACAGTTTTCAGAGAGGCTCCTCAATTTCAATTTTGGGTAACGGACATACTTTATACCGCTTGTGTCTCACACTAATAACTCTCTGCTCCAGGCAGTGACAGATGCTTCTTGTACCCTCTGTCTGATTGTCTGTGGTACCTTAGCATCAATCTTACTCACACCTACCCCGGCCCCTTTCGATTTAGACAAAGAGAAAGCGAAGGATGAAGCAAAAGAATCTTGGAGTCAGAGACTTTATAATGGCATCCACATGTAATGTCTGTTAATAGGACACAAATATGCTAAAATGGACAAGCCGTAAATAAATTTGAGACATCAAAGATACAAATTCATAAAGGCACAAAAACATGTCCTTAGCACACAATAATAATCACTGATTTCATTCTAGCCTTCCATCGTCTGGTGCTAATAATATAATGATGCAAGTAATCAATTATAATATCCTAATGACGCAACTAAATTCTAGTTCGTTTCACGTGGTGTCCTTCTAAACTCACCTGAAAGTAGGACCCCGGAGTGGCGTGCTGAATACATTACAACACCCCCTACTGGAGCACATAGCAACTTACGCTTGTAATTAGTGTTGCTGCGGAGACGAGCATAAACGATTCAGAAGAGACGTGAACTTACTGTTACTCGGCACTGTTCAGGGGAGGAAGAATTTCTTTCAGATAATTTGGCAAATGAATTTATGTGTTAGAAGAGCAGCCAATCAAAATTCTCCTTTGGCATCGGAGCGCGAAAGTTGGGGAGCCGCCTCTCATACTGGTCGTGCAAAAATGACTACTGGCCAATAGCCTGGTACGGTGTGCTAAACAAATTATATCGAAAACCCCTTGACAGAATAAAATGATTCTTCTTTCTGTGAAGAACCACACAACCCAGTAAAGTGCCATTTTGGAACTTTTATTTTTAAGAATATGGGAGAAAAAAAAAAGAAATACGCAAATAAATAAATGCATTGTGAAATTTGACAATACATTAAGAATTATAAAAAATATATGTGCATATAAATAATGAATGTGTCATGAAATATGTTTTTGTTGCCCATGTCTTTATAGATGTGTTAAATGATTTGTTTATGTATGGACATCGCATGCAACATGAAATTCGAAGCTGAGAGGATGGGCTCTAAAAAGTAGTGTGCTTTGATAGATAGATAGATAGATAGACAGATGTGAGAGGCACTACAGATAGATAGGTAGGTAAATAGATAACCATAAAATATAAATGTAGATATTGTACTTTATACTAGATAGACATATACAATAGACATAAAATAGAAAGATGTTAAAGGCACTATATTAAATAATTTCTCTGCATATATGCAATATTAAACATATCTGACGGACAAAATATTGATATAATATATAATACATTGATTTGAAAGGCACAACATAGAAATCAAAGGCACTATATGATTAACATGTATAGATGGTAGTATTGACGGTAGACAATTTAGCATTTAGTAAGCTTTTGACAATATAATTTCAGGTGAAATGCATATTGATAGCGCTATATAATAAAGTAGATGAAAGGCACTATATGATAGATAGATAGAAAGGAAGGACACTATATAATAATATAGATGATATGATAGATAGAAAGAAAGGAAAGGCACTGTATAATAGATGAAAGGCACTATAGATAGATGTACATGTTAGGCACTATATAATAGATAGATAGAAAGGAAATGCACTATATAATAAAATAGATGAAAGGCACTATATGATAGATAGATAGAAAGCCACTATAGATGAAAGGCACTATAGATAGATAGATACATGTACATGGTAGGCACTATATAATAGATAGATAGTTTTCTAGGCATGTCGCTTGGAAAGACTTTCTGTGACAGAAGATGAAGCAGCGACGCCGTTGTGATGTTTGTTTTGAAGCCCCGTCTGAGCTCACAGACACATACATACATTTCCCCCTCATTTTAAGGCACAGACACAGTCGTTGAGTAAAAATCCACATTGAAGAGCGAGCAGCGGCGCGGGGAGGACGGCACCTGAGCTCACCGGCGGCTCTGTGTGTAAACTCCTAATCAAGAGTGCCGAGAGCTGCCAGCGGCCGCGCTGCCTGCTGAAATAACCTCCGGTTAGAAGGTCCGGGTTAATTGGCCCTTGTTCTAGCAGTCATTTAAATGATTTGGAACTCCTTTTTATTAATGGCTCTCCTCATCGGCGGCCACAGACAGACAGATTCTGCACATAAATCTTTGTGTTCTTTTTGCCTGCAGACAACATTAAAGGGAATAAGAAAGGTGTTATGGGTGCGCCCCCCTCCCGCTTTTCTCCAGCCCCTTCCCTCTAAGTATGTATCCAAAGTGAGCCCCGTGCTGGCTACAGGAAAATGAGCCGAGCGCTCCGTGATGGAGTGAGCTGTGTACTTCATGAGATATTACCACTCAAAGCCTCGCTGTGCCGGCAGCCACATCAACAGTACTCCGCTGGTGGGCAAAGGTTTTCATTAATCAACCCCTCAGATGTATTCTTTATGATGTTTTCGACATTTTACAAGTAATTTTTCATTTTTTATTACCCCAAGGAAAACAAAAAAAGGAAGAAGAAGAATGAAGGGTCTTTCATTTAGCTGAGGCTCAGGCTGCCGCTCGTGAAGATCTTTTAAATGTCCGACACTTTGATTTCGGGATTATAATGCATGTGGGTGCTGATTAAACGTGAGCAGGAGGAAAGCAGGACGTGCTCGCCCCCTCATAAATGAAAGCAAATTACAAAGTATTCAGATAGCTGTGAATAAATTGATTTAGACTAATCCTTGTGGGGTTTTATTATTATTGTTATCCCCTTATTATGTCGGTCTGTCTTATAGCATGTGCTTTCTGATAAGCGACAAATTCAACAGAAGTAGAGGGGGATCCCCAGCAACGAAAGGGGGAGAATCCAGATACCCAAATATTCTATACGGGAACCTTAAAGATCCCATGCCAAACTCGCTCAGTCAATCGCGAGAGTGAGAGGGGCACAAAGAAGGAATCAGCGCGACAAGACGACAAGATCTTAAAAATAAAGGTGACAGAATGGCCATTCACAGCGATGCCATAGGAGAAACATCCATTTGAAGGTCCCAGAAAGACCCTTTATTTTTTCAGATCCACAGAAGGCTTCGTAAATCATTATAGAACGATCATAACAAATTTGTGAAATACGAATGGGTTCATAATTTTAAAAGCAAACACAAGTATGTTTTTTTAGATGAGTTCATGTCCTGCTAGTTTGCGTATTATGCATTGTGGATTTCTGTTTTGTCTACAGCAGTGTTGTTATATGCAAAGACCCTTCCACCGAAACAAATGGTTCTTTATCAAGCAAAGGCTCAACGGGGATCCACAACAACCGGCCAGTAAAGTGCGTTCCAGAATCGTCGTTTTTAACGTCATTCGAGAGGGTCTTCACTGTGGGACACGAGATGGTGTGCAGCATTATGTCCCAGCGTCATCGTTTAGTGTTCACGCTAAATCTTAACTACATTAACTCCTATCATTAACATCTGTTCTAATCCTGTTGTCCTGAAACTGCACAGCCTTCATGGTTAATAAATGATACTACTGCATTGTGGTAGAGCAGGGAAAAGAATTTAACTTGTAAAATTAAAAAAATAAAGGTGTCATGTGTTTCTTCAGAGCGCTGCCAAAGAGGAAACATTTTTGATTCCCAAAAGACGCATCCACATGAAAGTTTCAGAGAGAGTAAAGAATAGAGTGTCATTAAAGGGGAATTAATAAGTACAGAAATAAGTAAACTAACATCGTACCTTCGTTATATGGTAACACTCATACATCCTGTAGTTAATGAACAAGAGACCAGGCAACGGCCATACGAGGCCCCGCCTACCCCGCACCTAGCGCGGACTCCGCCCTAAACAATATTTTGTAGCAATGAGAATGTTAACTGAATACGGGGTGGGTCTGACATCAGGCCACGCCCACATCAGTTTCCGCCCCACCTCACGGTGTATCTGATCATCAGGCGGTCGCGCCCTTACCGACAGGGCTCCACTGCAACAACCTCCACACTCACTCATATTGGGCAAGTTTATTTACAGTATATTCAACATGAAAGCACTGAGAATGGCACCAGGTCGAGAACACACAGCTAGAAGAGATCAAAACATGCAGCTCGTAAAATTAGTGGCTCTCTGCCATCATGACATGGGCCATTTTAAATGTACTCATGATGCGGCATTTTTGTTAAGGTACCTAGTCCAAACAAGTCAACTAACTGATCTTTATTTTGTATAGCTGGTAAAGAGTGAACGCTGTCATATGTTTTATTAGTGCGCAAGGATGTGATTTGTAAGTAAGCACGGATCGCCGAAGGGACATGTCATCTCACTTCTTACAAACGTCATTATATTAAAAGACAACAGGAACAGGAATCCGAAAGTGGCACAATCATTTGACACACACGCATCTTAGGGCACACTATGGCTCTCTCACATTTGGGGTTGATATTCTCAACGTATATCTCTTAACTCTTTTTATTATAAACTCGTCTATTGGGCCCTTTATTTCAAAGTCACAGTGAACCAGAGTTTACCCCCGGGGGCATCAGAGGCAATGCCAGAAATAACTCTGGAGGGGGTGTCGTTCCACCTGCAGGAAGTGTGGCGTGGAGGTTAAGACTGTCGTTGTGGGTACAAATTCCGCTACTGACGCTCTGTGTGACCTTGTGCAAGTCACTTCACCTGCCAACTGGAAAAATAAAAGCGATGTAACTAATTGTATCTCACATGTTGTAAATTGCTTGGCATAAAGGCAACAGCCAAATAAGTATATAATACTAATACTAGTATACTAATACGACACACTCGTGCACGCGCACGGCGGTCAATTACGTTCCAAATATTGTAACTCGCATTGCATAAAGATGACTGCCAAATAAGTTAATAATAATAATAATAATAATAATAATAATAATAATAATAATAATAATAATAATAATAATAATAATAATAATAACTTCTTTCGGCTGTTCCCATTTAATAATAACAATAATAATAATAATAAGAAGAAGAAGAATAACAGGACATACTCATGCGCGCGCACGACATACCAGTTCAGGGTCACCAGTTAGCTTAACACGCATGTCTAGAGGATGTAGAAGAATGCAGAAAAAAATCACGTGGGCATAGTTAAAACATGCAAACTCCAGAGACCTTGAGTTTCTGCCTCATGTATTGTATATCACAAGGTAATCACCATCATTCATGGCAAACTACAGCTAAACTCGTACAATCAAAGCCAAAATGACACTCCCAGACACGCTCTAATCCTGCTCAGAATCACACAAGGCAGGAGCCTGCCCTGGCAGCAACCGAGGAAAGGCAGGGGAATTGTTCTTGAAGGAGCACGACAGCGTCACGTCAATTATACATGTATTAATTCTGAAATGTCTCATTTGAAGAAAAGTGTTTTTGACTGGAGATTAATACAAAAAGATCAATAACAACATTGTCCCACTTCAGAGAATCATTCATGTTGGGAACATGACATAAACGTGACCTTCATTCGTACACGTGACCGACATTTTTTCATTTGTAGTGTTTTACTCGGGTGTTTATTACTTTGATACGCGCTAATATTAAACACCAGTATCCTCAAATCGGTTAATTTAAAAAAAGTGTAACGTTATCCTTTAGCGCCATCTTATGGTTCTAGCCACTGTATTACAGCTACGACCAGATCGTGATAAAGACGGACGAACTGGGTTAATATAGGTGTCCTTCATATGAGGGAAAAAAGTAACATCTGTGAATTTTGCGGTCCGTCTATGAGTTTAGACGAAATCGAGGCTCTATCATTTCTGACGAGACTGGGAAATAATTGATGTATATACAGTATATGAAAATACAGCATACAGCAAAGAAGAATAAATCTATGGTAGCGTCATTTTAACAGTTTGGATTTATGTTTTATTTTGACTAATTAATAATTGAAAAGAAAATGAAGGAATTAGTTGCCCATTTTCATGTCTACAAAATATTCAATTCGTATGGAAATCAGGAAGAGAACCCACCCCTGCTCTCATAAAATCTTTCTTTTCTTTTTATGATTAAAATTATTTTGTTTTATTATATAATTGGTATGTTGGTGAGTGGCTCTTTTCTTACAGACCCACATTAATGGTTTTAAATTTCATGACAAGGTTCCATGTGTGTGGACTTTTCATGTTCTTCCTGTGTCTGTTTCCTTCTCAAGTCCTAGAGATGTGTGTGTTCGGTTAATTGATGATTTTAATTGGTATGCAAGTGTGAAAGTGGGCCCACTGATAACCTGGCACCATATCCAAAATGGGTTCCTGCCTTATGCCTGATGTTGCTGGCATTGACCTCTCTGCAATCCATTTTTGGATCAAGTGGGTTTGTGAATACTGTTATGTAACTCCAATAATGGAGAATAGAGGTGAAATAAATCAGCCTATCCATTTTCTAAATCTGCTTTATCCTGAGCAGGGTCACAGAGAAGCTGCAGTCTATTCCAGAAAGCACAGGGGCAAGGCAGGAACAATCCCTGGACAGGATGCCAGTCCATTGCAGGGTGAACACACAGACACACACTGGGGCCAATTTAGCAAATATCCTGTATAGATGTATTTTACGTGGTGGCACCAAACTGTATGTTGAGTGTGAGGTGATTATGCCCTGTAATAGACTGGCATCCTATCAAGGGCTGGTTCCTGCCTTGTGCCCTATGTTGCCAGGATAGATTAAACACTAGAGCAACATCTTAGATATGTTAGGCAGTAGGTAAGCGGGTTTATAAACAGATGGATGTCTAGATGCCAGAGCGTGATGTGGCGGTGGTGTGAAAGACTGAACATGTAGGAAAGGAGAAAAGGCACCACCAGGGGGCAGTAAGCTACACACGTAGAGAATGAGGTGTTGGCAGCTCAATAAGATAACAGAAGAGAACAATTCAAGCGGATCGGGGCAGCAAGGAGTCCCATGCCAGGACATAATTACAAGTGCAGCCTGGCAGGAATGACCTTTAAACTTATTAGGTGGCACAAGACAGCCCCCAACTGAAAGACAGACAAAAAAAAAATGTGTTAAGAGACCTGACTCTTTAAGGGCTGGTGCAGGGAATTCTACGCGGGTATCCCTGTAGCCAAAAAAAGTGTCACCAATCATTCCCAAGAGATGCTTCAAAGCCCCCCAGTACAGAGGTACCATGGTGTCTGGAGTCAAAAGGAGAGTTTAAAGTGAAGGTTCACTTGAGGGAAGAAGAATGTGTGTAAGGACGTGGCTAGAATGCCATTTGAGAAGAGGACAAGTGTGTGAGACGCTCCACTAGACAGGGGTCCAAGCCTATTCAGGAAGACCCACTGAAGCAACAGCCTTTGTGCTTCATCTTTTTTCTTTTTTTTTTTGTATTTTGTGTTATATAGTAGCTGTGCTGAGCCTTCATCATGTGTTTTATTAGTTACATGGATGGTTTTCATGGTTGATATGATTCTGGTCACCCACCCCTGTGACAGTTTGTTTAAACAAACTCTACACTGTAGCTGTATATCTATTGTAAGGCATAGTGGACTTCAAACACTGAGGTCGTGGGTTCAAATCCTGCACTGTGTGACCTCGAGCAAGCCAATTCACCTGACTGCACGCCAAAAGAATGGTAATCAATTTTATGTCAAATGGTGTAAGTCACGGGTGTCAAACTCCAGGCCTGGAGGGCCGCAGTGGGTGTAGGTTTTCTTTCTAACCCTTTTCCTAATCACTGACCAGTTTTCATTGCTAATTAACTCCTTTTCCTTCAATTTTAATAGCCCTCTTTGTAAGGATTAAGTCTTCTGAATTGATTCTTTTCTTCATTAAATGATAGCCAAACAGAAATGAGACATGAAATGAGCCAACAGATGACCAGCTAAATTGGGGCTTCAAACTCCAACCGGTTCCTTAATGAGAAGCTGATTCTTGCTGTTAATTAAACCCGTTATTCAATTCCATGGCTTGTTGCTGCTCTCTTTTCGCCACAGCAGACATTTCCAAAAATGTTGATATTCTGTTTGTTTCTAAGAACTCCTAAAATGTTTTTGGTAACCTCAGGGCTCAACCTTACTGAGACCTTCATCTTTATTTTCAGATCTTGTTTGATGGGTACAGGTGAGCTGGTCATCTGCTGCTCAATAATGTCCGGCTGCTAATTAAGGAGAAAACAACTAAGAGGCCTGAGTCAAACTAATTAAAGTTAAGGCTAAAGAAGTGAATTAGCATCAAAAACTGGTCACTAATTAAGAAGATGGTTAGAATGAAAACCTGCAGCCACTGCGGCCCTCCAGGACTGGAGTTCGACACCCCTGGTGTAAGTCACAGGTGTTGAACTCCAGGCCTGGAGGGCCGCAGCGGCTACAGGTTTTCATTCAGACCCTTTTCCTAATCAGTGACCTGTTTTCACTGCTAATTCACATTTTAGTAGCCCTGTTAGAAGGATTCAGTCCTCTGAATTGATTCATTTCCTCTTTAAAGTGCAGCCAAACAGAAATGAGACATGAAATGAGCCAACAGATGACCAGCTAAACTGGGGCTTCAAACTCCAACCAGTTTCTTAATGTGAAGCCAATTCTTGCTGTTAATTAAACTCGTTTAATTTCACGGCTTGTTGTTGCTCTCGTTCTGCCACAGCTGACATTTCCAAAACTGTTGATTTTCTGTTTTTCATAAGAACATCGTCAAAGTGTTCTGGTGAGTTGAGACATCAGCCTTACTGAGACCTTCAACTTTCTTTATTTTCAGATATTGTGTGATGTGGCGGCTTGTTTTGTGTCTCATTATTGTTTGGCTGCTAATTAAGGAAAAAGAAACAACTAAAGGGCCCGAGTCAAGTTAATTAAAAGAAGTAATCAGCAGCAAAAACTCATCACTAATTAAGAAGATGGTTAGAATGAAAACCTGCAGCCACTGTGGCCCTCCAGGACGGGAGTTTGACACCCCTGGTGTAAGTCACCTTGGATAAAGCTGTCAGCCAAATAATAAGCGTTAATGTGTATGTATAAGATCAATGTATACATGTAAAAGGTAACACTTCATAGCTTTAGAGTGCTGAAGTCTACTCTGGCCCCATTAAACATGATATTACTTTAGGCACATACTGCCCATGCTGTAACATAGCCAGTGTTAAATGAACACTTTAACTGTTTCTGTGACTCCACTCTTTCTTTAGTGATCACATAAACACTCAAAGGCCCTGTCACATTACACGACTCTTAAGGCAATTTTCTGCACAGACTTCATTTACATAATCTTTGGGAGGCGGTGCCATTCTCAGCACCAATCGTGCAGCCTGATACCCCAAGCCCCACACATAAAATATTAAACCAGACTGGCTCATTGTGTCATGTGAGAGCTGAGAACCAATGAGCTCTCAGCCACAAGTACAAACGATATAATGCAGTTATTAGGAAGAAGAAACACAGGTGCTTTGGACTTCACCAATAGAGGAGAAGCTTGCTGCTCTCATGTTTGATGTACCACAACAGAATGGAAGAAAGGAAAAAAAGGCAGAACTTGCCATAGCTGAAAAGCATTCATAAAGCTCAGGCTCTGTCATGCAGCACGTTATTGACTGTGAGAAAAGGGGATGAACTTGAGATATTGTGAATATGTGAAAAAAACTCTGCTGGAAAGTCTATCACAGAGGCTTAAACTTTGCCATGCTATGTGAGAGTTATTCGTGTGACACACTCAGACAATGAGATCAGCCACTGAAGTCGTTACGTTTGACATCCCCTACAACAAGAAGTCATGTAATGTGCCAATGGCTTAAAGTGGCACTTTAACACTGGTGATTTTACTGTGCCGGAAAAGTTCAAAAGTAAACGTGGAGTTGCTCCTGCCATGTCTTTGCTTCAATCCTACCTCAAAGTCCTTCTCAATCTTGTAGAGGCAATACGTGTTAATGCCACATGGAATTAATAAACTTGCTTAGAGGAGCAGCTTGCACCTGGAATACATAACTCCTGAGGTGTTGCTCCTGTCCAAACGGGTCTTAAAGGATAAAAGAAAAGGAGACAGCATTTCAAAGACAGGCAGGCTTGGCACAAATGTGTGAATGAGCGGGCATTGTGATGGACATAGAGGCCTGTCCAGCCGCTGGAATAATGATGTTGGGATGCGCTCTGCACGCTCACACCCCTGAGCTGAACAAAGCGGATACACACAATAGAATTGCAAATATTAAATTAACTCTTGGAAGTGTTTGTACAAGTCCATATAAACACTTAAAAGTGTTACTATAGGGGATTTTATTGTGCAGAAAACACATGAATGGATGTTTGATGTAATGGGAGCTCTGCGTTTTAAAATATTAACTATAAAAGGCGCTATATAGCGGACTGGCCGGAATCAAAAGCGGAGGCTCAGGTTGATGGTGGGCATCTCCTGATACGTTCCACCATTCGAAAGCGGCACATTTCACAAAGGGCACTATGTTGTTCACATCATGATCACACATCTTGATGTCCTAATAGAATCGGATCGCGTTTGCAAACCAAAGATTATTAAGAAGAAGAAAAGAGGGACCAAGCTGGCTGGTCATATCCAATTAGTGGAGAACTCGACTTTTTTTTTTTTTTTATTTAGAATCCGTGCTCCTAAGAGGCCGCCGCCGCCACCGTCGTGGGATCGCTTTCTCTCCTACACTATAAGTATAAGCCAAGGCTGCAACGCCTCAGTTGGAGCTCCGCGTCCGAGCGGTTGCGGTTAAGGACGTCAGCTTGAGATTTTCTTCAGCCGTGCTGGGTGTTTAAAAAACAGACGGCAGCTCTTTAAGAATTCCGCTTTGCCCCTTTTGTGCATCCACTTGAAATGGCTTTCTTTCATCGCTGTCAGCACCACTTATCCTCAATTATCCTTCTTTTCAGTTCCCTCTACCTGTTGAGAATAACTTCCCGCCCCATTTTAACTGATCTGTTCAAACGCCCCGACGTATCTCTTTATGAGTTTAAGTACGAAGTCTTGGTGTTGGGAGGGGGGTGGTGGGGGTGTCTAAATAGCTCAGGCGGCTGTTTCATCACCGATGTTTTTTGACTTGTCTGAGATGGGCGTGCGCCTGACTTTACCCTCCATGTTAAAAACTCTACACCGTTATCATCTCTCATCCAGCATTTTCACTGCAATGGCCCTGGCAGCACGGATGAGGATGAATGCCGTCTTGGGAGTTCACATGACTCGGTCGATCACCCCATAGTCGTGTGTAAATTAAATACTGGAGACATGTTGAGGGGACACCTGAACGAGGGGGCAACGCTGATAGGCACAAAGAAGAAGCCTGCATCACATAAAGAGGCAGAAACTGGGAAGATGAGATGGGTAAAAAATGCTAACCGTCTGAGAACCCTGTAATAGACTGGCATCCCGTCCAAGTATTGGGCCCTGTACTGATCCAGAGTAGACAGAGTAGAGTGGTTCGAAAATGGATGTGAGAAGGTAAAAGTAAGTTTACGAAAAGTAAAAAGAGAAGAAGCTTGTCCTGTATAGGAAACGAGTCTCCTTTTACCGTTTGTTTAAAAACTCTTGGTAGAGGAGAATGCTAAACCGCTATGTGATCGGGCTCAGAGGCGGGTGGAGGCTTCACCTGATCAATGGGCGGTTTCCCAACGCAGGAACTTTGTTTTCAGGAGCCAATGAGTTCCTGTAATATGTAAGCCTTGGGCTACTTTTGTGAGTTGCGTTCTCTCCTCACAATAAGCAACTGTAACCTTCATGTAAAATACGTGTCGCGCAAAGAAGAATGATATGTGGGGCGCGTTTGGGACCTCCGCGCCGAAACAATCGCTACATTACGAGAGAGATTATTGCATCGATTCAGTCTGGCGAGTGGTTGGAAGTTGGGTTGGCAGCTATGAAAAGTGATGCGGTGCGAATTGGGACAGTCCATCTTCACCGATCATTCTCCAAAGTCGAACTACACTAATAGATTTGTAAGATGATGCCTGTGCTTGCTGTCAACCAATCAGCACAATTCATCACGCAAGCCACACCCACGATACGCTGGTGCCAGCGAGGTTCTTCAGATCGATGCCGCTGGAGAAACTTTTTTGGTTCCCAAAAGACCCATCCACATGACGTTTATTTATTTAGATCTATAACAGGCTCCGTACAGTGAAAAACCATGAATACAGTAAATCAGGGGTGCCCAATGCGTCGATCGTAATCGACCGGTAGATCGGAAAGGGAGTGCAGGTAGATCGCATTGCATTCAAAAATTTTTTTTTTTTTTTAAATGTTAGTCATATATCCTCCCTATGGCATTTGCCACTTGATTGACGTACAGGTCGGCCAGTCTGAGATCTCTTTTCTTCTAACACACTGGTCATCCAGCACACACGATCAAACGCGCCAGCTACTGCATAACTCCGGCTATCTAAGTGACCTACTTAGCCTTCCAATTTATATCGACTAAAGAAGGGATTTTAAAAAAATTGTTGTTTATGGGCTGGATGTGGTATTGGAAGAGGATTTTTTTCTCTCACAGTGTCGAAGTGCGTTTGTCTGATCTGTCAATCTGTCATTGCTATTCCAAAGAAGGAAAATGTGGAAAGGCACTTTCGAGCTGTTCATAAAAACTACGAAACTGACTTCTTTCCGAAAAGCGATCTGAGAAAGAGAAAGGAGAGGGAACTAAAATCGCAGTTAATCGGACAGTAGTAATTTTTCACTCGGCTGAATTCAAAAGCAAAAGGAGACACACAGGAGAATCGTTCCGGGTTAGTCACTCGATTATTAAGCATAAGATGTCCTTCCAAGATGGGGATATGATAAAAGATGCCTTCGTTGAGGTAGATGGCTAGGGAGAAATTCCAGTTGAGATTTCAAGACCCCTGGCCGGATAAAAAGGAGTTTCTCCTTGTCATTAAACATGCAGAATACAAGCAACTTAATAACGATCAATGGCCGCTAGACTTGGCATTTTTTTTCCGATCTGACCAACATGTTGAATGAACTTAATTTAAAGCTGCAAGGAAAAGAGAAAACCATGTTCAATATGATTAGCTCAGTTAATGCTTTCAAACGAAAAATGCAACATCTGTCCTCAAAGCTGCAGTGCCTTGATTTTGGGAACATCCAAAACTCGCGTCAGAGCTGGAGACGCAATGGAAGGCGTGTGCGCAACTTGACAGCATACGCTACACAGAGCAGATTGAAAACTGTCTGTCAGACTTTAACTAATGGAAAAAAGTGTCGAGTCGAGTGTTGGCCAATGTAGCGGAGTAAGAGTAGCGTTTCTTCTTCACAAATGTACTCAAGTAAAAGTAAAAAGTATGGTGGAGCAAAACTACTGTTAGAAGTACAATTTTTTTTAAAAAAGTTACTCAAGTAAATGTAACGGAGTAAATGTAACTCGTCACTACCCACCTCTGATACTATATATATTGTCACACATGTACGATTAGGAGGCAGTCAAAGAGCCT
>JANRMT010062861.1:16409794-16423539 GCA_026402145.1 Polypterus bichir lapradei | reverse complement strand
ATAGATAGATAGATAGATAGATAGATAGATAGATAGATAGATAGATACTTTTGTTCATATGGTCACGTGTGAGTGTGTGTTTATATGTAAGTGTGCCCGATGACCGACTGGGATCCTCTCAGCAGTACCAGGACAGATGCTTACCTTTGACCCAATATTGAGTGGATAAAGAAAATGGATGAAGGGACGGTCAAACGGATGTCATACTGACATTTAAAGAAGCCAACACAGGTACGTTTATAAATAGAGTCAATTGATGGTCTGACTGCTGGGGACATTTTGGCTGTTTGATGCCCTCTGCAGGCTCTCACGACTGCTCAGGTTCAAGTCGACACCCTGACAGAAGTCCATTTAATGCCACCACATGCTCGCACTACACTTCCTGTCCCAATCACTCTCCATCTTCCTCTCAGGAAAACAGTAAAACCTTTCTAAGCAGCACATACAACGAGGAGAAGAAAACACAACAAACTTGGCCGCTGGGAGCCCATGTGGAGATGCTGTAGGCAGAAAAGCAGGATAGCAGTACCTCACTTGAGTTTCCTGGGGGCTTTGATTTTCATTTAAGACTGGAGGCAATATTAAAAGAGCAGCATGTATGTTTTCACCTGAGCAGCTAAAGGAACCAGACGAGGCAGGAGGAGATACGTTCAGATAAGCCCCTCGAGTCTGTCTTAGGAGCTAGCTAATACATTTCATGCCTTTGCTCAGATACATACCATAAAAACCTCCATAATCAATCAACATTTTTTTTTTAAAAAAAGAGGGCCCAGATCGCTGGAGACAACTTTGCTTTTGACAAGCTGGAAATGTTGGTGGGAGGCTTGGCAAGGAGAACTGGAAAAGGCCAGAGAGCACCCCCGATAGGCTTAAGAACTTTAGATTAATTTTGAAAATTTGGATAAAATGAAAGAAGCATGGGATTGTGGCTTGATGAAATGGAAAGGCTGTACCTGCTGCCATCTTACTTGACCTATCCACTATTTAAAGCTGGCCAAGGAGCTGAAAAGACTTTGGAAATTTTAAAGTGAGAGACCATATGTTGGATTCAAATTAATACAATTAAAAAAAAAGAAATAAAATGAAGCAGTGAACTTGATTCAAAGAAGCCCAATGCTGTCAGCTGCCAGGCATGCCCAATTTGCTGCCTTCTGGAGCAGTGCCATCTTTGCCAGCTAACAGAACCTTCTTGTTTGTTTTTTTCCCCTGTTTTATGCTCTCAACCTCAATTAAAGAGGGAATCAAGAGAGACTATGAGCAGTTCTCTAATGGCAGATGTGCTGCCAAGGTGCCAAGTCTGTTTACAAGAAAGCCTCAGCCTCAGAGGCTTATAGTTCTAAACTCCACACACAAAGTGTTTCCTTGTCACCCCTAGCCATTGAAGTCTGCCATGCCAGCGTAGCTGGACGCAGTATCCGTCTGCTTCCTTGAAATGACTCTGTAGCCAAACATAGGGCTGTGTCATGAAAATGCCCCATAATATGGTGAGCACCACACTTGTGCCAGGCTCCGAGGAGGACTTCATCTTGTTTATTGTCATTCCTGATTTTGTGATGACAAAGTGGCCCTTTTCTGAGCTTGCTCTGTGCTCATTCTCAGATTGCACTTAAAAGGTTGGCTGGCAGGGTGGCACGGTGCCCAGCACTACTGCCTCATGGCTTGGAGTTTGCTTGTTCAGCAGCTACTCCACTCCAGGGACATGCAGGCAAGGTTAACGGGCAGCTGTGCCTTTGTACCCTGCGCTGGTCTGGTGGGGTGGGGGGGCTCCCTGTGCTGCCAGGATAGGCTACTCAAGACCCTGAACTAGATAATCGGGGGAGAAAGTGGGTGGATGGCACTTGGATGACCTCAAAGTGCAGGCCTCAGCAGCTTATAGTGCAGGCTGTCCACCAATAGCAGCTACTCTGCCGCTCTGATCTCTGGAGGAGCCTGAGCTCTCTCTTCTGTTTCCTTTTCTGGTGTCCTTTTAGTGGTGACTTGCGCCACCACCATCTACTCAAAGCACCGTGATGTTCCAACAATGATGGATGGATTAAAAGCTAGAAATCTGTATGACCATCAACATCAAGTGACTCCATGAGAACCCTAACTACAAAGAGGACTATTTCATTTATGTTAGGTAGAATGCCCACAGGGGACTGAGCGGTCCTGTGGCCTGGAACCCCTGCAGATTTTATTTTTTTTTCTCCAGCCGTCTGGAGATTTTTTTTTTTTTTTCTGTCCACCCTGGCCATCGGACCTTAGTCCTTTTCTATGTTAACTAATGTTGTTTTATTTTAATTTCTTATTCTGTCTTTTATCTTTCCTTTCTTCATTATGTAAAGCACATTGAGCTACTTTTTGTATGAAAATGTGCTATATAAATAAATGTTGTTGTTGTTGTCATCCGACATCTCGATGATCGCGTCCTGGTGACGTTATCAGGGCGGGTCTGTAGCTGTCCACGTGCTTTACATGCTGAAGTCAAACTCTGTGAATGGGGAGCCCAGCAAAGAGGGTGACAGGTTTGGAGCTGCGACCTGAACATTACACACACACACACATATGGACGAAAACACACATCCATTCACAAATAAAAGGAATGATGATGATGATTATTATTATTACTATTATTATTATTACCACTACAGACTTCCTTGCACATACACATACATGCACTCACACATCTTGTCACACACTTGTACACACACGCGTTCTCCTATGTGAGCTGCATTCACATAAATGCACACATTTTTACACGCATATACAGTATATCATCCTCTGAGACATATATAGGCACACCTGCACACATACACACACATATATACAATACATATACATTCGCAAAAATGCATAGACACATCCACTCATGTATACATTCGTTCACATACGTACACACGCAACAGGAAAATGAACATAAGTGCACACACGTTTATACACATACACACAGATAAGCACACCCCTTCTTAAAAACATGTGCACACACACCTGAACAGTTTCACACTTGTTTTAACATGTACACATATTTTAACATACAGTACATGCACACGCAAATTCACGCGTTCTGTCATATACAGATCCATTCATATACGTGCACACGTTTACACACACACACACACACACTCTTCTCACACACGTGCACACTTGTTCTATCATGGGCACATTCTTTCACATAAATGCACCCGCACACACACACACTTGTTCTGTCACGTACACACACATTTAGATATGTACAGACATGTTTGAACACACTCCTCCTCACACACGTGTGCACACATAGCTGAACACTTGTTGTAACACGTAGACGTATGTTCACACGCACGCGCACACACGTTGACGTTCCGTCTGCGATCCCTGGTATATGGCACTGCCTAATCGTTCTAAAATGGATTTGAAATTATTAAGGTCAGAACATTAAAAAGAGTCAATTCGTTAAGGCAAAGGGTCCAAAAGAAGAATTCAGCGGCTCTTTAGTCTGGTCAGACGGCCGAAGGCGACATTTAAAAGCGGCGTTCAGGGGAGCGGAGCTGACGCCCGCACAGTCGGTCACAAGGCAGGCCTCGGCCTGGATGGGACGCCAGTCCTCCACGGGGCAGCCCCACTCAGGTCCGGCCATGTTTTACGGTCCAGTCGGTGACAGAGCTGTCACATCTGAAGGACATCCTGAACTAATTTAATAAGCCAGAAGAGCAGGCGTGCAGCCGTCACTAATTACTGTAATTTTATTAGAAATGTTTACCTCGCACTAATGAATTGCCTTAATGTTATTAGGATGGCTTACTTGGTGCATAAGAAATGCAAAAATATTCCTTTGCAGGATGCGAGCCATTATGAAATTAAAAGCACATCTGGAGCGAGCGAGCAGGCAGCTGCCAGGACCCAAGCAGCCCATCACCTTGTGGGCTTCGTCCCTCGAGCGCCTGCTGCCCGTCTCACGCGACCCGGTGACCACACAAGGTGATCCACAAGGCCTTCAATGACCTGTCTGGAACTCCGCCAGCCATCCTGAAAAATGTGAGCCGAGGAGGAAATGAAGTGGTGACTCGGCGCCTCAGCCGGTGCCTCCCAGTGATAAATCCAACATTGTGACACGCATCGTCTGTGCTTCAGAGGCAGCCGTGCGTCCCGCGCACCTCAGCATCGGAGTTTTATCAAGGCCGCTCTGGATCGGCTGACAGGGTTTATCACTCGGCAGGTACAAGGCGTGTGACTGTATGTATGTGTATGTGTGGCCCTGTGCCACGCGGGTATCGCAATCCCACCCTTTATGGCGTCTCTTTGCTCAGCACTCCTCGCCAAGAGACTTCAAGCAAACACCGCTAATTGAACCAGGACCAGGATTTGGGGATCTGCTCTTAGGAAAGACTCGGGTGACTACTGAAACATGAAAGAAGAAGACACAAAACACCAAGGCCGATCTGCTCCGGACACTCAAGTGGTCTTTTATAAAACAAACCTTATTATATATAGCGCCTTCCATGGTGGGAATCATCACAAACTTTTTCCAGTAATCCATTTTATAATGTGTTCATCCTTTTCATGATTAATGGAAAACAATGGGGCACCAGTGCATTGGCATACTAGGCATACCCACACACACACACACTGGACCAACTCAGGATTGCCGATCAATCTGTGCCAAACCCGACTACCTGGAGGAAAGCCCACTCATCAAGCACAGGCATTATTAATAAGTCTGAGATATGAACCCAGGGCCCATTGTACCCGCCACAGAGAGTGTTGTAAATTAAGCTGATGAAAAAAAAACAGGAAAGTGAAAATGCAACAAAACAAAAACCTGACACTAGAAACACTAAATCTTTGTATGTCCGTTTGCTCAACTCACAACATCCAAAGAAAATGCAGTGAAACAGTAGGGGTATGCCATGGCAGCAGCTGGCACAAGGCACGATCCAGAGACCTGGGTTCAAATCCCACCCTGGACAACATCTGTGTAGAATCTGCATAGTGTCTCCATGACAGCACGAGCTTACCATTGCGCACAACAACCCAGATGCTTTCTAGATATTATATAGTGCCTTATGTACCTATCTATTTACTATATAGTATAATTCACATTTATCTGTTACTTTTATATACATACATTCCCTTTCATTATCTATTAATTCATATATTATATTTATATATCATAACAATCCATGTATCATATTATTTTCGTATCTCTTTATCTACGGTAAAGGGCTTTTCTTATGTTATCCATACATATGTCATATAGTTATCTGTTGTATAATGCCTTTTTATATCTCATCTATATACCTTCTAAAAAAAAAATAGGGATAAAAATAGGGAAGGCATTACATGAAATAGACATTTCAAATTTATCTATGTATATAGTGCCTTTCCTATGTTTCTATATACTGTATCTTCCTTTCATATCTTTAACACATCGTTTCTTTTTCTATCGATCTATCATAAATAGGTATGAAAGTTACTGTACGAGAAGGTGATCAGAATTTTTTGGTCCAATCCGGGGAAATCGGGGGGGATGGGGCTAGACTACAGTCTCTAAACACTACAGAGTACGAAGCGAAAGCTTATCACGTGATTTCTCGCCAAAGTTGCAGGATGCGGTAAAGCATAACCTCCGTTAAAACACGACGCCGAGTTCAAATTGTCGTGGTGATGAGATACATTCAAAAAAGTGAACCAGCTGAAACCGGGGACGAAATCTTAAACCGGGGACGAAACGGGGACATGTTTCTGAGTGAGGACAGTTGTCCGAAAAAGGGGACTGTCCCCGGAAAACGGGGACGGATGGTCACATTATATATACAGTATATATCTTATGAGTTTCCCATTATGTTTATCCTAGTATATTATATACAAGTACCTTACTGACTGCCTTCAAATCTCTCTGTAAATCTTCTGTAGTGCTTTTCATATGCATCGTATATAGCGCATTTCATATGTGTCTCTCTCCATTGGCCTCATGAGCTCCGGAGCCCTTTGCCGTCACTCACAGGAGAATTAAGGGACCTCTGAAATCACCTCGCTTGTGTCCTCAGAACCTTCTCTTAACCCCCTTTAATGGTTACTTTGTAATTTTTGTTTCTGCGATGCGTCGCACTGGTGAACGGCGTGAATGACCGCGCGAGACCCTCGCTGTCTCGTTCGTGGCTTCCAGTGGAGAGACTCGCGCCGGAGACGCGCACAGCCGCGGAATGTTTCATTTTTATGTGTGTCTCTGCTGCCACCTACTGACCGATATTTTAATTACCGATAATTTCCAGACATTTGGTCCTCAAAACGAACAAAGCAAGGTGGCCACCAATTGAAGGGCACTGCAAAGAAATCTACTCTCTACATGTAAAATCATCAGCCTAAAAGGGCAACGATTTTATGTCACGCTTTAAATCGGGCTTATTTTAAAACCTACATATATATGTTTAGTATCATTCTTTTCAGAATTTATCAAACTTTAATTTGATGTTGTTAGATTTTCACATTCGTATCCCTTTTTTAAATTATAAACTAAAATGTCAAGAAAGTCGTGGTTTTTAATATCAAGAAGGTTGTGTTTTTTTATTTTTGATCGAGTAAACTTTCTTTCACAGGAACAAACTATAGCGGCTGAAATGAGTTTCCTCCGCAGGGTGTCTGGGCTTTCCCCGGGAGGGGCTCAGAGTAGAGCCGCTGCTCCTCCGCATCGAGAGGAGTCAGATGAGGTGGCTCGGGCATCTGATCAGGTTGCCTCCTGGACGCCTCTCTGGTGAGGTGTTCCGTGCACGTCCAACCGGGAGGAGGCCTCGGGGAAGACCCAGGACACGCTGGAGGGACTATGTCTCCCGGCTGGCCTGGGAACGCCTTGGGATTCTCCCGGAAGAGCTGGAAGAAGTGGCCGGGGAGAGGGAAGTCTGGGCCTCTCTGCTTAAGCTGCTACCCCCGCGACCCGACGCCGGATAAGCAGAAGAGGATGGATGGATGGTGGATGGATGGATGGATGGATGGAACAAACTATTAAAAAGTTTCATAACAAATACAAATAAGTTTGTATTTAGGTGATTTAGTTAGCTGAAGGTCGAGGCGCCGAAGGTGCCAGGGTGCTTGCGCCCCTAGTAGAAAATAAATGCATAAATGCCCGATTTA
This sequence comes from Polypterus bichir lapradei, assembly GCA_026402145.1. Taxonomy (NCBI): domain Eukaryota; kingdom Metazoa; phylum Chordata; class Cladistia; order Polypteriformes; family Polypteridae; genus Polypterus; species Polypterus bichir. Next base: position 16,416,453 of record JANRMT010062861.1, on the reverse strand, counting down.
CGTAGAGAGGGGGACAAATTGCAATGGGGAGTGTATAAAGAAAAATACAAGGGGGAAAAAACTTCCGTGACCCTGTGTTAGGATATAGCGGGTTGGATAATGGATGGATGGATGGAAACTTCCGGATGAGGGTGTTAATCCTCTGGCTCAGTGTGCTTTACAGACGTGAATGATTTCAGTGATGAGAGGTTGACTTTTGATGCCAATGTAAAGCCAAGCATGAAGACACAGAGGGGATGAATGGCACCGCATTTGTAACCATGATAGCTACTAAAACGCTCCTTCTGACGCCTAAAAGAAAAGCATTGTGTTAGACAAACAGAGCCAGGTCAGTGGTGTGCTAATTGTTTTGGGCCGAGTTGCCCCCTTTTTTAATTCTCTACTTCCCACACCGTTTGGCATTTCTTCTCCACAGTGAACCAGAGGCCGCCATGCTGAGCTTTCTTGTCAAGCAGCGCTCCTCGTTCAAAGGCAGCTGTTGTCGTGAGTGTAGCAGAAGGTCATGGGGATGCGCGATACAAAAGCCGACGGCCTGTCACCGCTGTGACATTTTTATTATACGGCCTAGTAATTATACTTTAAACGTGCTCCGTGAAAGGTGAGACAGAGCGCCTCTAATGACAGTCCCTTTTTAGAAATTAAAGCTGTGTGGCAGCACCCACACGTGAAAGCTTTGGGAAGATCAGTCGCACGGAGGGACGTTCTCAAACTTCAGGCATGCTACTGGAAGGCAGGGAACGGCCCATCTTCCTCAGGACCTCGCTTAGGAAGATATACTGAAGATGAGGCTGTAATTTAAAGCGCCAGCCCGAGACAACGCAATATAAAATAATCACAAAAAATAGGTAGTGGAGCCCTCCAGTGGCTGAGCCTCTGAACTGCATGACGCAAGGCTGTCGGTTCATTCTGCGCCACTGCGTGACACTGAGCGAGTCCCTATACTAAAATCTGGGACCAATGGCACTCATAATTTGAAACATCTAGAAACGTGAATCAAGTACAGTCTCCACATGTGAATCCCCGTGTAAACCTGAGCAAGTCAATCAATGGGGGGCACATGACAGATACAAATGAACTTGGGCTGGTTTCCAGTTTGAAAAAGTTGCATTATAAATAAATAAAGCATAATGTGCACCACGGACTGCCTATGTGACCCTGAGCCAGTCCATCTAGTGGCGGTCTAAATATGGTCTGCTGCCCACCCTTTATAAAGGTACTATATAAATAAGTGAAGTACAATTTCCACCACTGACTGCCTATGTGACCCTAAGCCAGTCCACCAGCTTGTGCTCCTTTTGTGCCAACAGCTGCCCTGTAAATATAAAGCCAGCTGGCATAGGGCTCACTGTGTAAAGGTGCTATATATAAATGTGAAGTTCATTATCTATCACTGACTACTGCCAGCATGTGGCAGCAAGTGAGCCCATCTGCCTTTGGGGGGGTGATGTATGTTAAAGTCAAAGTCAAAGTGAACTTTATTGTCATCTCAACCATATACAAATATACAGATAGACAAAATTGTGAAGCTCAGGGTCCACAGCGTAACAACATGAAGTGCAAATAAAAAATGAAAATGAAATTAAAATTAGAATTAAAATAAAAAATTTGAAATTAAAATTGTAACACAAACAAGACAAGACATAAAAGGTGTTATATAAATATAAAGTATATTGTCAATCACTGACTACTGCCTGCAGGTGACATTGAATGAGCCCGTCTGCCTGTGACCCCTTGTGCCGACATCTTGCAAAATATGTCTTATATATGTCAAACAAGTTGGGGTGATGTGTGTAAAGACACTGTATAAACTAATAAAGTATATTATCTACCACTGACTGCCTACGGGACCCTGGGAGAGCCCATCGATCTGGCATCTTCTTCTATAAAAGCCGTGCAGCTGAAATTTGAAGCATGTTTCACTCTGTTCACTATGTAAAGACACTGTATAAATGAACAAAGTTCAACCTGCACCTCAAGTAAAATGACACCTTTTATTGGCTAACTAAAAAAAGATTACAATATGCAAGTTTTTGAGGCAACTCAATCTTGCCCGAAGAAGGAGCCTGAGTTGCCTCGACAGCTTGCATATTGTAATCTTTTTTTAGGCAGCCAATAAAAGGTGCCATTTTTACTTGACTTCTCACAACCTGCACCTCTAAATACTTACAGGACCCTGATCAACTTGATCTCCCTGTGGGCCTGTTAAATATGGCATGTAGGTGCACAGCAGGATGGGGTGTTGTATTGAAAGACACTATATACAGTAAATGAATACGTGAATAAATTACAATCTCTACAGCCCCGCCGAGCCTGTGCTGCTGTTACTGAAACCTGTACATACAAAGTCATTCAGTGGGGTGTCCACTACAAGCATTGTATAGGTGTACAGCAGGTCAGGTGGACTTCCACTACTTAGAGATAATGATTAATTAAAAAAATAAATACACGAGATGTGAGGGAATTATACCAGTACTGTAGAGGGGCACAACATGTATGAAGTGACATAAAGTAATTCTTATTGAATGAGGAGAAAAAAATCATGGCCTCTTTATACTGCCACCATTGGATCTGTGCCTAATACATATATATATATGAAATCCAACGCCTGTCTGTCTGTCTGTCTATCTGTCAGTCCGTCCACCCGCTTTTCATGAGAGAACTACTTAGCGGATTTAGATTGTTTTATTTTTTCTATAATTTGCTTGAACATTCTGGTTGACTTGGCAGCTTCTCTCATCATGCTAAGTATCATAGTTCGTTTGTGTTACCGATTTATTTGCATGAATCCAAGAAAGAGATGCAGTGTCCAGGTTTGGTTGTGGCGAGACCTTCTCTCAGTCACATGCCAGCCTCAGGGTGTAACCTTACCTCCGCTTAGCTAGCGAACAAGAGAACAACTTATCGGATTTAGATTGTTTTTTTTTTCCAGAATTTGCTTGAACATTCCGGTTGATTTTGCGACTTCTCTCATCTCTCAAGTATCACAGTTCGCTTACAGGAGTGACATACTCACGCTAATCCGAGAGTCAGAGGCTGCGGGCCGAACAGAGGGGTAAGAATGACGTCAGGAGTAGAGAACCGGACGGGGCCCTCCTCGCAGTCCTGTCCTGTTTCTCTAAGGAAACATCTCCACTTTGAAGGGTTATCACGGTCCGACTGTGTTTGTGAATTGCCTCTTTCTTGTCATTATGATAGCAATATACTGGGCAATGTTGTCCAAATTGTTCTTCAGAGGGTGTAGCAACGCACTTTATTCCAGCACTGCCTTTCTACTGACAGAGAATTTGTAAGTAATCCCCAGAAGTTGGGAAATCCTGCAGGAATTGTTTGAATCAGCTTCATTAACTTCCATTGCTGCAGAAAAGCTGTAAGTTGTTAATCTATTACTTGTTCCCTAAAAAAAGCCTTTTTTGTATAACTCTGAAAATTACCTTATTTTTTCAGAGTTTGGTAACCTAAACTATTTTTTTATACCTTTGTACCATTTCAAGTTATTCACTAGACTGGAACTGCTTAAGTTAACATAAAAACTGGAAAAATGGGTGTTCTACTTCTGAATAGTAGTATACATACTGTACATATATAAATATAAATATATTAAGCTAGCTGTGCCAACTGTCTGAGGCAGTTAAAATCTATTCAGTATAATCAACAAAGACCTTAGTGTTAACATTTGTAGTGCACCATCTATTGGAATGCACTTTGTCATGAATGTAGTAATAAAGAGCATTGCATTTTTCATTCCAACAGACGGCACATCACAAACACTAGCGTTGCTTTTACAACTCCGATAGGTACATAGATGGACACTTAGATACACAGACACATACACACAGAGCCTTGTTGTTTTACTAAGGCGAACTAGCTGTGCTACCCGTCTAAGATAGCTTGACATCTAAGTAATCAATGCGGACCTCATTGTTAACGCATGTAGTGTGGTGTGTCTGTCTGGTTGCTATGTCTCTGGTACATACCATTTGCTGCATGGTTTGTAAATGCAGTGCTAATGTTCGGGATGAACCATCTGTTGGATAGCAAAGAGAAAGCAATCGGATGGACACACAGACACTTCTCCTTTATTTTATTGTTGTTTTTGTTTTTAATTTGTTATTTTTTAGAGTGAGGTGTTGCTGTCTGCAGTTACGAGATGCTCTCCACAAGCCGCTGTGTATATATATATATATATATATATATATATATATATATATATATATATATATATATATATATACACACTGCATCCGGAAAGTATTCACAGCGCATCACTTTTTCCACATTTTGTTATGTTACAGCCTTATTCCAAAATGGATTAAATTCATTTTTCTCCTCAGAATTCTACTCCCCATAACAAAGTTTTTTTGTGCAATTTGTAGGAATTTATTAAAAGTGTAAAGTGTATAGTGATATATATACCTGTTGGATAGCAAAGACAAAGCAACCAGAAGGGCACACAGACACTTCTCCTCTTACCAAGTTGTGCCCATCCAGTTGCCTTGTCTTTGCTATTCAACAGATATTTATTCCTTACTAGATGATTACCCAGTGGCTTCGCTCACTGAGTGCAAGGGAAAAAAATAAAATGTAGTATTTATAAAATACGTTATTAAGTAGTAAAACATTTTGATAAAAGAATTTGAATGATATATAAGAAGTGCATAAATTATTAAACAGTAAAACATTAACATTTAAGAAGTAAAGATACATTGAGTACTACTGCAGTGGTTTTGGGTAAACTACCTGCTTGACAACCTTGCACTACGTGCCTGTGATTTAAGAGAAAAATTATTCTGAGAAATGTGGACGCTGCCCTTCCGTGCTTAACGGGCAGAAGGTCCAAACAATTCCCAAGTCCAAAACATAACATGAAGAGCTCGATACGTCTTCTTAGATGTAAACCCTCCATCTTCTTAAAAAAATTCATCACAAAAGCAATCTTGAATGTTGCGGGGTTTTAGTGACCCGAACTCACCTTAAGGGACAGTAAGTAGTCGTGAAGCGCAATTTACAAAGAGAATTTTGCTTCGATGGTGCCGATCACACTCATTCGCAATGATTTCCACTCTCCCAGGAGATGACGGGGCACTCGAAGTGTCACAAACAGTGTGATAAGAGAGGACACCACCCGAAACTGCGAAGCTCTCGACCCGGCAGAGCAGCCCGACATTTCGCGCTTCCGATCGTCCACTTTGTTCTCACGACCCCTCGCCACTGAAGGCGGTGTCGTCTTCACATTGTTTACAGTTCGGCGCAGTTAAAAAGTAGAAAAACACAAAGCTGTTTTCTTCATCTCTTCTACTATCAAGTACTGCCAATTAAAAAATGTTACAATGTAGCAGTTTCCGCGACAGTCACTAGGACGAATAAATAAAACTTCTTTGTCAGAACGTGTCTGGCGGCGGACGGCTCAGCGCTGGAGTCCAGAGAGGAGGGCTGGGAGAAGGCGACGCGGGACGCACTTCTATGGGATAGATGGGCGTGTTTGTGTTTACTTCTTTTCAATATCAGTAAAATAACTCTCACACAAATAAAAGCAATTCGTAAAGACGATATAAATATGGTGTCCACAATTGAAGTGATTAATTCCTGTATTATAATATGTTCTGTGGTCATAAGTAATTTCTATTTTGTGTGGTCATACTCAATTTCAGTTTCAAACGCGAAAAGAATTTTATATACATATAGATATAAAAACAGCAAAATAAAATGCTTTAATTAAAATACCTAAACAAGTAATGCAGGGGAACAGCAAAGTACAACAGAAAATAATAAACCCCTCTGCCCCCCAGGGCTTAACTAAACAGTGGTGCCCCCTGGTTATTCTGTCCCATATTTCCCCTGCTTATCTTCTACACTGGAATGAGGGTCTTATAGTCCACAGAATATCTAAATTATTCAGATAAAAGAAACAAATTCAGTAAGGATGCACCACTGCCTATCTCACAAGCAGTGAGCAGAACGTGGAAACCAACCTGAAACAGGGTTACAGTTAATGGATCAATAGCAATTAGAATAATCTCTTTTTATTGAGCTCCTTCAAAGTTGTCAGTCACTCACAGTGCTGCGCCTTCAGTAAGTCCACATGTTAAAGCAGGTCCATCTGCAGATGTGTGTGACCCCCCCGGACAACCCCAAGAGTTCAAGCGCCCAAGGTGTTTAGGCCATGAACTTGTAGTCGAGGTCAGCCTAATCGCCCAGATCACACGACTTGAAACAACCCATAGATTGTCCTTAACTACACAAGAAAATTGCTTCATTACAAGAACGCAGTTAATTAAGAAGACAAACTACTTATCCAAACTATTTATAAAGTTGCTAAATGATCTCATTTCGAAATACCATGCAACAGCAATTAAGGCCTTTAATGAACGAGTCCTGCTCCAGGGAACATAGCAACACCCAGAACATGGGTTGATTTACAAAAACAGGTGAACAATATGTAACTCTGGGGGTCCGTAGCAAAGGGACGGACCAGATCACTAGGCCGACACAGGTGTTCTCCACTACAAACACTCAAACAAGACTCTATATAGTGCCTTTCTTGGTGTGTATATGTACACACACACACACACATATATATATAAATAAATATATATATATATATATACATACACAATATATATCCATCCATCCATTATCCAACCCGCTGAATCCAAACACAG
>JANRMT010062861.1:16374715-16399794 GCA_026402145.1 Polypterus bichir lapradei | reverse complement strand
CACATAATGAGAAAAACCCTATCATGGCATCAATGGTGCTTTACTATGCACATCATGTCTTCTGATGAAGCTTTCCATGGAATGAATGTTAAAATGCATTTATTTTATGACAGTAAGTTAATGAAAATATGACTTGTAGACAAAGCAGAGTCTTCTTCTTTTGACTGCTCCTGTTAGGGGTCGCCACATTGGATCATCTGTTTCCATATTTTCCTGTCCTTGTCATCTTGCCTGCATGTCCTCTCTCACCACATCCATATAGTCAACACAGAGTACAAAAATAAAAAAGAAACTTCAGCACGGGAAGAGTTGAAAGGGAGAGCGGTGTTTCACTAACTGAATGGCACTCTTTGAAATGTAGTCCTGACAAGTGGCCCTTCAGCCTCATCACAAACTCTAACAGATAGTGGGCACCACAGAAGGCAGGGGCCGCGAGGTGATAGGCCTGCACCTGTCGTTCCGAGTCTCGCAGTGGATATGCAGAGCCTTTCAGCGCTTGGGCCCTCTTCTCACACTTGGCCCGTTTTATTAGGCTTTGAGGCTTTGAACTTCAAACTCTGAGGCTGTGAGTTCAAATCCTTCTAATGACTGAAGTCTTTAGAACAAGTCACTTCATCTGCTTGTGCTCCAATTGGAAAAGCACACAAAATGTATTTCAAATGTTGTGAGTCGCCTGGGATGAAGACATCAGTTAAATAATAATAAAGGCATCTGCCTGAAAGCAATGAGATTACTGGGTCAGCCCTCAGAACAAGTTGACCTCAAGACACTGAATGAAACATTTCACAAATGTGTCTGTAAGTATGTAAATTATAGTACAATAGCTGTAAAGTGACACAGAGAGGTGTTTTGTAAAAGGATGTGTGTGTTTGTTGGATGGCACAACAGCGAGGATCTGGCTTCGATGCCCAACACAGCTGCTCTCTTTGTGTGGATTGCATGCTCTTAATTGTATCCAAGTAAGCCCCTAACATATCAAAGCCAAACCTGATGGGTTATTTTTCTCTCTTTGAGCGGATGTGTCCTGGCAGCTCATTCTACTTTGTGCCCCCAACTACCCATTGACCCTGTAATTTAAAAAAAAACATGGAAACAGAAAATGCATGCTTCTTTCCTCGCTCCTGGTTCAGCCTGGTGTGCGGTGGGCGAGAGGGGCCCCTTCAGTCACCTTTCCTTTGTACCGCAGGCGTAATCTGTGCACAGCAGGCCACTGGAGGCATTTGTGCTGCCAGCAGGACTCACCTTGCGAGCAGACAGGCAGTTCAGCTGTAGGACAGCATGTCGCCCGACGCTGTGAGGACGTTATGTCATTTTCCACTTCTTGTCATGTCAGCTGCATTCTAATCTTTGCCAAGGTTCACTGTATGCACAGTCAGATACCAACCGACATGAGGCCCACTGCTTGAAAGAGCCAAGTGCCCAGCCCACCATAATAACCATAAGGCTGTACAGTTAGTATGCAAGCTAAACAAGAAGCACTTTTATTAACATCTAGGCTTTTACTTCCAGTGCTGGTCATCCACCTGTTCTCAGACAGTAAGGCAGCAGCTCTCTCTCCACTTTGGTATATAACAGTTGGGAGTATTCCTACCTTTGGAGAGATGCTGGACACATCTTAAAACCCACCACCTCACATCACACTCAACAGTTCTCACTTTAAATTACTTCTCATCTCCCCCAACAGGGGGCGCTCTTAAATATGATTTCATACAGTTGACACCTGCAATGTGATTATATTCATTAGTGGAATTTGTATCAGGTTCAAGTTCAAATTTATTGTTGAGGGTCTACAGCACAATACAATTCCTATTTGCATGTCTCCCACAGACTACTAACAGGAGTGCAACATCAACAACAGACAAGGAGTCCAGTGCTGTAGACTAAAGATGACATTAGAAAGCACGGTATTGGTCAGTATGAGCAGCTGTTGAGTAGCCTGATGACCCGAGGATAAAGACTGGCCCTGGACCTTGTGGTTGAGAATGGCTCAGGGGACTGTGCAGTTTTGGCTAGGTCTTTAATAATAATTATATATATTTATATATATATAATCAAACCAGTGCTACCCGTCTAAGATGGTTGAAATCTAACTTACCAACTTAGACCTCAGCATTAACGTTTGTGGTGCACCACCTATTGGAAAGCATTTGGTAATGCATGTAATAATAAAATGCACTGCATTTGTTATTCCAACAGATGGTGCGTTGCAAACATTTGAAGTAATCAAATGCATTACTACAAATACTTGTAATATGTCATCTGTTGGAATAATCAATGCAATACATTTTATTACTACAAATGCATGTGATGCACCATCTATTGAAATGACAGAAACATAGGAACTGAATGGACACACAGATACACAGACACGTGTCCCTTTATTAGGGTGGACTAGCTGTACTATCCATCTAGAATGAGTTGAAATTTAAGTAATCAATGTAGACTTCAGCATTAATATTTGCAGTGCGTCATCTGTTGGAATGTATGTTTTAATGAATGTACTAGTAAAATGCATTGAATTTCTCATTCCAACAGACAGAGCATCACAACCTTTGTAGTAATCAAATGCATTGCTACAAATGTTTGTGATGTGTTATCTGTTGGAATGAACAATGCAATACATGTTACTACTACAAATGCATGTGATGCACAATCTGTTGAAAGGACAGAAACATAGGAACTGAACAGACACACAGACACTTGTTATTTTATTAAGGTGGACTAGTTATGCTACTTGTCAGGGATGAGCTGAAATATAAGTATTCAATGTAGACCTCAGCATTAACGTTTGCAGTGCACCATCTATTGCAATGTTCTTTGCAATGTGTGTAGTAATAGAATAAACAGCATTTGTCATTCCAACAGAAAGTGCATCACAAACATTTTGTAGTAATAAAATACATCACTAAAACAGTTTGTGATGTGTCATCTGTTAGAATAAACAATGCAACACATTTTATTACTACAAATACTCATAATGCACCATCTGTTGGAATGACAGAGACACGGCAACCGGATGGACACACAGAGACAGACATTTGTCCTTTTATTAAGGTGGACTAGCTGTACTACTTATCAAATACAGGCTGAAATCTAAGTTAGCAATGTAGAACTCAACATTCATGGTTGCAGTGTACCATGCAACACATACTGTATGTCTCTGTTTAATGCCATTTGGTATGGAAAAAGGAAGAAAAGAAGTGCTAATAATTGTGATGCACCATCTGTTGGAATGACAAACAACATGCATTATTATTATTATTATTATTATTATTATATTATTATTTATTATTTATTATTTTATTATATCATTTGTAATGTGGCATCTTTTGGGATGATAGAGACATTACAACTAAATGGACACACAGACGGACACAAAGACACTTTTATTAAGGTCATGTCAGGGGTGTGGGTGGGTGCCGGAGCCTATCCCAGCTGACATATGCACAAGGTAGAAACAAACCCTGGGGAGGGTGAAAGTACTTGATCTTTTATTAAGATGGATAATTTAATCCCTTATATTGAAGGAAATGCACAGAGGACCGTGAGTACATTGTAAAGGTTGTAAAGTCCACTCAAAGAAGAAGGAACCAAGAAGACATGGCCCACCCCTGCTGTACTGTGAACAGCTCTTAAATAAACTTTAACATTTCCAGGATGTTAAATAGAGGCGACTTTAAAACGCACAACCTGCAAGCCGGAAGCATATGAAACTTAATATAACTTTCTCAGCTCACAGCACTGTGATGGCAATAAATCGTCTGTCACCAAATAAGCAAGCATTTACATCAGTAAGCTGCTTCCCAAAATCTAAAAGCAACAAAACAACTATTTTCAGCAAAACGAACTCAAGTGAGCACCTTACGCCGTCGTCCAAAAGCTCTCAATTCGGCATTTGGCGATAAAAGACAGTTTTTCAACAGGACGCAACGACTACTTTTGCGCAACCTGCGTCAATCAAACGCTCACGTGCCCGCGTACCTGCGCAGATTGCCAAGCAGAGATAGGTGCAGTACAGCAACCCGCCCTGGAGGTGGCGCCAAGTCACTATATATTCTTGTTTAATTGCGTTAGCGTGGAGTTTGTGCAGGTCTGCATTGGCATGCATCAGGTATGTGTACAGGTAAACCCAGGCCCGGTTCAGCGGGTCGTGCAAAGGGTGCATGCACGAAGGCGGTCGACCTCCACAAAACGTAGGCTCGTCTTTTCTCGTCGAATGTCGGTAACTTGCTTCAAAGAAAAATGGGCAAGTCACGACACATGAATTGTGGCAGCTCAAGTACTCAGCACGTCAATCAAATGTTTTTGTAGTGTTAATCGGAATTTTACTGATGAATTAATTAAACTTATAGCCGATTCGTTAAATGCGTAAGACAAGTTTTCTTCTACCTACGAAGAAATTTTCTTTAATTTTTTTGACATTAAGGAAATTGCGAAAATTTTTAATTTTAAATACACTGGTTTAGAAAACGAGTGAAGGTATTATAGCTTGAGGTGGCGGCTGAAATTAAATGGCACGATGGCGGCTTCGACTCAAGAACCGGTCCTGGGTAAACCACTGCGTGTGCACGCACCTTCTGAAGCCGAAACGCGTGTCCAGCCTTCTATTGGGTTTTTATAATGTGTAAATATCCCTTACTTTTTAAGATTTATATTTTATTATGCAACTTTACAACTTTCCGCAGTATTTTCATACATTGAGTGGGTGAACTTGTAGTTTCTGGTTCAGCTGCCCCGTGTATCGGTCAGACGCCTTTGTTGTGATTCAGAGATGACTAACAAGACGTTAAACGCTCTTTTCCTCATCAACGGCTGAGGCGTTCCGCATAAAACTACGTCACGGAGCGCGCCTTGCAGGGATGAGCAATCAATCGCGTGTCAAAGATGTGCACATCAATATTAGACCTGGTGTTATATGTCCAGGAATGCATCACAGAAAGGCTCGCAGCATCTTTCTTAACTCAGCAGGTATCTGTATTTTTTATGACAATTATCCTAACCAAACAAGAAATGATCTCCACATTCAAAGTCAAACTCCCACCTGGTCACACATAGGCCAGCATAATTTTATCACCACCGCCATAAGAATACTTATGTAATAAGTATGTAATATATGTATATATATTATATGTAATATAATATGTAATACTTATTACATCTGAGGCCGCCACAGACTGCAGAACAGTCATCAATAAATTACCTACCAAAATACCAACCTCGATACCCTGTAAATGATTAATTAAGTAGGTTCAAAAATGGACGCATGGATGGATGTTGTAGTTTGTATTGGACTTTGAATTGAACAAACTGGAAAACAAAAGTTCTGAATAATTTTCTTATACAGTGAAGTGCAATTAAACAAAAATATCAAAAACGTTCAGCTTAAGAAAACTTTGTCCAATACGCTATACAACCAGGAATATTGATGTTAACAATTAATAACAATCTAATCCCAGTGTGAGAAGAATAAGATGTTGCCGTATTCAAGCGGCTGGCTTCCCGCTGCTCTTTAACGGCTTTAAAGCAGAGATGACGTCAAGAAACGCGCTTTGGTCAGAGCTCATCCTATTGGCTCTTAACACCAATCAATAACCAATAACAAGCCTTGTCATTTTACACCGCGTGCATATCTCAAACAGGCGCTTTTTTAATGGTGAGGCGAGACTACAGGTCGCACTGCCCTCTAGTGGCTAAGGTGCAGAACTGCCACAGCTTGAAGTTTGTACCCACACGATTACGTTGACTGTGAGACCCTCCCTCGTAGACCCAGGTAACCTTCCATTGGACCAGTTGATGTGGAAAAAAATAACTGTACAGTACCTGTGAGCTAATTTGGACTGGTCTGCATAATAAAACTCATCGCGGCAAATTCAACCTCCCACGGAGACCCCCATGCAAAGCATTCAAACTGACAGTGTTCCTATGGCAGGATACGTGTGGAACGGCACTATAAAAACACAAGGTCAAGGTTTAATGCCCAATGTGAATTACTTATGCTGCCAATGCTCCCACTGTAGTAACGTGAAACAATTTTAGTATAAATGGAATGGATCTCAGGATGGGGTTCACTATAAAAGGCTCAGAACAGAAAAAACGATACAGCCATGGGTTCAATCCCCATCAACAATTCTCTGCATAATCCTCAGAAGCTCGCTGGACCTGTCAGTTTCCAGATGTGGTAATTCAGAAACAATTCTAGTATTGCATGCACGTACTTCACCTTGGGATGGGGTTTACTGTGAAAGGCGCTATAAAAGCACACGGTCAGAGGTTTAATCGTAATGTGATCCTACATGAGTCTCTTAAACCCACAGGATCCTTAGTGTAGAATTGGGGAAACAGTTGTGGTTTACCGGTAGTATGCCTTCCATGGGAATTCACACTAAAAGGCGCAATAAACACACAGTCAGAGGTTCAACTCCTTCTCTTCACTTCCACTGTGACCTCAAGCTTAACTGCAGCTTAACTCTGCAAATAGAATATAAATGGAGAGAACTGTGCTCAACATGTGAAGCACACTTTAAAAGGCACTATGAACACGAACACTCGAGGATCAAACCCCACCCTGACTCCCACTTTGGACCCGAGCATACCTGAAGCCTAACTTTCTAAATCTTAGAAAAATAATGACAGAAATTGTACTAAACATATGAAGGGCCCAGCAAGAAGTTCACCATAAAAGGGACTAAAAATACACAAAACCACAAGTTCACCACACACCTACAGTGGCGCTCAATTTAAATGAAGCCTAACGGCCAAGGATATGCAGTACATCAAACCTGTGAAGCACCTTAGGAGGGCGTTTGTCATGAAAGGCACCATAAAACACACAGGGGCATAGGTTCAAACCCCACCACCATTTCCCTTTGTGACCTTTATATATTAAACTGTCAGCCATGCCTGCAATTCACTTTTTGAAAGGCGCTTTAAAAATGCTTGCAGGTGAGCAATAAATGAGGCCTCACTGTGGTGTTGACAATGCTCAGTTCTGGGGGTACACTGGGGACCTTAATGCCTTGTATTCAATTTAGTCACCCAGTTAATGAACGTCTCACATGCATTCAAGGTCTGCAGCAATGAAGTCGCTTTCATATTTCATCTGTATATATAAAATGTTAAGGTCTGTCAGTCTGCCACACAATTACTTGAGAACTACTGGGGCTAGAACCTAGATCTTCATCTTAATCGAAAGCTAATGACCTGATATGTTCCAAAGAAGAGAGAAGGAAGTAGAAGAAAGAGAGGAACACCATCTGCTGAGCGTCAAGCAAATCACAGAAGTCGATTACATGATGAGGAGTACCATAATAGGAGGAAGAAAAAGGACAGCAGCGCCCTCTGCTAAAGTCAAGTAAATCACAGAAGCCAAGTACATGATGAGGAGCACCATCATAAGAAGAAGAAGAAGAAAGAGAGCAATGTCATCTGCTGAACATCAAGGAAATCACCAAGGCCGATTACATGATGAGGAACACCACAATAAGAAGAAGAAAAAGAAGAGTAGCACCATCTGCTGATTGTCAAGCAAATCACAAAAGCTAATTACGTGATGAGGAACACCAAAATAGGAAAAAGAAGAAGAAGAAGAAGAAGAAGGAGCTAACACTTATTTGAGTCTGATGACCCTCCCATAACCCTAATCTTAACCATAATGTGAAAGGGCGGAGCTCTGGAGGTCTACAGCTAGTTAACTCCTCCAGCTTAGGGTGCCCATCGCAGTCAAGCCCAGCTACTTGGTTGCCCATTGAAGTCAATTTCACATAACTGGACTGCCCAATCGGGTCAATTTCACCTACTTGGACTGCCCATTGGGGTCAACTCCACCTACCTGAACTGCCCATTGGAGTCAAGTCCACCAATTTTGAATGTCCATTGGAGTCAAGTCCACCTACCTGAACTGCCCATTGGGGTCAACTCCATCTACCTGAACTGCCCATTGGAGTCAAGTCCACCTATTTTGACTGTCCATTGGAGTCAAGTCCACCTATTTTGACTGCCCATTGGGGTCAAATCCATCTACCTGAACTGCCTATTGAAGTCAAGTCCACCTATTTTGACTGCCCATTGGGGTCAAGTCCACCTACCTGAACTGCCCATTGGGGTCAAATCCACCTATTTTTACTACTCATTAGGATCAACTCCACATACTAAGACTGTCCATTGGGATCAACTCCACCTACTTGGACTGCCCATTGGGGTCAAGTCCACCTACTTTGAGCTCCAGGGTGATGGCTCCATGCTGTAGAGATAAATACCTGTCTCTTGCACACAACCTAGCTTAATGTGAGGGTTTGCCTACTGTAACTACTTTTATATTGGTGGGGTGGGGAGACCAAATGAGAGGGAGGAGGAACAAAAAAGAAAAAAAGATGGAGGGAAGAGTGTGAATGTGGAACTGCCAAACATGCATGCTGTACCTTCAAAAACCAAAGAAAATCAACAAAATGGGAAGGACTGAAATGAAGTTATATGATCAGTAATTCACTTTGGGTTTTGTTAGCTTAGTGCAGAAGCTACAGCTGATAACAAGCACCTGCAGATGGCACCAGTTGAGTTTGAAATTTTACTGGAGAGCTGGTCAATCTATTAGGTGACATAGGAGACCATCTAGGTGCTTTACCATCTGGAGGGCACCATTTACAAATGTTATGCACTCTGGACACCAAAGGGGATTCAATAAAAACCACAGTCATCAAACTCTGAAGATACTGAGTGGGTGCTTTCATCCACTGTGTGCCGTTTATGAAAATCAAAGTATGCCAAGGGATGCCATTTGTGCTACTGAAGGACCTGTGCACACTGGGCACTGAGGGGGACCAACCCTGGTCATCAAAGTCTAATGATGCCAACTACCCGCTATGGACTTCCACCTCGCCTAGAGCTCCAAGTGGGCTTTCAGTGGTCCTGCTTTACTGGGCTAAGCGTTTCAGGTGGCCAGTGAAGACAGAGGAGATTTCTCTGACTTAGCACAAAGAAGAACTTCTGTCGATACAGTGGGTCACATCCTGGGCAGGAACAGTTTTGGTGCCCACCATGCGTGAACACCGGACATTTGGACATTTTATGACTCCTGTGTGTACGCAGTCTCAGTTTGTTTGCTCACATGGCAGCGACACGCATTCCACACTCAAGTTTCTATCAGGCCTACAATGAGGGGCTATTGAGATAATTATTCTTTTGTTATTTATATTGTTATTTAATATTTACAAGTATATGTGGGAGAGGACTATAAAGTTATGTGTTATAAGTACATTGTCTTAAGAAAAAAAAAGTTTATGTTGAAACAAAGCCATTCTTTTTTACTTTTTTGTGTAATGGAAGTCTTGTTAAGAATGCAATGAGCAGAACTGAATTGGAAACCATAAAAAGATATTTAATGATTGAGGTTAATGTGCTAACTGAAGAATTCATTTAATTTCTTTACAGAAGTATTTTTTTCCGCTCATTTTGTAAATAAATACGTTAAATGTTTGAAATTTATACATCTGTGCTCCACATTTTCACTGGAATATTCAGTAAATGGAAGAAATTAAAGGGCATTGTTGTGTTTAAGCCTGCAGGTATTATACTCTAAATGAGATCATGGATTTGTACCCTGAGGAGGGCTGCTGTACAGAGAAATTATAAAAAGTACAAATCTGGCACATTTCTTACATAACCTCAGGATGCTGCCCATGAATTATAGGGCTGCACAAAGAGTGTGGCCGAGCTAGAGGTCTGCCTGAAGTTCGCTATCCAAACAGACTGAAGAAGTCAAGTGACGGAGGCCACCTAGATCACCGTGACAACTCTGAAGGAGTCACAAGCTACAGTGGGTAAGCAACTTAACTAGCTAACTTGACTTACCACACACCAAGTTAGTGGCCACTTAACTAAACTACTTGGCAGCACTTGGCATTATTTGAGTCTGATGACCCCCCATAACCCTAATCTTAACCATAGTGTGAAAGGGCACAGCTCTGGAGGTCCACAGCTAGACTCTGTTGGTGCCCATGGGAGTCACTTACTCCAGCTTAGACTGCCCAATGAAGTCAAGTCCACCTATGTGGACTGCCCATTTGGAGTCAAAAAGACTGGAGAAGGAGTGCGATTGTCGGAGTGGCGACCCACCATCACCCACTAACACATTATGAAACAATAGGGTTAGGTTAGGGTAGTGGAGGATGGTCCCCATATGGGGAGCCAATGCATAGGCACACTCATCTATATATAAAAACGTATTTTGGGGTCACCAACCCTGAATAAATATAGCACTAAAAAATAAAAATATCTCATACTTAAAAAATCTTACAAAATGCTGAAATAATGTATTAAAATATTTATACCTAGTTAAAAGGTTTCATAAAATTAATTTTGTGATCATGAGATATAACAGTAAATTTACTCATGATCTATAAATTATGGCTAAAAGAACCTCTAAAATATTTAAAAGGGTAATTAAAATGCAGCAAATATGAAATTATATAAGTAAATATGTAAGACTTTTACTAGCCCTGCGGTGGGCTGGCACCCTGCCCAGGGTTTGTTTCCTGCCTTGCACCCTGTGTTGGCTGGGATTGGCTCCAAAAGGGATTGTGAACCTGTAGTTAGGATGTAGCGGGTTGGATAATAGATGGATGGATGGATTTTTACTAATTGTATGAAAAAATATTTTTTTAAAAAATGGATAAAAAGTAGGGTTAACCTTAGAGCCCAAAATCATTTTCTTAAGACCAGGGCCCTAAAAAGAAAATTTTAACATTAGGACATTTAAGATAAGGGAAGGGGTAGGGGTGGGATTAATATTAGAGCCTCGGGTCAAATTTTTAACCTTAGGACCCCATAAACACAGACTTTAAGGTAAGGGTAGGAGGTGGGGAAGGAGACAATAAAAAAGATATACATAAATAAAAACAGGGTTAGGATAGGCTTAGGGTTACAGTGAGATGAGCGAGGCACTTGTACTCATCCAATTCAAATCGTACTTATGGCGCCAGTGTCACACTAAAATGTATCACTAAATTACATAAATATACTTAATCATTGCCCTAAAATATGCTAAAAAATATTAATAAAAGGTTACATAAATAATCTGTAAAAAATCTGTTTGTAGTACTAGGGTGTTATACTGTGTTAGCCATTGTGGATGTGGTGAGAAGTGAAGCAAAATGACAAAAATAAAAGGTATAATTTTGCGCAACCTCTCACCACATCTAGAGTTAAGGTTAGTGGAGGATGATTGTCCTGCAAGACAAAGGCGCTGCCACACTCCTCCTGTAAAGTAATTCTTAATTAGAAACATGTCACTACTGTTCCAACCACCCCCATTAATAAATATTTACACCTAACAAATATCCCTTTACTAAAATTATAAATAGGTTTGTAAAAAGAGTCTAAAAAAGCCAAATAAATAAGTCTAAAAGCAGGGTATAACCTCAGAATATAGGAATATACCCACCCCTTAAAATAGACCTAATAAACCAACCATTCTTAAACCTTAAAAGACCTTCAAAACTAATTTAAATAGGGATTAAAGAAGAGGTTTAGAACATTATTTAAAAGGTATATCAAAAATAAATGAATAATTATTTAATTAAAAACTAGTCCATACCTATATAGTCCTATAGGGTTAATCATTAAGCCCAAAGGACCATAACACTATTAAATTAGGGTTATAAAATCTATGTTCAAAAGCAGAAAAAAGGGGTAGGGTTACGGTTAAAATTAACTTTCAATTATATCCCAACTGTACCTAAAATTTATTTTAATAAACCTAAAAAATAAAAGTCCAAAACACACTAAAAAAGGGACTCTAAAACATACAAGTATATTCAAAATAAGGTACTTTAAGGAAAAAAAAAATGGGAAAGGGCTTAAAAGGTAAGTAAAGAAGCCTGAGGGACACTTTTGAAGCTTAGGACTCTGGGTGAGCATTGTGACCCAACTTGTGAGCCAACCAGCGGCAGTACACAACACAAAAGTGGGTCACCATGCAGTGGGTTGAAAAACACTGACCTGCGGCACGCACAATCATTTAAATTGTAATACATTCAACTAATCTGTCACCGGCACATTTGGGTTTGGAAAGAATCATTAAAAAATTTGAAATCATGCCACTGCAAATAACTTGCTTTACTTAGAGGAAATTTAACTCATTAATCACAAAACACTTCAAGCTGCAGAATGCACTACAGGGTGGCATTTTCATTAAGAATGGCACAGCCTTTTTTTTTTTTCTTTTGAGCCCCTCGGTCTGTTCCACTTGAGAGCAGACCACAGCAGCTGTAAATGCCAAACACTCATGAAGCTGCCCCCCTGGCAGCGCTCTTATCTACAAAAGTCAGGATTTGGGGTAAAGCTGGCACAGCAGACAAACCAGGCTGTCATATGGTATGAGAAGGAAAGTGGCACTCCCATGGGAAAAGCTCATATAAAATTAATTCAGTAATTTTAGGATGTTTTTGTCAGTCAAGTGAAATTTAATATTTTTTTTCTACTTTAATGGAATACTTCAAATGAACCCAATTGACTGACCACTGACCTTAAGATGGCCTTAGATGCCAGATGTCAATGATGGCGTCACATATTTTTGTTTTTGCTCTGAAGATTAAGGCAGCAGCGCTGGTTGACTTCTCATTCAAGGCTCAAGTGTATAAGCATTAGCCATAATGGAGAATACACTTGGGCCAAGACCACAATACACTTTGTGCTGAAATCGGGGGCTTCCAAAAGTTAACAAAACACTTCTCAGCGTGATCACTCTTGGGTTTTAAAATGCTGGCCCTGCTCCTTTTTAGCGATTCTGGGTAACATGACTTGACAAGGAGACCTCAGCGCAAAGGAAAACAATAAGGAGAAAGGTATAGGAGCTGAGGGGGCTGTAGCGCCCCCCGCATGCAGTGAAGAAAAGTACTGCATGAAGGTGCAGTGGAGGGCTAGTGGCAAACTTTCCGGGCATTCATGTTTTTTTTTTTTTACTTAGAAATATATATGTTATTTTTCATCACAGTGGTTTAACTTTTGTGTCATCATCATGAGCATTTGCCTGGATAAAACTGAAGACCACACTGGGGGGCGTCACTCACAATCTCATGGAGAATAAAGAGAGCTGCAGAGAAAGGGAGAGAGCAACCCAGAGCATTGGATGGGCGGGTCCCACATTAGCATGGTCACGCCCCCAGGCGTCAGCAGTTAATCATCAAAAATCGTCAACGATCTTAGAAAATCTATAATCGATCGAGTTGATGGAAGCGTTCTGGATCAGGAGGTAAATGAACTCGTTTAGAAATGCAAAGTTAAAGAGTCATCCAAACTGTTACAAGATCTAAATGTGAGTTACATCAGTTTAAAATTGGATGGACCTCTCCAGTTTCATAAATGGCGCACATCAGTGTCCGGAGAGCGCGTACCTTAATTTTTATAAACGCCACCCGTCTTGGGCGCCAGGATCTGAAGGAGACCAGGGTGGACTTGGCATGTTCTCTTTGTATCCGAGTGGGTTTCTTCTTACAGTCCCAACACATGCAGGTCAGATTAATTGGCCCGAATTTTGCGTGTGTGTGTTTGTGTGTTCGGCGCCGTGATTTTTCTTGGCCGCGCTCGTTGTTTTCCAGCCCTGTGACACTGCCCTTAGAAAATGGACATGGCTAAAAATACCATTACGCACTGAAAACAGAGTACTTTGGAGCATCTTATTTTTATATATAGCCAATTTAAAAACGTTCGTTTATACAGCGAATTATGACAGTATGTGAAAGGTAGTTAAATATACTTTTAAATGTAAAGAAAAGCAAACTCATCTAATTCATTGAAGTGGATCTCTTTAATTTTAACAGAAATTGACCTAACTCAATAAGCTAGTTCCACAACTGTTGCTTTGATTGTTTTGTTGACCTGAAACATTTGTTTTTGAGTATTTTGGCCATTTAAACAACATTTTTACTAAAAGAATATCATCAACGTGCGTTTCATAACATTAAACCAAACGCAAAACGCTACTTTATTTATTTAGCATTTCAAGTCCAACGATTTATCAACTCGTATTTCTTTCTTTCTTTCTTTCTTTCTTTCTTTCTTTCTTTCTTTCTTTCTTTCTTTCTTCATTTTCCAAACCCATATATCCTGAGCAGGGTCAACATCAGTGGCGTCGCTGGAAGCCTCCATGGATTTCTTCCATCCAGCCCCTGATCTTTATGAGCGCCCTGAAATCAGCGCCGGAGCCACCATTAAGGCGAATTAGGCATGCGCATATGGCACAGACCATAAAGAGAGTAGGAGGATATGTCGGGGGGTCGGGAATTGGGGCGATCAACCCAGCCGCACAGAGGTTAGCTCCCGAACAGTCGGTTGGCGCACTATTAAGCTTGGCCTTGGGCGCAAAATAACTTTGTAACGGCACTCCCTGCAATCCCCCATAAACTTAGATCCCGGGACAAGTGATAACGGCCCCGCTCCCAAACCCCCCAACCCGTGTGATGCCCGGCAACTCAGCCCTGGGTAGGTTTAAACTTGCGTGTAATGATAGTGAAAGGGGCCATGGGACATTGTAAATAAGGGTTTGAAGAAAGAGGGACTGATAAAAACTACTAGTACTGATACATCATCATCATCATAATAATAATTCCCTAATGTATGGCAAAACATACATGAAACCAAAACACTGAGGGATGGCACGACAAGCAATAATAATAATAATAATAATAATAATAATAATAATAATAATAATAATAATAATAATAATAATTCCCACATATAAGGTAAAACATACACGAACCAGACCACAGAAGGGCTGCGGGACACGCTTTCTTACACGCACGTCACGTCCCGCAAACTTGCAGGGCAGTAATCAACGCAGAAATCACTCAAGTGCTACAGAAACCCGAGCAGCGCTTTATAAATGCAGTGCGAGCGTCCATTAACAACATCTGTAAAATGACCTTCAAGTCTATGAATCCGACACAGAATGCCTAATGTGTGAAAGGCCTGCCGTCTTCGTGCACGGAAATAAAGCATGGACGTTTAGGGAGAGGTTGGCAACTTCTAAAGCAGTTGCCTTTTAAATAACTGGGAATCCTGCTCGGTTTTTTTGGGAAATTTCCGTTCGCGGCACGCTAACCGAAAACTCTGTACTGCCTCTCCGTTTTTCGAGTTACTCATTTTTCACATTCTTTGAGCTCCGGAAAGGCGCTAAACAAATAACATTTATTATTATAATTATTATTTAGGCATTCCGTTAGGAGGCAGTGCGGAAATGCGTCGCGCCTCACTTCAGATAGGCGCCCTGACAGGTCTTGTGGCCGATGCTCCTCATGGGTTTAGAAAATGAACGAAGATTTCGTTTCCCTTTTTGATAAGATTTATTTACAATCTCAATGGGGGAGTATAAAAAAGACCAAAAAAAAAAAAACTGATTGGATGCTACCTAATAGCTGTGATAAAACTCCCAGTCCACGTCAGCGCTGTGCTCTAATTGGCAGGGCTCTGAATGAAAACTCTGTTCAGACAAAAGCGTCGCCCACTGCCCATTACGTTGAAAACGAAAGCCCTCCGTTAATTCGGCTGCCACTCCGCTCATTAGCCACACAGATATCATGCATAAAACATGTATGAAACGCGACTCGTCACAGGCTTAATCCTCACTCCGCTCACCTCGTCCCTTGTCAGCGCAGATTTCCCAGGCTGCCGACTTCAAAGGGCGCTTGATCACCGCGGCCAGCCATGCAGGATCTCGTTATTTGCTGTTTTTCTTATATTTTTTCCAATAAATTCGCTCTGTTTTCACGCCTACAACTAAGAACTCGGCTGCTATTCAGTTTAATATACAGGCTGTCCAACCTGACGGAAAAAAATCAATTTATTCGGGTACTGTATGAATTTGTCCTTTGCGGAGCCGGGCATAAGGCAGGAACTCACCCTAAAAGAGACACCCGTGCATCACAGATCAGCGCCAAACTCCACATAGAGTTAAAGAACTTTGGAATATATGAGAAGAAAGGATGAGCACAAAAAGATAAGAACACTCCACATACTGGCAGGGCATTGAACCCAGATAACTGGAGGGGAGAGCCAGTAGCACTGACCACTAAGCCACAATGGCTCTTAAAACGGAATATGCTACAATCAAACCCGATTACCACGTGAATAAAATATGCATACAACTATATTTAATTTATGGAGCTTTGGTCTATGTGACGAGTGTCCAGGACTGAAACTACTGTCATCAGCCTGTAGGAGACATGCAAGTGTCCCAGTATGAAGAAAACATGACAATACAATTGAACGTGCTACTTCAATATTGAGATCCATTCCATTTCTACTTATAGGTGATACCCTGACTTTTGAGAGTTAATAAAAACAAATGTAAAAACTTGTATGTGCTGTAGTTACCTACCCTTGAGAATCAAAGGCAAAATATTTAAACCAAAATCTTGGCATTATTACCCGGTGACCACTCACACAAATTTCACCAAATATTTTCAGTTGACCAGTGGTTGCTGGGATGGGGCTATATGATTAAGTGGGTGTCACCAACCATTAACATTTAAGCCTAATCGGAAGGTTGCCAGTTCGAATCCCATTAATGCCAAAAGTGACTCTACTTCATTGGGCCCTTGAGCAAGGCCCTTAACCTGCATGTTATGATGTTAATCTGCATCCAGCCCTGCATGTAGGCCCTCCAACCTGAAGGGAAAAACCTGGGCGTTGGTGACAGAATTGGCATCCCATCTACCGTAAAAAAAACCTCACACTGTTCCACTCCATTTTAACTAGTGTGGCTACACTCAGGTCCTAATCTGGGATCCTGAGTTGGTTTGTCATGTGGTGGGTGCGACAATGCACTGTATCAGTGCCAGCTCCTAACCTCTCTCTCTCACTCTCTCTCTCTCTCTCTCTCTCTCTCTCTCTAAACTAAGCACCTCCCCCAGGAGGCCGATTCAGAGGCCCCGCCCCCATGGGTTCCGTATAAAAGCAGTAACTTCTGGACACACTTGTTGGCAGAGGAGCGCTGTAGGATTATCAATTCTTTCTACCTAGGTCTTTCATTAAACCTCTCATTCTTTCATTAGTGTCAAAAGATTTAATTCATGTGCCATGAATTGGGTGGCACAATGATTCACTGCTCCTGCACATTGGATTTGAATCGCACCCTGGTCACCAGACTGTGTGGGCTTTACCTCCACATTGGAGCCACTATGTCCTTTCCTTCCTCCTCAGCCTGCTCCCATACTCCATGTTTTGTAGCAATTGTATGAAATTGAAACCCTTCTATATCTGACGTAATTTTACCTTGCTTTTAAATTAATTGCCAAGGCATGAGGGTGCCCAGTGATAAACTGGTGCCCTCTGCATAGGGCTAACAGATACCAGCGAACCCAAAGGAGGGCACCGTAGGTTATAAGGGAGGGCAATGGAGAACGCGTCCCGTTCAATTCACGAAACACAGTGTGTTACAATGAAAACTTTAAAAAACCAAGGTAACAAAAGGAGGCATACAAATTAAAGTTATAGTATAACGACGCAGTTTCATATTTTTAATGACGAGGCGACTTTTCGGCAACATTTGCGTGGAACTCCAGCACGTGTCTTCAAAGATTAAGCGAATGTTTCGGTTGACAAAATGACGTGACTTTTGCAGACAAAGCAGACGTCTTTGCCGTGTTTCTATGTTTTTCGTTGGCGACGCGTCGTTCTAAATCGGTGGTACCCTTGTTTGTAACGGACACGTAAGAATCACAAACCAAACACTTTGCTTCGTTTTCAGTGCGTCCTTCACCTAAGCACGCACACTTCGTTTTTATGTGGTCTGAGAATTTGCATCTCCTCTTGTTAGTGTTACTGCGGGATGACATTTTTAGATAAAAAGACTACTGCATAGCCGTGTGACAAGTACGGACAACACAAAATGCCAAAGTGTAAGTAGGGACGTAGCCGAGTTTGGTTTTCGATAAAACGGAGATGACAGCGTGCGATTTCAGCCAATAACACGCGGAAGTCAATGATTGACGAAAGCCGGACATTTGCACCTTTTTATGCAAAGCCTGCCGGACGGAGGACACAACGCCGAAAAGTAGGGCGTGTTGATGGACGTCTGGTAACCCTACCCATGCAGGGTTAAACTTTAGATTAGTTAAAAAATTCGATCTCAGGTTTTCGACGGATCTCCAGCCTCTGTAAAAAAATGACACTGTTCAGTGTGCTGCTGAGGTGTCACCCATTGCACGGCAGCACTCGGATCTCAGTCCGGATGGTTCGTCGTGTGGTGGGTGCGGCAATGCGCTGTAATGAGCGCATGCTCCCAACCTCTCTCTCTCTCTCTCTCTCTCTCTCTCTCTCTCCATGTTTTGGGGTCCCCGATACAGAAAAATACCAAACTCGAAACTGAAGTCAGTTATGAGATGGCGATGCGCTGATTAGTGTTCGAGCCACATCGTGCACTCTAGGGGAGCCCTCAAATACCGTAATTCTGCAATTAATGATGAATTCTTCTCGTTAATTGCTACAATAATGACCTATTTTATTATGATCAGAAAGATCAGAGCGGTAAATAATTACTGAAATGTTATACAGAATAGTTCGTTTAACTTGGTTCCCAGGATGCAAGGCCTACTGATGCTCACGTCCAAATTTTTATTAATCAATAAACTTCTTACAAAGTGTGGTAAAATGAGAAAAAAAAAACATACAATGGGGTCAATGTTTGGTGTGCCCACCCTCTGACTTCTATTAGCTCCACTGTCATGCATGCCTAGTCGGTTGTCCCACTGCAGACCTGTAATCCCAGACTGGCTCCAGATTCTTGTTTTGAGGCTTTGTATTTGCGTTATTATTTTTGGCAACTCCATTTTGCATCTTTTCCGAAGAGTTTATTTTTTTGTGAAGAATAAATCTTTTATTTTTATAAAGATTCTGCAAGGCACTTTTTGTGTCTAGCCTGGGGGTTTAAAATGGGATTTCCCCCTCTAGTGGCCATTTTGTTTGGTGTTACACACTTTGGGATTCCTCGTTCATGACACACATGCGGTTAAGCAACAGAAAAAAAAATATTATAGGATAGATGCACAAAGAAATACGTCTACTGTTCAGGGGGCAACAGGCTGTGCGTTGGCGTGTGTTTTGAGAACATATCACAGGAAGAGACAGAGAGGTTGGGAGTGTGCGCTGATAGCCCACCATAGACCCACCATACAACAAACCACCTGGATTGGGACTCAAGGGCAGCGGGTTACACCTCAGCACCACACTGGAACAGAGTTTTTTTTTTTTTTTAATGGTGGCTGGAGTGCCAATCCTGCCACCAAGCCCCCAGAAGGACACATATTAAATGGGTACCAGTACAGCAATGGTCTCCAGACAGACATCTCCTGCTCTGTTTATGTTGACGCTTTGGTACAATTCACCTGTTTCTATTACACATAATATTTTTTATTGTTGGAAAAAGTTTTTGATTTGCTTTTGTGGGGGTAAACATTAACGCTAAAGGGGGCTACCAATATCCTCTACCCCAGTGTGAGCCAAGTCCTGCTTATGTAAAATTGCTTTTGATGTGGCAATGCTATTTGCTTTTAAATTGAGAATCCCATCAGGCCCATTGTGAGCCATCACAGCCTGTTTTCCTGTAAACACCGAAGATCAGGATCAGGATCAGGAGGAGGAATGCGACGTAATGAGGACTTTCATGTTGGGCACACACAAAGAGCTACTTCAAGTGAAGAAATATTAATTTGGGCCATGTTCACAGATTCATGGCAGGGGCTTGTTAAATTGCATCTGTTTGGTTCAATGGCTCTCCAGTGGACACGTCGGTTTAAAAAATAAATAAAATAATAAATAAATGAGATAAAATAAAAAACAGATTAATGCTTCAGTCCTGTCAGAGCTGCCTGTGAATGTCTAACAAAATCAAAGGGGACAAAGCTAAATTAAAGAAGCTCTAGTGAGATTGCTGAGTGTCTGATACAGACACTACTACCTCAAGGCGCTATATAACAGTCACCAACCAGGCTTATACAAAAAGTGGGTGAGCAGGCAGGCGGTCAGTTTGGGGGTCTTATGCTGACCACTGAGCTATTGCAATTTTTTTTTTCATGTATTCATTTCAATTTTCCAAAGTGGCTTACAAATCCTGAGTACAACATGAGCCGCGGCAGGAGAGGCCATTTGATTAGGTGTGGGAGTTGAACCAGAAGTCTTTTGGTGTGCAGCCCAATCCCTTAGTTCACGGGTGTCCAACTCCAGTCCTGGTGGGCCGCAGTGGCTGCAGGTTTTCATTCTAACCATCTTCTTAATTAGCGAGCCATTTGCGCCACTGATTAATGTGTTTTGCCTTCGTTTAAATTGACACGACTCAGACCCCTTAGTTCAGGGGTGTCAAACTCTGGGCCTGGTGGGCCGCAGTGGCTGCAGGTTTTCATTCTGACACTTTTCCTAATCAGTGAGCAGTTTTCACTGCTAATTAACTCCTTTTCCATTCATTTTAATAGCCCTGTTTTTAAGGATTCAGTCCTCTGAATTGATTTGTTTCTTCATTAAATGGCAGCCAAACAGAAATGAGATGTGAAACGAGCCAACAGGTGAGCAGCTAAACTGGGATTTCAAACTCCAACCAATCTCTTAATAAGAAGCCGATTCTTCCTGTTATTCAAACCCATTATCCATCCATCCATCCATTATCCAACCCGCTGAATCCGAACAGGGTCATGGGGGTCTGCCGGAGCCAATCCCAGCCAACACAGGGCACAAGGCAGGAACCAATCCTGGGCAGGGTGCCAACCCACCGCAGGACAAACCCATTATTTAATTCCATATCTTGTTGCTTCTGTCATTCTACCACAGCAGATATTTACAAAACTGTTGATTTTCTGTTTTTTCGAAGAACACCGTCAAGGTCAAGATGTTTTAGTGAGCTGAGAGACCAACCTTACTGAGACCTTCACTTTTCTTTATTTTCACATATTGTGTGATGGGCACAGGTGAGCTGGTCAGTGCCGGCCCTAGACAAT
This sequence comes from Polypterus bichir lapradei, assembly GCA_026402145.1. Taxonomy (NCBI): domain Eukaryota; kingdom Metazoa; phylum Chordata; class Cladistia; order Polypteriformes; family Polypteridae; genus Polypterus; species Polypterus bichir. The sequence continues at coordinate 16,378,816 of JANRMT010062861.1, read as the reverse complement.
TTCTGGCCCAAAGCAAACTGATACAGAGAGCCCCGTAAAGGGCCCGACCCCTGCAGCTAGGGGGTCCGGGGCAGTTCTTTCTACCAAAATGGAAATATATTGTTATGAAGAAAAGTGATGGCTTTACGAAGAGAAAGGCCCCTTTTATGCTCTGTCGAGAATGCAGTGCGGCGGAGCGGCCCTGACTGAAGCGTAAGTGGCTGCCTACTGAGGACAGAGGCACAGATGAGTCGTAGAGGCGGCAACAGGTGCGCGGGCCTGAGTGAAGCGTAATGAAGATTGGAGTGCCGAGTGGAGATGTCCACGTGGAGTAATTAGGTGATGGAATATGTTGCCTGTGAATTATATATATATAAATATTAGCAATAGAGGTTGGAGTGAAGGAGTCTGTTGCTCCATTGGGCCCTCCGCAGCAGCGTCGCATCACAGGAAAAAAAAAAAAACCTTGGGCGCAGTGGGCCCCCTCCAGCTGTGGGCCCGAAGCGGTCACTTCATTCACTTTGTCCTAAGGCCGGCTCTGAGCTGGTCGTGTGGCGGCTTGTTTTGGGTCTCATTATTGTTAGGCTGCTAATTAAGGAAAAAGAAACAACTAATGGGGCCTGAGTCAAGATAATTACAAGTAAAGCAAAAGAAGTTAATTAGCAACAAAAACTGGTCACTAATGGAGAAGATGGTTAGAATGAAAACCTACATCCACCGCGGCCTTCCAGCACCGGAGCTCGACACCCGTGAACTAAGGGGCCTGAGTCACATCAGTTAAAACTAAGGAAAAACACGTTAATCAGCGGTGAAAACTGTTCACTAATGAAGGAGATGGTTAGAATGAAAACCTGCAGCCACTGCTGCCCTCCAGCACCGGAGCTGGACACCCATGCTTTAGTTGTTTCTTTTTCCTTAATGAGCATCCAAACAATAATGAGACACAAAACATAATAATAAATAATAAAGAAAGGTGAAGGTTTCAGTCACGTTGGTCTGCTCAGGTCACCAAAACATCTTGACGGTGGTCTTAGGAAAAAAACAGAAAATCAGCAGTCTGCTGTGGCAGAACGAGAGCAGCCACAAGTTATGATATTCAATAACGGCTTTAATTAACAGCAAGAACTGGCTTCTCAATAAGAAACTGGTTGGAGTGAAACTGGTTAGAGTTTGAAATCCCAGTTTATCTGGTCACCTGTCGGCTCATTTCAAGTCTCATTTCTGTTTGGCTGCCATTTAATGAAGAAAGGAATCAATTCAGAGGACTGAATCCATAAAAACAGATCTATTAAAATGAATAGAAAAAGACTTAATTAGCAATGAAAACTGCTCATTGATTAGGAAAATGGTCAGAATGAAAACCTGCAGCCACTGCGGCCCTCCAGGCCCGGAGCTCGACACCCGTGAACTAAGGGGTCTGAGTCATATCAATTTAAACGAAGGCAAGACACGTTAATCAGCCACGAAAACATCTCACTAATTAAGAAGATGGTCAAAATGAAAACCTGCAGCCAGTGCGGCCCACCAGGACCAGAGCTGGACACCCCTGCCTTAGTCACTCTGCCACTATGCCAGGCGATGGAGGGGATGATCTTCCGGGAGGATATTTAGTAGTGTAGAAACCACCCCATCCCTAATGGGATCATAATATGGATCCATGGAGTCCATGGTGTCCTTCATGGTCCATCAAACTTGTTTTTTTAATGGTGGAAAGACTGGATACACAAGCCTGTTCCTTCTGTCCAAGTAAGGTAATTCTGGAGCACGTTGTAAACTGGTGCCCAGTGGCGTTAAGTGATGGACATTACCGCTGGCAATGGGTTGATTTCAGAAGCAATCAGTGCCAGCAGGAACGTTGGCTCTTCCTGCAAGGTGGTTGGCTTGGTCAAAGAGAGGGGAGCAGATGAGGACTGGGTGATGGCTGTCAACATGGAGAGAACACTGAAGATGCCACCTCTCATCACCCTGACAACCCCGAGACCAGATATCACACTCCCTCCTGTGGCCATAGAACAGCTCATCCTGGAGGGGCTCACTTTTGCTTAAGAGGAGAGGACAGAGGACACCCAGGAGAACAAGAAGACGAAATACCAGGAGCTGGTTGACAGCTGGTCAAAACTGGGAATTCTGTAGGGTTTATAGGACAATCCTCGTATAGGCATCCACCCAGGGAAGCAGGGTAAGAGCCATGAATGAGCAACATGGAGGCTGCAGAAGGAGCCTCCAGATGGCTTTGGTTGAAGAGAGGAGAACATGAGTGTGGAGTGACGCTTGGACAAAAGCCTGATCAGCCTCGGTTGGGTCACCTGGAGAAGGACGTTTCATAGTTCGAAAAGACCCCAAAACACCCAATGGCTCCAGGGCCTATCATCCAAGTTAGTACATCAGAAGAAGTGGAACAGCCAACTCTCCGTTTGATGAACTTGATATGCCGTAAGAATATTATAAGGAGCTGCTCTGGAGGGATAAAAACCGCAAGTTTAGAACTACAGATGCGACATTAAGAAGCGAGCCACAGTCTTCCTCAACAACAAGGCTTTGCTCAGACGACTGTGATGAACTGCTTTAGGATGCTTGAAGGCAGTTTATGGCCTAATGACATCTGTGGAGCCTGTTATTGTCACCATTTTATGACTTAGTACTTTCTTTCTTTTTTGTATATCCAACTACATGTGTGTGTCCATTTTATTTTACCTTTAGGTATTTAGCTGATGGTCTTATTTGAAAAGTAACTAGCAAATCAACAGCACGTTGGGTCCTGACCTCCATATGTCCATCACGGGAGCCGGAGCACTGAAAAGTGACCTGCTTGGGATCACGCAGTGCAGGCCTCGGCCATCGAGGGGCTACCCTACTTGCATTTTTTGGATGCCTTTGCCATCCATCCAATTATTTTATTATTATTCTTCTCTATATTTGGCTGACACCTTTATCCAAAATGATTTATAGGATTAAATTACAACACGGCACAATTTTTCCTTCATTTTTTTTTTTTTCAGTCTGGAGCACAAGGCAGTGTGAGCGACTTACTCAGGGCTGCACAGGCAGCCAGGGTGATCGAACCCACAGCCCTATTGTTTAAAGCCTACACCATCCATCCACCCGTCTTCTATAGAGGGGGCATGCCGGCGCGGGAACACTAGAGATCCACCCTGATATCTTCTTATCCTGTAGGGGGCATCACATCACATCTTGGGAAAACGTACTATACAAATACCATGCATTATTATTATTATTATTATTATTACTATTATTATTATTACTATTATTTCCTAATCAATCCAGAGACTTTTGGTTTGATTGTGTTGTGCTCTGCAGTTCTATAGGGGGCATCACTTCACAGCATGGGAAAGTTACTATATAAATATCATGCATTATTCTTATTCTTCTTATTATTTCCCATTTCTCAATCTATCCAGAGGCTTTTGGTTTGATCATGTTATGCTTTGCAGTCCTGTAGGGGGCATCACATCACAGCATGGGAAAGGTGCTATTTAATTCTGTAATTTCAACAGATGGCACATAACATGCATTTGCAGTAATAAAATGCATTGCATTGATCATTCCAACAGATGACGCATCACAAGTATTTGTAGTAATGCATTTGATTACTACAAATGTTTGCAATGCACCATCTGTTGGAATGACAAGTGCAATGCATTTTATTACTATACGCATTGCAAAATACATTCCAATAGGTGATGCACCACAAATGTTAATGCCAAGGTCTACATTGATAATTTAGATTTCAACCATCTTAGAAGGGTAGAACAGATAATATATATTATTATTATTATTATTTCCCTTCTCCCAATCAGTCCAAAGGCTTTTGGTTTGATTGTGTTGTGCTCTGCAGTCCTATAGGGGATATCATATCGCATCACAGCATGGGAAATGTACTATACAAATACCATGCATTATTATTATTATTATTATTATTATTATTATTATTTCCTATTTCAGAATCAGTCCAGAGGCTTTTGGTTTGATCAAGTTGTGCTCTGCAGTCCTGTAAGGGGCATCATATCATATTACAGCATGGGAAAGTGCTACATAAATACCATGTATCATAATAATTATTATTATTATTATTATTATTATTATTATTATTATTATTATTAT
>JANRMT010062861.1:16344022-16363789 GCA_026402145.1 Polypterus bichir lapradei | reverse complement strand
ACTATATAATAGATAGATAGATAGATAGATACTGAAAGGCACTATATAATAGACAGATAGATAGATAGATAGATACTGAAAGGCACTATATAATAGATAGATAGATAGATAGATAGATATGAAAGGCACTATTTAATAGACACATATGGCTGAGTGTGTAAGACACTGCACGTATCCCATGGACAAATAAATATTCCTGTGTGTTCCATCCTACCTTCTGGTTGCTCTCCTCGGTCTGTACTTTGGAGTAACTTTGAGCTACATTTTTTTGTATGAAAATGTGCTATATAAATAAATGTTGTCGTTGTTGTTGTAAACACTTGAGCTTTACACAGGCCGTGCCATGCATTGTAGTCGTTGAGGCTTTGGACTTCAATCCCTGAGGCTGCGGGTTCAAATCCCACTATTGAGGCCGTGTGACCACGGTGAGTCACTGAGTCATTTCGTCTGCCTGTGTTCTAATTCGAAAAATAAAAGAAATGCAACCAATTGCATCTCAAATGTTTCAAGTCACATTGGATAAAGGTATCTGTCAAATAATTATAATGATATCCAGACAGAGAGCTGTGAAAGGGCCCATATAATATCTGAATAGACAGATAGGCCAACGAGTCAAGAGCAGAGTATTTAAGAGGGGCACGTCCTAAAGAACACGTTGCTAATGGCCTTCTGTGACCCGCCGGAGGCTCTGGACATCTGGCTGAGAGTCAATGGCTGGAGGCGGACAATGAGCGACATGATCCAGTGTAATATATCAGAGCGATCGAAATAAAAAGAAGCAATAATCGGCTATTCGGAAGGGACCACATAAACTGCCTGGAGATGTCAGCCTTGTGACTTCCAGTAAGTAAGGCAGGACAGGAAAAAAACATCAAACAAATATATTAAGTCAGGCCAAAATCTGCTGACGCAACTGAAAAGACGTTGGGTTTGAGGGGCGCAATTAATCCTGAAAAATATAAAAGACGGCAACAATTACCTCTGCTTGCTCAGCAGAAAATGGTGGGCCGTTCCAAATGATAGCGAGAGAGAGATAGAGAGAGAAGCTGGAGCCTTCTGAGGCAGTGGAGTGGGACCCCTGGAGTAAGTGGTGTGAGGTGTTATGGGGGCTCCAATTTGACTTGGTTTAGCTGATCACACAAACTCAGGTCCACCGTACTGTGAGGTCATGTAGACATGTGAAAACTGTAATTGAAATGAATAAAAAGGCATTAAAAAAATCAAAGTGAAATGAAGGCAAAACCTGACAAGTTTACTTATGTTAAAATTGCACACTAGAAAACCAGTTGGGTGGAAATGAAGAGAGCAATTGGCAGAAGCCGGCTGTTGACCGTCCCACCTTTGTAAGTGCATCTGCATCAGGGTCACAAATAAGGGATATGCAGAGTATGCGCTACATGGGGGACCCCCACCAGTTTGGGGCAAAGGGGAAATACCCCTCCAATCGTGACACAATCCTAGAGATAAGCTGCGATGGTGAAACTTATCTGGAAGTCCCCACCAGTTGAGTTTTACTCGACATGTTGCTCTTTACTCCGCAGTTTAAAGTGACTCAGTTCTGATCTTGGGTTGTGTTTGATTTTCTATTTTTGCAAGCCATTCAAATCTAACAAAACTGCATATCAATGTACTGTGTATCGCGAATCTGCAAAATGAAGAAAAATCCATTCATCCAACAGCAACGAGCTAATAGACAACCAAGAACACAGGCAGCATGCACAGCCCTGGGCACACAAGCTCCTCACAAGTAGCCAGAGATGATTGGAGTGGAGACCTGCAGATAGAATACACCAAGACGGAGGCAGGAACAAAATCTGGAGGGAGGGGCTTAATGCAGTTTGACAGCATCACTTCATTCAATTAAGGCACAATCTCTTAAACTTCAACAACTGACACTGCTCCCCATTCCTCCATAAGGGACCCCACTCGATCTGATGGTCGTCATAGACAGGGTCTCGAAGACACTGAGAGGGCAAGATTGGGTCACACGAAGAAAAAAAAAAAAAAGTTTAAGGAACCCCGGATTAAGGCAAAGTCAGACTGCAAAAAAAAAAAAAAAAAACACACAATTGAGGCACAACTTTACAGAAAACACATAGAAATTGGGCAACACTGGCAGGCTTTCCTTTTTTTTTTCTTATAGTTCACAATTCTCTAAAAAGACTGATGCTGTGTTATATACAGTAAGTGAAAAGAAAAATTCCATTTTCAAGTCTCTCTCTTTATTTAACCCTTAATGTTCAAAGGTAGCTTACAGTGATGGTGACTACATAACCACAATCTTATCATGCAACCTGATAAATCATAGACATATAAATTGGATTCAGGACTCTAAAATAAACAGGCTCTTCTAATATAATCACAAAATTCATGAAATTGATGCATGAGGATTAGCTTTAAGGGTGGCACGGTGGTGCAGTGGGTGGCACTGCTGCCTCACAGTTATGAGACCCGAGTTTGCTTCCCGGGTCCTCTCTGCATGGAGTTTGCATGTTCTCCCCGTGTCTGCGTGGGTTTCATCCCACAGTCCAAACACATGCAGGTTAGGTGCATTGGCGTTTCTAAATTGTGCTTGCTGTGTGGGTGTGTGTGTGTATGTGCCCTGCGGTGGGCTGGCGCCCTGCCCAGGGTTTGTTTCATGCCTTGTGCCCTGTGTTGGCTGGGATTGGCTCCAGCAGACCCTGTGACCCTGTACTTAGGATATAGTGGGTTGGATAATAGATGGATGGATTAACTTTAAACATTTACCCATGATTCCTATTCACTGATTCTTCATCAAAATATACAAATATTGCATGATCACCAACCAATCAGTCCACAGCACAGTTTTTTTTTTTTTTTTTTTTTTCCAGTGAGAGACCCGGCAATGGAGATCTTCTCTGGCAACGCAGAAGGGAACGTGAAGAGCAAAATCTGTCGAGTCATAGATGGTGGAAAACAGAGGAGGACGATATTTAATGGAATTCTATTAGTTTAAGTTATGTAAGCCCACATGTTTATATATGGAATGAAATCAACAATGCAATCAAATCCTAGAGCCGTCCTGTTCACGGGTGGATCGTTTTAAGTTTATTTTGCCCCTGTATGTATCTCCACAGCTATGCTAGTTTGATGATAGTAATAATAATATTAAATATAATTTTATTATTATTATCTGTGTCAGCAAATTTCAACTGGTGTCCTGCAGGAGGTCCAAGGTGCTCCCCAAGATTTTTTAAAACAAATTAATTAAAGACTTCTTTAAAGAAACACAACACAAAAAAGTAAATGGCACAAATTTGATACCATTTTATATGATGTAACTATCCATCCTGCTATATCCTAACTACAGGGTCACGGGGGTCTGCTGGACCCAATCCCAACACAGGGCAGGAAGAAGGTCCGGGCAGGGCGCCAACCCACCTCAGGACACACACACTAGGGACAACTTAGAATCGCCAACGCACCTAACCCATATCTTTGGACTGTTGGAGGAGAGACAGACACCGGGAGAACATATAAACTCCACGCATGGAGGACCCGGGGAGCGCTACCCACTGCACCCTGATGTAGCTATAATTTTAATAATACTATATAAATATACTATATATGAAATATAAAGTAATAAATGTATAATGTCATGCATTTATAACCAGCTTTCACGTCTCAACTTGTTAAGATTTTGTATAGTAAAAATTATTTTGCATAATCGATTTATATGACCGTTTATGTTAATGTTGCGTGCATACCGTGCTTTGTAATTATTCCAATAGACACATCTTATTCTCGAGCGCATCTGGTGCCACTCTTTACTCCCTAGTATACGCCAAAGCTGAATTTGATCATACATAAACGTATATAATAATAATAATAATAATAATAATAATAATAATAATAATAATAATAGCTCTTTACATCTAAATAGCGCTTTTCTCACTATTCAAAGGAATTTGCAAAAACGCAAACCCGTGCGGACGCCATCCCGTGATCGCCTTACTGTGGGGCGGTGGCATTACCACTGTGCCACCCGCTTCTAATACAAAACACAGGCACCTGATAATTTTGAGTATTCATTTTTTTTAACCAAGTATCATAAATAAATAGTTTGAAAAATATTTTTTAAAAAGCCCCTTTGAAGCAAAAAGGGTAGGTAATTACTAAAATTATTTTTTCAAAATGATACCTATTTTTACGTCAGATTGGTGTGCTGCAGAATTTTATGTGTGCCATGAGATGGAAAAGGTTGAAAATCGTTGATCTGTGTTGTAGCCTAAAATGTTTTGTCCCCCTACTCCTTGGCGCCCGTGTCCATAGCTTTTGACTCTTATTCATATTTTGTTTTATAAAATGCATGTATAATGGGGAGTACAAAAATATCTTACATATCCCCTTCAAAAACACGAATTGTATGCCTGGTTCATATAAAACATAAAGACACCAAATTTTGTTGTCGTGTCCGCCTGTGCAATTCGGCTCCCAGTAGTTGAAATTCGGTACCCTGTAGGGGATGTTCATTTTAATTGGGACGTCTCTGGCACATTTTTGATTAAAAAAAAATCAAACTCCCACGTAAAAGACATACGGTAAGCAAACTTTCAAAGTTGTCATTCTTAAAACAGAAGAACATCCTGTGCGATCTCCGTTACATCTGAATCGACTGTTTCACGTTTACCTGGAGAGAGGATCCTGCAACTACAATCTGTTCCTCTCCCCACTGACACGCCATATGCCCAGTATACATGATGTACCACCCTTGCTCTGGAAGTGAGAGGTGTGCAGATTTCAGCAAGAGGTCAGAAAAAGTTTATGAGGAAACACCGGGAGAACAGACGACATCAGAAGACTAAGCAAATGGCGAAACGTGGAGATCAAAGAGAGAAACAACACAACCAGAAATGAGCGCCTAAAAAAAATCAAAGTTTAAGTTCAGAACAAAAGTCAACCCCAAATAAATCTCAAAATAAAGCGCGTAGCTCAAAAATAATTAATGTAATATATATGTGTATATCTCTATTTATAAAATCCAACGTCTGTCATATGTCCACTTTCACGAGAGAACTGCGTAACGGATTTAGGTCGGGTTTTGTTCAATAATTTGCTTGAACATTCCGGTTGATTTTGCGACTTCTCTCATCGCGCTAAGTATCATAGTTCGCTTGTGGTACTGATTTATTCGCGCTTATCCAAGCGAGGCTGCGGGCCGAGGGGAGGGGGACATGGGCGGGACCCATCTCACTCAAGCGCTAGCCTCAGTTCGAGTCGACACATGTTGGAGTGCACCTTGCCTCTGCTTAGCTAGCGATACCTGTCTGTTCAGCAGACAATATCATCTACAGATTGTTAAGGAGTAATATTTGATGTAATTGACAGAGAGGTCTGAGCTACGTTTGTTTTAGAGGGTACCTGCTCATTGGCAGAGATATCTCGGCCACGTGCTTTTCTCCCCACGCGGGGGCGCTCTCCCGTTATAGCTGAACACGATCAGATAACAGTGCCAGCGTTTGAGTTCGGAGCGTCTTTACCTTCCTCTTGGCCAGAATATTTTTTTAATCGGCTTTTAAAGTTTGTCCTGTTTCACTACTACGTGGGCGGAGCTGCGAGGTTCAGCTGGTATATCCATCCATCCTTCCATTATCCAACCCGCTATACAGGGTCACGGGGGTCTGCTGGAGCCAATCCCAGCCAACACAGGGCGCAAGGCAGGAAACAAACCCTGGGCAGAGCGCCAGCCCACAGCAGATCTTACTAGCCACTGTCTTCACACAAAACACATGGGCCACTCTTCGCCTCCACTGCCAAGACCTTGTCCTCCTCCTCACCCGACTCCAGCCTTGATTGCCGGGCGGCGGCTCCTTAAGTAGGTGGCTGATTGGTAACCACACCCAGCCACCTGCCACTATATATATATATATAATATATATAAGGAATGGGATCAGGCCATATTATTTTACCAGACCAAATGGACAACCCATTTATCAAATAAAAAACATGAGGTTCACATTACTTATTTAGATTTCAACCCATCTTAGAAGGGTGGCACAGCTAGTGATCCCATAAACCCATAATAAGAACTTGATGGGGGCACAAGAGGAGTGCATAACTAACTTAAATAAGCTGTACTTTAATTCATGTTGGACGGCCTCTTGGAGGCCTTTCTTCTCATCCCAGTGGTTGGTGTGGCCCACGAGGAGAGAGTCACTAACAATAGCTAAGACAGAAGTGGACAAAAGTTCATGAAATGACAGGGTGTAAATGGTGGCACAGCTGCCTTGCAGTAGGGAGACCAGGATTCATGTAGTGGGTGCTCCCTGCGTGGACTTTGCATGTTATCCCTGTGTCTCATGTGGATGCCCCAGTTTTGTCCTACAGTCCTAAGACATGCAGGTTAGATGAATTGGCATGACCTTGGTATGTGTGCTCAACATTATAGGGCCCCGGGCAAAGCAGTGCACTGGGACCCCTACCTACACAATCACTCAGCAAGTCATAAAATACATAGATTAGCATGGGGTCCCCGGGCAACTGCTCAACATGCCCATGTGTTAAGATACCTCTGGGTGGCACCCTGCAGGGAGACTATTCCTGCCTTGCCCCTGATGCTTGCTGTGGACCTGGCACCAGCTGACCCGTGAACCTGCTCTGGATAATGACAGGTGAAAAAGAGCACAGAGCTAAAAAACACTTTAAATCACGGAACTGAAATAACCTCGATCCAGAGATGACAGCACCCAGCACAGCGGCCTTCATATCTGCAGAAACGCCACCCCATATTGTAAAGCACACTGGCAGTGGGCCATGCCACCACTGTCACTTTGTCACAGCAGCACAAGCAGCTCCCAATTCCCTGCCGGGTCAGGACGTCACTCATTCTTTGTCATCAGTGTCATCCAGCCAGCCCTCAGTGACGCGTTGGGGGAAATCAGCCTATGAATAATGCATTCAATGAGCAGCTTAATTTGGGGGGGGGGTAGGGCGTGAGGCAAATGTGACAAAAGCACAGCCAAATAATGAGATGGCACACACACACACACTGGGCTCCTTCAAAAAAACAGATTTTGTGCTCTCCTCTGGTCAAAAGTGACAACGTTAACACCGTTTAAACTGAGAATGACATTTCTAAATAAGCTGAATCCTGCTGAAATTAGCTCGGCGTGTGACAGCAATAAAAAATCGGAACCTTTTACGGGAGGGAAATTCATTGGTTGGGAAATAAACACACACCGGGTCATGGAGGATACTGTAAGAATTCTAAAAATACAACCTAGCAGAGATCATCGAAGCCCTTCATGGTGAGAGCCTTCCTATAAAGTCAGAGAGGCACACATGGCTTAGAAGAAAGTGGCAAACAACTTCAAAGGGCAGCCATGAAGCTTGAGAGGATGATGTACGCCACATCCATCCATCCATCCCGCTTAATCCAGTTCAAAGTTGCCTTTTGGGGCTGCGCACAGATAATTTAATCTTCAACAAATTTTGGGAACTGTCAGCATGCATGATGGTGGTGAACGATGCTGCCGAAAGGGCAATAAGTGGAATGACATGCTGAGAACGGTCGAAGAACAGAATCGGTTTACAGCAGAAACTCGGAACACAAACATCTCCAGACTTGAACAGTTTGGAATGTGAATGGATCATTTAATTTTTATTTGCCACCAACCTCGAACAAAAATTCAAGACGTGGCTGTGTGGAGCCGAGACGAAGCCACACAAGCCTCAGTTTGCTGAATATTCTGTGACGGGACGCCCCAACCGTGGAAGGACCTGGTGGAGAGAGAGGATTTTCAGGACAGTTTCTCCCTAGGACTGACAGAGGGCAGCACTCTTGGCTTCCAGCGGGGGTCACTGGTCATGAGCATGGAAGCTCAACCCTGCTGTGTTCCATGGCCACCACCAGTGGACGCATTGATATTTGAGGGGACCTATTTGGCAGCATTTCTGGCACACCTGGAAGTCCTGCCAGAATAAGCTCGTTGGGCACCTGGAGTCCTTTTGGGTGCCCAATAAAAAGGGTTCGGTTGCCTGGATGCTTACAAGACCCCTCTTTGGCAGCACCTCTGCCACACTCTTTTTACAGCTTTCTTTTGTTTCATGAAACCTTATTAAATGGGGACAATCGGGTGGGCATCCTAACACTTTTCTGTGAGAACCCAAAGTGTCTTTTTTGACCACAATACATACGCCCTCTCCAGTCTGCTTACCATTCAAAGTCTCCTGTTCTGCCAAGGTGTATAAAAGCTCTTTCCCGTGTGTACAAACGTCCATTCCAAAAACTGATGTCCTAAAACGCCATTGACAACAACATGCTGTATCCATCATTTTATTTTCCTCATCGTCATCATCCTCAGCTGTATGGTGTCACATTCATGCAGTCAGCTGGTGCCAAAACATATATATATTTTTTTATTTTATCGATTTTACTACATTCAAACAGCATTCCGTACAAATAACTCAAGTTTTACAAAAAAAAGGTTCGAAACAAATCAATCCCCACCCCTGAGAAAGAGAGCTGTGCCAGCAAAGTAAAAAATTAAAACTAGTAAAAATAAGTAAATAGGTAAATTAATAAATGAGTAAAGATAAATGGGGCGGTGCAGTGGGTAGCGCTGCCACCTCGCAGTTAGGAGACCTGGGTTCACTTCGCGGGTCCTCCCTGAGTGGAGTTTGCATGGTCTCCTTGGGTTTCCTCCCACAGTCCAAAGACATGCAGGTTAGGTGCATTGGCGATTCTAAATTGTCCCTAGTTGTGTGTGTGTGTGTGTGTGCCCTGCCTGGGGTTTGTTCCTGCCTTGCACCCTGTGTTGGCTGGGATTGGCTCCAGCAGACCCTCATGACCCTGTAATTAGGATATAGTGGCTTGGATATTGACTGACTGACTAAAGATAAATGGAGTAAAAGAGGGGAGAGAATCCACTTCCTCAATTTAAAAGCTTATTCTAAAATATTATTAATTAGGTCCTGCCAGGTTTTAAAACAGCTCTGCACAGATCCTCTAAGTGAGTATTTGATTTTTTCCAATTTCAAATAATATAAAACATCAGATACCCACTGACTTAAAAGAGGTGAGTTTGGATTCTTCCAGTTGAGCGAGATAAGTCTACGTGCCAATAGTGAAGTAAAGAACATTCCAGTTTGTTTGTCCTTCTCCACTTTAAGCCCCTCTGGGGGTCCACCATACACAGCTGTTAATGGGTTAGGAGGGATTGTGATACCCAGTCTGTCTGATAGGCATTTAAAGATTTGGGCCCAGAATGATGTTAATTTGGTGCATGTGGCCCAGTGAGGCTGGAGCTCGATTGCAGCGTTCGCAGGTTGGCTCTCGCCCTGGAAACATTTTGGACAATTCTAAACAAGAGAGATGCGCTCGATATATAATTTTGAGTTAAATAATTGTATACTTTATGCATATGGAGCTCCAGTGAATTCTCTGCATTGCTACCTTCCACTCCTTTTCTGAGATGTTGAGTGAGAGATCCTTTTTTTCCCACAGTACTCTGGGATCTTTGAAAGGGAGGGGATGTAAAATGGTTTTATAAATTACAGAAATGCCGCCTGAGTCCTCAAGAGTGATCAATATTTTTTCCGGCATAGAGGTTGGTGGGAGGTGAGGAAAATTGGGCAGGTTCTTCTTAACAAAGTTTCAAATTTGAAGGTAGTGAAAGAAATGTGTTGCTGGAAAGTTAAATTTGGAGTGTAATTGTTCGTAGGATGTGAAGATGTTGTCTATGTACAGACCTCTGATTTAGTCCCAAATGTTTTTCAGACATTAAAAACTGCATACTTTTCAGAGGCTGGAAAAAAGTGGTCCTCGTGCAGAGGTGCCACAGATAAAAGCTTCTCTATCTTAAAATACTTCCTACATTAGTTCCATGTTTTGAGTGAATGAAGCACAATTGGGTTGTTAGTATTTTGGCGATGACTTGTACTTATTGGGGTACAAAGCAATGAATATAAAGAAGTACTGCAGGATTTTATTTCCATTGCGGACCAAGCCTGTGTATGTTCATCTATTTGTGTCAATGTCCAGTTTTTTATAGCTTGTATGTTTGCTGCCCAGTAATAAAATTGAAAGTTGGGTAGAGCCATGCCACCTTCTGCTTTAGGTCTTTGTTGGGTCGCCCTTTGGATACGTGGATGTGCCACCACATAATGGCCTGACTGCTCGGCCTCATGATGACCGCTGTAACAGTACTGCAAGCCTCCTACAGCCAGCAGGGTGCAAGTTATTATAGCCCAGTGGTTGGCTCTCTAGTGGTAGTCACGTGTTCAACAGGGATAAAAACCTGCACTGGTCCCAAGAAATGAGTTTTTCCAGTTTTGGCAAAAAATTGTCCTCATTAGACCTGGAGATACACAGGTCAGTGATGATCTCCATCCAACCTGACAGAGTTTGAGAAGAATGGCAGAAAATCTGTTAATCCAGGAGGGTGAATCATGTTGCTTCATACCCAAGAAGATTCCAGGCTATAATGGCCACCAACAGTGCTTCAATGAAGTCCTCAGTGAAGGGTCTCAATGCTCGTGCCAGTGTGGCATTTCATCCATCCATTATCCAACCTGCTATATTCCAACTACAGGGTCATGGGGGTCTGCTGGAGCCAATCCCAGCCAACAAAGGGCGCAAGGCAGGAAACAAACCCCAGGCAGGGCGCCAGCCCACCAAAGAGTATTATTATTAATATTAAATTAGTTTGTGATAGTAATTTGTCACTTTTCACCCTATGATTGAGGCCCATGGAGGGCTAGATCCCTGGTAAAGGATCTCAAATTCCAAATAACATCACATTGGTAATCACTGACTTTCAAAGATTCTAAAAAGATACCCCGCATGCTTATTCTTATAATGTGTCAACTTTAACCTTCTGGGAGTGGCTCTTAGTGGGCTAGGGCCACCAGTAAAGAATCAAATATCATAAACATATTCATGATCAGCAAAAAACAACTCGACACCCCGTATTACCGATACCCTTTAATCGAAACAAGAGTAACTTTGACCCCTTGTATCCTATGATAGGGTCGGTTGATGTGATGCACACAACTTCAAGTTCTTCCGATGTTTGCTGCTGAAAGATCCTATTGGTTTACTCTTTATCATTCCTGCAAAAAAAATGGGGTCCAGAAATGGTCTAAAAATGAGTGCTTTCTGGGTCTAGAGGGACAAAGATAGGAGGGAACCCCAAAAAGATCAACATCTTGCATACAAGAGCGACGTTTGGGGGTGGTAAGTGGGGTGACCGTCCCAGGCCCCGCATCTAAGGGGGCCCTGCTTTTGAAGTCTGTGTGTCCCGTTCAAGCAGATTTGTCAAGTTATATTCTCCATATATATATTTGAGATGCTTCTTAGACTGCGGTGGGCTGGCGCCCTGCCTGGGGTTTGTTTCCTGCCTTGCGCCCTTTGTTGGCTGGGATTGGCTCCAGCAGACCCCCGTGACCCTGTACTTAGGGTTGGATAATGGATTGATGGATGCTTCTATGAGGAACCCTTTAAAAATCCCTCATGTACGTCTTTGAAAACATTACATAGTCCACCTTCACGCCTGAAAATGGTCGCCAATATAATCCCTTCCTAAAACAGGTCTAGCCCATTAGTTGCTGGGTTGGCTTCTGTTTTGACTTGGGAACAACTGATGGCTTGTCGCTTATAACTCATTCGTGTTCAGTGAGCCCACCATCGTTTCTTAGTCGAGTCTTTGGTTCAGTTTGCTACAGTAGGCCTCATTGAAACAGTGCGGGAAGTGTTTGGTAGCGGAACGCGCAGCAACGTTTTATTATCGCTGTCAACGCCATGAGTGGAAGAGATCGTGGCGCACTTTTTTAATAGATTATATCGTTATATTTTAATAAAGTCTGTGTGTTATCTTGCAAAATTTAGCTATATACTGTAATGAGAAAATTCGGTGGATGTTAACATTATTTTTTATTAAATTCACATGCAAGCTTATACAGTCCACGCATACCTGTAAGAGCTCCCCACGTGGGGTTGATCAGCCCTAAGGCCACCTCTGCTTACATATCTTGACATTAAAATGAGATGAATGGCATATCATAAGTGGGGATTTTCTCGTCCTGGGTGGGTTATGTATGTGCCGGACCAAAAAAAAAAATTGAAGTGATTTCAAAGCATTCAGAAGTCATTTGAATACAATGAAAGCAGCAGGTGCATCATGAAGGGGTAGAAGGCAGAGCGTCCACCTCACAGGTGCTGCTGCTGCTGCTGCTGCCATGCATCTCAGAAGAGGTCTTCTGCCTGAAACTCAGCACGTTCAGGCCCGGCCAGTACTTGGATGGGAGACCAACCAGGAAAAGGCCTGGGTTACTGCTGGAGGAGGGGTTAAGTAAAGCCGGCAGGGGGCGCCTGCTCTGTGTGTGGTTCTCAATACCCCAGTGCAGTGACGGGGACGCCGTCCTTCGGGTGAGACGTAAAACAGAAGTCCTGCCGCTCTGTGGTAGGATGTATCCTGATGTCCTCGCTAAACTGCCCACCATGGTGTAGCCATTCTGGCCCCCTAATCGGCCTCCTGTGTCTAACTGGCTATCTTTCTTACCACTTAACCTAATGTGTAGCGAATGTAAAAATGGCTGCCGTCACCTCATCCGGGTGGATGTTGCCCATTAGGGGTGGCTGAAGTGGTTCCCCACTCCCTATGTAAAGAAATTTGAATAGTGAGAAAGGCGCTATATAAATGTAAGTAATCATTTTTATTTAACTGTTTGTGTGGTTCTTCCAATGTATGTGTCAGTTTTCTTCAGCTTTTCGTCCCTCTGTGAGCGGGTGGCCTGTGATGTTCACTGCTGCCTCCAGCCATGTGCCCAGTGCTGCCAGGATGGTCGCCCGCTCTCTACAAAGCTGGTATAAAAGCAACATCTTCCTGAAAGCACTGTGAAGAATATGTACTGAAAACAATATTACAGTAAGATGAAAAATGCATTCACATAAACAATCTGGTTAACCTTGCGGTAAGCAGGAGGCGTTCTTTTTAAATCAATACAAATCTAAAATCGTTACAGCTCAGCAATCAAAATGTCCGCATGGAAGACGCCATCATAAACACCGTTATCTTTCCGTTGAAAGGAAGGACTCATTAACATAACAGACGGCACACATCTACAGCGAGTCGCCACGTCCCGGGTTTATGGGCTCCTTGCTTGCGGATGGGCTGCCGACACAAGACTGGTTGACATGTTGAGTCGACACCACCCGCCTCAGAGAAGAAAATTAATTTAGCACAACTAAGCATTCTGTGAAGCAACATTAGCCAACAAATCACCATTTTCTAAGGAATCGGACGAGCTGCTGCCGCGTCTCCTTTGCAGGGCCCCTCTGTAAAACGCATTCGGGCCGCCAAATCTCGCGCGTTATGCCGCTGATCACTTAATGTGTCTGCCGGATGTATGCGCGATGCCCCGTTTAATACACGGACCCTCATCTCGTTAGCAGCATCGTAACTAACGCGCCTTCAAATGCCATTTGTTAGGAAAGTCCTCTGCGAAGAGACGCTCAGCGCTTTAATCCGCAAAATAAACGGACGTCGCTCTTTTGAAACGAAATCACAGTCCGTTTGAAAGAGGACGAGCCATTCAGCCCAACTGAGCCCTTCGCGTTAAGGCAACGGACCTTAAAGCTCGAGGATGTCCAGCAGTAGAACAGAGTTTTTGTTGCCTGAGGTGATCGCCCCCAGTTAGAAAATAAAACGTAATACAAAAATCTGCAGTGCTCTCCCCTAGACTTTCTCGTATACTCAGATATGGGGATGGATATTTGAAGATTAAACCTCAAGACAATTTTTTTATATTATGTACAACCAACAACAAAACATCGAACAATTATTATAAAAATAAAGTTGAATAAATAGAACCCCGCAGCTGCTTGAATAAAAGTATCACTTCCGGTTAACGGAAATAGCCCGAAAGTTAATAGAAATCTACGTTTTGTACCTAATACCTATACTTGTATCCAAAATTTAGTTGACATAAGTGAAAGCATACGCAAGTTATCGTGTTTACATACACACACACACACACACACACACACACACACACACACACACGCACACACACACACAGACATAATTCCAAAAATGGTATTTTCGGACTCAGGAAGGTCTAAAACGAAGAGATTAATCAAAATCTCGAAATGGAATTTTTGGAGGATTCTAATACTTTCCCTATACAGTACTTCGGATACGAGAAAGTAAAAATGAAAACGAAGAAAATTGTAGCTACATTTTAAATTATGAATTACAATTTAGGTATTTTAATAATGCCCCCTTATGCATTTTTAATACTTCTTTCCTAGCCCTTTTCTTTTTTTCTCAAAGCAGCATCGCTCGCTTCATGTTGAGACTGAGAGAATCAGTGTTACCACCCCTATGTTTTTCCAGCCATTTTTCTGTTCCTGTCTGTGTTTCTATGTTTTTGTCTGTTTTTCCATCACGATCTTATGTTTTTTTAGAACAATTCTGGAACTACAGTTTCTTGTGCACACAAATGTATTGTTTCCTACACCCTAACAAAAACGCATTAACTGTGCATCTCTAAAATGTAATTACTAGCCGGTGCATAAACAAATTAACTTGGTGATTGTGATTGGTGACCTGTGCCTTGACGTCACATCCTGCATAGTGTGCATGCTTTAACGTCAGTCAGTCATGTGCTGATAGCAAATAAAAATATTAACTGCTACACTTGGAAACCACGGAAAGAAGGACAGTGCCATAAATGATATTGTGTGAAATTGAAAGTACAAACAGGAAAATCTAAAATTAAAGTTGTTGATTTAAGTGATGACGAGTCCCGTTTAATGTTCTGCTCCCAAGCTTCAATTTGACATTTCCTGCTTATCAGGAATACGATATCGTTGTTTTGACAGATTTACATGGCAGACATGTGCTGCTGTTGTACTTAATTAGAAAATCCCTCGTATACCATGTTAAACATGTGTATGCTTTTCTGTGTTTATTTGGTTACATTGTCTTAGTTTTTCCTAAAAGTTAGAGTGGCAACACTGGAGAGAATAATAAAATATTAATAATGAGATAGAAGGGTTCGATCGGAATAAGTCGACGGAGAGAGTCTTCGGTCGGAGTAAATTGGCGAACTGGTCAAGAGTGGCATTTGTAGAATAAAACATTCCAACATATGTATTTGTAACAGTTTTCAAACATTAAAAAAATTGTTTTTTTGACATCGAGAACGCATATTAGCTTTCCGAAACCCTATACGAAACTGTCAAAAAAGTTTTAAAGTTTTAGTACTAAACTTAATTAAAAAGTGCCGCTGTTCTGATTTGTGCTGCCTTGCCGAAATATGCTACACATGTACATATTTACACGACTAAAAGTGAAAACGTCGAAGCGAACAGAAGATTTTTATGGTATTACCATCGGCCCACGTTGCAGAAACCAATCGTGTTCGGCATACAAACACAACAATACTGGACAAAAAAAGTGAGATTACAACGGAAAAAGCATTGGATTGAGGCATTGGACTGAGGCATTGGATACGTTTGCTCCTAATGTCTTAAATGACAAATAATAATCCTTGTATAGGGTCTGTTTTAATTCATTTTAATCTATTTATTCATGGACTTGTTTTAGAATACATGTATACTGCGCATGCGCACAACAGCTTTGGCGCACATTCGACAGGTTCCGTTGTTTGATAGAACACCCCGCCCCTAAAAAAGTACCGCCCACCCAGCTACGCCAGTGATGTCCAACCAGCGGTTACCTCTGACTTGCTGTCTGACCCAGAGGAGGTTGCGTAACCTGCTGGTGCCACAGCTGTATGAAATACACGTGTAAACAGCCTTGTGCAAAGGCACTATAGAAAATAAGTCATATAATTATTCATGTAGTGCTTCCAAAGCAACACGGATGTGTCATGCAGCACAATATGCGATGACCAACGGTCTGGAAAAGCTCTTTCAAATTCACAACGGCTACCAGAGCGTGACTTGTTTCACAGGTAAGGTTGGCAGTGCCAGTCAGCAAAAATAAATAAAATAAAAAACAATAATAATAATAAAACTAATAATAAAAGATCATTTAAAGGAGGGCAGATTTTGAAAAGATATACAGAATATTGAGCAAATTCAGAATTTATTCAGACCCCTGCACTTTTTCACACTTTGTTATGTTGCAGCCTTGTGCTAAAATCGTTTAAATTCATTTTCATCTCTCATCAAGCAACACTCAATGCCCTAGAATGACAAAGTGAAAACAAGATTCTAGAAATAGTTGCAAACAGATTAAATATTAAATTAAAAAAAAAATCCCTGAAACATCCCTTCGACACAGGTATTCAGACACCCCCCTGTCCATTTATTGTGCAGTGAGTTGAAGCCCCTTTGGAAGCCCACACACCTGGATTTGGGGAATTTGTTTCATTCTTCTTTGCAGATCCTCTCAAGCTATGTAGGGATGGATGGATGGAGACCGTAGATGTTGGATTGGGAGTTCAAGCTTGGGCTCTGGTTTGGGCCACTCAAGGACATTCCCACAGTTGTCTCTACAATTTTGAATGGAGAAGGGAGAGAACAAACTTTGTTCCAGAGTTGTCCCTAAGCCACTCCTGGGCTGTCTATGCTGTGTGCTTGGGGTGACTTGTCCTGTTGGACAGTGAAGTCTGAGGTCCTGAGCGCTCTTAGCAGGTTTTCATTAAGGGCGTCTCTGCGCTTTGCTCCATTCTGATTTCCTGCAGCCCCATCTTGCCTGCTAGACCCTGCTGCTGCTCACAAAGAGCACCATGGGATGGTAACACACCACCATGCTTCATTACATGGAGTGACGAGCAGCACATGGTGGAGGAACATCTTGGTTTGATCAGACCGGGGAATCTTGTTTCTCCCTTTAGGTGTCTTTCTGCAAATTCCAAATGGGCTTCCATGTGTCCTTCACTGTGAAGAGACTTCTGTCTGACCCCTCTGTCATAAAAGCTCAGATTAGTGGTGAGCTGCAGTGGTGGGTGTCCTTCTGGAAGTTTCTCTCATCTCCACACAGGCTCTCCACATTGACTATTGGGATCTGAATCACCTTTCTTTCCAAGGCTCTTGTCCCCCTACAGCTCGAAAAAGAGTTCATTTAAGAATTATGTGGGCAACTTTTGGCTCCAGGAAAAGTTCTGAAGCCTTCCCAGATCTGCACCATCCTGTCTCGAAGCTCTGCAGACAATTCCTGCCACCTCATAGCTTGGAATATTTGCTCAACTGTGGGATCTTCTGTAGCCCGGCATGTGTGTGCCTTTCCTAATCGGGTCCAGTGAACTGAACTGACCACACAAGTGGACTCCAAAGAAAGTGTAAAGCAGGGGACCCCAACTTCAGTCCTGGAGGGGTCTAGTGGCTGCAGGTTTTCATTCTAACCCTTTTCTTAATTAGTGACCTGTTTTTGCTAATAATTAACTTCTTTGGAATTCATTTTAATTGACTTGCTCTTGAAGACTCAGACCCCTTAATTCAGTGGTCTCAAACTCCAGTGCTGGAGGGCTGCAGTGGCTGCAGGTGTTCATTCTAACCCTTTCTTAATTAGTGACCTGCTTTTCATTCTTTTGAATTAATTTGAATTGACTCCGACCCCTCAATTGTTTCTTTCTCCTTTATTAGCTACCAAAAATTTAAGGAGATACGAAATGAGCCAAAACAGGACCAGCAAACTATGACCATCACACAACATCTGAAAATAAAGAAAGGTGAAGGTCTCAGGAATGCTGATCTGCTCAAGTCCACAAAACATTTGACCAGAGATCTTAGAAAACAGAAAATCAATAATTTCAGAAATGTCTGCCATTGCACAATGAGAGCAGCAACAAGCCATGGAATAAAAGAACGGATTTAATGAAGGACAAGATTCCACACCTAATGAAGCAACTGGTTGGGGTTTCAGGCTCTGACTTAGGTGGTCTTCTGTTGGCTCACTCACTTCATGTTTCATTTCTGTTTGGGTGCCATTCAAAGAAAGAAATGAAGCAATTTAGAGGAACAATGAAGAAATTCAGAGGAACAAATCTTAAAAAACAAGTTAATTCAAAGGAATGTAAAAGGAGTTAATTAGCAGCGAAAACAGGTCACCAGTTAAGAAACGGGTTAGAATGAAACCTGCAGCAATTGGGGTCCTCCAGCACCAGAGCTGGGGACCCCTGGTGTAGAAACATCTCAGTGGTGATCAATAAAATGGGAGACAAAACTTGAGTGTGACAGCAAAGCGTCTGAATATTTGTTTCAATGGGAGATTTCAGGGTTTTACTTTTAATACTTTTGCAAACATTTTCAAAATTCTGTTTTTGCTTTGTCACCCTGTGGTATTGAGTGTGGCTTGATGTGGATAAAAAAAATTAATTTTAAATGATTTTAGCACAAGGATGTAACACACCGAAATGTGTCAAGAGTGAAGGAGTCTCAACACCGTACGACTCTTCCACTCCTTCTTCTTTGAAATACCTGAATGCATGTGGGCTTCAAGGTGGGGGCAAAAGTGGAATAAACAGAGCAGGAAGAAAAAAAAAATGGGCACCACGTAACGTGGCAAATGAAGACATCCAAAAAGGGCTGGCGAGAAACGTCTCCAGACACCCTGGGAATCACGGAGGCCACACATGATTGATCAACAGACGAATTGATCGATAAAAATGAGCGCAGCAGCACAGGGAGACTGCAAATGAAAATCTATTAAGGGCCTCGCAGGTGGAAGGGCCGGCCGGGGCTCTCACCGGAACTGGAGGGGCACCTGACCCCTGTTAACACCGCAGCGTGTGGGCCTCACGGTTGGCAGCCTGGTAAGACACATCAGGAAAATAAAAAAAGTGCAAAGAAACACCTCCGACATGGTAGCTGTGCAAGTAACAAATCAGGAACACGAAGAAAACGCTCTCGGATGGAAAGCTCGCTCTCGCTACGAAAGGTCATCCAATGTTGTTTTATGTCTGGGGACCAAGCTGTGAAAATGTAATTTAGTTGAACAGATACGAGTAATGCCTTGTCAGGCCATACACTGGCGGAGGGTGACCTAATTGGATTTGGGTTAAAAAAAAAATTATATATATATATATATATATATGATCATTATTGGAATTAAGTCAGCAGCCAGAAATGTGTGCTCTCCAAGTTACAGAGAAAACGATTAAAGTTCTGATTGCCAAGCACAAAATGTAATCCCCTAAACGGCCAGGAAGATCGCCATCTGATAATTCTAATCTGACATTCTAAAGAGCGGCTCAAATTAAAAAAGGAGCCCTTTATTGAAATTTGATTAAAAAATAAAGACGGAAAGCAATACAGTCCAACTTACTTTCCTCCATTCTTTCCTGCCATTTATTAATTCTCCACAGCAGAAATGGAGAATATTTATAGCAGGCTGAAATTACTATTATATGAAACAAAAAGAAAAAAAAGAACAAAGATACGAAAAAGAGACATCATGAACTGAGGAGCAGACCAGAGCACCATCTCAAAGAAATATGACTTCATTTGACCAGTGCCTTCAAATCTGCATGGACACTGTGACAAAAGGCATCCCCACCAGTGATGGTCATGACATGACAGACTCATGACATCACACAAGCCATAATGGAAAGAGCACTGGATCAGCAGATAAAGACACAGACGGTCGGACGGACAGACGGACGGATGGACGGACGGATGGACGGACGGATGGACAGACAGACAGATAATATAGCTATAAATTATTACTAACCCTTCTCTATTCTGTTTCTCTTCCCAGTATCTGGATGTAGCACTTGGTGCCACTGTTCTATCTATCTATCTATCTATCTATCTATCTATCTATCTATCTATCT
>JANRMT010062861.1:16296160-16329820 GCA_026402145.1 Polypterus bichir lapradei | reverse complement strand
TCTATCTATCTATCTATCTATCTATCTATCTATCTATCTATCTATCTGTAAGTGGTATATCTAGGGGTTTTCTTTCCTTGTATCTGACACTTGTTGTCTCCACAACCCTCCTTTGGATAAGCAGGTTTAGTTACTGCTGTTTGTATTCACAGTATACTGTGTGTTTCTGAGTGTGTCCACTATTTGTATACATACATATACACTTCTTTCCTTCAGTATTTGTAGGGAGAATGATAAATACAATGTGTCCCACACAGGACTAGTTTCTGCTGTATATTTAGAGTATATCCCTGTGGTATATATAATTTAATTCAAAAAAGCATTGGGAGTGTTTCACAGTGAAGAGAATCATGGGAGGAAGTCACTGACCACGTGTCCATTTCAGTCCCTAGGGTGGAGGAGGTACCATTTAAATACGTCACGTCTGACCTCACTTCTCCATCTACGTCACAAACCCCTGCCCCTTTGGGCCCCCCAGGTATTCAAACATCGAGCTCACTGGTAGTTGGCATTCATTACCCAAACAGCTTCTACACACAAAGAGAATGGAGCACCCATCCAGGGAAGCTCACACCGTTATTGTGAGGATGGAATATAACGGCCATTTTCGCTCCAATTTTTGCCACTTGGACATTAAACAGAGAGCTCCTTTGGGATGTCAACACTTTATCTGTTTTATTCTTTAACAGTGGTTATCGGTGTTGAGTGAATCCGTCTGCATATGTAGTGAGGGTGTTTCTCAATCCTCCCCTCCCTTTAAAATGAAATGCGAGCTGCCAAAAGCGCCACACGCCCCTCGGGCGGTTTTAGAAGCTTTATCTGCAAAAAGTCGTTTCTGAAGACATCAGGGCCAGAGTAGCCAGCCTTACCTGTCATGAGTTACTTGCCTTAATTTCTGTCTAATGAATTTGGGTCTTATCCTAATTAAAATACAAAGGTCTAAAGATTTTAATTGCTTCTGGGCACAGCAAGACTAATACAAATTGAATTAGCGGCCCTCTTCTCTCTGCTGAGTTCTCCGGCCCCGCTTGGCATCCAGCAGCAGCTGCTGTGGCAGCTTTGAAGTCGGGTTAAATACTGATGCCCGATGGTCAAATGTGTCACGCTTTCAAAAAGACATCCATAAAGACATTGATAGATGAATGGGCAGATAAAAAAGACACTTGAATGGCCAAGGCCTGGTGCTGCTGAAGACCCATGTTCATTCATTTATTCCTTCAGTTTCCAAATCTGCTTATCCAATGGAAGATTATGGGGAGCTGGAGCCTATCACAGCAAGCATTGGGCACCAGGCAGGAACAATCCCAGGACAGGATGCCAGTCAATCACAGGGTGAACACACACACACACACACACACACACACCAGGAGCCAATCAAGTTAACCACATAAAGATGCCAAACTCACAAGGGTTACCATGATGTCCATCACCACAGAGCCACAAAGAAACTACTGAACCCCTTATGGGTGATGACTCTGAACCCCAAAATGGAGCTAGGCCTTCTGTGCACACTCTCTGAGAATCAGGAGGTGGTCGGTTGTCACTGGCTTACAAACCCAAATGGCCAGAGGTGCCAAGTGCTACCAGGGTCTCTATAAAGTGACATGTGTGCTGCCTTCTTCGAGATTCAGTCAGCCAAGAAATTGAAACTGAAATGCAGGTGACCTCTCAGGTCAAAGACCAGACAAGAGAGCAGCGCCCAGTCAGCAAAAGAAGAAGACAACTGGTATCAAAAAACACGAGTAAGCCAATAAATCTGTTAAAAATGAATTTGCCTTATTTTGGAAAGCCACTAAAAACTGTAACTTGGGATAAATGGATAATTGAAAAAGTTAAGGCATTTGAAAACCATGAGCATGCATCATAATAACAAATCAGAATTGATGCAGCCTAGTGGCAAAGTGATTAGCGCTGCTGCCCCAGCATCCTGGGTTCAAACCTGTATTAAATTTCCAAGATTGTGGGCTTTTCTCTGGGTACTCCAGTAATCCACTCATATCTCTATGGACGTCTACAGGCCCCTGTGTGTGTGTGTGTGTGTGTGTGTGTG
Organism: Polypterus bichir lapradei; assembly: GCA_026402145.1. Taxonomy (NCBI): domain Eukaryota; kingdom Metazoa; phylum Chordata; class Cladistia; order Polypteriformes; family Polypteridae; genus Polypterus; species Polypterus bichir. The sequence continues at coordinate 16,327,770 of JANRMT010062861.1, read as the reverse complement.
TGTGAGTGTGTGTGTGTGAGTGTGAGTGTGTGCTCCATGATGGACTCGTACTCCATCCATGGCTGTTTCTGACCAAGCTGCTGAAATTAGCTCCAGTTTGTGTGACCCTGATGTTGAAGTTACCATTAATGCCAAACTCAAAATCCTTAATATGAAACAAAAATATTAGCCCTCAATTCCTTAAGAACCATAAACTCTCCTTATCCACAATCTTGGACAAATGTTGTCTGCCACCTTTACATGGTCACACTGATGATGTAAAATTACATGAGTGTCATCCAAAGTGCGGAGCGGCATCAGGAGTGTTGTATTCCAGACAGGGTTCTTCACCAGGCTAGGGTTCTAATGTTGTTTTTATGTCTTTTTGTTCAATTTTAATTCCTTCATTTATGTAAACAGTGTTGGTCATTTAGTTTCTTTGTACCTACATATCTTCTTTTACGTTCTGCGTGTTTTGTGGGTGGTCCTTGAGATACGGGGCCACCCTCCCATCACCATTAATGGATTCCCCTCATCCCTGTAAAGGCTGAGAAAGCCCATAGTGCTTTGTGGTTCATTGAATGTTCTGTTTCTTGTGATCTTTACATATCTACTTCTACATTCTGTGTGTTTTTTGGTTGGTCCTTGAGAGATGGGGCCACCCGCCCATCACCATTAAGGGATTGCCCTAATCCCTGTAAAGGCTGAGAAAGCCCACAGTCTCTTGAGGTTCATTGAATACTCTGTTTTCCATGATCTTTATGTATCTTCTTATATCTTGTGTGTGTTTTGTGGGTGGTCCTCGGGAGGCGGGGCCACCTACACATCACCGTAAAGAGACTGTCCTCATCCCTGTAAAGGAGGAGAAAAGCCCACAGTCCCATGCGGTTCTTTGAATGTTCTACTTCTTGTGGTCTTTACATATCTTCTTTTACATTCTGTGTTTTGTGGGTGGTCCTCAAGAGATGGGGCCACCTATCCATCACCATTAAAAACTGCCCTCATCTCTATAAAGGCTGAGAAAGCCCACAGTCCCTTGCGGTTCATTGAATACTCTGTTTCTCATGATCACTGTGCTTGTTGTGAATTTACAGGATTTTTGCCCAGTTTTGCTCAGTTTTTTGACTTCTCTTGGACTGTGTTTGCTTTCGTGATTGCCTCTTTTGAAGGCATTGCAGTCTATGCCTTTTGTCTTGTGCTCCTCGGAGCTTATTTTTGTCCTACAGAACATTTTAGTATAAATAAACTTTCTTATTCTGCCTTGCAGCTAGAAGATCATGGGTTTGTGTCCCAGGTTATCTCTGTGGAGTAGCACTTTGAGTAGTGAGAAAAAGCACACAATATATATATATATATATATATATATATATATGTATGTGAGGAAGTATTATTATTTATAAAGATACCACTTTTCATTTCTAACTGAAGGCTGAAGGTATTCCTCTCTCTTGTGTGCATTTTTGGGATTCTCTTAGGATTTTTGCCCTTAGGAACTGTCACACACATGCGAGTAGAAGGCAGCTAAAGGGCCTGAGTAATAATAATTCCACGCCAGACCAGGCGGTGGTGGGGTGCACTGACTGTATCTCTCAGTTCCTTGCAGACCTCTCTTGGTAAATCCCGCCCACTTTTGGCACCTCTGATGATGTCTCTTCTACTTTTTTTCTGGTGCCTGTGATGACATCACTTTCCAGTTGTTTTATCCGTGCCGATGATGATGTCATTTCCAATTTTGGTGCCACCGATGCCATCACTTCCGGTTTTGGTGCCGATGACATCATTTCCTGCACTGGCTAATAAAGACGCCATCTTTGATATCATACCCTCAGTTCAGTTTTGGACTCAGATGTGTGAACATCTCTGTTCAAATTTAAATCTACTTTGCAGCCTTGGAACAATATATGGGTGGCTGCCCCAAACCTTCATGGCGTCTTTGACTCGTTCTTGTGACAACTCTCTAGTTTATAACAAAGAGAGCATAAACTAAATATAAAGCCTAAACTCCAACAATCTCGGCCTCTCCAATCCACTTGTTGATCTCACAATCCCTTTCGCCGTCATTTGTGAACATGACGTCGAGATACTTACACTCCACCATGAAGGCCCATCCACTCTTTTCCGAGAGAAATCCATGAGCTCAGATTTGGAGGTGCTGATCGTTATCTCAGCCACTTCATTCTCGGCAAAGGTCACAATCAGATGAGGCAAAGGGGACAACATCATCTGTATAAATGCTAACCCTGGCCTAAAAAGACGTACAGTAGATCCAGCAACGTTCTTTTTGTTTAAGGGTGAATCACATACTCAAAGACATCAACAGAAATTAAGGAGAAGTGCATTTAAAATTGAAGAAAGGAAGAACTTCTTTATGCAATGAGTTGTGGGTCTCTGGAACAAACTACCGGGTCATGGAGTTGAAGCAGAAACCTGGAGAACCTTTAAGAAGAATCTGGATGAGATGCTGGGCCAGCTTATCTATTAGCTAAAGAAATGAGCCTGATGGACGGAGTGGTCGCCACTCGTTTGTCAAATTTAATATGTTCTGAAGACCCCTAGAGTAACCGTTAAAAGTTTGAAGGTTCATAAGTCTACCAAACACAAAACATTCAACTGGCATGGTGTCCATGACAGGACACCAAATATAAAGCTGAATTGGTTGATGATTGAATTGTTCAGGGAGAATATGCAGTTCTACAAATCATGCAAAAACATGAAAACATCACCTCAGTGATGTGGTGTGGTGGACAGAGCTTCAGGATTTGGGGTTGCTTTGGAAGTCTGAACAGCTTGCCATCATTGAGTGGAAAATGAATGAACAAGTTTCTCAAGGTGTCCTACAGGATAATGTCAGGGTGGCGGTCTTTCAGCTTATGCTCAGTAGGCGTTGGGAGATACAGCTGGACAAGGACCCTAATTGTCAAAGTGAATCTACTACAAAATAGCTTCCTTAAAAGAACTTCTGCCTTTTGCAGTGTCCCAGTCACAGCCCAGACCTTAACACAATGGAGATGCTGCAGAATGACCTCAAGAGAGCCATTCACACCAGACACCCTAAGAATATGGTTGCGCTCAAGCAGTTCTCTAAGAAAGAATCATCCAGAATTTCTTCTGAATGTTGTGCATGTCTGATCTGCAGCTACCAGAAGCTTTTCTTAGATGGTAATTGCTGTCAAAGAAAGTTCAACCAGATATTAAATCCAAGGGGTCACTTACTTTTCAGTGGCCCAGTCAGAGTCCAGACCTCAACCCATCAGAGATGCTGAAGCCACTCACACCAGACATCCTAAGAATATGGCTCAGCTGAAGTAGTCTAATAAGGAATGATGGGCCAAAATTCCTCCTGAATGTTGTGCAGATCTGATCTGCAGCTACCAGAAGCTCTTCTTAAAGGTCACTGCTGCCAAAGGTGGTCCAACCAGTTATTAAATCCAAGGGGTCACTTACTTTGCAGGGTCCCAGTCAGAGCCCAGACATTAAACTAATGGAGATGATGTGGAAGGACCTCCAGAGAACCATTCACACCAGACATCCTAAGAATATGGCTGACCTGAAGCAATTCTCTAAGGAAGAATGATCCAAAATTTCTTCTGAATGTTGTTCAGGTCTGATCTGAAACTACCAGAACCTCTTCTTAGAGGTCAGTGCTGCCAAAGAAGGTTGAACCAGATCTTAAATCCATGGGTTCACTTACTTTGCAGGTTCCCAGTCAGAGTCCAGACCCTAACCCAAAGGAGATGCTGCAGAATGACCCTAATTGAGCCATTCACATCAGACACCCTAAGAATATGGCTGACCTGAAGCAGTTCTCTAAGGAAGGATGGTCCAGAATCCCTACTAAATGTTGTGCAGGTCTGATCTGCAGCTACCAGAAGGTCTTCTTAGAGGTTATTGCTGCTAAAGGTGGTCCAACCAGATATTAAATCCAAGGGGTCACTTACTTTGCAGTGGCCCAGTCAAAGTCCAGACCTTAAACCAATGGAGATGCTGTGGAAGGACATCCAGAGAGCCGTTCACACCAGACATCCTAAGAATATGGCTGACCTGAAGCAGTTCTCTAAGGAAGAATGCTCCAAAATGTCTTCTGAATGTTGTGCAGGTCTGATCTGAAGCTACCAGAAGCTCTTCTTAGAGGTCATTGTTACCAAAGAAGGTTGAACCAGATCTTAAATCCATTGGTTCACTTACTTTGCAGTGGCCCAGTCAGAGTCCATACCTTAACCCAATGGAGATGCTGTGGAAGGACCTCCGTTCACACCAGACATCCTAAAAATATGGCTGAGCTCAAGCAGTCCTGTAAGGAATGATGGCCCAGAATTCCTCCTGAACTTTGTGCAGGTCTGATCTGCAGCTACCAGAAGCTCTTCTTAGAGTCACTGCTGCCAACAGTGGTCTATCCAGATCTTAAATCCCAGGGTTTACTTACTTTTTCCACAGCACACTGTGAATGCTTGATGAGTTTGCTCAATAAAAACACGAAAGATTATAAATATTGGTGTGTCCTTCGTGTTAGTCAATTATGTTTGTCCATAGTTGTGACTTAAGATGAACATTAGATCACATTTTCTAACCAAGTAATAATAAAGACCAAGTTCTTCAGAAGGGACTTTTTTTTGCCACTATGTCACTGTGATAGAAACACTCAAATGGAGCTGACCTCAAGCCAATAGACTGTCCCTTTGTCATGTGAGTTGGGCAGCAGACATCAAATCTAAAATTTGTCACCTCAGGTTTGTAGAAGGCATCACCCCGGGAACTTGAACCCAGGACCTTGGGGGCTGGGGGTCAAGGGGAAAAAAACAATTATCTTAACTTGCTGATCTATAAGAGTGGACCTCTCGGCTGATAGGTGACTATCGCTCGGCTCCTTTTATTTCCACTCAGTTATTATTAGAATTTTTGATTTTTCTGTTGGTTGATTCCCAGTTTACAAACATGGATGTGTTTTTTTCAGCTAGTTTTCAATTATCTGGCTCCCTGTTTTTTTTTTTTTTTTATGGATAAGGCTATGTCACATATAAATGGCCTCAGTTGAAGAGCCTGGGGCAGGCCTCCCAGTAAAGTATATTTATTCATCAAAGAAATTAAAGGCTTCCAATTATTACGAAGATTCAGAACGCGCCACTGGTTTCCAATTTGTCAAGTTTATCTCCCGTCTTCAACGAGGCCGGAATCTGCAGTAAGCACTTTGTCAAGCAAATGGATCCCAGTGTGGATAAATGCACTTTGCGGGCCTCGTTATCACAAGTACAGGGCTTGGGGGGAGAGGGGGGCTCGCACGGAAGTGAGCGAGTGTCGCCTTAAGCTGGCTTGTGTCGATGACGGCAGCAAGGTCAAATGTCTCCTTGTCCTTGAAAGTTTGGAAAAAAGAAAAAAGAAAACATCGGCAATTCAACTCCAACCTTGCCAGAATCACAGAAAGAGTTTGTTATCCTCTTGAATAATTTAGGACGTTTTGATCACGAGTCACGTTTCTTTGATCGCAGCATGTCCCCGAGATGAGATGCAATCAGCCAGTGGAAAAGACTCGACTCTGGGGCCGGAGGGTAAGGACTCAGGATCAGCTTCAGAGCGGGCATAGAAAACAAAATGCCATGGCTTTGTTCGCTTTGCAAGTTTTAATCTCCTTGGCACGTGGCAGCTGCAGTGCAGTGTTGGCTGAAGTGTGGAAAAAATGGCTCACGCTGCTAAAGAGGACCCCGAAGAAGGAGAGAAGGACACAGAATAAATTATGCCAGGCTGAGCATGGCAAGAAGGGTCTAACTGCACACCGCAATACCTATGACACTAATGCCCGCAATGTCAGTCACTAAACGCCCTTTGAGTCAGACAACCCTGCCAAAACACAACCCTAATCTTAACCACCATGTAACGGGGTCCTAATGTTAACCACAGTCTAATGCGATGGGTGATACGTGACTGACGTTGGGGGCATTTTGTGATGTTGGGGCATTACATGACTGAACTCATAGGTACTGGGGTCTGCAATTACACTCTTGAGCATGGTGCCAATCAGGGTGTTACAGGCCTCCCTTTAGAACAGGGGTTCTTAACTTGAGGTCCATGGACCCCTATGGGGTGTTTCAGGAGGGGTTCGTGAGGGTCAGATAAAAATGAACACTTATATTTACTATATAGCCCAGTACTGTTGATTTTTCTTGTGTGAACTTTCTCACGTACTGCACCTCTTGCCGTTATTTTTCTCACAAGTATTGATCTCCCCTAAGCCTAATTGCATGAGTTACATACTCGTGACAGAAATAACGGGCAAGAAAAATATAAAAATGTCACGCAAGAAAAATGTCGGTCGATAAATAAAGTACGTTATTTTCATTGCATGCAAAGTTGCATTTATGTGAATATTTCCGGGAAAGGGGGTCCATAGCTTTCATTAGATTCTTAAAGGGGTCCGTGACTCAAAAAAGTTTAAAAAACACTGGTTTAGAAGGATATTTTGCTCTTGATTAAGCTAACTTGCTAATAAATGTTAACATTACGAATGTCGTGAGAATTAGCAAGATTCCATTAACTTGCTTAGCAGAGGCTTTGATCCAAAGCAACTTACAAGAGAGGTCAGCATTATCGAGACTGTGGGACAGTTTGGGAACAAGATGACAAAATTGATCATTACAAGTGGAGAGCTCAGAACAAAATGCAAGCGAGTTACAATTCCTTGGCTACGGTTAGATAGAAATTCACCAGACAGGACAGGCCTCAAGCATTTCCTAAGCACATTGAAAGAGTCAGAAAGTCTGAATGGAAGTGGGCAGCCTGTTGTACCAGCAGAGAGTTCGGATTGAGATCTGATGCGTCACCAGACGTCCACTCATCATAGGAGACCTCACAAGTGTCTCCATATCTGTCAGTGCTCACCTGTTGACTACTCTGTAAGTCAAGCATCAACGATTCTCCAGGGAGCCAGTGTCGTGATCTGAACGCGAGGAGTAACATGTGCCCACCTTGGCTGGTTGAACACCAGAGGTGCTGCTGCATTTTGAATCATCATCATGCCAGTAGAGAGCTGATGGTAGGCCAGCAAAGCCTGGACCAGGTTAGACAATTAAGATCAGGCATTGGATCATGAGCCACGTGGGGGGCATTTGAGTTAAATGACGAGATTAGGTGCACATAATCCGCCAAACTAGCTATGGCACACAAGAGGTGGGCACCCTGGCAAACACTGATGCCCTCAGAGAGCTTTACAGGGCAGTTACCACTACAATGGACATTAGTAAAATGACATTATTAAATTATTATTATTACATTTATAAATTAATCTTATAAATTATTATTATAAAAAGACATTATTAAATTATTATTATTAAATGACATTATTACAATGCCATTGGACACTACTGCTGCCCAGTGTTCCTTGTCAAGCCACATTTGAAAAGCCCACAGTAACTCACAGATCAAACCCATTTCTAAATGAAGGGGGGCCATCACCCTAATCCAAACCTGAAGCCCCTCACCGGCCTTCACCATCCCCTCAAAACGCCGCCACTTCAGCAGATGAGCCGGCTGTGCCGCTCTCGATAATCAGATCCTGCTGGCCGCTGCAAATTGACCTGAAACTAATTTCTGCACAATATCTCCGAGGAACAAAAAAGTGCTAACAACGGGGGGATACAAATGGCTTTAAAATGGGCAAGTGTAGAAACATAATTAAATGTGCTGATAGCATCGTCCTTCTATTCACTGGGATTTAAGCTTCCTCTCCGCAATAAAGTATTCGCTCCATCTATTAAAGCGCTCCAGCAATCAGGCTCACGTACGGGCGACGTACGGCAATCTGAAATCATTGTCCGCCCCAACATAATAATGTCTTTTTTGTCTTTCATCCATTTTTCTAGATGGCAATGACACAATAAAACATAAATGCTGACCGGCAAAATGCAGCGCAGCTCATCACCAGCCATCCTACAGAGTGAAACGATAGGAGGTGGGCTCCGTGGCAACGCTTCTGATGCCAGCCTGCTGGGCGAATGTCACTTTGATCTCAGAGAAAATGAAGTGGGTGGGGCCAGGAGAGCCAGCTTGGGTCACTTACAGCTGATTCAGGGCACTAGAGGTTAGGGTATTAGATCAGGAACCACAAGGACGCCAACTCAAACTGGCATATAGAATTGGTGTGTGGTCCTCAACAAGTCACTTAACTTATTTGTGATCTGACTGTAAAAAAATGAAAGTCACCAGGAAGTAAAAAATGGAAGTCACCTTAGATAGTGAGGAAGTACAAAATGGAAGTCACTGTAGATAGACTGGAAGTACAAAATGGATGTCACCTTAGATAGTGAGGAAGTACAAAATGGACGCCACCTTAGATAGTCAGGAAGTAAAAAATGGAAGTCACTGTAGATAGCAATGCACACAATAATAACACATATTTTAGACCCACTGTCATACCCCTTAAAATGGGAATCAACTCCAAATCTACACTCTGAACATCTTGCATTTCAGGACCAAGCAGACCAGGCTGGAAAATTGAGACATGTACAAAAATGTTGTGCATAAACATTAGTTTGCAAGTGCCAGGTTAAAGGTTTTATGTGTTGGGGGACTGGGCAATTGAAACCACTCATCCATGCATTACCTCTTCTTCCTCTTCATCTTTTCCTATTTTTTTTTGCAGAACTAGCTGTCCCCTCTGGCCCCTGCAAGAGTTAAATTTGAATCCTTGTCCAATGTGCACCTGGCATGTGCCCGAGTCTCATATCCTTCTGAGCGTACGCTTAAAAGCTGATGCTGTTATTTTATTATTCACTATGATAAATGTATTTCTGGTTATCTATACTAATAAAAGGCAAAGCCCTCACTGACTGACTGACTGACTGACTCATCATTAATTCTCCAACTTCCCGTGTAGGTAGAAGGCTGAAATTTGGCAGGCTCATTCCTTACAGCTTACTTACAAAAGTTAGACAGTTTTAATTTCGAAATTCTACACGTAACGGTCATAACTGAATCCTACTTATGTACATATATATGGCCATAGCCTGCAGCTCGGTCGCTATGTGAGGCGGAGTTGCGTCCCCCATTACCACGCCTCCCACGTAGTTGGCTGCCTGCCTATAATGCGTCCCCCATAACCACGCCTCCCACGTAATTGATTGCCTGCCCATATAAGGCCGCCTGTCAGCAGCAATCCAATAGACACGCTGCTGCACTCCTGTGGACTGGGGAAAAAGGAAGAGACATTTTTAACACATGGACTCTCACCCCGGAGGAAGCCAAGGTACTGAAAACTTACTATGACCGTTTTGAGGCGTTTGTCATGCCTAAGACGAATACGATATTCGCGAGATACAAGTCTAATGAGAAGACGCAGGGTATAAACGAGACTTTTGGTCACTTTGTAACAGAGTTAAAATTGCTGGTGAAGGATTGTGCTTATGCAAACGAAGATGAGATGGTCAGGGATAGAACAGTGTTTGGCACAAACTCAGCGAAAGTGCAACAGAAACTTTTAAGTGCCGGGTCTGAGCTAACATTAAATAAAGCCGTGGACATCGCAAGATCACACGAGATAGCACAACCACAGCTGAGAACCTTCGATGCATGTACTCCGAGCAGCTCACGTAAACTGATTGTGAACGCAGTACGCAGACAACAAGCAAGAGCTCCAAAGAGTGCTGAACAAAAAACGCATTACACAATTGAGAAGGCAGCAAAAGAATATGAAGCGAGTGACACATACAAGCATAATCATAATTCCAGGTACTGCTGAAACAAAGCACACGGTGGAAAAAGTCAATGTCCAGCTAAAGGAAGACAGTGTAAAAAATGTGGTAAATTGAACCACTTCGCTAAAGTTTGCAGGACTGGGAAAGGTAAACCCGTGCATGCAGTGTGTGATGTCTCAGATAAAGAGGAAGACGAGCTGTTTATTGATACAGTAAAAAGGAACAACCCTCTGAAGCTGAAGAAGCCTTTGTAGACATATCAATAGGAAAGCAAGGTGTAAAGCTTAACTTTAAATTACGTTCATAGACACGCTGCCACTAAATATTCGCAGGCAAATCCACAACTTAATACCGGGAATGCCTGTTAAACATCTTAGATTCACGAGTAGCGATTTGGGTAGTGAACACTTCGATGAATAAAACCTGTTATCTTTACAACGGTTAACAAACACAGAATGTAATTTGAACACAACACATCCTCCAAATACGAACCTGATTGAAAGAAATAATGATAATCAAATCCTTGATGACAGCAACACTCATAACAGTCACAAAACAATTACATTGACAATCAGGTTACGTTATTTTTAAAATGTTTCCTTTTCTTTTTCATAACTTCTTTAACACACTACTTCTCTGCTGCGAAGCGCGGGTATTTTGCTAGTTTTATATAAACCCTTAAGAGAAAATGTTATATTTATGGCATAACCGTTCTTCTATAATACTAAGTTTCCTGTTTGTGTACCTAGCTGGATCATAATATATATATAGGCCATTGTTCTTTATTTTAAACCATGAGAAACAGGGTGTACGTGGTGAAATTCACACATCTCCTAAAATAAGAATAAAAATAATACATTTCCTGCGGTGGGTTGGCACCCTGCCCAGGATTGGTTCCTGCCTTGTGCCCTGTGATGGCTGGGATTGGCTCCAGCAGACCCCCGTGACCCTGTTCGGATTCAGCGGGTTGGATAATGGATGGATGGATGGATAATACATTTCACATGTCATGTACATCCTAAGCTAACAGGACTATCAATCAAATTGTGGTCATCTAAGGTATCAACATCTGCCATGTCCCTTTAGCAACTCGGTGTAACCAATCATGTTAAAAGTTTTCTGAATTTGTAATGAATTCCTTTGAAAGAATAGTGACTTAATCAATGGATTGTATAAATAGAGCACAGAAGACACTTTTTTTCTTTGCAAAAAACACTATATATGATGCTTTTTGCCTATTCGGAGATTTAGACAAATTTTAATGATTGACGCTTTCTCCTGCCTGTGGGGATGCCTGTATTCATAATTTTCTTCTACACTCTGTGCGCGTAGCAGAGAAACCAGACAAACTTTAAAAATCAATAAACAAGCAGGTATCGCTAGCTAAGCGGAGGCAAGGTCCACTCCAACACGTGGCGCCAGGTACACCGCTGGTGCGTGAGTGAGACGGGCCCTGCCAGGCTCCCCACCCAGGATGTCACGCTTCCCCCTCCCCTCAGCCTGCAGCCGCTCTCTTGGATTTGCACAAATAAATCAGTGTCACAAGCAAACTGTGATACTTAGCACGATGAAAGAAGTTGGAAAATCAACTGGAATATTCAAGCAAATTATAGAAGAAAAACCAAGCTAAATCTGTTAAGTAGTTCTCTCGTGAAAACCAGACAGACAGACAGACGTTGGATTTTATATATATATAGAGAGACTGATGTGCCTGATCACCCTTCTCCAAACAGCTCGGCTCTACTCTTCCTCGCCAGTCTTCTTTTACTTTATCCATCCACCTCCACTTTGTCCTCCTTCGCTTTCTCTTCCCCCATTCCCATCATTCTTCTGCTCACATCTTCATTGTCTCTCCACATTACATGTCCACACCACTTCAACCTACTTTCTGGTACTTTCTTAGAGCTCTCTCCCACCTTTGCTGTACCTCTGATGGTCTCATTTCTTATTCTGTCCTTCTCTGTAACTCCACATGGCCATCTCAGCATCCTCATCTCTGCCATGCCTAACTTCTTCTCCTGCGCTACGTTCACTGCCCATGTCTCAGCTTCATACATCATGGCTGCTCTTAAAACTCTCTTATACCCTTGACCTTAAGTCCTTGATCACTAAATACTCCTCATACCTTCTTCCAATTGTTCCATCCACACTGCACTCTTTTGAGTTATCTCTGCACCTAATTCTCCATCTTGGGCTACCACTGATTGTATATATTAAAACGTCTCCGCTCTTTTCAGTTAATATTTTCCGTGGGTTAACTTCTGAATTCCAATCATCGTTAAACCTCAGATTTTCTGTATTCTTCCTATTTATCTTCAGTCTTCTATCTTCCAAAGCCTTCCCCATTCTTCTAAATTCCTCTTTTCTGGTGCTTCACAACACAATATCATCAGCACCGAGGAGACTGGTGGTTTTATCCCACATATGCAGATCAAAGAGGTGAGGACTTACAGAAGACCCCTGGTGCAGACCTACCCTAACTGGAGTCTTGTCTGTTACCCCAGCACTGCTTTTAACCTGAGTCCTCACTCCCTCATGCATATCCGGGACAATCTCTGCTGCTCCTTCCTCTCTCATGCACCTCTTGACATGGTGCTCTATCATAGACCTTCTCCAAATCAATGACCACCATATGCAGACCTTTCTTTTCAATGATCTGTCTCAAAAACCAAACTGCTTCTCCCCTAAGGTGGTCTTTCCTCTAAGCCCCTATAACCTATTCCCAACATTTCATTGTGTGTGACATCAGCTTTATCTCTCTATAGTTTCCACAATCTTGAAACTCTCCCTTCTCCTGATAGATTGTACAATAAAAATGGTGCAATGTACTGTATGTACAAGAAGTGCCGTACAGTTCTTGTCTTTATATATTTTTATTGATTTTAATTAGAAACAGATAACATCCATTACGGTCAAGTCAAGTTTAACAAATCAATGCAAAATTCAACACCCCCCACCCCACCCAAGAGAAAGGAGCCAACAACCGCAGTTACTCTATGAAAGGAGCAAGAAAACAAGGGTATTCTTTTACCTAAAATGTTATTAATTCTATCCTACCATATTTTAAAAAAAGTTTTGAACAGATTCTCTGTGTGAGAATTTGATTTTTTCCAATTTTAAGTTGCAAGGAACATCGGTTACCCACCGACTTAAGAGCGAGGGGGTGGGATTCACGCATGCAGTTCTAAGAACGCAGCTCTCACGTGCAACGGAAAAACCTGGTAACTTCCATTTACTGTAATTCCATTTTCTTTTCGTTTTTGGAGTTACGAGGTCTTTACTGATGTTGTAAGGTAGTGGTGACGGCCAAATATGTCTTCATTCCGGTCACAGCACGATGGAAGAAGTATACGTACACAGTATTATACATACTGCAAGACATAAACTTAGCAACTCCACTGACCAATAAGGAAAGACCGCCTACCAATGAAAACGTCTGATTACGATCATGTGATTTAAAGGCTGCGACTGCATGATTTAAATGGCAGGTATTGTTGATTTCTTTTCTACTTTTCGGCTTTTCTACTTGGAATAATTCTGCGACCCCTGCATAATATAAGATAGATGAGAATAACACCTGATACAACTAACAAAGGTATGATACTCGTGCGGTGTCGCGTATCCTATCATTTTTACTTTCATAAGATTTGCATGTGTTTGGCTAACTTCGATGAAATATTTGCAATTTATTTTTTTAAAGTAAATGCCTTATGTGGTTTTTGGTAGTAATTCTAATCCGAAAAACAAGGAATAAATTATTTATTCTTATTTAATTATTTTTTTTTATGTAAAGAAACGATTAAATATGTTTTAATTGTTAAAAATCTCATAAACGAGAACACCGATGAAGTCAATTGGCGCGAGACGAACTGACAAATATTATATCGCTGTTAGCTGTATCATGAAAATAACCCAATAAGCAGTAAATTATTTAACTCAATTTGGCAATATTGGCTACGCTGCCAATGTGGTGCAGTCGCGCCGCATTAGCGCCTGATCTACTGTTACCTGAATGTTCGCGACAGATACCGATACATCTAGAACTTTCTGGATTGAAAATACGCGACTATAAAAGCAGCAGCAGCGGCGCCACTCGTCATAGAAACAAACTTCAAATAGAAAAGGAGCTCAGAGTGTCTCGATATCTCGAATATCAAACCAAACCTGAACAGGCTGTGTACTTTAAAGCAGGCACATTAGATCTATGCCTTAGAAATGTTTTATTTTAATTTTAGTTATAATGCATTCATTGTGATTATATACTTGCAAATCTAAAATTGAAATAAAAATGTACAAATAAATTTTGATGTCTTGTTCATATATTCGACGCCGCTCTTGTACATTTTCAGCGCCTCCCAGGTGGGTGTGCCCCACAGTTTGAGAACCACTGGTGTAAGTGAAGCTCAGGAAGAATGAAATCTAGAGATCGTCAATTATTGGGGCAACATGATTTCCTCAACTTGCCGAAAACTTAAAAGATGTGACCTACAAGGTTTTTCCATACTTGGTGAGAGTTCTTCTGCAATAACACACAAAGAAGAAAAAAAGACAAAAATCAAAAATAGCAACTATGGAGGAAACTTTCAGTGCAGTCTCCAAAATCCAAATAAATGTGTAAAGAAACACAAAAGGCAACCCCCCCACTTCTATAGATGATACAGTTCAGGAGGAGATTTCCTTTAAACAGAAATGATGTAAAAATATCCATCCATCTATTATCCAACCCACTATATCCTTACTACAGGGTCATGGGGGTCTACTGGAGCCAATCCCAGCCAACACAGGGCGCAAGGCAGGAAACAAACCCCGGGCAGGGCGCCAGCTCACCGCAGGGCACACCCACACACCAAACACACGCGAGGGACAATTTAGGATCACCAATGCACCTAACCTGCATGTCTTTGGGCTGTGGGAGGAAACAGGAGCACCCGGAGGAAACCCACGCAGACACGGGGAGAACATGCAAACTACACGCAGGGAGGACTCGGGAAGCGAACACAGGTCTCCATACTGCGAGGTAGCAGCGCTACCACTGCGCCACCATGCCACCCATGTAAAAAAATTCAAAATGAAAAAGTGTATAAACAAACAAAGAGCACCACCAAAAACAAAATCTTGAGAACATCTCCACTAAAATGAACACTCGGAGGGTTATACAGTATATAATTTACAGAAAACCAGCAAAGGCCAATGCAAAATAATACTCTACATCGGGTAGATGGGTCCCTTCATTGGATTGGCTGGCCCAGCACTGGCCAATAGGGGGAGGCAGCTTGATGGCCGTGGTCTCCAGGACTCTGAACAAATCCAAATCCCATTATGTGATATCATCTACTGTTGAATTCTGCTCTGTCCTTGTAATATTTCTATTGTACTATTGTATTGTATTGAGGATTACTTGTGTTCTCTTCTTGTATTATATTGTATTTACCACCCCCCCTTATTTGACACCCACTGCCCATCCAACCTGCTTGGAAAGGGGTCTCTCTTTGAATTGCCTTTCCCAAGGTTTCCTCCATTTTTTTCCCCTACAAGGGTTTTTTGAAAGTCAAGGCTGGGGGGCTGTCAAAAGATAAGACCTGTTAAAGCCCATTGCGGCTCTCCAATACAAAAATCGAATGTATTGTATTGTATTGTACTCTCACAAATTTGTAATAGTTCACACAGTCAAAAGATGGACCTCTATTGAACATGAGCCCAAGTTGGGAATTATCAAGTCAACATCTACCTCCATCTCTTCCACCCCTGATCAGTTAAGGCTGATTTATACTGGCACAAGGACCGCGCAGAAAATATCACACCAGGCAAGGAAGCTCACATCTGCATGCAGCTGGCTTGCGCTCGGGTTTTTGTTTTGCACTGCGCAAGGAATGCAGAGACACGGCCAAGCCGCAATGTATCCAAAGTGGTGAAGTTTGAGGAGAGGCTGGTTATATGGGTGCCAGAATGACGAACAAAGGGCTGAATATGAAGAAAGTGAAAGACAGACATGGAAGAATATCTGAAGTACCCCTGTTCATCATGTAGAACTAGAAGACTACCAGTGGGTTGCCCCAAATGTGAATGAGTTTCAGTCATTGACCGCATGCACAGTTTTCATAGCCTTCAGGCCCTTCTTTATGCAAAGAGTTTAGCGAATCTCGAACAAACTACTGAGACACGTAACTCAGCGTTTCTCAACTTTTATGTATTTGCGACCCGAGTTTTCATGACAGTTTTAATCGCGCCCCCCTAACGTTTTTTGAAAGGAGCCCACTAATACCAATTTGTTCTTTTTTAATTAATGATATATCATAGATGCATGTTTTATTATACCTACTTATCTTTTATCAACATTTATCTAACGCTATATTTATTTTTCTAGTATCAGAATGTAGTTTAAGTTCATTTGTTTTGGTTTCAATAGATGTATTTTTCATATTTTTGATTCTTGTTTTTTTTTTTTAAATCTTCGCACCCCCCTTTTTGTTACTTTGTGCCCCCCTAGGGGGGCCCATCCCACAGTTTGAGAACCACTGGCGTAACTGAAGGAGAAACTTTGAGAACTTTTAAGAAGTATCTGGATGAGGTATTGGGACAGGTTAGCTATTAGGTTATAGCGATTCGGTGATTCACACCGTTGATAGGACGGTGATTTATTTATTTTTTTAGGTGGGCCGTAATTTAGCCCAACCTGCACATGCTCACAGACAGAGACACGAATCAAACCAATGTGTGAAATATATTCACTCTATCAGGGCGGATGTCGACTTTTGTCAAGAAGAAGGGCTGACGGAGGTAATCAGTGGTGACAAACCTTGCTGTTATGTTTTTGTTCCACTCTGTTTGCTAGAAGGAACATTAAGCTGTGTTGGTTTGACCGAGATTCCCTGCACTTGCATGAGTAGTGAGGAGCAATCGATGGCAAAACCGGCGAGAGATTGAAGCGAATGTGTAAAGCAAAATACTCCGTGGATGACATTTTGCATATTATGGCTGAATTGGACTCTGACTTGTCGGACTCCGGTGTTGATACCAGTGATCGAAAGCGAAGGTGAGGTACCGGCATCAGCTGATCGATCCCCAGCCGACTGTGGTGCTGAACAGGTTAGTGCAGTTGATGCTCCTACAGCAATGGGAGGACGGCCACTTACAATGACAAGAGGTACAAACCAGACCACATTGCACTGTGACTGCCGCTGTTACCCCACCCACCCCCCACCATGTAAAGACTGTCACAAGAGATGGTGAACTAGAGTCCACCGCATGAAGCAACAGATGTTTTATGTTGATTTATGTGTGAAACCATGGCTTTGTGTGCGTTTCAAAAAATTGCGTTTTTTGGAAGAAAATATTCAGCCCTCGAAGAGTTAAGTGGAAAATCAATTAACAACAACAAATATCAGACAATCCTCCCCTTCCCCTTCGGCGCTACAAATATTACACACAACAATTAACCCCGACAATAAACACTCATGACAATGTCCTTATCAGCAGAAACAGATGAAATAGTATGGAGTGAAGATGATGATGATGATGATGATCCCAGGAAGAAATGAATTAAGCAGTCCTATCGGTAGTCCTGAGCGGCAAGGGGAGTGAGATATGCGGAAGCGCTCCATCCGAAGATGCACGACGACAAATACACAACAATTCACATGACAGGCAGGCGCAAGACCAAGGGTACAAATGACTTCACGGAGGTTACGTTGGACGGGACACGCGGGGATACACAGAAACACTAACTTTTTTTACTTGCTGTTTCGCCGGCCCCCTTTTCAACTTTTGCACAGGCCCTTCTTGTTCCCAGCAGCCCCTGCGCCTGTTTCAGACATCCAATGAGGGCTATCCCCTTTGGGGCTGATGTGAAATGGAGTCCTTCTAATGGCAGCACTGCTACTAGCTAAACAAACATGCTTGATGGCCTGAATGGTCTCCTCTCGTTTCCCTAAATTATGTCATTGTAACGTGGCTTCAGTGCTTGCAGCTCAGTCTGGGGTCCTATTGAGGTTCACCGCAGGTCTTCTGATGGACTTTGCGTCATGCAAATCTTACTTTTCTTTAAGTCTCCAACCTCACCCACCACTTGAAGGGTTGTGAAATGTACCCTTACTGTATTTAGGAATGGGGTCACTCCCACCAGGTCAGGGAGCCCTGAGCTGTGAAGATGGCTCTCTATCAGTTTAGGTGAACGAAACTGGCATGGAGGCAGACCACGCCCAGGACCACCCCATGTGACTGCCAGTTAAAGTTCATTTGCTTGTTTTTATTTAAATTAAATCACATAATTTTCAGATATCCACCACTGAAAGTCTGACCTGTTCAATCACTTGCTCGGGGTCACAGTGTGTGAGAGGAGCTAACCTGACCACCACTAGGCCATATTGCCATGTCATTTAATCGTGACAGGTTTGTCAGGTTTAACCACACACGTGTTGTGATACAAGAATCGAGACATGAACTGAAGTCCATTACCTCAATATTTAATGGCTGGTCACCCACTCTATTACCAGGGCTTGTTTATTGGCTTCTAGCAGTCTTCATTTAAAGAAACAAGTCACTCAATAGGAGGCTGCATGCAGAGAAATGTCCAAGAGTCCAAGCTGGTGCCCGATTTGCTCAAGCCACCCGTCTGCCAGATTTTAGCACCACCGTGTTGGTGTGTTGCCTTGGAGATGGCGTCCGTTTGTTTAATTCCTGTAAAGTGCCTTCAGACACTATTTGCTGTAACTGGGGCACTATACTAATAAAGTCGGATTTAATTGAAAAGGCCGACTCGAGTACATTTCCTCGCCTAGCCGAAAAGCCGCTAATGTGGAAACAATAACGGCATCTCGGAAAACACAAAAGGATTGCCGACCAGTCGTGCGTGGCCTATCTGGGCAATTAAAGCAGTCAAAATAATGAATGCAGAGATTTTACACCTTAAAAGGCTGATGGCATTACACGTTCCGCGGGATCAACCGTTTCGGCAGCATGCAGGCGGGCAGGCGAGCTCTCGAGCCGCCTCTTTTTTTTTTTTTTTTTTTTTGTCTTCAGGCAGTTGTTTTCATCATTTCAATTCTAAAAGAGTCGAGTTTGGCGTTCACTTCACTTGAAAGCTTGACTGACAATATAAATAAACGCTAAAAGTGTGTTTTGTTAAGTGTTTTAAAAAAATGGAGGGACAAAAAAAAAAAAAACGCCCGAAAACCGCCACGTAGGGAACTGACCGTTTACAGAGCCATCTGAAGACTGCAATAAAACAGGAGACGCTTGAGCTGTGCAATTAAAAATGACATTAACGAACACATATTGGCAATTATACAGAAAACTGAGCATTTGGGTGTTAACGGGATAAAGAGCAACAAATATTAACGACGCCTCTCTTTCATAATGTCTGTGTGGAAAGGAAAAAAAAAACTTCCAAATGGACCAACAAATGGCATATGAGCCACACGCATGGACATTAGCAGCACATGGACAGCAGACTGGCCACCTTAAGACAGACTGGCATCACCAGCTTTGCTATGCCTGGAGCACAAGTCCTTGGCTTAGCAAGCTGCTACCAGACACTCAGCTTCTTCTGGAGTGGGCCACCCATTGGAATGCAACCTCTGCATCTCACCTGATAAAATGATCTGAATACTCGCTCTAAGACAAAGGATCATAACCATGATGAACAAAACTTCATGTCAATAGTCAACCAAAAAGGATGGGCTTATGTGAACCAATGACAAGACCTCTCTTCCTTCCTTTAAAAACTCGTCCACAACTCAAATCTGAGCTTACTCTATCAGCTCACTGCTCTCAACATGGCTATAACATCTACTTGATAGCAGAGGCACCAGCACTTATTGGGTGTAGCCATAGCAACGGTTGGAGCAATGGCTTCTACTCTCTCATATTGAAAAATGGAAGACCATCCATAAGAGGAGAAGGACAAGGGGCGCCAGTAGCCCAAAACTTGCTAAGATAGCAATTGGCTGAGCAGAGGAGGACCATATGTAGAGCCACATGTTCGCCTTGCTAATGACAGGAGCTGACAGATCACCAGCTGACCCAGCAGTCGTAACTTAATTAGCAAATGAAGACTATGTGTGTGCAGAAAATCTTAAACAGAAAATGACAGTATGGCTTGTGACCAACACAATTATGGTGAAGAGGCCCTGAACAAAATTAAAGAAAAGCATGATGAAGATCCTTACCATGTGTGTTGGAAAAAGCTGGCCAGGAAAGATCAAAGCATCACTTACATCAAATCATTAGTACAGCTGCCTTGATTCTGAGAGTTATTCGTTGTAACTTACTAGTTAGGATAAAGCGAGCTAATGTAGTACCATGTCGGTATCACTGTAGCTGAAAAGTCAGAACCTTTGTGAAGGACAAGTTATACGTTTCTCGTGCTGAATCCAATAAGGGAGTGCAGAGCAGCATCTCACAACACATGCACACCGAGAAACTCAGTGTAGAGAGTAGCTGTGAGTAAATCAACGCCATGGCGCGACATGAGAAACTCAATACCTCATTAAATAACTTGTCTCTTTTACCCAGATGAAGTGAAAGATCAGAATTCATAAGTTGTGCCCCTTTTTCTATAGGAAAGAAAAAGATCTATGGATCTATATATATATATTTTACTATATATATATATATATAGTAAAAGGCAAGAGAAGGACATTTGTGCTTTCATTTTTGGAGTTGTGACCTCGGAATTATGTCTACAAAATTCTTAATATTGTCAGTCAGTACAGTACAGTGTGTGAAGAGTGGGAGAAGAGGGTTGCATTGACAATCCAACACAATGGGCAGCACATTGAACACATTTTATAAGTGGTCAGAAACTTGTAAATAACTCATGAAAGAATAAAGTTACGTTAAAACCAAGAACACCATTGTTTTTCTTGTGAAATTCCCAATAAGTGTGATGTGTCACATGACCCTCTTCCTATTGAAAAAACAAAAGTTGGACCAAAATGGCCGACTTCAAAATGGCCACCATGGTCACCACCCATCTTGAAAAGTTTTCCCTCTCACATATACTAATGTGCCACAAACAGGAAGTTAATATCACCAACCATTCCCATTTTATTAAGGTGTATCCATATAAATGGCCCACCCTGTATGTGTATATATATATATATATATATATATATATAGTGACAGATAGGGGGCGCTATCGCTCCCTTGGACCCCTGTCTAAGACTCGAGACACCAGATAAAAGTCCAAAATATGACTTTATTCGTAAACCACAGTGCACCCTCTCCTCCACTATACTCATTAAATTACACAATAATCACTAATAAACAATTCCTCCACTCCCAGACGCATTGCCACCCTTCCACCCAGCTCAGCTCGCCGTCTGGGAGCTCCCACAGTCCTTTTATTCTCCCTGACCCGGAAGTGTTCCCAATCCTCAGTCCATGTGATTCTTTATCACTTCCGGGTTAGGTACAAGTCCTTTTCTTCACCCAGGAAGTACACCACTTCTGTCGTCGCTCCTCCTATGACTCACTTCCATGTCATAGGGCACATATGACTCTTCGGTCCTCCCTGCAGCTCCCTCTTGCAGCCCCTGTGGTATCCAGCAGGGCTGTGTATAAAAACTACATAGTCCATGATTCCCTGCTGGTCTTCGGGGCACCTCCATACTGCAGGGAGGGCTCCATCTGGCGGCCTGGGGGTATTGGCCGTGATGACAAGCCGGCCATATACCACTATATATATATATATATATACTGTATATATAAAGAGAGAGAGAGAGAGAGATAGAGTATATGAAAATATACTGGCATACTTGCAAAATCCTTGCAAATGTTCCTTGATTATGTTTGCCTCTTTTGTAAGTTGCTTTGGTTTAAAGCATTTGCCAAGCAAATAAATGTAAATATACATGTAAATTTCCATCTTCTACTATTTTATGATATAAATAAATTGTATGACTTTGTTTACTGCAACAAGCATGTTTGGGTTATTTGATAGAACATACGTGTATTGCCACATCTAGATAACAGAGAACGTGAAAGTATTTAATCCAGACTTTCCCTGATTTATGGACCTTGTTCCTAACTTGTACAGACCTCTTCATATTTCTGGCATCCCAACTGGAAAGTGCAGCAGAGATTTCTTCAATCAATCAACATTAATATGGCGTCCCTGGTGTGGGCATCTTTTTTAATCGTTTTCCAATTAATTACGAGTGTTTCTGAAGACAAGCCTGATAATGAATTAGCTGAGTGATCACACAACCTCTCTTCCTTCATCGTTTCGTTGAGGTTTCGGCCTTTTCTCATAGAGCGCCCCTCCAAGTGCTCAAGCTCACTCAGGTGTGTAATGGGAGCAGAAGACACCAACGGGGGCGCACCTTCTCCTCACCTAATCTGGGGGGTGCCAGGAGGTTACAGTTAGTATCGTGCTCCAGTGTGTTTTGGGGCTAATGTTATGCTTCCCAAGCACAAATGTTCAAAAGAAATATCCCAAAAATGCCCAGTAGAGGGGGAATACCATCATACCCTGGTAGCCACAAAAGGGGGTAATGAAGAACCTTTATAAATTAAAAAAAAAAGCTTGGTTAAACAAAAATAAGCTCAATGGAGTACCACGGCACAGAAAGCAATGTCTTCAAAATAGGCACATCAGAGGCAAACAATGTCCAAAAGCACAATGCAGAAGGCAAAGTCAGAAAAAAAAGAGCAAGGCTTCAAAATATCAAGAAACCACAAAAAAAAGCACATAAGTAACTCAAGAGAACTCATTACACAACAAGTACCTTCACAATGAACTGTAAGCGACTGTGGGCTTCCCACCATATTTATATATTATGGTGGCCCTGAAGTAGGTGGCACGGTGGCGCAGTGGGTAGGGCTGCTGCCTCGTAGTTAGGAGACCTGGGTTTCCATGTTTGCATGTTCTCATCGTGTCTGAGTGGGTTTCCTCCCACAGTCCAAAGACATGCAGGTTAGGTGCTTTGGCGATTCTGAATTGTCCCTAGTGTGTGTTTGGTGTGTGTGTGTGTGTGTGTGTGCCCTACGGTGGGCTGGCTTCCTGCCCAAGGTTTGCTTCCTGCCTTGCGCCCTATGCTGGCTGGGATTGGCTCCAGCAGACCCCCGTGACCCTGTAGTTAGGATATAGCGGGTTGGACAATGGATGGATAAATGGATGGGTGGCCTTGAAGGGTAAGTGATAAAAAAATTTAAAGGTGTGACGTGCACAATTAAAAAAGTTTTTTTTTTCTTTTTGTTATAAGTTCTGCATGTGAAAATAAAAAAGAAATGGATGTCCACCTGTTAATGTACACCATCATGTACATACACAGAGATTTGTGATCATGAAAAATTTAACTGAAAAAAGAATGTTATATTAACTCAGCACACCACTTAACTGGAAGGTTCCCCTGCGGAGTGACAGACAAACCGTTCCACCAATCAACATTTTCCTTTCGCTTTGCCAAGGCACCTACCCTTTCCGCACACTTTGACAGCACTCTTAACATATAAGACATTCAGATAGACCCAAATAAATAAAAATGTAGGTGTACCACACAATAGTTAAAATAATAAATACAAAAATATCAAGACAAGAGTTCACCTGGCACAATAAGTGGGCAGGGGTGAAGATGTCAAAAGCCATCGCCTGAAGACGACTCTGAGAGCTGAAATATGGAGATCATACCAAAAGATGCAAACCATTCCTCAGTAGCAAGAATTGATAAGCCAGAACAGAATATCATGAAAAGCACATTGATGAGCGATAAAAGTTGTGGAACAAAGTTTTTTATGGGTTGATGAGAGCAAGATTGACCTCTGCCAAAGTGACAGTAAGGACAAAGTGTTAAGAAAACAGAATGTGCTTGTGGTCCACAGCATACACGGCTCATCGGTCAAGTATGGAGTGTCATGGCTGGGAACAGACCCACTCATCTTGACAATGTAGCTTGTCACACACGTGCGTTTGGGAGACAGTTTATGGGCTCAAAATGATGCAGTTATCCCCGAACCAAAGGTTGGCAATGCCCTCTAACTCTTTTTTCCTCTCTCCCAGCAGAACAACTGAAGAATCCACACAATAACATCACTTCCGGTTTCCAACCTTCAAGATCCCACCTCTTCATAATGTCACTTCCGTCTCCAACCCTGTGTCCAGCAGGGGGCATTAGCTCCCTGGGAATGAGTTCTTTTGTAATTGTGGCGCATTACATAACCAGAAACTCTATAGATATGATATAAAATGGTGGCACCCCTCCCTTAGTGATACGGTGGTAAGAAATAACAAAGGAGAAATAACTTAGCTTTGTTTAATGTTGGCTTATGCTGCATAACAGGCAAAGGAAGCCATGACAAGAATCCAGTTTGGGAGTGGGTGTTTTTGTTATATATGATACACTAGCAAAATACCCGCCTTTCGCAACGGAGAAGTACTGCCTTAAAATTTTTATTGAGAAGAAAATTAAACCTTTTTAAACTGAGGGAAAATATACCAATAATTATTTGTTAATGATCTGTTTGTATACCACATTGTCAGTTCGGCCCTCTGGTTGTAATATGACCAAGCTGTGCGCTGAGCTTACTCTTGAGCATGCAACGTACAGTTGGCCATGTGAACAGTAATCTTGTTTCAAATCTCACAGCTTGGATTGCTGCTGTCATAATGGGTTTGAGTTTCATGGTTTGTTTCAATTACGACAGTATTTGCAGGACTTGTGTTGAAGTGACATTCGGCATCTGTCAAGCGTTGTAAGCACACAACCAGTTTCATCGATAACTTCACATCCAGCTTTTGAGAGTTTAAACATTCATAAACATCAAAGTGTCCACTACTGAAATCGTCACCTGTGAATCTAAGATGTTTAAGAGGCATTGGCAGTTGTCCAAAGGTGTAAAATGTTTGGCTATTTTGGTACACCGAACCGAACAATTCAGCGGCAGCCATCAACTCACATGCAGAACCATAGGTGAAGGGCTTAAGCATTCCACTCTGATAGTGCTCCTGTGTAGTATAATTATCTCCTGTACCGTCATCAGTCCACACCTTGAACCTGTCCCAGTCATTCAATACATAAGACACAATGTTCCTCCAGATATCAAGAGTGAGCCTGATATGGCCGTGCAATATGTAACAAAGAGAATGGAAAAGGTAGGTGCCATCTCCGGGCATGGAAACCACTCAGTAAGTGACAGTTCTTTGATCGATAGTGATCACCTCGATAGACATGGTAATGGGGGTTGGAATGATAAAGGAAATGGGTACCTGAACAATGTAAAGTAAGTCTAAAATACCTATACAATAACTATAATCATAATAAACGAACAATAAAACAGCAGAGAAGCCATGGATTAAATAAAAAGGCTGTAGTTATCAGCAGGGAGACGTGAATCCCGTGGCGAAGCAAGGAAGGGAATGTAGAGACCGGAGTGACGGACGTCCTTATATAGGCAGGCAGCCAACAACGTGGGAGGCGTTGGGATGGGGGACCCAACGCTGCCTCACACGGTGACCGAGCTGCAGGCTATGGACGTATATATGTACGTAAGTAGGATTCAGTTAGCGTTGGGAACCCGCATACCAAATTTCTTGAAGATGGGCCCATAAGTAACAAAGACCGTTGGAAAGTTCAATATGGAGGCTGACAGTGGCGTCATACCACCACAGGGAAGCCGCTTACCAAATTTCGTGAAGATGAGGCCATAAATAAGAAAGTTCAACATGGAGGACGTTGTCGACCGTTATGACCGTTACATGTAGAATTTCGAAATGAAACCTGCTTAATTTTTACAAGTAAGCTGTAAGGAATGAGCCTGCCAAATTTCAGCCTTCTACCTACACGGAAAGTTGAAGAATTAGTGACGTTGGAAAATTCAATATGACGGCCGACACTGGCGTCATACCACTGAAATAAGTACGTACATTGGTTTCAGTTAGGGCAGGGAAGCCGCCTACCAAATTTCGTGAAGATGGGGCCATAAATAAGAAAGTTCAACATGTCGGATGTTGTCGACCGTTATGACCGTTACATGTAGAATTTCGAAATGAAACCTGCTTAACTTTTGTAAGTAAGCTGAAAGGAATAAGCCTGCCAAATTTCAGCCTTCTACCTACACGGGAAGTTGGAGAATTAGTGATGAGTGAGTGAGTGAGTGAGTGAGTGAGTGAGTGAGTGAGTGAGTGAGTCAGTCAGTCAGTCAGTCAGTCAGTCAGTCAGTCAGTGAGGGCTTTGCCTTTTATTAGTGTAGATTATAAATACGATGCGGTTAGTAATTTAGCCACAATCCTGCCGACTACGCCATTTTGTGTCCAGCTGTTATGCAGCATAAGCTGACATTAAACAAAGCTAAGTTATTTCTCCTATGTGATTTCTTACCGCCGTATCACTAAGGCAGGGGTGCCACCTTTTAATATGTAACACGCCGCAATTAAAAAAGAACTCATTCCCAGGGAGCTAATGGCCCCTGCTGGACACAAACTCTCAAGATCCCACCTCTTCATGGCATCACTTTTTAGTCCCAACCCTCAAGATCCCACCTCTTGATGATGTCACTTCTGGTCCCAACCCTCAAGACCCCACTTCTTCTTGAGGTCACTTCTGGTTTTCAACCCTCAAGACCCCGCCGCCTTATGTCGTCCATTCCAGTTCCAGTTTTCCTTTTCTTGTGCTACAGTATATGGGGTACCCCCCCCCCCCCAACCTTTTAAGGGTGTTTGTGTCCTTAGTTTAGAAACTCAAGATGACAGCAGCAGAATGAATTCAGGAGTCTACAAGAACTTTGTGTCTGCCCATTTACAGAGAAATACGCCCTAACTAATCACAGACAAACTGCCAGATGAACAAAGGACGTTATCGGGAGGGGGAAAATGTGGAAGGTTGTAGCCTGGCCAAGTCAATCAGCAGACATGAACATGAAGACAAGGCTGAGTGGAGAAAGCAACTGAACTGGGCAGCGGTAACAGTAAAGAAAAGCAGAACTGAAGAAGAAACCGATCATTCGGCGTTGCTGAGGAGACGCCGGCTTCCTGCAGTTATTGCAAGCAAGGGACACACCACCCAAAGTTACGTGACATAATCTGGTCTCTGACATGCTTGCTTGCCTCAATAACTGGGTGGTTTGCTACCCAAGATGAATGTGGGGTCTTCTGTATTATTTAACACATCCAGAGGTCAACCCCAGGAAGTAAAAGCTGACAACTCTCGCCTTGTATTCATCTGCCGATCTCAAACCAAAACGTCCAAACATGTGAAGTGGTCTTGTCGTTCCAGCAGTGGGCTACGTGAATGCAGCTGTCTTGTGATTGGCTGAACCGACCCCCACTATGGCCCTGTCTCTTCACTGTGGCCCCCGTATCCCCTTTGCTGAAGACATTGTGTTTTCTGTGCCGATTCCCTCTAATTAATACCATTAATACTTTATTTATCGAGAGATCTAAACTGTAATTATTTCCAGCAGCACATGATGTTCGTCGACGTGAAGCTACCTCATTATGCCGTGTAATTAGATGTGGATATTATTTTGAGTAATTAACGCATGCAATCCACGCTTAGAGTAAAGCAAAAATATATCATTAAAAATTAATGCTTACTCTTTGGAAGGCCGGATTTTAAACACACTCCTCCGAAAAGTGTCAATCTAACACGATGCCACATTGACGTCTAATTTTTATTTTGTGTTTCTTTTTTTTTTTAAAGGTTACAACAGGCTGCGCACACTTTGACCCTATATAGCACTCGGTTTTGGGGGTCTGCGCCGATGCCGCAAACGAACATTTTCACAACAAAGGGGCCTCACCTTCTGCATGCCCCTCCAAGGCGCTATCGTTCTCAATTCATTTTTTTGGGATTCTTATTACTTTGCTGCTCTCTGTGAGTTTTTAGCTTTGGGCGTTTTTATGGATTTTGATTTTTATATTCACAGTTGGGGTTTTTTAACATGACTGGATTTAGTGGTTCTGTCGGGGGGGGGGGTCTTTCCTTAGTTGTTCTTGTTTGCTTAAGGTTCAAGATTTTAATTTGGGGCAACTTACACAAGAAAGCATGACATTTGCCATCTCAGTTGTCCAAAAGCACGTAAGCCCCCCAAAAACACCCACTTGGGGGTTTTCCCGTCAAACCCCTGCTAGGGATAGAGGCTGATGCGGGGTCTTTATAAAATTAAAAAGTTTTATTGTCACAAAATGCTCTGTTATTACACTGTGAAGCTCCAAAGAGCACAAAAGGCATAAAGGGGTTGCCAGCAAAAGCAATCCAAAGGGGATAAAAGTCTGGATAAGGTAATCCAAGGCAGGATCAAAAAACAGAGCAGACGGTCAAAAATCCAGAAAAGCACAACAAAAAAACAAAAAAAATAAAAACCAGCAGACCCCCGTGACCCTGTGTTAGTATATAGCGGGTTGGAAAATGACCAACTGACTGACTAAATACACAAGTCAACTCAGCGATCCATGGCACATCTGAATGAACTGCCAGAAACTGTGAGAGTCCCTCACCTTTAAAGGGCTGAAGGCGGGCCCTGGTGCTGATGGGCAGGTGGCTCCGCCTCTTTGGAAGGGAACCACCTACAAAACTCAAGGTACATGACAACGGCAGCTTATACACACAGAAACCAAGCAATACCCCAAACTCATAAAATACACGCGTAATATCACAAATCAAACTTAATTCACAATATAAACAGAAAAGAATCAAACATAAATACATAAAACAAAGATCTGAACCCCAGCCTGGCTGAAATATGACAAGATGTATCTGATAACAGACAGAAAAAGAATACAATGAACCAATCAAATAGAGACGAGACGGGTTCAAACTGACACAGAGATTCTAAAATATTTGCTTCATTTGTAAATCAAAATAAACTGTTAACAACTTCTAGCAGGTTACCTGGAATTATCTCCGACATTCCTTATCAAAAGACACCTGGCACTGGGAAGAAAGGGATTTCTGAAGGAATTTGTGGGGGACTTTACAGCGACACTCCTACTCGATTAGTGAGGAGTTCTACCATAAATGCTGCCTGTAATGGGGGGCCGGACATCAGTTGAGATGACTTCTTCAACCTTCCCCTCTGACGCTCACTTACTAAAATGTCTGCATCAGCCCTAAAAACTTCAGCTGCTTGTTGGGTGATCTGCGGGAGCTTTTCACAAATTTTGATTTGTCAGACCACTAAACTGGGCAATGAGGCCAAAAGTGAAGGCAGACGGGACCAGACTGCGATAATTAAAGGACAACATGAGGTCCTGATCCATTTTAAACTGTCTCAGTTCACCGAGGAGAAATAAGCGCTGACTGCATTTAGAGGAAATGTTTTGTGTATTTGAATTCCACTCAAGATTATTATTAAGTTTAGTATTTCTAAGGATTTCGATTCAATTATTGTTTCTATCTTCACTCCAAAGATGGAACTCAAGGCACTATGGGACCTCTCTTGGTTCATGGTCCAGGATGTCTTGATGACCCCCAGAGTTATTTATAAGTTAGTTTACCACCATGAGGGTGACTGCTGTTCTTAAAGTCTCCCTGGCACTCTCAACATCCACCACCACCTCCTCACCTTAAAGTTCATTCTATCTATCTATCTATCTATCTATCTATCTATCTATAATAAAACTAATATCTATCTATCTATCTATCTACTACTGTATAATAAAATTAATATCTATCTATCAAATCTATCAAATGAATATCTATCTATCTATCTATCTATCTATCTATCTATCTATCTATCCTGCCTTCTATGCTAAAATTAATATCTATCTATCTATCTATCTATCTATCATAAAACTAATATCTATCTATCTATCTACTACTGTATAATAAAATTAATATCTATCTATCAAATCTATCAAATTAATATCTATCTATCTATCTATCTATCTTGCCTTCTATGCTAAAATTAATATCTATCTATCTATCTATAATAAAACTAATATCTATCTATCTATCTATCTATCTTGGTACTGTTCCGCTCCAAGTGGTCCCACACCTCATGACACAGCCCTCCACCAGCCCTCTACCCTTGCCCTCATCTCTCTGGCTCATTAAGTGTTACTGGTCAAACTCCACACCGTGACATGGTAAGGAACACCGAGTAGATCCCTTTGAGCTGGTAAGTGCCAGTCCATGCCACCCTTACTCACACAAAGCCAGTTTGGAGTTGTTGTGTAACTCAATATATGTCTGTGATGTGTAGGACATGCAGACTCCACCTTGCCAATGACTGGTATGGGATTCATACCTGAGATGTTAGGTTATTGATGCAGCAGTGCCAGCTTTGCCAGCACATAGCCATTCTAATGCCAGTTATTATATTCCAGCAATCAGACAGACAAGCACAGCTCCTATATATGATTTTACTATTCACTGTTCCATGATTACCAATCTCCATAGCCTTTACAGAAAAGACCATCCACCATCACCGACAATGACAGGTGACAGCTACATCCCTCCAAAGTGCTGCACACTCTGCGCCCTCCAACAGGGAATCTTACCAGCCAAGAAAATGCCCATTTGTCAGCACAGAGATGTGGGCATCAATCAGAGCTGACACATCCCAGCTGGCTGGTGTGCACCACGCAGATTACCAAAGGGTGAAGCCTCACGTATCGGCCCGCCAAGCCCCCTTTGCTCGTGAGGCTGGGCTTCAGCGCCCACTGCCTCCCCGCTGGCGAGATCGTTTATTAATATGGATCCTTCGAGGACTCGATGTGATTGGGTTTTCCACTTAAACAGATTGAAGGCTGGGCTGAGCAGCCAGCGACACTGACCCGCCGTAATCAAGTCAAACAGTGGAGGGCTGTTATCAAGCCTGATGATTAATCTGCCTTACACGCAGCCATGTAAACATTTATCATTTTTAAACTGTGAGCCACTTTAGCAAAAAAAACAAAAAAAAAAAAAACACAGATCTGCCCAGCACGTGTGCTGTGCCCCCACAGAAGGGGGGCCGCGTCTAAGAAGCATTTTGAGAGAAACTGAAATCCTACTGGAATTTCACCCATGAGTTTTAGCTGCTCACCTTTCACTTTCATGTGAGTGCTTGAGGCGCCATGAGCGGCGTGTGCCATGTCAATCTGATGCCAACTCAGATCTGCCCGTGTACACTGCACACCCCCACTCAGCATTCTGATTTGATACATTTGTTAACTGCTTACTTTGACTGTGGTACTAAATATCTTCACAATGATTTTCACATTGTCAAAGGCGCTATATAAAACGGCTCTCTGCTCACTCTCATCTGCTAGCAGGAATCAGTAACTGCCATGCGATAAGGATCTGACTCCAAATCTGTGATGGACTGGCACTGAAATCCAGATTTGGTGCCAGTCATGCAGGGTCAAATCTGACTCTCCATAGACTTAAAAAATAAATTTAAAAAGTTCAGAAAATTAACACTTTGAGCAATATGGCATTGGTACTGACTGCCAAACAAAAGCTGTGTGTGGCACTGCCAAATCAATGTCACAACCTTTCAAATGCTCACACAAGAAGCTCTAGTCCGCCTGTGACAATACACTTTACCTGCTTACAGAAGGTGGCATCTACAATTGAAGTAATACGGCATTAGTGGTGCTGGAAGGGTGGCGATTGATAGAATGGTATGATAGGGGATTAATAGGGCTGGCATCTGAACTGCAGGCCCACTAGATTTAGAACATCAGTATCCATTAGGATACCACAGGAACACAGCATGGAGACTCAAGAAGACAAACATATACAACATGGGGAAAAAGTGTGAAATGCTGAGAGAGTGTGGGCTGCCAGCTCCAAAGATTTGGGATTTATGTATGCAAGAAGCAAGAATGTGTGGCACGATCAGATTGTGTTGTTCAGGTCAGCAGACACAAGTTGGCAAGATGTGCCTCCCGAGCTTTTAATCAGCCCTTAAATTAGCAGAATAAAGGACCCAAATAGCGGGCTGTCACAGGTGAGGAGTGTCCTAACAGTCTATTTAGATGGATAGATAGATAGATAGATAGATAGATAGATAGATAGATAGATAGAT
>JANRMT010062861.1:16249862-16288024 GCA_026402145.1 Polypterus bichir lapradei | reverse complement strand
CATATCTTCCAGGGGAGCAAGGATGGGAAACCCAGTATCTCCCCCTGGACACTAGATGGCAGCCTCCCTTGGTTGCAGCGATGCCTCGGACTCCCCCAGGACTTCATCAGGTTGGAGTGTTGTGCAGCCCTGTTGGGTTCTGCAGGCGACGCCAGGGGGTGCTGCAGCAGGAGCTGCTGGACCCTTCTGGGCACTGGTTTCTCCACACCTGGAAGTGCAGCTGGATGTCAGCAATCAAGCACCTGGAGCACTTCTGGGTGCCCAATCAAAGGAGCCAGCAACCACCACTCAGTGGCCAGAGTTGGGTGGAGGAGGACAAGTTTGCCTAGGAGGAGGAGGGGGAGGAGTGGTGGCGGTGGTGGAAGAAGGAGAGGAGTGTGGTGTTTTGTTGTTGTTTTTGGGACTGTGTTGTGGCTGGGGGACACGGGAAGACATGCCCTCCAGCTGAAGAAAATAAAAAGTTTATTTGTTTTATACGTGTGCCTCCAGTGTGAATCTGTGACGGGTTGGGCGCATATATAGTGCTTTATTACACTATATATATATATATATATATATATATATATATATATATATATCAAATCACACAATGCCATACTGAGCCATATTATATCATATTATATCACAAAACAAAGAACACTGTATCATATTTAATATCATATCATTCTACCACAACACAAAAATATATGTATATAAATAAATATATCTATATATAATATATCTAATCATACAGTGCCTTACTGAGCCATATTAAATCACCAAACAAAGAATATCATATCAAACTATGCCAATACTGAGCCAAAATATATCACAAAACAAAATATGTCATATCATACTGTACCATATTATCATACTATAATAATACAGTGCTACATAATATCAAATCATATCATACTATATAATAAAACATATCATATCATATCATTCTACCACAACACAAAAATATATAATATATTATATATATATATATATATATATATATATAATATATTATATATATATATATATATATGTAACATATATTTCAAATCACACAATGCCTTACTGAGCCACATCATATCATAAAACAAAGAATATTATATCATATCAAATTATGCCATACTGAACCAAAACATATCACAAAAAAATATATCATATCATACTGTACCATATTATTATACTATAAAATACAATGCTATATAATATCAAATCATATCATATGACAAAACAAAATATATCATATCATATTGTACCATATCAGACTCTACTATATGATATTGTGCTGCATAATATCAAATCAAATTATACCACAAAATAAAACATACCACACAATATCATATCATATCATGTCAAATATTATATTAGTCTATACCATACCATTTCATATATATTATATAACACGGAAACAGACCATAGCTTATCATATCATACTCCAAATGATATCCCACCATGCAGCACCCTACAATGGCCTAACCAAACATAAAACACGCCATAGCATTCCAGCTTCGAAGTTCTTCCACAGCACGCCATCATGTCCCCAGATCTGCTCAAGCCAGTGCAGGGTGGCAGAGGGCCTGAACCTGTCCTGGCAGCATTGGGCATGAGGCAGTGACCAACCTTAGGCAGGGCACCAGTCCACTGCAGAACCCACTCAAACCCAAGCCCACATTCAGAATTGCCAGTCACCTTAAGCTGCATGGTTGGAAAAAACCCTCAGATGTGTACAAGGAGCATCCACAAGCCACACACAGACAGCGAGTCCCGACCTCAGAGGTTTACAAAATTCTTCCGAATTTTGACACAAAAAGACACCTGTTGATTTGTGATAAAGAAGTGAAAGGCTGATGCACACCCTGTGTCCCTGACATCAGATTCATAAATAGATAAATGAATGTCATAGCATGCAGTCCGGCCAGTGTCACCCCTGAGGTGCATCTCTTCATTGCTAACTGCCACTTTGTCCAATTCAGGGTTACGGCAGGCAGATCAAACTCTGGCAGCACTTGGTCTAAGGCAGGAATGAACTCTGGATGGACAGGTCGCTGATACTGAATGTGACGAGGCCAAAGTAAGGATGGAGATGAGACGAGACGCTCCATTCATCCGTTGCTGGTTTTGACTCGACTGGACTCTGTGAAATAGGACACCCACACTTTTTCAGCTTTATTGGCTATTATTCTTATCATACACCATAGTATAATGGAGTAACATTAATTCAGCTACTTGCTGGCAGGTTTGTAGTTCTAGTTCTGTCTGCTTCAGCTGAGCTGACGCCCTTATCCAGTGTGACGCGACTTACGGAGATGTGACTGATGTGGTGGCCTTTGTAATTCTGCGTTCTGAGCTCTGCTGTCAGTGAGGCCGCTCAGGTTCTTCCCTTCTAATGATGTGTTATCTCCATAGCCAGTCCTTCTCAGGTTCAGACATTAACCCGAATCAATGGTTAGGCCTGGCTAAAACCCAGTTTAGCTCGGGGAATGAAGGGGCTACTCTAAAGACTACAGAGTGTGGGGTCCGCCACGGGCATGTCGACTCGCACACCCACACTCATCCAACTCCTCTTAAACAACACAGGACGACATTCCATTCAACCGCAGGTCGATGGCTGGGCCTTGTGACGCAAGCGCAGCCGGACACTTTTATTGTCGACTTACTTGCAGCAGAAATATTCTATTTTTGTCATTTTATCCACTGAGTCATTTCCTTGTCTCCTCTTAAATGTAATTCATTTTAAAAAAAAAAACAAAACAAAACATGAAAACAGAGTACAAATGACAATAACGTAGCAAGTACAACAGTTTGGGTGTTTAATTTGAGATCACGCATGGCTCTTTTGCACTGAACTACAGATGGTTGATTGGGCTTCTTCAAATTGTGCATCATTGTGCAAGTAGTGTGGACATTACAAACATTATTTTTATATCACTGGTGTTGTTTCAAAAGCTGGCGTCCACAAACAGACTCCTAATTAAAGGTAGACATCTCCTGTAGCAGTCATTTTATAAAGATCATTCAAAGTTAGTCTATAATTGTTAGGAGTCACAACTCTATATGGGCATCAAAACCTTAAAATTACATCTGAAAAATGCAAAGATTTTATTACTACGAACGTTTGTAATGCGCCACCTGTTGGAATGACAAACGAAATGATTTCATTACTATGAACGTTTTTGATGCGCCACTCGTTGAAATGACAAATGCAATGATTTCATTACTACAAACGTTTGTAATGTGCCACCTGCTGGAATGACAAATGCAATGATTTCATTACTATGAATGTTTCTGATGCGCCACCTGCTGGAATGACAAATGCAATGATTTCATTACTACAAACGTTTGTGATGCGCCTTCTGCTGGAATGACAAACGAAATGATTTCATTACTATGAACGTTTGTGATGCGCCACCTACTGGAATGACAAATGCAATGATTTCATTACTACGAATGTTTCTGATGCGCCACCTGCTGGAATGAAAAATGCAATGATTTCATTACTACAAACGTTTGTAATGCACCTTCTGCTGGAATGACAAACGAAATGAAATGATTTCATTACTATGAACGTTTGTGATGCGCCACCTACTGGAATGACAAATGCAATGATTTCATTACTACAAACGTTTGTAATGTGCCACCTACTGGAATGGTAAATGCAATGATTTTATTACTATGAAAGTTTGTGATGCGCCACCTGCTGGAATGACAAATGTAATGATTTTATTACTACAAACGTTTGTAATGCGCCTTCAGCTGGAATGACAAACTAAATGATTTCATTACTATGAACATTTGTGATGCGCCACCTGCTGGAATGACAAATGCAATGATTTTATTACTACAAACGTTTGTAATGCGCCTTCTGCTGGAATGACAAACGAAATGATTTCATTACTATGAACACTTGTGATGCGCCACCTGCTGGAATGACAAATGCAATGATTTTATTACTACGAATGTTTCTGATGTGCCACCTGCTGGAATGACAAATGCAATGATTTTATTACTACGAATGTTTGTGATGAACCACCTTGTGGAATGACAAAAGCAATGCATTTTATTACTACATGCATTACAGAATACATTCTAACAGATGGTGCACTATAAATGTTAACACTGAGGTCTGCTTAGATTTCAACTTGTCTTTTTCAATAAAACAATTATTTTATTTTAAACTGGTTTAGTCTCCAAAAGCCCAAGTTCTCCTTGCTCTGTTTGAGCCACCACAAATAATAAAATACAAGATAACCTCTAAAAGAAGTAACTCTTTAGGAAACATAAGGAGTGTCAACAGCTCCTTATCTTACACTTGGTGTTTATTTGCATTTTATTTTAATACTGTTTTCAATAATAATCAAAATAATACAATTTTTTTTTCCTTTTAATGGTGCCTTTCGTATTTCTTAAAGGTCTCAATATCACACTTGGCTGAAGTGTATCAGACATATTAAACTTGGCATACCTGACAGCTAAAATGAGGGGGAGTATGTAAAAAAATAAATGATAGTATTGATCAGAAAAACAAGAACTGGAGCGACTACAAGGGCCATACGCTCCGGTGAGCACCTTAAACATGAATCAGGAGAGCGAAGACAAAAGGCGACATTTAATCCGCCACTTTTCTAATCCGTGATTCAAGTTCACAGCTCGGCTTGGGATTTTCCACCCGGAAGCCTGCTGTAAACGGTAATCTCTGCGTCTGCTCGGCACAGCCATGCAAACCGAATCGGGCAGCCGATCAAAACCCAGGCAAGGTGATTCATTAGGCTGCCAAGAAGCCAACAGCTCAGAATTAGATCAAGCGACCAAAACCACATACAAGCCGAGGCTTCAATCCAAGGATAAATAAATTCATTAATAAATAAATAAAACGGCTGCCTTCAGCAGACAAATGAAATAACGCCGGCACAAAATGGTCATAAGCACAAACTCCACATTGTAATGAAACACATAAAACAAAAAAAAAAAAAAATTGGAATGAAGAATTGAGGGGAAAAGAGGCCTGTGGAGAAAAAAAAACGGATTTAATTGAATCTTTAAATCTAATGTGAAAAACAGCCCTTTATAATTAGGGAACAGCATTAAGTGGCGCTATAATCAATGTGACAAATGGCATGCAGTGTCTTGCTGCGGCTGAACGATGGCACATTAGGAGACACTCGCAGTCGATGCCCAAGGCCGCCCCTCGGAGGTAATCAGCCCTGCTGGTCCGGAGACAACGTAGGGATGGCTTATATAATTCGACCGGTGCTGCGACTGAGGGAACCCAAAGCAGCCAGCTGTCTGCCTGGCATGTTGGCATTTTGCTGGGCCCCTCTTTCTGGTCATTATATGCTGCTCCCTGGGCTCAGATATGACACATGCATCCTTCTTATCTTAATGACTGCCACCCTTCCATATCCAGTTTCAAGGTTCCAGGGGGACCTGCTCTTATTCTGGCAACATTAGGCTGGGGAAACTGCCTTTTTCGGGGCCACAATCACACACACTGAGACACTCATGTTGGGCCAATTAAGAGTTTGGGACGCATGAGGAAAAGCGGAGTACACCAAAGTAAAGGCACCCTGATGTATGGGCAAAGTCCTTGATAATGGAATTGGGACCCTCCCTGCCAGGATCTGAAAAGGGGCATCCTGATCCAGACGGGCATGAGCCATTCAGCTGTAAAAGAAGAAGAGGAACAAGGGCACAAAGGATCAGACACACCCCAGTATCGAGGTCCCCCTCATCATATTCGTATTTAATATAATTATTGACTTGCCATGCTACCCGTCAACACGTAATAGGATCATTTTAAAAATATTTGCTATCCCATTGCCCTACGTGTCCCTTCAGCGCCTTTCGTCAGAACTTCTCTTCACCGGCGCTCCCTCTCACGAGCGCGTTCCCGTAAAGCCTGCTCATCAGACGCTGCCATTATTTTCGACGCGCCTTCCCTGCCTCCCGTCTTTGCAGGTAACCCTCTCAGCGTCCCTCCAGTGCCTTTTCAATTCCTCGGGTAGCCGACAATTGCACTTCCTCTTTCTATAACGTTGTCAAAACCAAACTGACCAATCGGGTCGCTCGTACGGACTGGCCACACCCACACACAGCGACACTCGCAACTGCGGTCTATAAAGAAATGCGGTCTCGTGTATAAACGGTGCGCACGCGCATTTCCACCTTTGTCCGTTCGTCATGTTTTAGTGTGAATTGTACGCACGCAGTTACACATGAGATCAACCCCCCTGTCTGGATGGAATATCAGTACATGTTTTAAAAACTGTGGTGACCAATTAGCTAACGTCTTTAATGACATCTTTATTACAAATACACCGAGGGAATCTGTGACCCCCGCCTGTTTAGAAAGTACAACAATTATCACCATGCCTAGAATAAAACAAAAAAAAAACAAAACAAAAGTGGACTCTGAATAACTACAGGCTGGTGGTCTTCGCTCCAGTTGTGGTGAAGTGCTTTGAGAGACACTTTAAACAGGGAAAATATTCCACATTCCTCCAGTTTGCATATCACCACCACCGGTCCTCAGAGGATGCCACGTCATTTGTGCCTACAGCATCATCCTGGTAGATCTGGAGAGTAAAAACTGCTCTCCCACAAGCAGCTCAAGATTTGCCATACCATCAAAGCTGATCCCCCCAACTCCCCAACCCGGCACTTTGAAATGTGGACTTCTTAACCAACAGACCCTCCCAAAGTCCAAAGACATGCAGGTTAGGTGCATTGGCGATCCTAAATTGTCCCTAGTGTGTGCTTGGTGTGTGCCCTGCGGTGGGCTGGCGCCCTGCCCGGGATTTGTTCCTGCCTTGTTCCCTGTGTTGGCTGGGATTGGCTCCAGCAGATCCCCATGAACCTGAAGTTAGGATATAGTGGGTTGGATTATAGATGGATGGATGGATGGATAACCAACAGACCTCAGCATCTGTGGACTGGCAGCATCACATCTTCCAAACTGACCTTCAGATCTGGCATTCCAGGGGGTCATGTGCTGAGCCTCCTTCTGTACCCCTTGTTCACCTGTGACACAATTCCAGCTCCATCGTTCACTTTAATGATGAGTAACACCATCATCACAGGACTGACCACTAACAGTGACGGCACCACTCACAGAGAAGAGGTCTATCTGCTGACTCAGTAATCAAGACGACAACCTCCCCCTTAACGTCAGCAAAACCAAAGAGCGAAACGCGATTCTTTCACACACCTCAAATTTACCCATCTTTGGGTAATAGGCAGCTGCTGTTTAAATCTACATGTCGCATGCCATCTACAACACAGCACCGGTGCGGGGGCTGGTGGAGACCACCAAGAGAATTACACAGGCCCAGAGGGTCAGAAGGACTTCACTCCTGAAATGAATGTTGGTGTTGCAAGAACATCACAGATTAACACAAGCAAACTACACAGTGAAGGTGGCATAAAATGCAGGCAGTAAAACAGCAGCAGGAGAACAGGAGGAGGCAACAGATTTGACACATCAGTCAGGACCACCTACAGTATGTTCTGGGGACTCTCCTGAGGATGAGAAGGGCATTGAGCAACATTTCATATCTCCTGAATGATTCGCTGGTCAACCTCTGGGGCATTGTCAGCTCCAGACTGATTTTACCATTGTGCTCTAGGGGGCGCCATTGTAGGGTGTTTTTATTTCCTGCCATTCTTTCACTTTTGTTTGTCTAATGAATTGCAGTACATACAGTAGATCTGTGGATTTTACATAATGCCTGTCCCACCTAAAACTTAGTGCCTTTCATAATCTATCTATCTATCTATCTATCTATGTATGTCTATGGAGCTGTGAGGAAGCAGTGCCAGCCATTGTGCCAGTATACCACTCTATTCTAAACATTAGGGTTAACACCCTTCTAAATAGGACCAATCTCAAGAGTTATGTACAGCAGGTATCTATCTATCTATCTATCTATCTATCTATCTATCTATCTATTATATAGTGCCTTTTCTATCTATCTATCTATTATATAGTGCCTTTTCTATCTATCTATCTGTAATATAGTGCCTTTCATATCTACTGTGCCTGTCTTAAATAGCACATTTTCCTACTTATTACTCCATCTACTATATAGTGCCCTTCATATCTATTCCACATAATGTTTAATCTTTTATATCTGTATATTCATCCATCTAATATATAGTGCCTTTCCAAATATCTATTGATCTGTGTCTGTCTCACGCTTTTGTTTTCAGTCGACTAGATTACTGTAACGCACTCCTCTCAGGACCACCCAAAAAAGACATCAATCGACTTTAACGAGTGCAAAATGCAGCTGCTAGAATCCTAACTAGGAAAAGAAAATCCAAGCACATTTCTCCAGTTTTGATGTCACTACACTGGTTACCTGTGTCATTCAGAATTGACTTTAAAATACTGCTTATGGTTTACAAAGCCTTAAATAATCTCGCTCCATCTTATATTTCGGAATGTCTTACACCTGACACTCCAAATTGTAACCTTAGGTCTTCAAATAAGTGTCTGCTTAGAATTCTGCTGTTATGTACCTAAAATCTGGAATAGCCTGCCAATAGAAATTCGCCAGGCTGATATGGTGGAGCACTTTAAAAAACTGCTGAAAACACATTACTTTAACATTGCTTTCTCATAACTTCATTTTAGTGTAATCCTGATACTCTGTATATTCAATTAATTATCATTACTGTTCATGGTGGCTCCAAAATCCGTACTAACCTCTACTTTCTCTTCTGCTCTTTTTCCCGTTTTCTGTGGTGGCGACCTGCACCACCACCACCACCTAATCAAAGCACCGTGATGTTCCTACATTGATGAATTAAAGGCCAGAAGTCCACGTGACCGTCATCATCAAGTCCTTCCATGAGAACCCTGAATACAATGAGGACTGATCATTTATGTTAGGTAGAATGCCTAGAGGGGCCTGGGTGGTCTCGTGGCCATGGGACCCCTGCAGATTTTATTTTTTCTCCAGCCGTCTGGAGTTTTTTTTTTTTTTTTTTCTGTCCTCCCTGGCCATCGGACCTTACTTTTATTTTATGTTAATTAATATTCTCTGATTTTAATTCTTACTTTGTCTTTTTTCGCTTTCTTCATTATGTAAAGCACTTTGAGCTTCATTATTTGTATGAAAATGTGCTATAGAAATAAATGTTGTTGTTGTCTCATGTACGTCTATTGCAAAACCTTATTAGAGACAACTAGTGAATTCTGTTCATCTCATGTAGCCCGTTTCCTGTCTATTTTTATATAATTTAGTTTCAACCCCCCCCCCAACGGGGTGTCCACTTCGCATGTCTATTTGTCAACAGTTTCTCATACACAGCCATTCGATTCTGTGTCTCTGTTATAAAGCGCCTTTCACTCCTATCAGTGTCAAAGGCTTATGAGAGACAAGCAGTGAATTCTGTCTGTTATATAATTCATTTCCTAGTGATCTCTCAGTCAGTGCCCGCTCTTCCACTTGTTACCCTATAATGTAAACTCTTCATGATTAACTGATCATATTTAGTTCTTCTTCCTATATGGAGCCATTTGTCGAGTGCAGGCTCAGCATCTACCCCTGCAGTCCTCCTTACCGCCCACCTTAACAGATTGTGACTGTGCTCCTCAGCCCCTTCGTCCCCCCGCCACAAGTCCACAGGTCTTCCATTTATTCCAGTTCCTAAAGTTGTCCTGAACAATTATCCTATGTTTCTCTTTTAATGTGGCGGCCTGCTCAGATCTTAATGACAAAGTTGTCGAGCGTTTTATTTTTCAACTCTCTGTTGTCTTTCCATACAACAAGATTATAATTGCCGGCAATTACACACCTCAGTCCCAAGGCAGGTATTGCTAAATCAAGAGCCTTTTGTTTGCTATTAAGTATGTTCAGAATTAAAGTACACAAGCAGGCGCCGCTGAAAGTGATAATTAAATGAAACACGTTTCACGCTTTCCACAATATTACTATAATTAGGGTCAAAGTTGTGTTGCACTGCAAGAGAACCTCAGTGCTAACGGGCGCGCTTCAGGAGGCGAAGCAAATCCATTAAGAGCCTCTCGCCATTTTGTCTTCTGAATTGTACACTTTGGGGGCTCATTACTTATGTGCAGGCGGGGGGCTCGTGTAGCGTGGTCATTTTGGGTGGGCTGAACACTTGTGGTCACAGGATTAGACGCCATAAACACTCATTACTGTGTTTCAAGTATCAGAAAGATAATAAAAACACAATCGCCAAATTTGTTCATTTTGTCTTATTTTTACTTCTTCTTTATGGTTGATGTTATGCCAGGTCATAGGGAGCCCAAGCCCACCCAGATAGCAAGGCAGGAAGTAGCCCAGAAGAGAATGCCCGTTCACCACTTGACACACATGCTCTTATACCAGCCAGTCCAGAGCTACCACTGCACCTCACCCACATGCCACCCAGAAAGTGGCCAGGCTTGAAATCTACCTGGGCACTATAAGGCAGCGGTGCCAGCTATCCACCATACATTGAAGGCATCACTCTTCAACTCAGTGTTTATTATTCAGCACCCTGAAAGCTGACTTCATTCATCATATTATATTTTGGGCATCAACAACAATGCCCTTATGACAGTGAAGTGGCAGCCACTGCCTGACTTAGTGGGTTTTTTCAGGGTCAACATGGATGCTATGATTTCCTTAACCGGCGACTCCCCCTTGCCCATTTTGATAGATTGTGTGCTGTGATGCTTTGCCAGCCCATCTGTTGCTTCCTACCTTGTGCCCGAAGCTGCCAGGCTGTTGTGACCCTGAATTGCATTAAACTGGCTTCAGAATGTATGAACATAATGGTATGTAAGCTGTGTTTCCTGTGGCACCCCCACTTAGTGTTGGATCACTCATGGCATCTTCAGGTGGTAAGCAGTTTGGGTTATTACAGGCTCAAATGTGCCCTCGTGCAGTAGACATGGACAGGACTGCAGAGCTGGCACTAGACGACACCATTATGCTGCTCTGTGAGATCTTAATAAGACTAATTAGGTGGGGTGGCAGAGGGGACGGCCCCGACAATGAAGAGGGCTGGCCAGCCATCAGCGGACCTCCACTGAGCCGCTAAGTAAGGCCTAATACTGTAGAACAATAATAACGAAATGGCATAAAACGGCCCAGGCAGGAATAATTGTTATAAATCCTGACCGCATGCTGCTGGCGCTTACAGTAGGTGAGCACAATGTGTCTGCTGCTGTGGCGGTGGCGGCAGCATAATAAAAGCACACAGCGTGGGCGGCAGTGGGGCCAGCGCTTGGAACTGAGTAAGTCGGAGTTTTCTGCATTCCATCATGTCTTAAACGTAACACACACTCCTGTGGAACAGACGATGAGGCTGGACCCCCTGGGACCTTCCCAGGACCGCCAGTCCTCTTTCTATAAGAGATGATCTCCTCAAGGCTCGATGTCAGACTTCAGTTGGGATTAAATGAGTTCACTTTCATTTATTTAAACGTAACATCACGTAACATAACATTCAAGACCACTTAACGCAATTTGGGGGGCATTGAGGAAAGGGATGCTTATCCTGGCAGCACTGGGCATCGGGCCAGAGTCAGCACTTGACAGAATGGGTGCCAGTCTGTCCCACCAGCAGAGAAGAAGTGAAGGAGTGTGTTGTGTAGAGGGCTTGAACCCTGGCCAGGTCGGGTCACTGACTTGTGCCTGGTGCAGATGACAAAAGACCTGGCCTTGGTGACCCTGAAGGGGTTAAATAATCGATGGCTGGGTGTGACTGAAATTATGGAGAGCACACAGATATTACTGATATTTTATAGAAATTGTATTATTATTATTATTATTATTATTATATGATGGATATTATTAACATTGTAGAGGGTACACAGATATTATTGATATTTTATAGACAATTGTATTATTATTATTATTATTATTATTATTATATGATGGATATTAATATTATAGAGGGTACACATATATTATTGATATTGTATAGACAATTATTATTACACTGTATATGGATATTAGGATATTATTGGTATTATATACATAACTGAATTTATATTTCATAAACATTGATAATACACAGGACGGGCATTATTGCTGCTATACAGATAATATTTATTGCATAGTGATATTATATTGACTGTTTACATTATGTAGGATGGATATACTTGGTATTATATAAGCCAATTTTTATTATATACAATTGAGGTTATTTGTATTATATAGGACTAGCTGTCCCCTGTGGCTTTCCTGCATAGTACTGAAATAGGACAACCTTTAAAATCAATAAACAAACAGGTATCACTAGCTAAGCAGAGACAAGGTTCGCTCCAACACATGGCGTGAGGTAGACCGACTCAAACAGACGCTGGTGTGTGAGTGAGGAAAGCCCTGCCCGGCCCCCCACACCTGAGGCCCCGCCCCCCTCACCTTGGCCCGCTGCCTCTGTCTCGGATTTGCGTAAATATATCGGTGACGCAAGTGAACTATGATACTTAGTGGGATGAGAGAAGTCGCAAGATCAACTGGAATGTTATAGCAAATTCTAGAAAAAAACCCGATCTAAATTTTTTAAGTAGTTCTGTCAAAAAAAGCAGAAAGACAGACAGACAGACGCTAGATTTTATACATATAGAGATGAATATTATTTATATCACATACAACATTTATGTTTAGCGATTTTATTAATTTTACAGAAACATCTTTATTACAGAATGGATATTGTTAATATCATATATATCATCTGTATTATATGGAATAGATATAACATATCATATAAAACATGCATATTATAAAGGATGAATATTATTTATATTAAATGGAATAATTACTGTATGTTATATAGAATGGGCATAATTGATTTTATCTGCAACGTTTACATTATAGGATGGATATTACTAATGCTGAAGTAGAACATTTTTGTTATATATGATAGATATTATTGATATTATGTCGGCAGTTAATATTAC
The DNA here is from genome assembly GCA_026402145.1 of Polypterus bichir lapradei. Classification (NCBI taxonomy): domain Eukaryota; kingdom Metazoa; phylum Chordata; class Cladistia; order Polypteriformes; family Polypteridae; genus Polypterus; species Polypterus bichir. Next base: position 16,275,129 of record JANRMT010062861.1, on the reverse strand, counting down.
ATATGATGGATATACTGTAGTTGAAATCATAGAGACCATTTATATGATACAAGATGGATATTACTGAAATTAAACAGATCATACATCATGTATTATTAATGATATTTATTTCCATTATTCAGAATGGATATTATTGATATTTATACATAATATTTATATTGTATAGAATGTATCGTCAATGATAAGATATGGACCTTTCATATTATACAGGATGGGTGTTATTGCTACTACAGTATATCGTATGAGCATTGTTGATATTTTATATAAGGGATTTTATTGCTTATATTATTATACAACATTTTTGTTATAGTATAGATATACTAATATCAGATACAGTATTTGTATTATGGGGGAAATGTTCTGAATATTGTATAGACCATTTTTATTCAATTGATATTATAAAAAAACATATATATTATAAAGGATGAAAATTATTGCTATTCTATGCAACATTTAGACGGTAAAAACCAGATCTCACTGACTGTATTTACCTTTGTATTATACGATGTCATAGAGTCTATTTCTATTGTGTACTGTAGGGTGGAAGTTCTTTATTATAAAGGATTATTGATATCTACTGTAAAAGTTGCATGTCGTTGATATTTCAAACCCTACTAAGAGTATTAATGAGCCACGGTGGGTTCAAGTCCCATGGCCAGTTGTCCTCTATGGTGGGCTGTCTGCACGCCCAGCCAACCTGCCCCCTTTGGAGCCACCATTCTGGTTTTCCTCTCATGTCCAAACAGGGTCATTGTGACTGCGACTATGGGGGGGGGTGTGCAGGTGGGCTGATGTCGTATGAAACATTTATGGCTGGCGCTAGCTTGCTGTCCGTGTGTCGTGCCCGTGTCTCCAGGGGTCCTTCTCCTCCTACACCCACATAGACCCCCAGCACATGTCGACACTGTGGCCGGGAGTGCAGGTGAACATGGGTGGGCCCCGGCCATGGTGGTCCCAGACCAGTGACCCCGCGGGTCTGATAGCATTGGGTTGTGTTGTGATATTAATGTCAAGAGGCAGGCAGGGGCACAGAATAAAGAACTCACAAAGCCAGCGTGAGTACGAAGAACGCGTGTCGATGATGGGGCTGAAATGGGCTGCCGTCTCATAATCCTGTTAGCACAAAGAGCAGCAATCATAATTCTACCGGTGGCAGGGGATACGGCGCGGCATGTTTTATTTTCCATTCAACTGAATGGTCCTTGCGAGAGACAAGAATATTCATTATTTAAATGTTATAAATTTATTTTAGGGCTCATTTTTAATTCATGACCCATCCTGCTTTTCCCTATTTAAACAGGATATGGAAATATGACACAGTAGTCGAGTATCCCCCACGACCACAGAATGATATGACAATGTTGTCTGAAGGTTAAAGACGACTTATTATTAGCAGAGGTCATCCGCGTTTTTCTGCTGAATGAAGGATTTTTTTTCTTCAAGAAGTCTGAAGCGGCTCAACAAAACATTTCTGAGAAAAGAAAAGACGGGCGACGACCTTACGCAACAGGCCATCCCAGCAACACAGGAGCCAACCATGGAGGGGGGGCGCCAGGCCATAGGAGAGACCACTCACCCTCTGGACCCTCTTGACCTAATCTGAAGGTCTTGAAGCACCAGACCACCCTAAGATGAACGCACAAACTCCAAACAGACAACGACAGCTTTGAACAGCAGCAGCACTAACCTTCACACCTGCTCATTTTGGACGCCCCCTCTTCTAACTCGGTGGTCCTTGCCTGACATCTCTCATGTTCTATAGGGTGGGCAGAGAGAGCCTCACCCCCCAAGTAAACGGTGCAAGGTGGGTCACCACACAATATCACACTTTCATCGATGCAGCACCTTGAAAACACAATAATGAAAACGGGAGGCACCCAAGTCCACCTTTCCTCTTAGGAGGAAGCAGCACAGACTATAAGGGCATGGCGTCCACCAAGAAACGGGTAGGTTGTCTTCTCCCACAGTTGACCGTACATCCAAATCTGATGTTTTTCCAGGCTACAGAGGGCTCAGCTCTGCCCCTAAACGACATTAAACAAAGCAAATGGAGTCCAATGCAGAGCTGCCAACTAAGCAATCCAAGCTCTGCTCGTGGCTTCTTGGTAACAAGGGATTGGGCACAAAGTTCTAGAAAAAGCAACCAAGCCAGTCAGGAAAGAGTTGGCACTCTCAGGGTGCCAGGTGCCATGATGAAGAGGAGCCAAGCTTTACACATCACCCAGCAGCTCTTCAGCCATCAGCTTCACTCAAGTATGTACCTCTCTGCAGCCAGGAGCTGAGTGTTGAGTAGGTGGGGCAATCTCGAATGGGTGGGGACATACAGCCATTGCAGGGCACAGTTAGACTGTGGTTAAGATTAGGGTTGTGGGAAGGTCAGATGTTAACAACCCATGAACTCCTCCCACTGGACACTGTGGACCCTCCCACTTGAAAATGCCCCTCCTCTTCAAAGTGTCTAGTAGGTGGGGCAATCTCGAATGGGTGGGGACATACTGCCATTGCAGGGCACAGTTAGACTGTGGTTAAGATTAGGGTTGTGGGAAGGTCAGATGTTAACAACCCATAAACCCCTCCCACTCAACAATGTAGACCCTCCCACTTGAAAATGCCCCTTCTACTCAAAGTGTCGAGTAGGTGGGGCAATCTCGAATGGGTGGGGATATATGGCCTTTGCATGCCCCTGTTACACTGTAGTTAAGATTAGGGTTGTGGGAGGGTCAGATGTTAACAAGCCATAAACCCCTCCCACTCAACACAGTAGCCCCTCCTACTCGACACTGTAGTCCCTCCCACAAATCTTCAAGAACTTTTGTGTAATAGCACCAGACTCCAAACACAATGTGCACCGGTGTGGGGAATAACACAAATCATTCTTGAGGGGCCACCAACATGACGACGTGCATAATAACACCACTGGGGACACAGTCATTAACTTTTGTTTAATAACACCAGTCACCCTGCAGATGGCGCCATCTACAAGTTTTGTGTAATTACTTCAAACACCTTGTAGGGGGGCCCAGAATGGAGTTTTTTGAAGTAACAATAAAAAAAACGTACACCAAAGCAAGTCACCATCCAGGGGCACTGGCACAGAGTTTTGTGTAATAATACCAATTGCCCCAGAGGGTCATCAATAGGGGTTTGTGTATAATAACACCAGATAACACACTACCAATAGAGGGATTATTTCTGTAATGGCACCAGTCACTCTCTGGGAGCAGCACCAACAATTTCTGTGTAGTAACACCAGATACCTTGCAGCACGGAATTTTGTGTAATTACACTAATTGTCCTGTAGGGGTGCCAACAGAGAGTTTTGTATAATAACACCAATCACCCCCGGGAGGCACCATCAGCAAGTTTTGTGTAATACCACCAATCGCCCTGCAGGGGGCAGTTACAGAGATTTTTGTATTATAGCACCAATCACCCTGTAGGGGGCACCACTAAAGAGTTTTGACTAAGGTTTGCGTAAAATAAACACAATACCCCACAGTTTTTTAAAAGAAGCTCTCGTGCTATATATAACATGGGAGCATACAATTTGGCACCTGTGCTACATCATTTCACAAGATGACCGCGTCGTCTTGTTAAAGCTAAACAGCACACCCCATATGTGATGGGTGGCCACACTCCACCAAGTGAGCCCCCTGAAGTCACCTCCCCGAGACGTCTCGCTTTCCCACCCCACCCCACCCTTCAGGTGTCTCCGGCAGGGCACCCAATGCCATTAATGACACGTCATGCCGGAGTTTTGGTCAATCAACTTTTTTTAAAAAAATGTGTTAACTTGGAAGTACATTTTGGTGTTAAGCAGCCACAAATAATTGAACTCCTTGTCTTGGACATGTGATAAACAGTAATTTAGCTGAGCTGACCTTTCATGAAGGTATAGCGATGTACTTGTGCCATTTTTAGACGCGACCTTTTACTGAGGCGCTGGCAGTGTGCGGCACAGCTTCAGTACATTTCCTCTTCTTCGCCTTCTCCTGGCTTTTTTATCAGCAGCCACAGCTGGAACGCATCAGTAAATCCAAAGCATGGCAAAGATATGCCAGGTCTGCACGGCCCGCTGTACTGTGCTGCATAGGAAATAACTCTGCACAGGGCGGACAGTGTGATTGGTTGGCTGGATGATTGACAGCTGAGGATAACAAGAAGAGACCACTTCACCTTTTTGCGTCCACCAATTAACTGCTTGGGTTTGCAAGCAATAAGCACAGCAATTCAGTGCTGGACTGCGAATCACAAGGATGGTGGGACCACTCCTGAGTGGTCCCACTGTGCCAGCCTGGGCAAGTCTCGTCCAGAGTGAATTCACAAATTGTATACAGAAGTAAAGTGGGAGTAAATAAAGTTAGGGCTTTTTTTTAATAAGTAAAGGTACTATATAAGATAAAAGTCCAGTCTCCCCCATCTTTAACTTGCCAGGGTGCCAACAACCAAAATATGACAGTAATTGGGCTTTGGATAAAAGTGCCCAATAAATAAAGTTAACATGATTGCACCCAACTGGCTCTCTTTCTACCTGGCATCGTGATGCCATGACAGTCTATAGCTCTCCACAACCCAGAACCGGAAGAAGTGGGTTTGAAAATCTTAAGTTGTGTCATGAAGTCAAGACAAGAGAGCAGTACACAATGCCCCAAGCCCCAGGCCACTTATATGCCCAGTCAGGGAACCCATGATACCAGAAGAGAAAACTGTAGTCATCGAACAAAAACGCTAATACAGGATAAGCAAGATGCAGAGGTGGGCTTCCTGACTAGGTGGGATCTCACATTCAGGATAATCAAAGGCTCCCAGTGTGAGCACAGGGTCTCTCCTCGGTCAACTCTTGTATTTAACACACTTGAAGTTAAGTCCTCGTCACGTGAAAAGGTTGGCCACACACCCTGGAACTACGAGTCAGTGAGCATCAGCTTGTCCGGTTGAGATGAAGGGAAACCCCCTCTGCTCAGCAAGCAAGAGGGCCGCCCATATTACAAAGCGGCAGGCTCTCATTAGCCTTGGTGCCCCCCGCAAAATGTTTTCTGTCTCTCTGAGCACCACCAAACTTAATGGTATTTATGCAGACAGTGCCCTTTCAAAGCCCGAACTCGATGTCACTTCTAATGTCCCCTTCAAACCTCACTCGATCACAGCGCTCTCTGATGACATCTAGTGTCCATTACTGGGATGCCAATCTCTCTCATTCGAGGAACTGGTCTACCTGTGCCAGGTGAAGCAACTCTGCTGCCACCTGCTGGCCTTTCTGCTTGCCTCCAAGGTGTCGTGCAAATGCCCAGATACCAAAAACACTTCCAAAGTTGCCCACTAGAGGGGGAAAACACTGCCCAAACACCACGACTAAAACCCCAAAGGGGTGAGACGATTCTTGATAAAAAAATTAAAGGTTTATTTTCATCAAATGGCTCTACACAAGGAGATGTCTGAAACTGCAAGGTGATACGCAGTAAACAAAATCCCAATACGGGATTCAAATAATGTGGTCGAAGAACAGAGCAGAGGTTCAAAAATATCAGCGAGCGCAGTAACAAAAAAAGTCAACAGAGGACCACAGGGTTGAAAATTCCAGAAAGCACAAAGCAAAGCAAAGGCACGTAAACTCACTGAAACACACTGCACTCCCAGTGCATTCAATGAACCACCGGGAACCATGGGAGGCCCTACCTTAAACAGGGTGGTGATGGGCAGCTGGCCCCGCCTCTTGTGGGACCGCCCACAAAGCACAAGGGACGCAACGAAGGGCCTTCCCCTTTTCCAACATGCAAACAGAAAAGCATACATGATAAAGAAAAATAACAAATACAAATAAGTGACACACAATTAGAGTGACAGAGGCCCTGGTATTTGAAGCCAGGATGTCAGGTCAGACTTCTTCTTCTTCTTAATTGTTTCCCTCTTCATTGTGGGGTCAATGTTTATGATTTTTTTGGCCTTTCCTGTCACAATTAAATTGATTGAGTTTGTGTGTGTGTGTGTGTGTGTGCAATTCCTTCCAAAAGTGCTGGAATACCATTAAAAAATTTGGGTTTGACACGACACGAGCATTCAGAACTTCAGCTTTCATTTCCTGGTATTGAACATCTTCAACAGAGATGATTGCCCCCTTTTGTAGCAGACTCCCACCCACCCCCATGCCCATTTTTGTGCCTGCCAGGTGGGCTGCATTGGATGGTCCTGTCCAAACAATAAACAGCTCAGAATGTCACCTATAGCCTTTGGCCTTGGGTTTCACCCTCACCCTAAGCCTATTCCTAACCCTAACCCTAAACCAACAAGAAGACCAAAAGGGCTGGTTATGGGAGAAACGCAAGAGAAAAGAGGAGAAATCAATCCGAGGCGTTGCATCAACCATTGGACGTGGCCAATGCCACAGTCTGGAAGGTTCTGAAAAAGAAGGAAAGCACCAATGTACTGCGCCACAGACATCAAACAGGTCAGCCAAGGGACAACTTCAAAGGGCGATGTCCCAAAACAACAGTCCAGTAGGTGACATCACTGAGACTCTCGTCAGCGCAAGGGAGATGGTATCACCATCCAACGTTTGAAGAAGACCCTGAGAACAGAAGAACATAGAGGCCATAGCACAAGATGCAAGCCACACATCCACAGTAAGAATCGGAATGCCAAGTGGGAGTACGCTGACCAGAGCAGAGATTAGCCACAGAAGTTCTGGATAGGTGAGTCCAAGACACACCTCTGCCAGCATGATGGAGGAAGATGAGAAATTGCCAATGAACTCCTCTGTCAAGTACGGTGGAGGTAGTGTCATGGCTTGAGCTGAACAGGCCCACTCATCTATATTGCTGAAATCAACTCAAGATGGTAGCCCCCAACCCTGGCATGGGTGTCAAACCACTGCAGAGTACACTCCCAAACACAAGGCCAATTTTGACTCTTTCAGTTACCCAACTGGCACATGTATAGGATATGAAAGAAAGGGAGCCTCAGAGGAACCTTACAAAGACGCGAGGAGGGCATCGAGCAGGGCGCCATCTGGCACAGGGTTGTTTCCTACCTTGTGAATTAGACCCCCAGGATGATCAAGTTTCAGAGGGCGTGGATGTGTGTGTGTGTGTGTGTGTGTGTGTGTGCTTCTTCTGAGTGTGGGTGCACTGTAATACGCTACTAGCGTGTCTGCTGATTCGTACCTTGTGCCCGATGCTGCCTGGCATCCCCTAGGACCCTGAAATGCTTTCTCAGAATGTACGCATGTACAGTTGTTAATCCTAAGGCAAGGTGCTGGATGAGGTTTGGCATCTGCAAAGGGGCAAGTGGTTTGGGTTTACATGCACCCTTGCCCAGTATGGTACAGAACTGCAGAGCTGGCACCAGATGACTGGTGCTATCTGAGATCTTAATGAGACTAATTAAGCGAAGCAGCAGAAGGGATGGCACCGAGTTAAGGAAGGTTGGCCAGCTGTCAGCAGACCACCACTGATCTGCTAAGTAAAGTAATGGCATATAATGGTAATAAAGAAATGGTGTAAAAGTGTGTGTGGGGGGGGGCTGAGGTGGGCAAGGCGCTTTAAGGGGGAAAGTATGGCTGCCATATACACGAAAAAAAAACTGAAAAGAAATGAAAGGAAGTGGGTGGCAAGTCGGCCTTCTTTTTGTTTTATCGCCTTCACTTAAATTGATTGAGGACAGTGTGCAATTTCCATTCAGCGACGTTCACCTCCTGCCATCATCTCAGGCACGGGAATGAAAACGGCGCAGGCCGAGCAACATCTGGTAATTCTGAAGAGATAGTGTCACTTGGACAAGATTAAATAGACCATATTTAATAACATTTTACCGAGAATGACTAATGTTTCCTTTCTCACGCATTAGCATTTTGATAACCAGTTGTAGCAAAAGTGTACAGAAAGCCCCCCCGCCGCCCAACACCACCACCACTGCCACCACCCAGCCCACCTCAGTGCACCCCCCACCCCATCCACCTTAGCAGAACGGAGATAAGGAAAAGAAAGTGGAAAGTGGCACAGCAGCCTGAGAGCTCTTTGTTCAGCAATGCTCAGGCCTATCTATGGGGGTCCAGTCTTTACCTCAGTGGTGGCTGGGGACCCCCAAATCATTAAAAACTCAGTAATTTTTTGGATTCTATGCTTCAAGACATGCAGAAGGCGGAGGCAGCCTGTGTTTCAGGGCAACTGAGGGGGAATGATCTTTGTTTTAGCCAACTGTGCCAGTTCTGGGTCAGGGGAAGTTGGTATCTGTCTTGGTGCATTCAGTGCAGTGAGGAACCCAACACTAGCATGGGTGCCAGTACACTCCCTAACACGAGGCCAGTTTATACTCTTTTAGTTACCCAATTGGCACATCTATAGGATGTAGAAGAAAAGGAGCCTCAGAGAAACGATAGGAGGGTACCAAGGAGGGTATTAAGGAGGGGACCAAGCAGGTATTTGGGGCACTTTGTATGCCTGGTACTTAATTACAAGTGAGAAGTGGAACCAAATTACTGATGGTATTCAATACAGTTACATTCAACCAAAGAGTTAACCCGCGGTGGTACACCATATTCAACTGAACAGCACCTTTGGGCTGTCCCTCATAACGATTCATAAAAAAGGTGCAGCAACACACCAGCATACCACTAAAAGATGCCAGTGAGATGAAACTTTGATCATTGTGACACAGTGAAAGATGACCAAAGAGGATGTTGTCACTTGTGATACATCAAGATACAGCAACATTTGATCAAAGAGAATTATGGGGGTGAAGACTTGCAAAGAATGTGCTGGAACTCACCATTACTCTAAGAAAAGGTGCCAGTAAGGTGATCGTAGTGACACAGTTGACAGATGAACACAGAGGACATTGTCAGTCATGATATGATGCATCAACATTCAATGAAAGAGCATTGGGGTGGGGGGGTCCGAGTGAAGATTTGTGAAAAGGGGCCATCACTCCCCATTACACTAAGCGGCAGCACAATAAAAATGTGATCTTTGTGATACACGTGAGCATGTTGTCCCCTGTGAAGCTTTGAGAATTGGGATGCATCGAATGAACATTCAAATGAAGAACGAGGTGGGAAATTGCCCCTGGATAGATTCCCGAAAGGGTGGGCACCTGCCCATTTCAAGCTCTGCACTGAACATCAAGTTTTTGGATAATGCTGCCCACCTTGAGCTACATGTTGGGATATTGTCAGAGTTCTCGTGCGGTAGTCGTGAGGTTTGCCAACACAAAGATCACCCATTTCCTATCAAACTGGCTTAATCAGGTTGAGAGCTGCAGAAAGCCAGTCCTGGTAGCATCAAGGTCATGTCAGGAGCCCAAAACTGGTGCATCAGTGCATGGCATTGCCTAGTCACTCAAGCCCACGTCAGCTTGGGGCCATCAGTGAACCTCACCTGCCCAGCTTTATGATTTGGGTGGAAAGCTGGAAGGGCCAGAGTTGAATCCGCAGTGACACAAGGAGGAACATACGAACTCCGTACAAAAACACTGAATGTGGGTTACCCCTAGCACCACTGTGACCCCTTAAAAACAAACTGTATAATAACAATACACATCAGAACGTGCACAGGGAGAACATACAAACTGCACACAGACAGCGAATGGGCTAAAATTTGAACCCAGGGACCCTGAGTGTGCTGAGACCCCCATTTGAATGCAGTCTCAGAGAGCCGTGAAGCTGTTCTAGGGATAAAGAAAAAGATTCCTAATCCAAAGTTTACACCAACTTGAATTGCAGAAGGAAAAAATAAATGAAACGAAGCTGAGCCGGGTGCCGTGATGGCATTAAGAAGCATTTCACAATGGAGACCGAGGCGCCCTTTATGTCTTGCAGCCAGAGAGAATAATTCCCATCTCTGCTAGTTTTAATTTCAAAAGGCTAAACGTGCAGAACAAATCATTCCGCCCAAGGAAGTTAATCTAAACAAACTGCATTATGGCGACTTATTACATCTGCTAATGGGAGGCCCACTGTGAAGCCTTTTGTCTTGCGGCTCCTGGGGATGCTCGCTGCCCGCCAGGTGGCTAACCTTTCGACGCTCTCGTCACCCTCTTTAAGGAGGCATGAGAGCAACAGCGGTCTTTACAAGATCAATGTTCATTTCCTTGCACAAGACATTTCTCGTTGCTCTCGCAACTTGTACACCGTCCAGATATTAATGCAGTTGTTAAAATGAGTTGGCGTCGTCCAGCGGGTACAAGGCTGGGCTCACCAATCAGATGCCTTGCACAGAAGACAGGAAGGTGAAAGGGCAAAGGGCTTGGACCCCTGTCTCCTTGTGTTATCGTGACTGGTTACATCAGTAAATTGGGGGGTGGGGGGGGGTCCGCTGTGAGTCTTGTGGGTCTCTGCACTGCCCTGCCACCCCACTACACCCATACCAATCAAACCAATCCAGATGTTTCTGGAATATGGGAGGAAACCGGAGTGACCGCTTACGGTACATCACACACAGGATGAAAATACACAGTGAAGAACCAGCAAAACGCCACACAAACTGAGACCAAACTAGCAGTCATGTGAATAAGTAAGTGCGCCCCAAGAGATGGGGGCCAAGTGCTCAACCATGCTGTCTCACAGGAAACATCAAAAAAGTGGTGAATGGAGGGATGAGGAAGAACCGGCATGACAGCACTGTGTGAGGACTATATTCAGTAGCTACTATTCATTTAATTCAGAATTAATAACTCAATAATTATGTATAGCATTAAAAACATTTTAAAATATATATTTTAGAATTGTGTAGTTAACAATACTTAACAATAGTATGTCACACATGTGCACTTGGGAGGCAAGCTAAGGCCTAACCGAGGGCAGAAAACAAGGAAGGGGATTGGCAAAGTGCACTAACCTGTCTTCTTCCTCTTCTGCAGACCACCTGACCAGAAACCTGCCTAAAACGCCACCAAGTTCCTACACTCCCTCCTAGCCACGCCTCTTACCGACCTCACTTCCTCCTTGAGCATCCATGGACCCGCCCCTTTTCTTCCTCTCCCATGACTGTAAAAGCTCAGCACCTTCCCTTCTTTTTTTTGTCCCTATCTGGACGCTGAACCAGGCAGCTCCCTGGTGCTATTATTGTCTTGGCCTGGCAGTGTGTAGAATATACAGGGTGGATTCCCCAACGCTTTTTCTGCCTTCTTTTCTCTTTTACATGTAATTATATGTAGAAATGAGGGGTGGCACAGTGGTAGTGCTGCTGCCTTGTGGTAACGAGACCCAGGGTCCTCCCTGTGTGGAGTTTGCATGTTCTCCCCATCTCTGTGTGAGTTTCATACACATGCTAAGATTTCCTCCTACAGTCCATAGAGGAGGATGCAGGTTAGGTGGAGTGATGACACTAAATTTTCCCTAGACAGTGTGTGTGTGTGTTCACCCTGCGATAGACTGATGCCCTGTCCGGGGTTTGTTCCTGCCTTGTGCTCTGTGCTAGCTGGGATATGCTCTGCCAACCCCCCACAACCCTGCGCTGAGTGAAGTGGGTTACAAAATGACATGACATGTACCAGTGATTCAAGGGTGGCAGGCTGGCTCAGCGGTTAGCTTTGCTGCTAACATCTACAAAGAGACAGAATAGCAGAATGTACAAGAAGCGACATGGCACAGGCATATTTGTTACACTCATTTTTACTGACAATAAATATAAATGACAAGAGGAAGTGACAGCAGGGCAGAGCTCAGCCCTCCCAGAAAAGTCACAATGGAGGAGCATCGGCAGGACGGTGCTGTGCTAGGATTATACACAGTAGTGATTATAGATGATTTGACTATTAATTCATTTAACAGCATTTCTCTTATAATCATGTCATACATTTGAAAATACAGGATTTAATTAGACATTCATTCCTGCTGTCAGTGGCTATCTTTGCTGTGAATGACTGAATGGAAAAAATAAGAGACGTGGAACCAGAATATTTGTTATATTGATCTTTAATAATAATAATAATAAATATGAGTTATATGAGAGAGTTATAGAGGTGTAGTGCCTAGCCGTGCTGGGTCACAAAAAAGTCCAATAAAGAGGAATGAAGAAGAACTGGCAGGTCTCTCCACGCTGTGTGATGATTACATACACAGCAGTAATTACAGTAATTAAAAATGAATTACCAAATAATTTATATATATATATATATATATATAACATTAAAAATATGTATTCTGTAATTATATACTGTAGTATTTCTTAACAACGCATAAATTATAGAAGGGTGGCAGGCTGGCTCAGTGGTTAGCTTTGCTGCCTCATATAACATCAAAAAACAAACAGAATAGCTGAATATACAAAAAGAGAAGTGGCACCCGCATATATGTTATACTCATTTTTATTAATAATAATAATAAAAATAATAATAATAAATATCAGTTATATGATAGAGTCCCCAAGGTGTAGCACTCAGGTCTGCTGTGTTACAGACAAGTCCAAAAAAGAGAAATAAAGAAGAGCTGGCAGGTCTCTCTGCACTGTGAGATGATCATCTACACAGTAGTTGGCATATATTGCCTATGTTATTAATAATTTAATCCATATAATGTACTTGTTAATCATTACAGAAATTTGAAACACAGTATATAATTATATAGTAATTCTTAACAGTAATATTTATATGTATGAATTATATAATTGAGGCTCTCAGAGACTATCTTTACTGTAATGTCATATATATATATATATATATATATATATGTGTGTGTGTGTGGGGGGGGGGTTGATTTTAAATAATGCTAATAATATTAACTATATGAGCTCTTAGTCCAGTTGCCTCACAAAATGTCTAAGACTTAGTGAATGGGGGGGGGGGGCAGCTCTTCTTTACTCGAGAATTTAATATAAGAGCCAACAAGACATTAAACACAGTGTATACGTATACTCATAGAGCAATTCACAACAATAATAATTATGTGTATGAATTATACAACTTCAGCCCAGTTATCTTTACTGAATGACATATTGAGAAAGAAGAGTCATTGCGGCACCAGTCTTTCTGTTATTTATTTATTTATTTATTATAGAATAATAATGATGCTAATAAATATTAAATCTATGAGTGGTTAGGCATGTTGCTTCAAAGAAAAGTGTCCAAATGAGTGAGGGGTGGGGTGAACAATCCTTGACATGCCAGCTCTGTATTCTGACTATAATTAGCAGTAATATCTACAGCATATTTTACATTGTAATTCCTAATTGTAATCATTCTGTATCCGCGTTATACGAAGATGGCCGGCCGACTCGGCGGTCAGCTCTGTTGACCGACTCAACCAGAAGACGCATGGCACCAGTCCTTCGGTTGTATTAATTTTTAATAATAATGATGATGATGATGGTGATGATGATTAACATTACATGAGGAAGGCAGGGTGGCACATTTGCTGCCTTACAGAAGACTGAATGAAGGAGCAGCGCACAACTTGCCCGCACTCTGCACGTGACAACAAGACCCCGAGCGCTACTGTTTGATTCTCCGTTATGTCCACTTCGGCTGACCCCTGGACCACAAGGAGCAGAGACCTCCCTGCCGGGCCACACTGAGTTGCCTTAAAAGACACCCATAGGGGCGCCAGCTACCCACGGCTGAGTTGCCTTAAGAGATGGGGGCTGCCAATCAGTCACCCACGGCCATTCGGTCTGCGGACTCTTCCTCGTGCGCACAAGCCTAGCGCTCCGGATTTTAAACGCTTGACGTGAATAAATCTGAGCCGAGCTAAAAGGCGAAAGCTTTCCCCTAAACTTTTAAGTGATCTCCTCGGCTCCTTTTTGTCGCATTAGATGGGCTAAACACTCTCTCCACGTTAAATAGTCGTAAGTACATTAGAGCCAATGTTTCTATGGTGATTCATCACAGCGCCCTTAGATGCTGTGCTTCCACTTCTTCCTTTTTCTTTTTCTTTTTTCTTTTTTTTTTTGCTGTTGACAATCACAAAAGGATATGCGAATATATAGCAGGTTTAATGAGCTGGTAATAGCTTTTTATTTTGCTTAATTTAAAAAGCTGGGGACATTTACCCAGAAGCTGCATAAATATAATCCCCAGGTATCTGTCATTTTCATAACAAGCGAGTAAATTAGCTCTCAAGCACCTTTTAGGTTTTGCATTGTGTTTTTTTTTATTATTATTATTATTATTTCTTCTTCTTTCCCAGTTCAGGCTAAGCAGAATTCCGAGGCTCCTTTTTCCGATTTTACAGCGCACACAGACTGACTTCGTCGGGGACGCCAGGGACTTGCCACGCACCCTGCGGTTTCTCTTTATCGCGCTCTTACAGATATTTTATCAGCAAATTCATAGAGTGGACAGCACCTCTCCGCTCCGCTGCACTCGCCGGCCGCCGTGTTTGTGCTGTGAGATAAAGGGCTGAGGAAATAAATAAATAAAAACAAAGCTGGCGCCGGGCATCGAATGCTACCCAAGGCCTCCTCTCTCCAAAAAAATAGAAAAATCAACTGTAAGAATTCAACTGAACAGGACTGGGCGAGCTGCACCACTCTGGAGGATGGCCAAGGCTGCCAGACTGAGCCCGCTGCCCACAGAAGAGCAGAAGGAAGGACAGCAGTGGGTCACTTGATTAGTAACTGGCCAAGAAGGACCTCTCATACAGCGTCCAACCAGCTAGAGTGGCACACTTGACAAGCCAGAAAATGGAGACCCTCGGCTTTGGGGTGTGTGAGGGGCTTCAGAACTCAAGAACTGTGGCTTTCACAAGGTTAATGGGAGGCACTTGGTCTGAAACAGGATGGCAAACATGTAAACAACAAAACCACCGGGACAAATGCAGGAAAATTCCACACAAAAAATGGAAACCTACCAAGTGTGCCAGTCCCTCCTTAAGAAAGCTGGCTAACAACAATGCAAATGGCACCACAAAGTGGATGGTCGGTTTGAAACAAGATGGCTATCAGGCGCTATTAATGTTAACAAGTTAAGTTAAGTGGTGGTGGGCAGCAACAATGGCACAAGAGCTCAGAGCTGGCATCAAAGGGTCTCTCATGCAGCACCCACTCTGATTCATTACACATGGTACATTTGAACAGTCAATCAAAAATGATTACCCGCCAGCAACTGTAGGGTGTGCCAACTGCTCAGATAAAAAAACTGGAGCTGAAACAAGGCCAATGACAACATAAAGTAGGCATACAATTTGAAAAAGGATGGCAAATGGGCACCATTGACATTAACAAGCGTGTGACTGTGAACAACAAAACCATTTGGAGCCCAAGAAAGGCAGGAAATGTCCATCGAAAATGGAAACCTACAAGTGGCTTTAGGCGTGCCAGCTCTTCATTAGGAGTTGAGGCTAACAACAGTACGAATGGCACCACAAGGAAGACATTTGATTTAAAATAGGGTGACAGTAAGGGACCATGAATTAATATTAATACATCTGTAGCTGGGAACAACTAAACCACTTCACCCTAGAGCTGGCATCAAAGAGCTTCTCAGGCATTGCCCACATTGACTCATTCCAGAAGATGGTACACTTGGAAAATCACTCAAAAATGGATACCCATCATCAACTTTAGAGTGTGCCAACTCCTCAGATAAAAACATTGTGGCTGAAACAAGGCTAATGACAACATAAAGTAGGCACACAATATGAAACTGGATGGCAAGCGGGTGCCATTGACATTAATAAGTCTGTGGGTTGTGAAGAACAAAAACACTAAGTGCCAATGAAATGCTGAAAACGTCCAACAAAAATGGAAACCTCCTAAGTGCCTTAGGTGTGCCCTTACTCATTAAGTAGTGTGGCTAATAACAATGTAAATGTAGTGATAATGTGGATTTGAAAAGGCATGCCAAGCAGCCACCATATATGATTTTTGGTGTGCCGATTGCTCACTAAGAATTGTGGCTAACAACAACGTGAATGGCACCACAAGGTGGACACTCAGTCTGCAACAGATTTATTAACAAGTCTGTGGCTGTGAACAACAAAATCACAAGGAGCCCAGAGTTGGCATCAAAGGGCCTCTCATGCAGTGCCCACATTGATTCATCCCAGAATGTGGCACAATTGAAAAGTCAATCAAACATGGATACCTGCCTTCAGCTGTAGGGTGTGCCAACTCCTCAGATTAAAACTGTGGCCGAAAAAAGGCTAATGACAACATAAAGTAGGCACACGATTTGAAACAGAATGGCCAGCGGGCATCATTGATATTAACAAGAAAACCACTAGGAGCCCAAGAAATGCAGGAAACGTCCATCGAAAATGGAAACCTACTTATGACTTTAGGTGTGCCAGTTCTTCATTAGGAGCTGTGGCTAACAACAGTGTGAATGGCATCACCATTAGGATATTTCGCTTGAAGTAGGATGGCAGTAAGGGGCCATGCTTTAATATAAAAACCTGTGTAGCTGTAAACAACTAAACCACTTCACCCCAGAGCTGGCATCAAGTGCCCACATTGACTCATCCCAGATTGTGGCACACTTGCAAAGCCAAACAAAAACTTTAGAGGGTGCCAACTCCTCAGATAAACACCTGGCTAATGACAAGATGAGGTAGGCACACGATATGAAACAGAATGGCAAGCGGGTGCTATTGACATTAATACGTCTGTAGTGGTTAACAACAAAAACATGAAGTGCCCATGAAATGCAGGAAAAGTCCATCAAACATGGACACCTCCTAAGTGCCTTAAGTGTGTCCATCCTAATTAAGACGTGTGGCCAATAACAATGTAACTGGCACCATAGGATAGCAGGATGGCAGGCAGACAGGCATCATTAATATTAAGAAGTCTGAGGCTGTTAACAACAAAACCACAAAAGTCCAGAGCTGGCATGAAAAGGCCTCTTGTGCAGCACCCACATTGATTCAACCTAGAAAGTGGCATGCTTGAAAAGAGATGGCAGGCAGATATCATTGACATTAACAAGTCAGTGGTTGTAAACAACAAAACCACAGAGCTGGCAGAGAAGGGTATCTCACGCAGCATCCATGATCTCTCACCCAGTGTACAGAAATATTGAAAGGTGAATCAAAACTGGAAACCTGTCGCCAGCTTTAAGGTAAGGCAACCCCTTGGTTAAAAATGGTGGCTGAGACAAGTTTAATGACAACAGGATGGCACCATTTGCATTAATAACTCGGCGGCTGTGAATGACAAGGCCGCAGACAGCCCAAGAAATGCAAGAATGGTAACCCCCTAACGATTTTAGACGTGCCAGCTCTTCATTAAGAAATGTGGCTAATAATCATATGAATGCTGTCATGAGGAGGGCACACGACAGGACAGCAAGCAGGCGTCATTAACATTAACAAGTCTATGACTGTCAGCAGCAAAATCACAGAGGTGTCAGAGAAGTGGCATCTACGTTCATTCACATACTTGAAAGGTCAATCAAAAATGGAAACCCGTCGCCATCTTAAGGGGCATGCCAACTTGTAATGAGGATGGTATCATAATATAAGGATAAAAATATATACTAAGACAAAAAAAAATACTAATTTAAAAGTAGTAATGATCAAATGTCAGGAACGGACTGGTCAGCTAGCCTGGGGGAATACAGTTGGGCTGAAATGAAGGGACTTTAATAGGCCGCCGCAGCCTGGAAGGGGAGGCACAGGTACAATTTATGATGCACCTTTCAATGCGAGAGGAAAGAATCGGAGTTGTGATTCAAGAGCCGTGTCAAGAAGTCACCTGCTTCCATTAAATTACGAGCTTGGAGAGAAAGGAAATGTTGTCTGCCATTTTCCTTCCTGAGAAGAGGAGGAGAGGCTGTGCTGCCATTCTCTGCCACTCCATTCAAAGGGCAAGTGGGACCAGAGGAGGAGTCCACCTAAAATAAAGAGCCACCTGGTGGTGGGCACGGGGGCACGATGGGAACTGCTGCTTATGCTGTAATTCTATTCTTCTCACACTCTATAATACATGGTGTGAGAGATGGCCGGCAGCTCAACCTGGCCAGGACGCCCCGAGAATGAAATGATGGTGGAAGGCAGCTACTTTTGGACACTGCTTCCCCCAAGACGCTAGATGGCAGCTTCCCTGGAGTATAGCAGTGCCCCGGATTCCCGCAGGCCATCCTGGGATTTGGAGTTTGGTATTTCTCAGCCCTTTTGGGTGCCATGGGTTCTACCAGGGGGAGCAGTTGAAGGACATGGGGAGTCACACTTCCCCTATAGCCCATAAGTACTAATGGATCACGGGACGGGAGGCCCAATGCACCAATCAAATGACAGTACTCGCTAGAGCCCGCCCTCTCAATTTGATGAGCCCCAACTCTGTGTGCTTATTTGCAAAGACATCATCAGGTTAATATGAATAATTCGGTTAAAGTAAAAATCTGTTTACATAATCATCTGCGTTTACACGTGCAAGTAATCTGGAGTTCTCCTTTGCCAAAATGCTCCCACGTCATTAAACGGCGCGAAAAGGAGTTAAATGTCATCATCAACCACCATAAAGCAGAAAAGAAGCCTACCGCCTGTGATCATTGTCTTGTGATTCATAAATATGTTCAGTCAAATTATTTATAGGATTGCCCCCAACGTGGCTGTGCGATTGAGCTTTGCAAAGGACCAGGTACGTGTGTTTCTTGCCTTGCATACAGTGCTGCTATAATAATAATAATAATAATAATAATAATAATAATAATAATAATAATAATAATAACAACAACACAGGGATTTTTACTTTAATAAGATATACGTATTGCAATAGGTTACTTGTTCCTTTAAAAAGTAAACGGACTACGAAACGCACGTTACTTTTGACGTGCTACCACTGCGCTTAGCACTGTACGTTCACCTCATTAACATAAATGTAGCAATTTCTAACATATTAAAACAGATTATTTCTGCTAGTAGAAGTAATAAAACGATCGCCTGATCATTTGCCTCTGGAAATTTATTTTGTAGACGCTTAGGCTACTGAAAGCGTGTGGGAAACGAATGTACGCTCAGACTGACAAGAGTCCAACGGACATGCGCACAGGCTACAAAAATCCTTAACTGTAACTCGGTTATGAGTTCACATGGCCACATAATCGGACTGTTCGCGGAGAAATCACCCGCTGTTAATCAGGCTGCCCAGAGGCCAATAACCCGATTTCTGTAATCGGAATAAAGGCTTACAGTACATGGCATTTTAGAAATCCCGGTTATTGGAGCGCATGGAAACGCGCTAATTGACAGTTTCCACTTCGGGGCTTATTACATGCTGTGCGGTTAAAACTTAAATAAATTAGAAAATAAGTAAATAATAATGAAATGAGAAACGACCTATATATTTTGTGACGCATTTAATATTTGTAGTTACATTCCGTGTATTTATTTATTTATTGCCATACTTCACAGTATTTGTATTTATTTGCGGATTTGTTTACTTATTTTGTCCAAAATATTCTTCTATATCCACTCGCGTCAATCACTTAGCACCAAAGAGAAACCGAAAAAGTGGAGCGCTGTTTTCTTTTAAGGAGGTGCAATTCATGTGCCTACACTAAAAATAATGATTCTTTAATAGCAGTTATATGGTCCTTTTGTGTAGCTCTTCGAAAAAATATGGCTTGTCCGAGCACCATTTCATTCTGGGATGGGTTATTTGCATATCAATTTGTTTTTTTTTTTTCTTTTGTGCTTCGAAAAAGTTCTTAATATTGTAGCGGTAAATAAGAACAGGAGCACCCGCAGTTGTCAGGGACTCTTCTAGTTTATTTTATTTACTCGGTCTTGTACAAATGGAGCACTATCGTTGACTCCGCTATTTCTTGGACACGAAGCGCAACTCTTCCTTCTTTAATCCTCCACTTCTGTCCCCCAAGGGGTGTCTCCGCCCCTTACAAATAGAAACCTCCCCTTCCAGAAGACACGATACTGCTTTTTTACATTACAATATGTATAAAAAAATATTATTATTATTATTATTATTATTATTATTGCGGGCGGCACGGTGGCGCAGCGGTACCGCTGCTGCCTCGGAGTTTGGAGACCTGGGTTTGCATGTTCTCCCCGTGTCTGTGTGGGTTTCCTTCGGGTGCTCCGGTTTCCTCCCACAGTCCAAAGACATGCAGGTTAGATGCATTAGCGATCCTAAATTGTCCCTAGTGTGTGCTTGGTGTGTGGGTGTGTGTGTGTGCCCTGCGGTGGGCTGGCTCCCTGCCTAGGGTTTATTTCCTGATGGATGTACTATTATTATTATTATTATTATTATTATTATTTTAATTTTTGACAAGCATGGTCAGAAGCGCTGATACCACCACACGGCAAACCCCCTCAGGATCCCAAATTAGGACTCGAGTGCACCCAGGTGACACCTCTGCACCATACAAGTCTGAATGGAATGGAATAGCGGGAGTTTTTTTTTTTGTTTTTTTTTTTTCTTACACTGGCTGGTGTGCCAATCCTGCCACCATCCCTCGAGTTCTTCCTGCAAGTTGCAAGTTAACATCATTCCCAGGACAGAACAATTGCAGTATAGGGCCATTCTCAAGGGCCCACTGTAGTGGACTCGCAAATTCTGAAGACTTAGTCTGTGTTATTGTACGCAGCAAGAGTCCTTATAAAATCAGGAGCCATCGGTATTTCATCAATCTGGTACCACCTTTTCATGGTTATTTACTGGATAGATACTGTCGCGCCTCTTAATAAATGAACGTCCTTTCCGGAACCCTCACGTGGCTGCGTTTTTTGGGAGCCAAAACTGGCTAGCCTAAGGCGTCGCTCTTAAGAACCCCTCTGGCATCTTAATTTTAAGAGGGTAAGATGGGGACCAGAACTTGATTAAAAATGGTCGAACAGGTGAAAAGAATGCACGAGCGGCCAGAAGGTGAACTCGACCTCCAGCTCAGCGACAGACGAATGGCAGTGGATGAAGTCAGGTAACGGCTACTTGAGGTCGTCGATGTGAGGTGATGATTATGATGAGGAGGAGGAGGTAAGAGTTCCTGCTTTGCCCTCTGACAGATGTTGCAGACATTAAGTAACGTGTTAACAACTGTTTTGACGTAATGAATATGAAGTGCCGATTTATTTATCTTTTTTGTGAAATAAAGTTTCTCAAGGAGTCTAAATTAGCATTAGCTACCTGAATTCGGGGGTGTATGTAACAAATGTAACAATTTACTTCATGAAATAGAAGCACATAATAAACCATAATAGTTGAGTCAAATATTTGAAATATTAAAATGTGTGCCGCAGTTTAAATGTTTAAAGTCTAAATATTCTCGACTGTAACAGCAGAGTCCAGCAGCGGACCTCCAGAGCTTCACTTCATTGAGTAGGCTGTCGCTTTATATTATACGTCAGTGATACTCCTTACGGCTAGGATTGTGGGCGGAGTTATCTGACTCAGTCAAGTAAACCAAATCGCAAATCCTGTAATCTAATTGGCTGTGCAGCGGAGCGCCTGAATCGGAGAGCTGCGGAGGTCTGCAGCTGGACCTACTGTATATTTATCACCCTCTGATAGAGGTCTAAATTCTTAGGAAAGGATCAAAAGTCAAAAGTTACATCAAATTCGTAATCCTTGACCTTGAAATATAGTCTAAAACGATACCCCACATGCTAATGTTTGAAACGTGTCACTTGTAACCTTCTGGGAGTGGCTCTTAAAGGGTTAGGGCCACCGGTAAAGAATCAACCCTTAGAGGGCTGGGATTACCAGTAAGGAGTTAAATATCAAAAATATTACCATATTCATGATCAGCAGCCTCAATTAGCATAAAACGACACTTCTCATACTTATGTTTGATATTTGTTATTTTTAACACCTGGGAGTGGCTCATAGAGGGGGCTATAGGACTACTGGTAAAGAATCAAATATAAAAAAGTTACAATTTTCGTGATGAGTAACCTTGAAATAGCATCAAACGACACTCTATATGACTATATTACTGATTCTCCGTTTTTTGCAAGTGTTACAAAAAGGACTAACTTTGACCCCTCCTTTTATCCAATTAGGGGTCCATTAATGTGGCATGCACAACTTCAAGACTTTCTGATCCAGAAGCATTTCTAGAAATGTGTTTGTGGGTGGGCAATGTGAAACTAAGTGGGCAAATAAAATAAAATAAGACGGTTTATAAAAGTTGATCATCAACGGTCCAAACGAGGGAAAATTGAATTAGTAGGCGGGGCTCCAAGTTACCACGCCCATCCATTGATACGCTACTGTCCTGATCATTTTTGCTGACAACACTTATTGGATCACACTTATAATTTTCTGCACCAAATATGGTTAAAAAAATATAACAATGAGGAGTTTTCGGGTGTAAAGGGATAAAAATAAAGGGACTGGGCTTGAAGTACTGCGTAACACATCAACACGAGTCGAATGATATGTGGAGTTTTCACCCACCGATGAACCAGGAGGCGTCGAACAATACAAAACTGAAGTGATTTCAAAACGTTCATAAATACTTCCTATGAACACCACATCCATATAAACGTGCATTTCTGTTCATTTATAGACTGCATTACCGTATTGGTAGTCATCTTTACTTAATGGGGCCGATGCGTCACGCGCTCTCTCATCCACAGTATAATAAAGCAGGAGCTCACGGATTTCGTTCTTATTAAGGGTATTGGTGTCCCGTTAAAGAGTAGTTACAGCTGCTTAAGCTCTTCGCCGATTTAGTTTTAATTAAGGTGGTCCTGTCCCCAGCATTCCATTATTTTAATAGTGCGCACGCACTTCAGAGCATTTCGAGCTGCCAGTTGCGATGCCCGCAGACAAATGCCATCCTTTCCACTTTTCATTCCCACACTGGCATGTAATTCTTTTTCACCTGTAAGAGACAGGTTGCATCTCCGTTTTGCTCTGCGTACAATGAAACGGTCTGCTTTTCGCCTTCAATAAACGCGTCTTCTGAAGAGGTGATACACGCACTCCTTGGTATTTATTTAGCTGCTGAAACGAAGCCACCAGCCCCGGAAGCATCAATAATTACCCAGTGCTCCCAAAGAAAACCTGAGTGCCATCTCCCGGGTGAGAAATCCCATTAATCCTTTAAGCCTACCGACCAAGTGCACAGTAGAATTTTAATACCGATATTAATATTGCGCGTTAAATAAACAAATAAATAAATACAGTATAACGCAAAGCGACAAACACGAAACAGATACCAAGCACGGACTCATGCTGAAAGATCTGAACCTTCCCAGCGCGTCTCCCGCTGGCCATGACGCCACGCTGGCTTTCGCAACAGTAGCAACATCAGCCAGGAACAGACAGCCACTGCTTCAAATGAGAAGGTATGTAGCAAGAGACCCCACGGGGGCCGTGGCTTTTCAGGACCCTTCACGTCTTACCTCGGCGCACTACTCGTCCCAGTCTCACCATCTCTCCTGTATCTCCAGAAAAAGCCAATCCATCTGCCGCTTGACAGGGGAAAAGGCAATCAATAAAGAGTTCCCATTCAAAACAACAGAATGATTTAAATAGCAGAATTATTCATAAATATTCAACAATTAGTGTGTGTAATGCTTGTAAGTGTTAAATCACACTCATTATGCTTACAATTGACATAACGCACAAGGCTGACAAAGGTAATCAGTTAGTAAAGGGGAAAACATTTTAGAGATGTCAATAAATAATAGGATGAGTGAGTGAGTGAGTGAGTGAGTGAGTGAGTGATGTGATGTGATGGGGGGGGCTGGTGGGGGGTGGCAAAAACTGCAGACAAGGCAAGAAATGCAAAGCGGTAAAGTAGCAAGCAACAAGGCTTTAGTCATCATAGAGGCCAGTCAACTTTTCATGGGAGTCTTCAGGGCGCCTCATTAAGCAATTATCGATTGTCAGAGCGCTTAGCGCTTAGCACTGTGGCTCCTGCATACTGCCTGCCTGCCATTGCCAGTGTGGACTTTGCATGTTCTCCCTGCGTCTGAGTGGAATTTCCTCCAGGTACATCTTCCTCTTTCCTTTCACATCTTTAAATAGCTGTTCAGTGCTACAAAATGTAATAGACGAACCGGCTGTGTAAGTATCTACATCTACTATATAATAAACACTAAGGTCTGTATGTCCAGTCCCTCTGAGTGATCTGATTGGTCAGCGTTGTGATTGATCAGTTTGGTAACACAATGAAAGAGGAAGTGCGAGTGTGAGATGCATGAGGAAGAGGAGGAAAGGCCCATGCTGAGGGAGTTGTCTTCAAAGATAGAAGTAAGTATAAAAAAGGGCAGGAGGGTGCAGGGGGGACCTCTCATAAATAATGACAGAGTCAGAGAAACATTCAAGGGAGGGAGTGACCGGTGAACAGACGTCCACACACCCATGCAGATACACAGAAGAGGTGCTGAAAATACATGTAGAACAAGAGATAGCAAACATTTTTAAAGTATTCTATTACCTGTTTTTGTCAGGTACCATGGCTAGTGTACATATACACTCACCTAAAGGATTATTAGGAACACCTGTTCAATTTCTCATTAATGCAATTATCTAATCAACCAATCACATGGCAGTTGCTTCAATGCATTTAGGGGTGTGGTCCTGGTCAAGGCAATCTCCTGAACTCCAAACTGAATGTCAGAATGGGAAAGAAAGGTGATTTAAGCAATTTTGAGCGTGGCATGGTTGTTGGTGCCAGACGGGCCGGTCTGAGTATTTCACAATCTGCTCAGTTACTGGGATTTTCACGCACAACCATTTCTAGGGTTTACAAAGAATGGTGTGAAAAGGGAAAAACATCCAGTATGCAGCAGTCCTGTGGGCAAAAATGCCTTGTTGATGCTAGAGGTCAGAGGAGAATGGGCCGACTGATTCAAGCTGATAGAAGAGCAACTTTGACTGAAATAACCACTCGTTACAACCGAGGTATGCAGCAAAGCATTTGTGAAGCCACAACACTCACAACCTTGAGGCGGATGGGCTACAACAGCAGAAGACCCCACCGGGTACCACTCATCTCCACTACAAATAGGAAAAAGAGGCTACAATTGGCACGAGCTCACCAAAATTGGACAGTTGAAGACTGGAAAAATGTTGCCTGGTCTGATGAGTCTCGATTTCTGTTGAGACATTCAAATGGTAGAGTCAGAATTTGGCGTAAACAGAATGAGAACATGGATCCATCATGCCTTGTTACCACTGTGCAGGCTGGTGGTGGTGGTGTAATGGTGTGGGGGATGTTTTCTTGGCACACTTTAGGCCCCTTAGTGCCAATTGGGCATCGTTTAAATGCCACAGGCTTCCTGAGCATTGTTTCTGACCATGTCCATCCCTTCATGACCACCATGTACCCATCATTTGATGGCTACTTCCAGCAGGATAATGCACCATGTCACAAAGCACGAATCATTTCAAATTGGTTTCTTGAACATGACAATGAGTTCACTGTA
>JANRMT010062861.1:16238312-16249462 GCA_026402145.1 Polypterus bichir lapradei | reverse complement strand
TATATATATGTATATGTATATATATATATATATATATATATATATATATATGTATGTATGTATGTATGTGAGTGTGTGTATATATATATATAGTGATGGATGGATGGATTCCAAAACTGATCAGGAATTCAGGAATTTGTACATGGCCAATAGTCCATTCTATTGAAAGAGCAGGAGGAGGCAGTGTTATTCGTGTTGGTTTCGTGCCAAAAACATTGGATGGCAGCCAACCCAACCCAGGCTGAGATCCCCGCACAGACACCCACAAGGCATGTTGGGTATTGTACTTCCTGAGACAATCCTGTTAGGTTCCATTGAGTCTGCCAGGGGGAGCTGTGGGGATTGGGTAATCCCTATTTCGTGGGGGTTCAGCCTCATCCAGAAGTGCTTCAGAGCCGCAGCTTCTTACCACCAGGAGCATTCCTGGGGTAGGATAAAAGGAGCAACCTCACTTCAATCAAGGAGACAGAGGCGGGATGAGGATTACAAAACTTGTTGTAGGAGTGGAGAAAGCTGAAAGAAGAAGTCAGAGGGTGCTGATTGTGGGAAACGTTTACCTCTATAAAGTATTCTGATTGAGGTGTGGGAAACTCTTTCTTGCAGTAATGAGTTTCACACAATATAACCCATTTCCTTACTGAGCTTGTGTCCAAGCCTTTTGTGTCAGAAGTTTGACAAGCTGCAGTACCCCCTGGTGACCTCTCTCTCTATCTCTCTCTCTCATTCTCTATTTATATATATACTATATATATATATACTGTAGATGTACGTCTGGATAGTACACCCCTTGTTATTAAAATGGCATCCCTTGATGTCCATAGCAAGGCCAGGGATTGGAGATTCCAGAGTGTGCATAAACAATGCCCCTCGGTGTCCAGAGCATGCACCCCTTAACTTTCATGAATGGCAGCCCTCGGATGGTAGCGCAGACGTGGCCACCAATGTTACCTAATTCATTACGGACACTTGAATCCACCTCTTTCTGTTAAACTGGCTTCAACAAGCCACCATCAAGATGACAGCCAGTCTGGAAAAGGACTAGCATCTGAGAAGAAATCTCTTTGCGATTACTCTCGTTATAATTTGAACCCGTTTTCGCAAATACCTTCAATGATACGGGATTCACCATTGATGCCAAAACACTTTGTTTTTGTTTTGTTCCTTTTTTATCTTGCATTATATATATATATATATTCAGTATACATAATGTATAAAGCTTAAAATCTGTGTGTGTGTATATGTCCAGTTTACAAGTCCACATCATTGGTATATATACATACACCCTCACTAAGCAAATTATTACAAACCCTATAGTAATACTAGATAGGACCCCCATTTGCTCCCAGAACAACCTCTGTTTTTTGAATCATGGATGCCACAAGACGTTGGAAAGGTCCCTTTGAGATTCTGGCTCCATCCTTCTGATTTTCATCTGTCCAGTTTTGGTAAGCAGCCTCAGCTTTGTGTCCTCGGCTGATGTAGCCCATCCATCATGATGTCTGAGGTGTTGTTCATTCTGAGAGACTCTTCTGTCACTATTGTGCTTATTTCAGTTACCATAGCCTTTCTGTCAACTCAAACCAGTCTGGCCATTCTCCTCTGAACTTTCTCATTAACAAGGGTTTCAGAAAGAATAGCGTGTCAATCCAATGGTGGATGGACTGCAACAGAAGAAGATACCATGTCAGTTGAGAACAGAAAGCTGAGGCTGCAGTGGGTACCAAAAACTGGACAGAGGAAGACCAGAAAAAATGGAGCCTGAATCTCAAAGGAGTCTCTTCAACATCTTATAGAATCCATGTCACAAGGAATTAAGACTCTTCTGGGAGCAAAAGGAGATCCTACCCTGTTGTACAACTGCCGCTCAATTGGATGTTTTCTGCACCATTCTGAGTAGGCTCTGGAGACTGTGGTGTGTGAACATCCCAGAAGATCAGCAGTTACTGGAATACTCAAACTGGCCCGTCCGGCACCAACAATCCTGCCCCTGTGGACATCACTGAGATCTCCTTATTATACCCAATCTGAATTGGATGTGAACAGTAACTGAAGCCCCTGACCTGTATTTGAAAGCAGGATTTGATGCATTGCACTGCTGCTACACGATTGGCCCATTAGGTAATAATTTGCATAGATAAGCAGGTATTCAGGTGTCCCTAAGAATCTGCTCAGTCTTTGCATTTGCTAAAAGCACACAATCCAGCCTTCCTAAAAGTCAAAAAAGGGCACCCCTTCCCACCTCCACTGAACTGCTAGGCACTGCATGGTATGGCAGCGATGACAAAGTGCCCTATAAGCGAGGCCTGGAAGGAAGTGTCACCCGTCAGTGCTAAGAGTCATCAGCGGGTCCCACGGTGCCAGAAACGCTCGGCAAAGCCCAAGAGCGAAAGTCCAAGTCGAGAAGGTAATAACATTTATTAAATAAAACTTTAGGACTCCATATTACTGTAATCTGCCGAGCTAACGCAGATTTCTGTAAATGATTAATGAGCGCTGGCATCCACACTTGGGCTTGCTGCACTCTCATCTCTAGCTGCGGTTTGTACAAATGCTTAATGGGATTGAGGAGTGATTGATTGGCGAGGGTCCTCTGGGTCGCCCGCCACTGGAAAGTATGGCGCGATAAAAGCACTATAGAAAATGCAAACTGACTTGGGTTCAAGCAGGACAAAGCAATTGTTATGTAAATGTAAAGCAATAATCTGCACTGCCATCATAATACCTTAGTGAGTCGACGTGAGCAAATAAAAAAGGAAGGGAAAAAAAAAGAAAAGCCGCATCGGTCACAGAATTAGAAAATTCAAGGTAAGATAATGTACTGCGTGTGTACATGAATATTAGATATACGTACAACACACACGCCGTGTATTTTAAACATTTTAAACTTCACCTCGCAAACCTCTCAATAACTATTTAATGCTGGAAAAGAAGAACGATCTCAACTTTATACGACTATTACGCCCCCGCAACAATCAGCCGAGTGCAAACGCCTGAGACAGCAGCTGTCGGGTGTCTTCTGTCAGAGACGTAAAAGTCATTTTAGTTATCTTAATATTCTTTAAAGGACCGATCAGTCAGACATGGAAATGTCTCCAAAAGTGGGCAACGACAACAGCTTGCGGCCCTTCAGAAGAAGGGTTTTAATTGGAAGCGCTGAACCTGCAAGCACGTTAGAGATGGGGTTCGGCTCTTCATTTTTTTTCCAATCTCCAGTGTCACTCACGTGCGCATGGGTGACAGGTCACAGGCTCAGATCATGTTATTCGTCAGCCAGACCAGGGCTTGGCGCTCTCACCTGATCCTCTCTCCTCTTGTTCCTCTGCAGTTCAGCCAAAGACCCCGCCTCTCAATGACATCACCACCGGTCCCCCCACTGCTGGCATCACTTCCCTGCCAACCCCAGATGATGTCATTTCTGGCACCAAGAATCATCAGTTCCTGTTCCTGACTCCACCCCTTCCTCTCATCCACCGTATTTTAAGCCCAGACTCAACCTGTTAGTCAGTTCAGTTGTAAACTCCACATCTGTAAATTTTGCTGATTTTTCAGAGTATGAGGTGGCCAGCTCCAAACCGTTTTTCCTGTCTGCTGCCTCATTTTTTTTACCACACCACATAAAGACATGTGGAAAAGCCACGCAACTCGCCGGTCTGGGGGTATTAGCAAATTTCCGCCGACACCCACTCTCACCCAAACTGTTACAAACCTAACACAAACTGCTGGAAATCCCATAGGGGAACATTCATTTAGGTAAATCAAGGGCAACACCTTATGAGTGGCTGGCCTCGAGTGGCATCCGCAAACTGTGCAGAGAGAAAGTCACTCCTAACAGTTCAACCATGAAGCACAATGACAGAAACTGGGTGGTGCTAGTGAAGTGTGGGGAGCTGTGGTGTGGACTGGTGAGCTCTAGCACTGGGTTAAGAAGTGTACTGTCGTGAACTGTGATGTGGTGGGTTGAGGCTGTGGAGTGTGATGGAACTGAGGTGTGGTCCAGTGACCTGTAGGCTGTGGTGTGGAACAGGGTGGTGTGGTAGACCACAGTGTGGACTGACAAACTCTAGCCATTGTGGTCAAGAAGTGCACTGCGGTGAAGTGTGATGTGGTGTATTGATGCTGTAAAATGTGATGGGGGGTGTTCTGTGGTTCATTTGTGTGGAACAAGGCACTGTGGTGGACCATAATGTGGACTGATGGACATTAGCTATTGTGTCAAGAAGTGCACTGCGGTGTGTTGATGCTGTATAATATGGTGGAGGTGTGATGTGGTTCATTGACCAGTAGGCTGTGCTGTGGCCCAGGGTGGTGTGGTAGACCATAGTGTGGATTGATGAACTCTAGCATTGTGTCAAGAAGTGCACTGCGATGAAGTGGGATTTGGTATATTGATGCTGTAAAATGTGATGGAGGTGTTGTGTGGTTCATTGAGTGGAAGGCTGTGGTGTGGAGCAGGGTGGTGTGGTAGACCATAGTTTGGACTAATGAATATTAGCCGTTGTGTCAAGAAGTGCACTGTGGTGTGTTGATGCTGCATAATGTGGTGGAGGTGAGGTTCAGTGAGCTGTAGGCTGTAGTGTGGAACAGGGCACTGTGGTAGACCATAATGTGGATTGATGAGCTCTAACACTGAATCAAGACGTGCACTGTGGTGTGTCGATGCTGTAGAGTGTCATGGAGGGTTAGTGTGGTTCATTGAGCAGTAGGATGTGCTGTGGCCCAGGGTGATGTGGTAGACCACAATGTGAATTGTTGAGCTCTAGCATTGAATCAAGAAGTGTACTTGTGTGAAGTGTGATGTGGTGTGGTGAGGAGTTGTGAACTGAACTTTAGGCAATGGTGTGCCGTACAGGAGTATGGTAGACCACAGTGTGGACCAGTGAGCTCTAACATTGTATTATGAAGTGCCATCTGGTGTGTTGATACTGTAGAGTGTGGTGAAGATGTTGTGTGGTTCAGTGGCCAATAGGCTGTGCTGTGTTACAAGATGGTGTGGTAGACCATAGTGTAGATTGGTGAGCTCTAACATTGAATCAAGAAGTGCACTGGGGTGTGTTGATGCTGTAGAGTGTGATGGAGGTGAGGTGTGGTTCATTGAGCAGTAGGATGTGCTGTGGCCCAGGGTGATGTGGTAGACCACAATGTGGATTGTTGAGCTCTAGCATTGAATCAAGAAGCGCACTGCAGCGAAGTGTGATGCGGCGTGATGAGCTGAAATGTGTGAGATGGCGAGTGTGGTGAGGAATGGTGCACTGAACTTTAGGCAATGGTGTGCCACACAGGAGTATGGTAGACCACAGTGTGGGCCGGTGAGCTCTAACATTGTGTTATGAAGTGCCATCTGGTGTGCTGATACTGTAGAGTGTGGTGGAGGTGTTGTGTGGTTCAGTGGCCAGTAGGCTGTGCTGTGGAACAAGATGGTGTGGTAGGCCATAGTGTGGATTGATGAACTCTAGCATTATGTTAAGAATTTGATGTGATGTGGTATGAGGACGTGAGGAGGTGGGGAGTGCTGATCTGTACGATGTGGTGATGGTGAACTGTGGGAAGCTGTTGGTGTACTGAGCTGTACAGTGTGGTGTGACACAAGGGAATGTGGTAGGCCAGAGTTTAAAATGGAGATCTCTGGCGTTGTGTCAAGTAGTGCAATGTGGCGAACTGTAGGGTGGTATGGAGGTGAGGTGTGAAGGCCATAGCGTGAATTGGTGAGCTCTAGCATTGTGTCAAGAAGTGCCCCGTGGTGAAGTGTAATGGGGGGTGTTGATGCTGCAGAGCAGGTTAGAGCTGAGGTGTGCCAGGTATGGTGTGGCACAGGGTGGTGCAGTAGACCATAGTGTGGAATGGTGACCCCCTTGTGTAGTGCAATGTGGTGAATTATGATGTGGTGCGGTAAATGGTACTCTGGGAGCCAGTTTGGGGGACTTGTGAGCACAAGTTTATTGCTGCGTAGTGCAATGCGGTGAATTATAACATGATGTCCTGAACTGTGGTGTTCAGCCATTAGACAAGTCAGTGCTGTCCTTGCAGACGTGGAAGTAACTTCAACACATCCATCTGGGCAATTTTGAACCTCCTTATCCCAATTCAGTGTCATGGGAGCTGGAGCCTATCCCAGAAGCATCAGACACAAGGTAGGAACCATTCCTGGATGTGAAACCAATCCATCGTAAGGTCCACTCACACATGCAGGGCCAATTCAGAGTCACTGGGGAGCAGATTGAAAAGCCATGCAGACACAGAGAGAACATGGCAGCTGCAGACAGAGAGTGACCACTATGAGGCAGCAATGCTAACCCTTGTGCCACCACACCTCAATTTAGTTAAAGTAATAAGACCCCCAACCCCTGTCCACGTCCTAGGCTTTCAAAGGAATAACACAACCCTGAATTGTATGAAGTTGTTCAGATGAAATGACGACAGGATGGGAAAATGACCCCTCTTTACACAAGTGTCCTACATGTTAAAAGCCGTCCAAGGGTTAACTTCGAGTTTAATGTTCCTAACAATCACATCCTTGACATGGGGGCTTTTTAATGCACTTTTAGTGTTAAAGACTGAGAGTGAAGCCCACTTCAGCACCGGTCACAACACCTCCGTTACTGAAACCAACAAACACAACAGGCAATCAGAGCTAATTATGTATGTGACACTTCGGGACTGTCATGGAGGATACCCTGAAATGTTCTGCTTGGGCCTGGCAGGTGACTCAGTTTAGTCAAGCACTGTAGGCCTCCAGAGAGAAAGAATGTA
The DNA here is from genome assembly GCA_026402145.1 of Polypterus bichir lapradei. Classification (NCBI taxonomy): domain Eukaryota; kingdom Metazoa; phylum Chordata; class Cladistia; order Polypteriformes; family Polypteridae; genus Polypterus; species Polypterus bichir. The sequence continues at coordinate 16,242,715 of JANRMT010062861.1, read as the reverse complement.
CAGTTGGCTTTGCCAGTCAGCAGCCTCCACTTGTCAGTTCATTACGAGAGCTCACATCCACCTGCATGGGACCATTAACTGGATTTGCGCTTCTCCGGCAGCCGGCCCCCACGACACCAGGCACACAATGTGAACAGCTGGCCCCTTTGTTACGCGTGCCCCTCTGGCTGTTCTTCATGCCGAAGATCAAAGACAGAGTGAGTCAGATAGGGAGGTGAAGAGGCCAGAGCAGGTGGACAAGGGGCTTTAATTTTAAGGGGTCTTTGTAGTGAAGAAGATTTCAAACAAAATCAAATAAATAAATAAATTGTGGAATTTGTTTATATATTTCAGTGACGCAGCATACAACGTGACACGTGACTTAATGTGCCTTAACGTGAAAACTGTCTTTTTCACTCGTCAAAGCAGAGGGGGTGGGCCCTAGCGAGTACTGTGTTTTGATTGGTGAATCGTCAGTAGCGTGTTGGCGACTAGGGAGGAGGACGTGTCAGCTGCGGACTTCTCGTGATGATTTCGTAGTTTCTCTGATTAGAATCGTTCCTCCGGACAACTTTTTCTTGCGCTCAAAGTCACATCTTTGAGCATGCGATTTACGTGCTTTGGGAAAAAGTAATTATGGAGTTTTTACTGCCAAAATTCCACGTGTGAGTTCCACGCGTTTTGGAAGCGCGAGTGGTTCACAGTGCCGGTGCTGGGTGATTTAGCGCCCTAGGCCAAACGTATTTGAGCGCCAACCGACTGTTCGGTAGCTGGCACGTGCGACTGGGTTTTCCTCACCTTATGATCCGCGCCCCAGGTGAATGTCAAATTCGCCTTAATGGTGGCGCCGGTCCTGATAGGACATTTTGCGCGCTGGTGTTACATTCTACGTTCTACAAGCGCACGTAGCATGTTTTAAATCGCCTGTGTCAGGTTTTGCAACATTTTCTGCAAACGATTAATTTTGCAAGTGCCCATTGCACATTTTGATAGCGCTACACATGGGTTTCGTACAATTTTATGAAAACCATACTTTTGCAAACACACTTGGGCCATTTTGAGCGCGAGCGTCACGTTTTGTTTGCTCACGACACGTTTTGCGAGTGTATGTAGCATATTTTGATCTCGCGTGACGCGGTTTTACACCTTTGTACGCAAGCAAACAGTTTCGCAAGACGCAGACGCTCGTTGGGCATGTTGAACGCGAGTGTCACAATTGGATCGTGCGCGACACGTTTTGCCAGTACACATAGAATATTTTGATCGCAAGCCCCATGTTTAGTAATTCTGCAAAAGATACATTTTCTGTGCAACCTATATGGCAAACGCTTGTAGATCAATTCAAGTGTGTCACATTTTGAATGAAACTATGTATTTTGTATGCAGATAGCATGGCCACGCACTTTTTTTGCAAAAATTTCTATGAAGGGTATGTTTTTCTGGCACACGTTGCATATTTTAATTACGCGCAACACACGTTTCGCAAACACTTGTAGGGCATTTTGAATGTGAGGTGGCACGTTTTGCGAGTACGCTTAACATACTTTGATTGCGTCCGCCACGTTTTGCAAAAAATTCTGTAGAAAAGACGCATTTTGCAAGCACACGTAGCAGATTTTGATCCCACGCAACATGACTTTCGCATAATTTTATGCAAGCGGTATGTTACGCAAATGTTCATAGGGCCAAGTGTCACATTTTGCTCGTGCATGTCACGTGTTGCAAGTGCACGTAGCCCATTTTGATGTTCCCCGACGTTAGTTTTGCATAATTCTATGCAATCGATAAGTTTCGTAAAAGTTGTGAGACATTTGGAGTGTAAGTGTCACACTTTGATTGCGCGTAACAACACATTTTGCAAGGGCACATAGCATCTTATGATTGCGCACAACATTTTTTGATTTTTTTTTTTCTGTAGTCGCTACGTTTTGCAAGCGCACGTCGCTCAAGATGGGCTTTGCATTATTTAATATAAACGATGTGTCTGGCAAACACTCGTAGGACATTTTGAGTACAAATGTCAAACTTTGATCACGCATGACACGTTTTATAAAATGTGTTGTGCTCGATAAGTTTTGCAAGCGCACGCGGGACATTTTCAGCGCGAGTGATAAAACGTTTTTGTAGCCCCGATTTGCAGCGGTGGGCTCTTGTGCAGCGCTACGACCAGAAGTGTGTGGACGAGCAAAGCGCATTCTGAAGCGCGAATTACATTTGTAGCATGCGCGACACATTTCAGTATAACGTATTTCCTATACTGTACAGTCAATCTGCTTAAATAACATTTTTAAATTTAAACGCACTATAAAAAAATGTTTTGAAAAGATGACAGACACTTCATTAGATCCACTTTTTTGAATGTTAGATTGCAGGAGGAGACACGTGGCGCAGCATTGGCACTATTCACTGCAGTCGGGAGAAATTAAGAGTGGTGAGTCAATCAGAGTCCAAACTGTGGACGTTTGATCCAAGCTGAGCATCCATACCCAGTATGCAGCAGTTCCTAACCCATCCATCCATCCATTATCCAACCTGCTGTATCCTAACACAGGGTCACGGGCGCCAGCCCACCGCAGGACACTCGCACAGAAACACCAAGCACGCACTAGGGACAATTTGGGATCGCCAATGCACCTAACCTGCATGTCTTTGGACTGTGGGAGGAAACCCACACAGACACGCCGGGGAGCGAACCCATGAGGTCTCCTTACTGTGAGGCAGCAGCGCTACCACTGAGCCACAGTGCCATCTGGTTCCTAACCCGATTTGTAAAATAATGTAGCTGTCATAAAGAGAAGATGTTTGGTTGTTTCAGTCTGAAAGTGTACGTTCAGCATTTATTATCAATACAGAAATCCCTTTACATTTTTAAATATCATACTGACAGTCATTCTATGTTTGCTTCTTGACTTGCTGCAGAGACCGGCTCCACCTGCACCCCTTTAAAAATGTTCCACATTTGGAATCTTCCTCTACAATGACAATGACTGAGTGTGACATTCGAACACAGAAGCCTAAACTGTGAGTCATCAGCACTTGCCACTGTGCCACCTAATGCCACCTCATGCCAGTACACTTAAACCTGCCTGTGTTTGGGTTGTGAGAGACAGAATCCACACGAGCACCTGAAGAACACGCAAATTCCACATGTCCAGGAGTGGTAATCAACTTAAAGATGCTCGATCCATGAGTCAGCAACACTAACTGCTGCACCACCATACACTTGCCAATTAGCTTAACCTGCCAGTGTTTTACATTGACAAGTACTTACTTGGCTGACGCCTTTATTCAAAGTGCCTTACAACATTTATGATACAACTGCTTCCATTTCTTCTGCTTCAGGGACTCACAGGTGTCAGCAGTGGGATCTGAACCCCTCCAACTTCAGGGTTTGAAGTCCAAAGCCTTAACTACTGCCCTCCCCAGGGTGCACATATGCCCAGCCCAGTGGCACACCCTGGCACGTTCTTTTTGTCTTTGAGCGGACAGCCATGGCTATTTTTGCTCCTTTTAACTCCAGAGACGGTTTTATCTTTTTTTTCTTTCGTTTCGCCTCGTGCAGGGAGGTCTCTAGTGACAGGCTGTGGTTACAGTAACGTAAGCCTCCCTCTAAGGGCAGCTCAATGTCGAGCCATTTTGTTCTCGTTAACGACTGCTTTGAACTTGGCACGTGTTCTCCTGGATCCTAATAGAATGGAAATGTTCTTTTTTTTTTTGTTCCCATCCAGGTCAGGCGTGTCTGTTTATTTATAACGTGGTGATAATCTTTGGCAAAGGTAACCTTTATCTGTCCAATGCCTGACATATTCACTTAGGCTCTACAATAAGGCCAATCGATTTGTGCGGACGCCCTGAAGCCAGCCCGGCACCATCAGACCACCGTACCGTAGGACAAGATTCATTTTAAATCGCCAGGACTCCTGAGGTGCAGAACAGCTTTCCAGAAAAGATGACACGGGACGAGCAGAAGAAGCCACAGCATTGGGCGTCACTTTAAAGGCTAAGCTACTGTAGTGGCAGCCATGTGTTGTTTTCAAGGTCAACACGAGGATGGTGGGAGATCTAACCTGGTGTCTCGGGGGGGTCAAAGGCCAGAAGGGACCTCCACAATGTGGTTTAGAGCCACCTCGAATCTGGAGCTGGGAGGAACGTTTGGGGCAAAAGCTCAGCGGGCAGGAGGAAGAGGTGAGGGAGATGTGGGATGGGAGAGAAGGTTGGGGGTTTTAGTATTGGAGCGAGTGGATGAGCTGGAAGACGGGGGGTCCCGGGTCTGTTTAGGTAGGTCCAGGGAGGCAACATGGTTTGGTTTGTCTTTCTTGTACTTTCCATGTAATCATTCCTCCCTTTGTTTTTTTTTTTTTTTATGAAGTCATTATATTTTTTTCTTGTTTGCCATAATTGCCCCCTTGCCCCTATAATCACAC
>JANRMT010062861.1:16212571-16223312 GCA_026402145.1 Polypterus bichir lapradei | reverse complement strand
ATAGATAGATAGATAGATAGATAGATAGATAGATAGATAGATAGATAGATAGATAGATATGAAAGGCACTATATTACAGACATTCTAATACATATTTCATTTATCTTTAGTGATCCCAAGCACACACACAGGCATTTTATGAAAACTGCAATCATCTACAAAGATTCTCGTATTCCATTTATTTCTTGTCAATCCCACCTAATCCAATTGTGTAGTGTCGCTGGCAGACTGAGACCCATTCTGGGATGCCAGCCCACTGCCAGTCTGAAGTAGCCCATCGAATTAACCTGCACGTTTTTGACGTACTTTGCTGTCTCTCCTAGATAGTCATGGCTATGTGACTATGGACCCGTGTGCTCACTTCACAGCTCTGATGTATCAGAAGTGTTTCAGTTTCCCTCACATATCCCACATATGACATTTTTAAAACCACTTAGCCCAGTGGGTGGTCTTTGGTGAGCAGAGGCTATCCTGGTCGGACGGCAGAGGGCGCCAGTCTATTACACGGTCCACCTCTGCGCACACTTTATTTGAAATCTCCAGCCGGACGTCTCTGGCACTAAGACCAGGGAGAATGCGCACACACACTCTGCAGTGACAAAGGCTGGCCCTGAGACTCAGGACACTAAGTACTGTGCCACTCCACCCCAAAGACAAAGATGTTCATTAATGATCTGACTGTGCCCCCTAACACGTATCATTTACATTTCCTTGCCTTGTTTGCCTGTTGATGACAGACATGTTCAGGGAATTTTTCAGGTTGGGGTGACAGAAGTCTCAGGGTGAGGGAGTTCTAGTGACTAATCATGGTGACATGATGAACATTTGATTAGCACATAAATGTGAATCTTTCACTGCATTCTGTAGATGTGATTACACCTAGAGTATAATTAGTGAATTCATTCATTCTCTGCTTAATCCAGTTCAGGATAGTCAGAGCAGCTGGCGCAAGCCCTGGATTGGGATGCCCGTCCAATACCACCCAGAGTGGCCAGTTCACCTACAGGCCCCTCCTCCAGTGAGTTATGGGCTTGGTACCCCTCCTTGGCCCAGCGCCCAGTGCTGCTTTGCTAATCACTGGCCTTGAGACCCTCAACTGGATTTCATAGTTTCAGTAACGGGTGGGCGGATGACACTAATGGAGAGAGGCTTGTTTGAAGGAGCCCTCGAGGTCTGAGTTTTCACAGCCCCAGCCGGCCCCGTCCCATTTATCCATTTAGCTTAATGATTTTGCTCGAGTCGTCGTTCCGTCATTACCTCCCCTGCTAATGTTTCTGCTTGCCGGTGCTCCAGAAAATTCAGCACTTTATGTACAAACAACGGCTCATCAAATTAACGCAGTCAGACTTGAAACTTCATTATCTGAAACGGCAGGCGAAGACCAGAAACTTCCCTCGGTGTTTAACTCTCGAGCTGCCGGGTCGCTTATAATGTGAACTTATAGGGGGTGGTGGGGGGATTTTTGTCATCTTATTTACACCGAGCCTACAAAGAGTGCTCACCTCCTGGGAAGTTTTCACATTTTATTGTTATATAACATCAAATCCCAGTGGACTTATTAATGTTTGTCTTGCACCATCTGTTGGAATAACAAGTCAGTAATGTAATGCAATGATGTTTTTATGTTATGTTATCCATCCATTAGCCAACTTGCTATATCCTAACACAGGATCACGGGGGTCTGCTGGAGCCAATCTCAGCCAACACAGGGAGCAAGGTAGGAAACAAAACCCCGGGCAGGGTGCCAACCCACCACAGGCCATACACACCCATACACCAAGCACACAATAGGGACAATTTAAGATCGCCAATGCGCCTAACCTGCATGTCTTTGGACTGTGGGAGGAAACCGGAGCACCCAGAGGAAACCCACGCAGACACGGGGAGAACATACAAACTTCACACAGGTCTCCTTACTGCGAGGCAGCAGTGCTACCACTGTGCCACCATGCCGCCCAGAATAACAAGTGAACTGTTTTATTAATACAAATATGTGTGATGTACCATCTGTTGGAATGACGGCGACATGGCAACTTGATGAAAACAAAGACAGAAACACCCACATAACACCTGGCTGCGTTATTATTATTGCCTTATTATTATTGTCTAACCTGCTTTGACCTGAATGGTGTCACGAAGGTCCCAGGTAGCACTGGGCACAAACCCTGGATGGGACGCCAGTCTATCGCAGGACACACACACCCTCCAACAACACACACTAATTGGTATGTCTTTGGACTGTGAGAGGAGACCCACTCAGACATGAGGAGAACATGCAGACCCCATACTGGGAGGACTGGGATGCAAACCCAGGTTTCTTTATTGTGCCACCCCTCTCTATAAGGTGGTCTAAATTTATTACAAATTTAAGACACAAAATAATCAACTTCATACGTATTCGCCCCCCTTTAACATGACACCCCCTAAATCATCACTGATGCATCCAACTGGGTGTAGAAATGACAGAATCGGTTCAATGGAGCTCACCTGTCCATTGAGTCAAAATGCACCTGAATGTTGGGAGGGCCATCTTGTGGTGAGTCACTATGGTGGTCTGGCCAACACAATGAAGACAAAAGAACACGGCAAGCAACTCCGTGAAAAGCACAAGTCAGGGGATGGAGACCAGAAAGCATCAACGTCACTGAATATCCAGTTAAGTCACTTGTGAAGGCATGGAAGGAGCAGGGCAGAGCTGTAAATGTGCTAAAGTGGGCCAGTCAGGTGGGCCTCCCAGTAAAGTCTGAGCAAACCAAACCAAAGGAAGTGGATGGAGGTCATCGTCCGGAACAGAGAAAGGTAAAGAAGCACGAAGAAGAAACTCTGCAAGACGTTCTGCCCTTCATGGACACCTGAACAGGAACCCCCAAAATCAAGCATTTAAACAACTGAGAGGTGACACGATTGAAGTCTTTCTAACTATGAAATTAAGATCACGTCAAAATAAATTACTCCACACGGACACGACGGAGCAGTTAGAAACGTCCTGAGGGAAAGTTTCACACAAAAGTCAGTAGAAGAAGAACCACAGACGGCAGTACTTTAGGGACCTTCAGATCTCGACTCAAAAAGATTAATCCGATTTCAAAATGACTTATTTCACATTACAAAAACAAGGCAGTAAAATTGTAAATGGTTGAAGTGAGCGTAAAGTGTATTATGTAATTCCAGCAGTGCTCAGTATGGCCTCCTCCAGCTGTACAGACAACATCAACGCGACAGTCACATTCATCCCATGTCGGCTGTCTCTGCACTCACAGATCTTTCAATACAATTTCGGAGATCATCCAGTGTCGTTGGGAGTGGTGACACACCCCACCACACAACAAAAAAGTCACATGCAGTAAGATCTGCTGATCTTGGGGGAGCCTGAAGTGGAGTGGCAAATCGTGGGCTCGTTTACAGCCAATCCAGCAAGAAGGGAGCTCCTTGTTGAGAAATGCGCAGACTGAAGGGAGCTGCTCTTCCGGTGACAGCCAGAAACTCTACGGCCCCCTCTTTCAGTTGACATGTGATTGGTTTCCTGGGTGCCTCACGGTTGTAGAAAATATGGCACTTTTATGATATCAAATTAATTTTACGGGGAAGAGTTGGAGAGCTTTGTTGGACTGAATGGTCCGATCTCATCAAAGTTTCTCTACCGTTCACAAAAGTCAGAAACCCGGGTGATCTAAAGAACGCTACCTACACACACACACACACACACACACACACACACACACACACAAATAAAGGTGTTTCCTTTGTTTATCCGTAAACTCGGATGATGACAAATCCGTGGTGCTGAAACTGTCACACTGGGGGCATCTAATGTGTGAGTTCCAGGGCATGACTTAAAAGAGCAGAATCCTGTTATGTACTTGAGAATCCCAAAGCACACAAGTGCCAAACAGTTCCAAGAAGGTCCACTAGAGGGGGAAACACCGTCAAAAAACCCTGGCTAGTAACTGACATTGGATGAATCTTAGTGGGGAGACTTGGAGAGCTTTGTTGGACTGAAACGTCCGCTCTTATCAAAGTTTCTTTACCATTCACAAAAGTCAGAAACGAAGGTGATCTGAAGAACACTAACTACATGCACACACACACACACACGCAACCACGCACACACACACACACACAAACACAAAGGTGGTTCCTTTGTGTATCCGTAAACTCAGATGATGTGGTGCTGAAACTGTCACTCTGGGGGCATCTAATGTGTGAGTTCCAGGACATGCCTCAAAATAGAAGAATCCTGTTATGTACTTGAGAGTCCCAAAGCACACAAGAGCCAAACAGTTCCAAGAAGGTCCACTAGAGGGGGAAACACCGTCAAAAAACCCTGGCTAGTAACTGACATTGGATGAATCTTAGTGGGGAGAGTTGGAGAGCTTTGTTGGACTGAATGGTCTGATCTCATCAAAGTTTCTCTACCGTTCACAAAAGTCAGAAGTCCAGGTGATCTGAAGAGCGCTAACTACACACACACACACACACACAAAGGTGTTTCCTTTGTTTATCCATAAACTCGGATGATGACAAATCCATGGTGCTGAAACTGTCACACTGGGGGCATCTAATGTGTGAGTTCCAGTGCATGACTTAAAAGAGCAGAATCCTGTTATGTACTTGAGAGTCCCAAAGCACACAAGTGCCAAACAGTTCCAAAAAGGCCACACTAGAAGGGGAAACACCGTCAAAAACCCTGGCTAGTAACACAGGGGGCCTGATATAATCTTTTTTTTTTTAATGTATTAATACCAAAATAATCTGTAATAAAAGAAAGCTCTGTAGGGTACAGAAGACAAAAGCACTTGCATGTAACAAAGACAGGAAATCTGATGGCAAACAAAATCCCAGAACAGAAATTCAACGGCAAAGTAAAAAAAAAAAAAAAAACAAAGTAGCGGGTCAAAACTCCTTTAATCAGATAAACATTTGCGGCCCCCCTAGTGCATTCGTGTGAGCCACCAGGAACTGTGGGAAATCCTCCGCCATTCATAAGGCTGATGGCGGTCCCTGGTAGTGATGGGCAGGCGGTCCACCAACTAAACACAAGATGGGCTTAGAGTTGATATCAAAAACAAAGAATAATGTAAATAATTAACAAAATTAGCATAACTGAAATAATCAAAAATGAACGAGACGGACATAAAACAACGACAACAAGAAAACGAGCATTGGAACATACCACAAACCCCGGGAAGAAGCCAAATATTTTCTATTAATTGAAAGATTGTGGAGAATAAATGCAAGAATCAATTTCAGCTGTCCAAAAACCTGTAATAGGGAGAAACTTTTATAAAAACGGACTAAAATAAAAAGCAAGTATAAAAGCTATGAGACATCTGGGCTCCATCACAGCAGGTAGAAATCGTACTCTTAAAAAGCCAAAAGCTCAAAAGCTCAAAAAACGCAAACAAAAGATAACAAGAAATGAAAGCTAAAGTGCAAACCCTAAAGGATCTGATGGCTGCTGGGACACCGCCCACTATCGCACTTGGCCACGCCCCGTGCACATGTAGCCACACCCCCACGGCCTCGTAGGCAGCATCAGAAACCCAACATGGCAGCAGGGTGGATGTCACCAATGGAATCTCTAACAATACAGAGAACCTAAAAAATGAGAAAGCTATGCAATTCCTGCAAGTCGTGACTTTGAACCCAACAACAATCAACTTAAAAGTCCCGACCAGGACATCGGGGGGAATTTAAAGTGCACACTGCACTACCTGCAATAGGATGAGGCCCTCCACCCACACACGTATTACAGTCCCAGCCATTAGTTCTTTCAATGTTTTTTTGGGTTGTTTTTCTTTGTCCTTTAATTTTGGATTGTTTGTATTTTATTTTATTTAATTTTTTTTTTGTTTTAATGTGTCCCTGGTCCCCTACCCTCAGGTGTATTATCCGTCTACAGGGGCTCACAATTCTGCTTTTAGTGAGCAGGGTGAGGCTGATCAGGAGAAAAGTTGTGGTCAGGACGTGGAGAAAAGATGCACAAAATACAAACAAAAATAAACCAGGGGGCCATTAGCACAGATGTTAAGTAAAAGTCAAAGTCGAAATATTCACAGCAAAACGACACAAAACGAATAAGAATCACGACACAAAGTCATGTAAGAACTCGGCCACATCAGGTGACCTTTTAAGCTGGCACCAATTAGCTTTCAGGGTTGCAACCTTTGTAATTCCCTCGCCCCCTCCACACACCCCCCCAACCACAGGATGAAAAAAAAAATACAATAATGAAAATAAAATGACAAAATTAAAAACAAGGCACAGAAATAGAATTCCATTACAAAAGGCCTCAAAAACTAATGTGAAGACAGAATGTCTAATTTATAGGAATTCGCCCCCTAAAAAAAAACTGATCCGAATGGCCCTTTTGATAACACAGGCTTTGTTTGGCATTAAGACTCTCAGGTGCTGCAGTGGCGAGGGCCGAGGTCACCAGAGAGGACCATTTAAGACTCTCAGTCTGCCAGGCCTTCCCTTCCTGACCTTCGCTTTGGTCTGAGATTGTTGTGTCCTCGATGTGCGAGGGAAATTCTTTGAGTTTTCATTTTCCTTTTCTATCCTCTAATAATCTAGATGTTTTCTGTTAATATAATTTATGAATTACCGTATATACTCGAGTGTAAGTTCTCCCACGTATAAGTCGGGGCTTAATTTTACCGTATAATTTGCGGCATTTTATAATGTCGTCGTATAATTCGAATGTGGAAAACTCCCGCTATTGGTACAAGAGATTATAATCTGTTAATGCCCACCTGAGAGAGTAACCACCGAGCACACAGTCTTCTTTTTCCATGTATTGTGCCTATGTGAACACACAGTACTACCCAAACTGTTCCGAAGCGACGTTTGCACTGTTTTGTGTTTTTTGTATCTCACACCCTCGTACATCTTTATCGTAAGAGCATCCCTCATCTATGATAAGAAAATATGAAGCTGGATTTAAATTAAAAGTCGTTGAAGTGGCAAAAGAAATTGGTAACTGCGCTGCTGCAACAAAATCGATGCGTCTGAGAAACTGGTGTGAGATTGGAGGAGGCAAGAAGATGAAATGTATTTTTGAACTGGCATATAAGATTTTATGATCGATTTTTCAGGTTTCAAGACCCGACTTATATGCGAGTATATACGGTAATAGATTTATTGAAGTCACCTTTTTGGGTGCATTCACATGAAATGTGACAACGCCTCGTCATCACCGTGTCTGTCAGGTCACAGTGTGGACCAGTGTGGACTTTGTGTCGTTCTGTCTGTTTTAGAGCTCGTCACTTGTGAGGGTCACTCTTGTACCCTTGTAGATGTAAACGAGCTCTGGGTGGACTGATCTTGGTGCACGCGTTCTTCAGCCAAATCTGCCGAAGAAAATGTAGTTTTCATGGAGACGTCATAAAAGTCAGTCATTTTCTAACCCGCTTGGTCCTGAAGACGGTCGTGGGGTCTGCTTGAGCCTATCTTTTTCTTGTTCTTTATTTTGGTCTATATAATTTCTTGTATTAGAATGTGTTCATTTTAGCATACTCCTTGGGGTCAGAGTACAGGGTCAGTAAATTGTACAGTGTGTGGACCACCAGGGGGTCTGGATTTGAACCCAGGACTAGGGAGTCATCAGGCCTCAGTGCCAACCCCTTGGAACATCTGACCCTCCTCTATGCAGATGATACATCCCAGGTAAGCTACTTGAGCTGAGACCCCCAAAGGGTCCATCTTCAGCTGATTGACTTTGACTTTAGTTAATGGTGGGATTCACTTTTTGGGTTGGTGCTTGCCAGCTTTCAAAATTCCAGTGTGAACAGAATGTCAGTGTGCAATGTGAATTAATCTTTAAGTACATAATGAGCAAAGGTAGACAGGGAGGGGCGTGCTTTAGAAATCATGAGAGAAGTGAGACGAGAACGAAAAGTGGGCAGCACTGATGAGACCCCCTAACCGAGGAGTGAGCTCCTGACAGACCCGGGGAAACACAACAGAGACTAAAGGAAACTGAATTCATGGGAGAAGTGCAAACGTGTCCCACTGTTAGGACATGGAGAACGGGCAACTCCGAGATGGCACGCTGGCAGTGACTCTGATATGCCAATTGTTCTCCCTAATCCAAAAGACATGTCACAGTAGCTGGCAGCCCCATATGAATGAGCTAGCGCCACATCCAAGAGTTGGCTCCTGCCCTGCACTTAGGGAAAGGTGCTCAAAGACTTGGTACAAAATTCGAGAAATGGTTGGTTGTGATGGACACAAATCCACGCCATTGCAAAGCTCCATCTTCCCAGTGCCCAGCCAGTTACCAAGGCTTTCATTTTGGCTGAGAGGGCATGGCTTCCCCTGCTGAGTTAGGACACCACCATTAAGGCAAATTAGGCATTGACCTAGGGCGCAGATTATAAGGGGAGGGCGCACCCGGCTGCACAGGTTAGCCAGCCAGCAGTCGGTTGGCATACTAATAAGCTTGGCGTAGGGTGTAAAATAACCTGTGTCACAATGGAAGGCAGCTAAAGGGCCTGAAAGATGGCAATTCCATGTCACTCCCTGTTCTGGTCCCACGACAACATCACTTCCGCTTTCCAGGCCTGACGGCATCACTTCCGGTTCCTGGTGGTAGGGGGTTAGGGGTTGGGGAACTGGGCGAGGAGCAATCATGCTACTTTGGGTTCCTGGGCCCTAGTGACATCACTTCTGACCCCCGATGACATCATTTCCTTTAACTGGCTTTATAAATGCAGTTTTTTGTGACACTTCTGCTTCCGGTCCCGATGACATCACTTCCTCTTTTCTGGGCCCGATAGAATCACTTTTGGGTTATTTGGGTATTGGGTGAGGGCTGCTGATGCCACTTCCAGTTTCAGTCCCCAATGACACCATTTCCTTTAACCAGCTTTATAAACGCCATTGTTTGTGTCACTTCCACTTCCTGCCCTGATGACATCACTTCTGGTTCCAGTCCCTGATGACATCATTTCCTTTAACCAGCTTTATAAATGCTATTTTAGTGTTTTCTAATACATTCAGTTTTGGACTCAGATCTGTAAAGACCTATTGGGTGTTTTTTATCGCCCAATTTTCAAGCATATGGGGCGGTGACCCCAAACCTTTTTGTGGTGTCTGTTGCATCATTTGACTCCTGGTAAGGAGTAGAATCCTAAATTCGAAAAAATGAAAAAAATCCTCTTACTCCTTCTTATAAGAGAAGAAGTAAATCTGCGTCACTTGGAGTTAGTCAGGCCCGCTGTCCTCCTCAGGAATCGACTACAGAACTGGCCTAATCTGCTTCTGGGGCACGGAGATGCTGATGCTGTCCCTATTATTATTTTTTTTTCACCATTTAATGCTTCCCAAATATTATTTTTACAATGAAGACTGCCAAAACAATACATATGTCACAAACCACATTTCCTTTATACTCAAGTGTGAAAAAATAAATAAAAATCGCAAGAACAGCTTGCCCTAAGAAACTAGAGGCTGGCGATGGTCTTTGACTTGTGAGCCCAATCTCAGAGTTCATTTCCTGCGCCTCGCCCTAATTACTGCCCTAAGGCAGAATGTAGGGACAGGTGAGAATGCCAGTCAGCCGCCGAGTCCTAACCCCTCACCACTTCTGGGAGACGAGCGTCTTCATGTGAATTGTCTGCAAGTGCCACATTATCCTTCCCTTGCACCAGTGTCCTGTTTATGGCTGCAATGTGGTGCCATATGCTAGGACACCACAAGTCCACAAGGGATGCCAGCCATACTGTCCCCAGTTCCATTTCGCCTGTGATTGACGGCTGAGCGTGCTGATCAAAGCCCAAACTTGATTTAGACTAAGACTGCAGCCCCAAATTAAAAGTAAATTACAGTCAACTGGTGAACGTGAAATGCATGCATATTTAGTTAATTACACAATTTTAATTATATGTGTGACATTTACATTTATTTTAGAATGCTGTATTACTTTAAGCTATGGCATTTTAATAAGAAAAAAAAAAGAATGGTTGCAGAAGCATAAATGATTAGCCTCATTTTTGCTTCCATTTAGCCCAACAGAAGGCAGTTCTCAACAAATCTCAATCACCTCCATCACGAGTGTTCCGTGTTTGGTCAGCAAGGGCCGTTTATGGCTCATGTGAACCACCCGCTTATTGGGCATTCATATCCAGTGCTGGCTATGGCAATGAATTGAAATCCAGGACAGGCCTCTTCCTTCCAGTGCCACAGTAGTAATGGACAAATTCATTTAAGAATACTAGTGTGCTGTAATTACCTCAATTTTGACACCCATTGCACACCCAGCGTACCTGGAAGGAGGTCTCTCTCTGAATCTCCCATCCCAAGTAGTTTTGGAGAGTTTTTGTCTTGGCAAGGCTGGGGTGCTGAGAAAAAACAGGGCCTGTTGAGTCTCATTGTGGCATTCCTTGTGTGATTGTAGGCTGTACAAGAAATCAAGTGTTGTTTCTATTGTTATCATTTAACTTACGTAAAGGATGGCACGTGTGGACTGGCGTACCTGGTTGGGATCAGTCCCACTGGCCAGTATAACAGACCGATTGGGGGAGGCTCCATTTCAAGGCTTTATGACTCCCCTGACCCACCAGATGGCAGTGTCACTGGACTTTGGTGTCAATTCAGATACCTGCAGGGAATGCTGGGAACTGTAGTCCAGTGGGGACAGCCCTGCTTGGGTACATGGGTACCAAGATAAATAGATAGAAAAGGCACTATATGATAGATAGATAGATAGATAGATAGATAGATAGATAGATAGATAGAT
>JANRMT010062861.1:16198724-16212122 GCA_026402145.1 Polypterus bichir lapradei | reverse complement strand
ATAGATAGATAGATAGATAGATAGATAGATAGATAGATAGATAGATAGATAGATAGATAGATAGATGAAAGGCACTATATAATTGACAATATAATATGAAGCCTTGCAATTGAACCCTGCTCACCATGGCACCCTCAACTCTCCGATGATGAAAAATGTTACAAAGTCTTTGACTCCACAAATCATGGCCATTGGGCTTTGTGTCAACTGAGCTGCCAGATGTGGGCACTGCAGACCACCTTGGCAAAGCTCAGAGTGGGAAAATAGCAAAACAACTCTGAGGAAGAAGCCAACTTATCCAGCAGGTGCCTTCATTCTTAATGGCAGCCGGTTTGATAGAGATGTCCACTTCTGGTGCTTGAGAGCCACAGTGGTGGCCGATACAAACCCCAAACTTTTGCGCAGCCTGAGTGTTTTTGTGTTTATTTGAATGTAGGTATGTTTAACAAAAAATTCCAAGGTCTCCTCAGCAAGAAAAGCTTTTCTCTCCTGCTTTTCACTGTTGAAAATAATGGTCGCTCTTACACAAGAAGGAATATGTGGAAATAAATTAAACAATCAAAGACAGAGAATAAAAAGCAGAATAAAAAAGAAAAGGGTAGATGAAGAGACGAGCCTCAGTCTGAGAGAAAGAATTGGTGGGAAAAAAAATGAGTTGAGTTTTGACAAGGAGCTGAGTGTCAGGATCGAAGCTTTAAACACTGAGAAACGTGATATGCGGTCGAGGGTCCAGAAGAGTGGGAGAAGACGAGAGGCAAAATAAAACTCAAAGGCCCATAAACAAGAAACAGTTAAGTTTTGGGCCAAACGAGAGAATTCAACTGTCAAGAGTGCAGGGTTGGCCTTTTCTTGTGTGTGCTGGTTGCAAACCTGCTTAGGAGTTTCAGTGTTCACATATCACAGCCTAAGTCTGCAAACATAATCAGTGAGATGTGGCTGGCTGACCACGGAGAAGAGGAGAACAAACCTCCTTGAAGCCCTGGTAGGCCGTCATACCCTGATGTTACTGGGACAGACCCTGAACTGGATTAAGAGGCTTTTAGACATCCTGTGTGTATTATGATGGCTGTAGCTTTTGTAACGGAAAGAAAAGGAAGGGGAATTGCACCCAGACGTCGATTATGTAGACGGAGTGCATGGCACACAAATTCTCAGGCTTTCAAAACTTCAAGTCTATTAGAAAAATAGAAAGTGATCACAAAGTGTATGAATGCCACCTCTCAGTTTTGCTAAATCTTTACTTCATACGAGGCCGCTTAGAAAGAGTTTTAGAGGGTTAGCAAGATTAAGATCTTAGATTTGACAAACACGAGCGGCACGACATCAGGAATACCAACACAAGCGGCACTGCTAGGGGAGGAGACCCGAGAAAATTCATCACAGAAGGAGACCCCACAAATCTTGGGTGGAACTGTGATGGATAAAGTAACACGAGGAAGTGACGGAGAGCAAGCATAGGATACAAAATACAAGTGTAGTGATGGAGAATGGAATGTGAAAGGATCTAAAGACACACAACAGTAGAAGGAAAGTGAATCAGGAAGTGTCAAAACGAACTGCACAAAGCCACAGCCAGACACATAAAAATGGAACTGTGATGGACAAGGTGACATGAGGAAGATGTGGAGAGCAAGCAAAGGATACAACATACAAGTGTAGTGATGGAAAATGGAATGTGAAGGGATCCAAAGAAACCCAATAGTGGAAGGAAACTGAAGCAGACTACGTCAGAAACATCAGCGTCAGTGACCATCTACATAAAACAGAAACAGGCAGCAACAAAGGGAGATGCACAAACCTGGAGCAGTTATGGTGTACGGTGGAACGGTGAAGAACAAGGTGATAAAACACACAGGTATAGTGATGGAGAAAGCAATAGGAAGGCTTTAAAAAAAGACAAACACTGGAGAAAACTCAACCAGGAAGTATCAAAAGGAACTGCGCAAATTCTGTAAAATGATGTGAAAATGGAACTGTGATGGACAAGATAACATGAGAAAGGTATGGAGAGCAAGCATAGGATGATACACACAAGTGTAGTGATGGAGAATGGAATGTGAAGGGATCCAAAGACACACAACAGTGGAAGGAAACTGAAGCAGGAAGTGCCAAAAGGAACTGCGCAAATTCACATACAGGGACATAAAAATGGAATTGTAATGGATAAGGTGACATGAGGAAGATGGGAAGTGCAAGCAAAACACACAAGTGAAGTGATGAAGAATGGAATGTGAGGGGATCCAAAGACACACAACAATGGAAGGAAACTGAAGCAGACGATGTCGGAAACATCAGCGTCAGTGACCACCAACAAAAAACGGAAACAAGCAGCGTCAAAAGGAGCTCGGCAAATCCAAGACAGTGATGGTGTAAAAATGGAACTGTGAAGGACAAGGTGACACGAGGAAGATGGGAAGAGCAAGCAAAACACACAAGTGTAGTGCTGGAGAATGGAATATGAAGGGATTCAAAGACACACAAAACAGTGGAAGGAAACTGAACCAGGAAGTGTCAAAAGGAACTGTGCAAATTCTGTAAAATGATGTAAAAATGGAACAGTGAAGGACAAGGTAACATGAGGAAGATGTGGAGAGCAAGCATAGGATGAAACACACAAGTGTAGTGATGGAGAATGGAATGTGAAGGATCTGAAGAAACCAAACAGTGAAGGACACTGACACAGGAAGTGTCAAAATGAACTGCACAAATCCACGTCCAGGGACTTAAAAATGGAACTGTGATGGACAAGGTGACATGAGGAAGATGGGAAGAGCAAGTAAAACACACAAGTGTACTGATGGAGAATGGAATGTGAAGGGGTCCAAAGACACACAACAGTGGAAGAAAACTAAAACAGACAGCTTCAGAAACATCAGCGTCAGTGGCCACCCACAAAAAAACAGAAACAGGCAGAGTCAAAAGGAGATGCACAAACCCTGGGCGGTTATGGAGTAAAAATGGAATGGCGAAGAACAAGGTGACATGAGGAAGATGCGGAGAGAAAGCACAGGATAAAACACTCAAGTGTAGGGATGGAGAATGGAATGTGAAGGATCTGAAGAAACCAAACAATGGAGGAAACTGAAGAAGGTGACATCAGAAACATCAGAGCCAGTTTCCACTCACATACAACAGAAATGGGCCACATCCAAAGGAGTTCCAAATCCAAGATGGTGATGGTGTATAAAGGAACACAAGGAAGACATTGAGATCAACCACAAGATGAAACACTCAAGTGTAGTGATGGAGAATGCAAGGTAAGGCACCCAAAGAAACCAAACAGTGAAGAAAACTAAACCAGGTGACATCCAGGGCAGTGATGTAAAAATGGGACTGTGATGAATAAGGAAGACACGGACCACAAGTGTAGGGATGGAGAAGGAGCTGAAGGAGCAGCCTGGTCTGAAGGGTCAGGTTTTCTTTTAGCTCATGTGAACGGCGGGTGTGTGTGCCTCATTCATTCATCTGGGGAAGAGTTGGCAGCAGGATGCATTATGGGAAGAAGACAAGCGGCAGAGGCATCCATGTGGATGTTACTTTGAGACATACCACCTATACCTCAAGATTGCTGCAGACCACACATACCCCTTTCAAGATAATGGCAGTGGGCTCTTTCAGCAGGGTAATTCGAGCCGCCACAGTGCAAAATAAAATGACTCAGGAATGGTTTGAGTTGAAGGTGTTGACTTGGGCTCCAAATTCCTCGGATCTCAATCCGGTCAAACAATCAGTGGGATGTGCTGGAAAGACAAGTCTTATCCATGGAGGACCCACCTGGCAACTTGCAGTACTTCAAAGGGTCTGCTGCTAACGGTTTGGCGTCAGATACCATGGGACACCCTCAGGGGTCTTGAGGAGTCCATACCCCGACAGGTCAGAGCTGTTTTGGCAGACCTACGCAATATTAGACATGCAGTTTTCATGTTGTGGCTGACTGGTGTGTAAATATACATAAAAATATATCCATCAGATTCTCACATGACGTATACTAAAGTAGGTAGGAGAAAGTTACAAGGAGTTTATCACAATGAAGTATCACAGATGTCAGACACCCAATTTTGTAGAAACATGAATAACGTTGAGCACCCCATTCCTGCGTGAAGAGCGCTTCGCGTTTCATTTCTATAACGTGTCATGGATCAGGCGTTTTAAGTAACGGCACCAATCTGCTATCTGAGACACAGTTAGGAATGAGGCGTCCGTCATTCCATAGGCTCGTCTTCAGCTTGTACCCCCCCCCCTCCACCCAAGCGAGGCCCGCTCCACGTCCACATCCTCATATTTATCTCCACCATGTGTGTCTCTCTACCGGAGTCAGCATTTTTCATACACTAATACAACTTGCCTTATCATTTCCATGACTACCAGGCGCCATCCTGTTTGTGGCATTAGTGCATTTGCATGTTGATAATTACAATCTCATTTAACATGGAAATACTCAGGAGAGAAAAAGCAGTAAAAAAAAAAAGATCACAAAAGCAGGAAGGTTGTCCTTTGGTGCCACGCGGCCCCTCTGTGCTCAGTTCCTGTTAGTGGAATAAGGCATAATTACTTGTGTGTGTGTTTGTTTTTCAATACCTTATGAGGTGGCATGGTGGCACAGTGGTAGCACTTCCTCCCCCTAATAGTGACGAGACCCGGGTTCACTGCGTGGAGTTGGCATGTTCCCCCCAATTGGTATCCTCCCATATTGCAAAGACACGGTGGACTGGTGACACTAATTTGGTCCCCGGTGTCTGTGTGTTCAACCTATGAAGGTCTGGCACCCTTTCCTGGATTACTTGTGCCTTGCACCCTAAGCCTCTTGTGATAATATTAATTCTTTATATTTATATAGTGCTTTTCTCACTACTCAAAGCACTTCACACAGAGAGGGGGGAGTCATTTCAACCACCACCAATGTGTAGCACCCACCTGGATGATGTGATGGCAGCCATTTTTGAGCCACTAAGCTCACCACAGATTAGCTATTAGGTGGTGAAGAGGTGGCAGAGAGGGACAGCCAATAAGAGACAGGAGATGATTAGGGGGCCAGAATGACCAGGCTGAGGACAGAAATTCAGTCTGCACATCGGGGTACACCCCGCTTTTTACAAAGGATGCCCAGGGACCTTAAATGACCACAGAGAGTCAGGACCTCGGTTTTACATCTCATCTCACAGGATGGCATCATGTTTACAGCACCCTGTACTGGGGCACTGATATCCACATTCAGACCACAGGGTAATCGCCCTCTGCTGGCCTCACCAACCCCTCTTCCAGCAGCACCCCAAGCTTTTCCTAGATGGTCCCCCATCCAAATACTGGCCAGGCCTGATTGTGTTGAGCTACAGGTGGGTGACCTCTTTTGAGCTGCAGGTGGCATGGCCGCTGTGATAGACTCTCAATGTTAAAGCAAGTTTAGAAAATGGATGGCTGGAAGAATACACCTCATGATTTAAACTGGCAGATTTTTCAGTATGTGCCATCAGTGCACAGAGTGGTGGCACCTGTGGCTAGGAACTTCACTGGCATCTGGAAAGTTGCCAGTTCAAATCCTATTACTGGCAGAAGGGAGCAAGGCCCTTACAATTGCTCCAGGGGGGATTACCTGCCCTCTGAGCCCCCCAGAGTTCATGCAGAAAGACAATTTCCAGTCAAAGATTAACAAAGTATATCAAATCAAAATTTTAAAAAAGTAAAGGTAGTGAGGTGGGCATTTAAGGCAGAGAAGTTGAAGGGTTTTAAAGTGGGTGCTATCACGTATCGAAACACAATGAACTCGTGGTGCTCAAGTAACCCTTGAAAGTAAGTGCATGAAAAGAGGGCTTCTATATACCCACCTGAATTTAACACACGGTGTGCTTAATCCAGATAAAGGTCATGGATACCCAAACCAGTCCCAGCAGAATCAGATGGAAAGGGTCCCAGTCGCTCACACACCACCACTCACACAGGTCCAAATTGGAGACCCCTAAAGTCGACGTCATATCACACGACTTGTCAAACTTGCTGATCTCGTCGCCTAAGTATATCACATTACTTGACTAGCCATCGCTGAGGAAGTCAAATTAGATGATGGACCCCCTGTCGGCAGTCCAGCACCATTTCACATTTTCAAAATTCCGTAAGCTCACCCCCGATTTTTGACTGCCGATGACGTCTGTCACCTTTTTGTCTTAGCTGTCTTGTCATCTCAGCATTTTCGTATGTGATGTTTGTTGTCTGTGGAGAATAAAATACAGGCAAATGGAGGCGGCAGCTAAAACATAACGTAATGTTCCAGGTTCTAGCCAAAGTTACTTGGGTTGCCTTGACAACGGCTCATCAAGACTGGGAATAAAACAAACTTGTGTGAGAAATCAACAAGAAGGAAAGAAGGATAAAAACAAGGACGGAAGTCAGAAAAGCCACTCTGAGTGGGCACAGGGGCTTAATATATGCCATGCCAGTGCCCTAGGTCAAGCTTATTAGTGAACCAACCTACTGTTCGGTACCTAACCCATGTGGCTGGGCACCCCACTTATGATCTGCACCCGAGGAAAATGCCTAATTCACCTTAATGGTGGTGCCAGCCCTGAACACACGCCCAGCTATTAATGTTCATATCACAGCTGGATTGTCAGATGGTGAGTGTGGCCACCTTGAAGATGGACAGTGTGATCTCGGCAGGTGCCAGCGAGCAAATCAACAGATGAAGAGGTGCAGCAGCGCTCGGAATCTGTATTTAAATGGGATGGCTGTCATTAAACTGATTTCGCTACAGACATTAGCATAGTAAAGCTACGCCAAATCCAGGGAGTAGGAACGAGATGGCTGATTTCATATTCACACATCACCGTTGTGTAAAGGGGACTCGGACATTATGCCTTGGGTAATCTGTCTTAAGTTAATGTTTAAATTTGATGCATTATATGTATTACCAGCTTTGCTACCCATCTAAGATGAGTTAAAATCTAAGTAATGAATTCAGTGTATTCCGTGTTAAATTTGCAGTGCACCATCTATTAGAATGTCATTTGTAATGTATGCATTTGTCATTCTAACAGATGGCACATCACAAACATTTGTAGCGATAATATGGATTGCATTTCTCATTCCAACAGATGGCGCATCACAAACATTTCTAGCAATAAAATGCATTGATTTCATCATTCCCACAGAGGTCGCATCACAAACATTTCTAATAATAAAATGCATTGGATTTGTCACTCCAACAGATAGCACATCACAAGCATTTAAAGTAATAAAATGCATTACATTAGTCATTCCAACAGGCAACGCATCACAACATTTGTAGTTATAAAATGTATTACATTTGTCTTTCCAACAGATGGCACAACATCAACATTTTACTTTATTAATCCCTGAGGGAAAATTATCTTTTTGCCCGTCCTTTGTACGGGAGAGCACAGGGTCAGCCATTGTACAGTTCCTGTGGAGCAATTTTCAGGTTAAGGACCTTGCTCAAGGTCCCAATGGAGTATCCCTTCTACTAATAATGGGATTTGAAAACAGCAACCTCCCAGAACATAGTAATAAAATGCATTGCTTTTGGAATTCCAACAGATGGTACATTACAAACATTTCTACTAATAAAATGCATTGGATTTGTCACTCCATCAGATAATGCAGCACAACTATTTGTAGTAATAAAACGCATTGCTTTAGTCATTCCAACAGATGGCCAATCACAAACATTTCTAGCAATAAAAAGCAATGCATTAGTCGTTCCAACAGATGGCACAAAATTTGCATTTTTTGATTTTGTTTTTATTTGATCCCATATACTTTATTAATCCCTGAGGGAAAAGTATCTTTTTGCACATCCTTTGGATGTGAGAGCACAGAGTTAGCCACTGTACAGTTCCCCTGAAGCAATTTTCAGGTTAAGGGCCTTGTTCAAGGTCCCAATGGAGTATCCATTCTACTAATAATGGGATTTGAAACAGCAACCTCCCAGATACCAGCACAGTTGCTAAGCCTCAGCATATATACTCAGCAAAAAAAGAAACGCCCCTTTTTCAGGACTGTGTATTTCAACAATAATGTTTTAAAAATCCAAATAACTTTACAGATCTTCATTGTAAATTGTTTAAACAATGTTTTCCATGCATGTTCAATTAACCATAATCAATTAATTAACATGCACCTGTGGAATGGTCGTTAAGACCTTAACAGCTTACAGAAAGTAAGCATTTAAGGTCACAGTTCTAAAAACGCAGGACCCTAAAGAGACTTGTCTACCGACTGTGAAAAACACCCAAAGAAAGATGCCCAGGGTCCCTGCTCATCTGCGTGAACGTGCATTAGGCATGCTGCAGGGAGGCATGAGGACTGCTGATGTGGCTAGGGCAATAAATTGCCATGTCCGCACTGTGAGACGCCTAAGACAGCGCTACAGGGAGACAGGAAGGACAGCTGATCATCCTCGCAGTGGAAGACCACGTGTAACAACACCTGCACAGGATCGGTACATCCGAATATCACACCTGCGTGACAGGTACAGGATGGCCACAACAACTGCCCGAGTCACACCAGGAACACACAATCCCTCCATCAGTGCTCAGACTGTCTGCAATAGGCTGAGAGAGGCTGGACTGAGGGTTTGCAGGCCTGTTGTAAGGCAGGTCCTTACCAGACATCACCAGCAACAACGCCGCCTATGGGCACAAACCCACCAGACAGGAGTGGCAAAAAGTGCGTGAGTTTCTGCATGACAGCAATGTCAGTGTTCTGCCATGGCCAGCGAAGAGCCCAGATCTCAATCCTATTGAGCACGTCTGGGACCTGTTGGATCGCAGGGTGAGGGCTAGGGCCATTCCCCCCAGAAATGTCCAGGAACTTGCAGGTGCCTTGGTGGAAGAGTGGGGTAACATCTCACAGCGAGAACTGACAAATCTGGTCCAGTCCATGAGGAGGAGATGCACTGCAGTACTTCAAGCAGCTGGTGGCCACACCAGATACTGACTGGTACTTTTGATTTTGAGCCTCCCTTCATTCAGGGACACATTGTGAAACATTTTTAGTTTATGTCTTATGGTGTTGACTCTTTTAGTGATCATACAAATATTTACACAATAAGTCTACTGAAAGTAAAAACAGTTGAAAGTCAGGGGACGTTTCTTTTTTTGCTGAGTATAGTAATGAATTTCATTGCTTTTGTCATTCAGACTGATCACAAGTATTTCTAGTAATAAAATCCATCACTTTTTCCATTCCAACAGATGGTGCATCTCAAATATTAGTAGTATTAAAATGCATTGTATTTGTCACTCCAACAGATGGCGCATCACAAACCTTAGCACTGCTTTTATGAATTGCATACCAAATGCCATATTAAAAGACAAAAAGGCACTTGACCTTTAATTAAGGTGGACTTTGATGGTTATGAAAATTATTTTTTTCTCATGTTACTTTAAAATACATATCATAAATACCTATAAATGTTTGTGTGAGATTATTTCTAAAGCTTGGTAGTTAAATAGAAGTGCAGATCCCAGGTGTAGGTTGATAAATGTTACTTTAAACACATGAATCTATTACCAAGCGGATTTTGCTGAAATTTCACTCTGACATTAGGGGGACTGTTACAACGTGCTGCTTAACAGTGCCGCTGCACATGCAAAGGGTTTACGGGTGGCGAATTAAGCCACAATCTTGACCCCTTTATCTTCTTTATTTTCATTCTGTCGTGGTATGTAAAACGTGAGACACGGGATAGCCCAAAACAGCCGCATTTCTTATTCCTTGTAGCTGTATTTACAAGCGTTGTACCTGCAGCTGAGCGCTCATTGGTTGTCAGTTCTCACGTGCACCACACAAGCCCGCCTGACGACTTTAAGGTTGCCGGAGCGAGTCGCAGACTGGTTGGACTGATCTGTCAGACTACACAACCGCATCTACATCGAACTCACTAAGATTATGTAAGTGAAGGCTGTGACTGGAAATCAAAAAAAAAAGGAAAAATTCGGGAACGGTGACAAGGCCTTAACACATCTGTTTAAATATAATTTTTTTTAAAAATAAGCCTTTTATATTTCAACTTTATGGAACAACCGAGACATTAAAATCGACAAACGCGGGCTGAGATCCATTTTCCACTAGTCAGTCTCTCTCTCGCTCTCTCTGATCTCCAGTGAGGAATACGCGTGAAGGGGAAATGTGAATGACAGCGATTGGCTGCGTGTAGCACTATAAATATAGATCTCCTGAAGAAAATCTCTTAAATTCCTGCTGCCAGAAAGCATCATGTCATTGCGCGCAACACACTAAAACTCCAAGCTCATTAAATCACGGCGAACCGACTGTCGCCCAAACAAAACGCGGAGGAGCTGCGACAGCGCGACACTCGTTCTGCACATGGCCGAGGAGTTAAAGCCGAAGCTCGAGCTGGCACTTCGACTTTCTCAAGCACAGACCCCGGCAGCTGCGACCGTGCCTTGCATGTAACTTCTGGGAAGACGGGCACGGCGGCCAGCCTACCACTGCAATGGCAATTGCTTCGTTTTTTTACTTTTCCGTGTTAGGTGAAACTGTAAAGACAAAAACTGAAAACTACTTCTTCAAAAGTAGAATCTGTCAAGACCGATTTGCCTAGGGGTTCTCTTTCCGTTACAGCTGGCTCTATTTAAATAAATGATATAATGCAAAGATATTTTATTTAAAGAGACACACACACGGACACACACGCACGCGGCTAAATCACTAAGCAGGCCCCCGTCCAGAAGTGTCACGTCTGAATGAACTTGTGCGGCACACGCTGTACCGCGATGCTTAGTCACACGCCGCTATTAATGACACAGACCCTGGATGTCTGCCCATTTGCTTATGCGGCAGGATATTAGACTGGAGCCCCCATACTGGAGCACGAAAATAAAACACAAGACTTGCTTTGTTCAACAACAGTTTGTTTAAAATGATCATTACGACCTGAAATTGTCCAATTCCAATACAAGAACCTGATCGAAACGGCAGCTGTTTAAGGCAGGCAGGGTGCGCTCTTTAAAGTAAAGGTGCCAGAGTGCCGGCCATTCCACACACAGGAAGGTTCCAGAAAGATCCATAAATAAACATGACTTGATGAGAATGGATTTGTAAAATTTAAATGGTCTTGTAATTTTCAAAGGAGATCAACACAGGCAGCGCTCAGGTTTTCCCGATCTACTATACTTGAAAGGTTTCTTTTGTTTTCTCCACATTTACAAACTTTTTCAAAGTCCAAAGAACCAACTTCATCTGCAGAAAAAATGCCTTCCCAGAACGAAATGGATCTTCCATACAATACAAGGACGCACATGAGCCAGGACTGTGCCATTAAAGAACCGTTAGTTTTAAGAGTGTGGCTTAGATTTTAAAGGAACACTCCTTGCAAAAAATGTAATTTTATATATACAGTCAATGCCAGTGCTAGGTTATTTTGTGCCCTTTTGCAGGCTTAGTAGTGCTCCAACTGACTATTCGGTAGACGGTTAGGTGTGGGTGTCCCCCATTGTGATGGGCGCCCTATGCAAATGCCTAATCCACCTTAATGGTAGTGCTGGTCCTGTCTACAGTATATGTTATTTATATATCCACATACTGTGTAGTGCTGGCACAGGAAAATCTGTAACCTCATGCCAACATGAAGAATGGTGACAAAGAAGTTAGTGACACAACAGAAGTCAATAGTGGCCTCTGTTGTACTCACTTGTCAGTCACTTTGGGACTAGAAGGCCTACCTCTGCCCCTCATTCATTGGTCAGGAGTCCTGCCTTCAGCTCAAGAAGTCTTTAGGTTTCCTGTTTATGTGCACACTGATCATTCCGCGAGTATCTCTTTAACAATACTTTAGCAAAAAAAAAAAAAAGCACTTGTTTCACACATCTTGAGCAAGCGACCGGATATCAGACATGTGGATCATGCGACACAAGTAACGTGAGATTTTTTTTTCATTTTTCCATAGATGTTTTTCACACTGTTTACTGTTGTCCAGTGTTGGTCACTATTTCATGTTAGAAACTTCTTTCATATGGAATTAAAAAAAAATTCTTAGGCACCACTACAAATAATATGGGGTAAGTAACATAGAAAAATATCAGCTTTAAGTGGAGTCTTCCTTTAAGGCTCTGGACTGCGGACTACAAACTCTGAGGTTCAAATCTCACTACTGACGCTCTGTGACCACAAGCGAGTCACATCACCTGCTTGTGATCCAATTTTAAAAAACAAAAGAAATGGAACCAAATGTGTCTCAAATGTTGCAAGTCACCATGGATAATGACATTGTCCTAATAATAATAATAATAATAATAATAATAACAAGAACAAGAACAAGAACAAGAAGAAGATATTATAGGCAATACAGTGTAGTAGTTAAGGCTTAGGACTTCAGACCCTGAAGTTGTGGGTTCTGACACTGTGTGACCCTGAGCAAGTCACTTCACATGCTTTTCCAACTGGAAAAACAAAAGAAATGGCAACCAGTTGTATCTCAGATGTTGTAAGTTACCTTGGATAGAAGTGTCAGTCAATAAGTAACAATAACAGGCAATGAAGTGTACTGGTTATGGCTTTGGACTTCTTCAAAACCCCGAGGCAGTGGGTTCAGGTCCCACTAACGACACTGTGTGACCCTGAGCAAGTCATTTGACCTGTCTGTGCTCCAATTTGAAACAGTAAAGAAATGCAAGCAATTGTATCTCAAATGTTGTTTGTACGTTATCTTGGATAAAGGAGTCACCCAAATAATAATAATAATAATAATAATAAAAAGAAGAAGAAGAACTGTAAGGAATACTAGGCAGTATGGTGTAGTGGTTAAAGCTTTGGCCTTCTTCAAAAGTCAACTCACCTACCTTCTTGAGCAAGTCAACTCACCTACCTGCACTCCAGCTGGAAACACTAAAGAAATGCAATCAAATGTCACGTTGGATAAAGGCATCAGCAAAATAAATATGTATTATTATTATTATTATTATTATTATTAATAATAATAATAATAATAATAATAATAATAATAATAATAATAATCCATCCGTCCCGCTATATCCTAACTACAGAGTCACGGGGTCTGCTGGAGCCAATCCCAGCCAGCACAGGGCGCAAGGCAGGAAACAAACCCCCGGCAGTGCACCAGCCCACCGCAGGGCACACACACAGCAGGGACAATTTAGAATCACCAATGCACCTAACCTGCATTTCTTTGGGCTGTGGGAGGAAACCGGAGCACCTGGAGGAAACCCACGCAGACACGGGGAGAACATGCAAAATTCATGAAAGGAGGACCCGGGAAGCGAACCCAGGTCTCCTAATTATGAGGCAGCAGCGCTACCACTGCACCACCGTGCATGACGCCCATAATAATATTATTATTATTATTATTATTATTATTATTATTATTATTATTATTATTATTATTATTATTATTATTATTATTAT
>JANRMT010062861.1:16174159-16198714 GCA_026402145.1 Polypterus bichir lapradei | reverse complement strand
ATTATTATTATTATTATTATTATTATTATTATTATTATTATTATTATAGGCAGTGGAGTGGAGTGGTTAAAGCTTTAAACTTCTTCAAAACCCCAAGGCTGTGGGTTCTGATGCTGTGTGACCTCGAGCAAGTCAACTCACATACCTGCGCTCCAGCTGGAAACACTAAAGAAATACAAACAAATGTCACCTTGGATAAAAGCATCAGCAAAATACATTATTAATTATTATTATTATTATTATTATTATTATTATTATTATTATAATAGGCAGTGGAGTGGAGTGGTTAAAGCTTTAGACTTCTTCCAAAGTCTCTTCACCTGCCACTGCCCTAACTGGAAAAACAAAAGAAATGTAACCAACTATATCTCAAATGTTACAAGTCACCTTTGATAAAGACATAGTCCAAATAATAATAATAAAAATAATAATTGTAAGAAATAATAGGCACTCTGGTGTAGTGGGTTAAAGCTTTGGACTTCAAACCCTGAGGCTGTGATTCTAAGGCTGCGTGACCTTGAGCATTTCAATTCACTTGCCTTCGTTCCAATTGAAAAAAAAAAAAAAAAAAAACAAACAAAAAAAAATGTTACCAAATGTATCTCAGTTGTTTTAAGTCACCTTGGATAAGTGTGTCACTCAAATAACTAATAAAAATAACGAATACAATTTCTTTGCTTCCCATCAGCATTTCACATTTGGGTTGAGTGGATATACCAGATACCACAATATCACTAAATGTTTAAATCTCAATAATAGGAAACGTTTTTTAAAAAATGCTTTTCTGAATGATGCACTCCCAAAATTTGGGAATTTTTGGAATTTAAAAAGATGATTTGGAAATCCCGTTGTTGACTCCCTCATTCCACTAATATTCCAAAGCAAATTTGGAGTTAAAAGAGGTGGCATGGTGGCGCAGTGCTAGCGCTGCTACTTTGTAGTGAGGGTTTGTGTTTACCTCTCTGTGTAGAGTTTTCATGTTCTCATTGTGTCTGCATGGCTTTCCTCCCACAGTCTAAAAACCTGCAGGTTGGTTGGATTGGTGACACTATATTGATGTGTGTGCGTTCATCCTACTCCAGTATGCATATGATTGTGTTCACCCAGAGATGGGCTGGTACGCTTTTGTCAGGAGTAATGTGCCTACCTTGTGCCCAATGGTTGCTGCTCCAGAATAAACCCTGCTCAATTTTTTTAAGTCCCCTTAGAAAACAGAATGGTATTCCAGTTAAAAACTCTGAATAAGCTCACCATAAAGCCTGGAAGGTCCATGTCAAAAATATTTAATTGGCATCTCAATGTGAGGAATTTCTAATTTTGTACTCTTAATTACATGGCGTGCCAATCAGCCCAGTGACAGGTATGGGGGACGACCACCTACTTCTCATTTCAGGCAGTTCTCTCAAAGGTGGCCAGCTTTCACGCAAAGGCGCTCCTGAACACTGGCACACCATTTGGTGGGCGAGATGCACACGTTATCTTCCAAAGACAATACATGAAGCCCCTTAAAGCAAAATGGGGTTCTTCTTACACATAAAAGGGTGGGGTCAGCCGCTAATCGCGATCATCCCTTCTTCTCAAGGAGACGGAAAAAGAAGGAACAAGAGCAGCTCTCTCAGGAAAGGCAAAAATCGAGAGGCGTAGAAAGAATCCAAAGTCAGGTAGAAAAATGAATAAAAGAGACGACAAAACTTCGGGAAGGCTTAGGCTGTTGAAATGAGTAAGCGACCGATACGCGGACTCCGAGCTATCGCGGCAATCAAATTTGAACGAATCGCATCATCTTCATCATCATCATAGTGTACATTAAAGTCCTCAATTAGGTTTTCACATGGTGAACTCTCAGGTAGCAGAAAGCACTCGACACGTGCGCCAGGGCTATCGTGATCGATTCGCGCAGTGTCCACAGATTGTATTGTGTTTAATTTAAATAGATAGATGTGAAAGGCGCTATATGATAGATAGATAGATAGATAGATAGATAGATAGATAGATAGATAGATAGATAGAAGGCACTATATAATAGATAGATAGATAGATAGATAGATAGATAGATAGATAGATAGATAGATAGATAGATAGGAAATAGCTCACTTTAAGAAGCCCTAGAATCATCATCAGAATTGACGGTGGGCTGAGGTCGGACAGTGACGCTAAAACTGGAATGCAAGTGACGCGCAGTGAACCCCCTCCTTACTTTACAGAACCAAGTGGCGCTGCATGGGGGACACGTGCGTGTGACAGGAGGGTGGTCAGCGAGTCCCTGCCAGCCCTCAGTCGTGGTTAGATCGAGAGTGACGGTAGCTTCCTGAACCTCTCGGCTCGACTTGCAGTGGTATTCCATTCACGGTCCCCAGGTGCTGCCTCTCTTTATTATTAATCGGCGCTCCATTCATTTGTCAGGTGCTGGACTTGGACATTAACGCGCTCTGCATTTCTCTGTAGTCTGTAATCGCAGATCCCAGTGTGTGGAGAAACGCACACCCGTGTTTAAGAATAAATAGTGGGTTCGATGTTTATTATACAGAAAGACAGAGCGAAAGATCGTCATTTTGTTCAGCAACATCGATCAAACAGTCAAGCATTAGCAGCTGCAGACTCACTAATTGGGGCTCATCAGTTAAAGCGGAGCCACGTCTGCGCTGATGAGCCCCCCAGTTAAGGGGGCACAGCGATTTGCAGCTGCTAACTTGTATCGGCGCTCCTTTATCCCCGAGTAGCTTCCAACATGTAAAATGAACGAATGGCATGCGCGATTTTAATGCCCCTCACAAATTCCTTCTCCCCGGATTGCGTACCACCCGCCTCAGCGCTATATGAAAGATAACGGGCAAACCTCCAAACCCAGTCAAGAAGTCACATCTGGAGTACGAGTCATACAGTCAAGACATGACAACAATTCAAAAAATGAGACGAAAATACGCGAATAACATCAAGAAAAAAAATCGATAAATATAAAATGAAAGTGAACGATAGATTTTTTTTTCTGCAAGCGCACCTCGCGTCTTTAAGGTGAGAAGCTCCCATCTGACAGTTTAGTACTGAAAATGCAAAGCAATTGACTTCTCAATGCACGTTCACTGCACGTGCGCGGGCTCTTATTCCACTGGGGGACCAAAAGCAAAGGACAGACAGTAAACAACGTTGTTGCATTTTGTGTTAATAATAACATTAATGGCGCTTGCACGAGAATAACGGCGAGTAATATTATTGTTTTTATTATCGACATCTTTAACATTACGGACAATGTGTGTACTGTGACAGGCGAAATTCTCTAGGCGTTGGACAAAGGCATAAAACAATAATAATAAATGCAACAAACTGTTAAATTAGGAATAAGGATGGGGACAGGGGTTAAAATAATTTTCAAAATCTTTTTACTGATATTATTTATCAACACAGCAGCAAAAAATAGTAACCTTGAGAGTGATGATGATATTAAGTACGCCCACCCACAACCCACAAAATATTTCTTATACACACACACACGCACACACACACACACACACACACACAGAGTAAACCATTCATATCCAAAGCAAAGCAAAAGTAACACAACGGGATGCCCTAAAATAAGTCCAGCCGGACACTGGTGACGCGAGCCGAGGAACTCGTCTACTGATCTGCCCACTAACTTTCTCACACCCTGGGGGGGGGGGGGGGGGGGGGGGGGGGGGGTTTGGGTGGTGGGAGAAGACAGAAAGAATTTGAACCGTCCAAAACCGCACAATCCCCCCGAAAACAAAAGCGACATCCCACTACCTCTCCGAAGCTCCCTACATGAGTTAGCGCACCGGCACTCAGAGGCACCCCGGGGCTGCGCAAGAGTGGGGGGCGGGGGGGAGGGGCGATTAGGGGGCAAGATGCTTGAGGCACCGCTTCGGTAAAGCGTAGTGTTAAACCTGAGACAACCATAAAAAAAGCTTCCCGTCTCACCAAAAAGAAGGCGAGCACCCCTCTCCGCTGCCGGTGCCGCTGCCTGAGCCGCCTATAGCCGCGACAGCTGGAGAGAGGTAGGACTACAGGCTGGTGGATTTCAAGAAAAGAGTTTCCAAAACGCGGCTGAGCTGACTTTCCATTTGAGCAGCATTCCTTGACACGCGCGCACACATACACACACGCAGACATGCCAACACACAGAAGCACGCAAAGCCCAGGCGTCCCCGCATATAAACACTAACCTTTTGAATGCAGTATGAAGGTGCAACCGAAAAAGAAGGAAAAATGCCAACCGCCGAATTAACACAGCAGCGCCTTGCAAACATCCCACGTTCCTTTTAAAAAAATCCTCCTCCTTTCAAAAGGCGTTTTATTATTTCCCTCTCTCTCTCTCCCTCTCTCTCTCTCTCCCGCGCTCTCCCTCTCTTTCTCCCTCTCTCTCTCTCTCTCTCTCTCTCTCCCTCACTCTCTCTCTCTCTCTCGCTCAGCCTGCGTGTGTGTGTGCCTTACCTGAAGGGCATCTCCCACGACTGCAATTAGCTGCCAAGATTTCATTGTGGTCGGGCTGCAAAGAAGAAAAAAAAGAGAGAGAAGTGCCTCCTGTTTGCACGGCTGGGAGAGAGAGTGAGGGAGAGCGAGCGAGAGAGGGGGGGGGGGGGGTTGGATGCTGAGCGACGAGACACAGAGCGAGAGAGAGAGAAAGAGAGAGAGAGAGAAAATGGTACCCACGTGCTGCCAATATAAATGACTACAGACATCTGTCACTGTTCTTTGCGTGAGTCCATTTTCCTTCTACACTCCTGCATTTTTTACCCATTCTCATCACAAACTCCTAACACCCCGGACCTAGATGGGGCTCGGGCACTGTCCTTTCCCTTGGCTCACCTTTCCATCACAGCGGGACATTTTTAATTCCCTTGACTTGCTTGTAGTACACATACACTTATGATTCTCCAATTTTGACATTCTGAAGGGCTCCTGTTGTACTCGTTTCATTTTTTTCTCCTAACTTTTGTGCCCACACACTTAAAAATATAGACACCCAAGCGGTTCTTCAGGAGGAACCATTTTTGGTTCCTACAGGAATCATCCATATGAAAGCTACATAAAGAAACCTTCATTTATTCAGATCCAGTAAACAGGCCTCGAAAATATAGTCATAAATAGATTAGAACAAATTTGTGAAATACCAATGGGTCGCTACTTTTAGAAGGACTCCTGCTGCATGCAATAACCCAGGCTAAGATCAGGTTTCTTGATCTGTTGTGCCCTGGCAGGTAGCCTACTCTACATTAAAGATGTCTGTTTAGTCCAAACAACTATAGGAACCTTTTTAAAGGCCAGGATAAAGTGGTCTCCTTATACATGGACGCCGTCACAGTACGATATAGTTCTTTGGCAAGCAATGCCTCTGTTGATGAACCACACAACTCAGTAAAGTGCCATTGAAGGACTGTCATTTTTCAAACTGCATTACTAGACGGCTTTCCATTTTGCGCTCGAGTCTTTTCAGTTTCAGCACCTCGGACAGCAGTTGCCTTCTCTGCGATTAAGATGGGGACTAACCGTGAATGGGGATACCAGGACGGGAACAGATGATAACTCATTTGTGGAAGTCTGATGGGCTTCCACTGTTAGAAAGACTCTTGCTGTATGAAATAACATGGGCTACGGTCGGGTTTCTTCATCTTTTTTATCTTGCTACACTTAAAGATAAAGTTACCCAACTGATTCTTTAGGATTAAAGATTTTCGGTTCTCAAAATAACCATCAACGCAAAGGTTCCAGAAAGAATCTTACCTATAGATCCCTGACATGTACCATAAATATTGCTACTGTCTGCACATCCCTTGATATGACACCCATTTTTGAGCCCTGTTGTCACTGATGATAGAGACAGTGTCATATGCAGAGAAACCTCTACAGAATGAAATGGATCTTTGTTGAATAATCCTTCAATGAGGGACCGCACAACCCATTAAAGTGCCATTGAAGAACTAGTATTCTAGTAGTAGATGGCTTTCCATGTTCAGGACCATGGAGAGCAGTTGTCTCATCTGCAGTGAAGGCAGTAATCAATGGTAAATGGGACATTAACATACAGCTGGACATCTCTTTGTGTGTCATATGTGAGCCATCACAGTGCACTCATGTGAGCTGACACCCTGTCCAGGGTTGGTACCTACCCTGCACCCAGTGCCAAAAATGAACGGTTGTATTGATGTTTTTGAGAGCGTAACACCTTTCTCATAATTTACTAATTAATTATTTTGATAGAGCGCTTTTCTAACCTACTCAGTGCTTTATATAGACAGTGGGGAGCCACCATCAATGTGCAGAATCCACCTGGATGAGCCAACATCAGCCATTCTTATGCCAGTATGCACATCACACCTGAGCTATTAGGTGGTGAAGTGGAGAGAGAGAGAGAGAGAGAGAGAGAGAGAGAGAGAGAGAGAGAGAGAATTAGAGACAGAGGACAATTAGAGGGCCAGAATGAGCAGGCCATGGTAGGCAATTTAGCCAGGACATCAGGAGACACCCTACTCTTTTTCTAAAGATGCCCAGGGATCTTTAATGACCACAGAGAGTGTCAGGACTTCTGCCCATTTGAAAGACAGCACTATTTTTACAATACATTAAGGTCAGGTGAGGTTGGGGAGCATGCACTAGTACAGCGCATTGCCGCACCCACCACATGACGAAACAGCTCCGGATCCTGGTTGGCAAATTCCAAAGGCAGACACACAGTCCAGTCCCACCCTCCAGAAATGACCATCTATCTGCCACAGCCAGGTGTTATGTGGGCATCCCTTTGGCCTAGTCCAGCCACTTGGTCCTCAAAAATGAGGGTCCTGTGAGCTAGATCACCCTCAAAATGCAGGCAATGTACCTCATTCGGGACTCCATGACCAACTGCTCATTAGACACAAAGTCAAACCAGCGGTACCAAAGGATTCTCTGGGGAGACACAGCACCAAAGAAGTCCAGTCTTCATCTCAGGTCACTGGATAGTGTTTATGTTTCACAACCATATTGCAAGACAGGTAGCACCAGGACTCTAAAGACTTGAACCTTTGTACTTTTGTAAAGATATTGGGAGTGCCACACACCCCTTTCCAGTGACCTCATGAATTCCGATGCCCTCCCAATCTGCCTACCGACTTCATAAGAAGACTCACCAGAGACATGAATGACCTGGCAGTGCAGTGTCATAAACAACACATTCCTACTAATTCTTTATATTTATATAGTGCTTTTCTCACTACTCAAAGTGCACTGCCAACTCCATGCATGGAGGACGCAGGACGAAAACACATGATCTCCTAACTGTGAGGCTGCAGTGCTACCATGGCACTACCTGCTCACATTGTTCCCATCACCCCACTGTAGCTTTGGGATCCACACAGATTTACAAGATATAGTGCCCCCTGCTGGCCTCACCCGCACCTCTTCCAGCAGCAACCCAAGCTTTTTCCTAGGTGGTCTCCCATCCAAGTCCTGGCCAGGCCCAAACTTGCTTAGCTTCAGGTGGATGACCTGTTCTGGAGTGCAGGTGGCATGGCTATTGGTATTTCTGGAATACCTGATTTTAAATTTTAAAAGACTCCTGCTGCATGCAATTGCGCGAGTTACTTTCAGGTTTCATTATCTGGACATAGACCTAGGTTCGCTTCCTGGGTCCTTCTTGCGTGGAGTTTGCATATTCTCCCTGTGTCTGCATGGGTTTCCTCCGGGTACTCTGGTTTCCTCTCACAGTCCAAAGACATGTGGGTTAGGTGCATTGGCAATCCTAAATTGTCCCTAGTGTGTGCTTGGTGTGTGTGTGTGTGCGCGCACTATGGTGGGCTGGCACCCTGCCCGGGGTTTGTTTCCTGCATTGTGCCCTGTGTTGGCTGGGATTAGCTCCAGCAGGCCCCCGTAACCCTGTGTTAGGATATAGTGGGTTGGATAATGGATGGATGGATGATCTGGGCATATCCTGTTAGGTAGCTGACTATACATTTTAAAGACTTCTATTTTGTCCACATATTAGGAACCTTTTCAAAGCCCAAAATAACGAACTTCATATGCAAGGAAGCCTTCACAGAATGAAACGTTGCTTGGTCAGGCAGTGGATTTATGAGGATGACAGAACCCAGTGCCACTAAAGGACTGTCATTCTTAAGAGTGTATGATGGGCTGCTGCCCCCAAATCAGGGCTGCTTTGCAACTATGAAGAGGGATTAGCTGAGCCTCTGACCTGCCATTTTTGTAAATATTTGGTCTTCAGAGCCTAAAATGGTAGCCTAAGTGGAGGTCAGGGCAGTAATTTAAGTGACCAGCTGTGCTGTTCTTCAATGTTAAACTCAAGGCCTGATATTCAGGAGGAAGGTCACTCAAGACTGACATTTTCTTTGATGTTAGACCATGGACAGTGAGTGGGGGAACCAATCCAAATCTTCAAAAGAATCAAAGGCAATGGTACAGTCAATTCAGGACAGGACATATGTAAGGACACCAGAGAACATTAAGGGTGAGTGCATTCAGGACACAAACTCCTCTCTTAAGTACAAAGGTGCCCAAGTTGTTCTTTAGAGCAATGCCTTAGGGGAACCATTTTTGATTGTGTAAGGAACCCCCGACAGGAATAATCCAGAAAGAACTTGTATTTATTTGGACCCATAATAAGCTCCATAAATAACCACAAATAGATAACAGATTTGTGATTTTCAAAGGTCTCAATGGCACAAGGTAAGTTCAGGTTTTCTTGATCTGTTAGCATTGGTTTCTGTTTTTTCCTCATATTAGGAGCCTTTTCAAAGTCCAAAGAATCAAAGTTACATTTAAAGATAGAGTGGTCCTTTGTCCAGCCCGAGGAACCACACAAGTCAGTAAAGTGTCAGTAGCGGACTGTGATTTTTAAGAGTGTAGCATTGCTAGACAGCGTTCCATTTTGTGAGTCTTTTCCGGTTCAGCACCATGGAGAGCAGCTGCCTTATCGGCTGCCAAGACAGGGACCAGCTGTGAATGGGCATCTCTTTTTGAGTCATGAGAGATGTGAGTTGGTACCCTGTCTAGGGCTGGCACCTACCCTTGCACCCAGTGGTAAAAAAAAAAAAAAAAAATGAAGGGTTGTATTGATGTTCTTAAGAGTGCGGCCCCTTCACCTTCCTTAATGAATTTTCTATTATGGTGTTACATTAGGCAACATAAGTGAAGGAAGGTTTGGCTGGCAGTCATGTACTGATGGAACTGAGCTGAGGCAATTTGGACATTTTTCTCTAATACCCCCCTGGGCAAAAAAAAAAATAGAGAAGACCCCGGAAACACTAGGTGGTAAATCTCTTGGTGGGCATAAGGGGGTCTGAGAACTCACCAGGAGGAGATGGAAACTGTTAGGAGGAAATTTGGCCCACTGTCTTTCACTCCACTCCTTCAAATTATTTATCCTACCATTATGAAGCCAGTTTAATCAAATTTAGGGTCACAGCGACAAAAGTTCACCCTGGCAGCCCTGGGTCTGCTTGGTCCCTGTCACCCTCTGTGTCTCATTAGTTCTGGAGTGTGGAGGTGCTGGCTGAACTGTAAGTGTTTTAAAATTTAGATGGAAATGGTTGGCATCTGCCATAGTGGTTGGCACTGCAAGACCAGGGTTCAAATTCTAATGTAGTGGCTGCCCATATTCTTTTGTCTCTTTGTACTCCTGATTTCTGCCACATGCCAAAGATATCTGTGGCCTGGCATGAGCGAGTGTGTATTGTGATACACTGGCATGCCATTCAAGGTCGATTCAGGTCTTACCAGGATGTTCTTCTGCTCCTGCATTCAGGATGAGATCAACACAGGTGTGCAAAATAAAAAAAAGAAGTTTCCATATTTTAAAGAAGCTCAACACACCTTTGAATGAAGAGCTGACACGGGTCTTATCTTCTGGTGGAAACTGTGATAAACACCAAAATTGCATTGGAAAGTCAATAATCAATATTGGCAATGCCAAGTAGGGGCATCACATGGACACACACCCAACTCTTTTCCACTTGGGTCTGCTCATCCTTAAAAGTTATGTCAAGCAGCAGTAACATCGCCATTGGTCTTCTGACCCAGAAGAAGGAAGAAGGTTAATTTTTGGTGTCTTTTAGTGGTAAAGAAAAGCACACCGGGCACTGAACTGTTACAAATTTACTGTCAGAATGACCTTTGAGAGGCACACAGCATGCGCTGATACCACGTGTTGCCACACCCGCCACATGACAAACCAGCTCAAGATCCCAGATTAGGACAGCAGGTGACACCTCAGCACCACACCAATTCAGATGGAATGGAACAGCATGAGGATTTGTTATGGAGTCTTAGTGCCAATCCTGCCACCAACCCCCAAGTTTTCCCTGTAAATTGCAGATTAACGTCATACCAGGTTAAGGGTCTTCCTCAAGGGCCCAACCGAGTAGAGTCACTTCTGCCATTTATGGGATATGAACCAGCAGCCTCCCAATTGCCAGTGCCGATCCCAAGCCTCAGAGCCCCAACTCCTCCCGCTTTTGAGAGGCATGACCGAATGGTCCAGAAGCAGAGAGGACCAACAAGTGAAGGGTCATTTGAAACACCCGAGGCTTCTCACAGATCAACCCTGGGTGCTGGTCAACCATTTGCAGCTACGGTCAAAGTGAAGTGTGCATCCCCGTTGTCTGCTCATGCTAGTCTGTATTCCCATCATGAGATTCCCACTCAGAATTCACCACTTCTTATAATCTGGAGTCCTTCTTGTCCACCTCTAGGCTTGTCCCTGCTGAGATGTGGAGTGTATGCACTACAATAATTTGCTTCTTGGTCTGTATGATTTTTCAAGGATTCCAACGGAAGACCAGCAGAGAGACAACACACACACACATACCCACCCACACACACGCCAACCTGCTGAAGTGCTCCAGTAAGCTGGTAACACTAACAGCTTCACGACCCGTCAGGTTCTTCAGTCGCCTCGTCTTCAGCCTCTGTCATGGGCCTGTCCCGCCATGTCGGGGGGTCAAATGAAGTCGTCACACTGCACTACTAATATCTCCATTCCTTGAGATCCACTAGCTGCACTGCTTCGTCCCTCATCGTCCCCTCTCAAAGTCCATGTTGTAACACCCCGCATGTTGCTCCACCGATATCTCTGCCATTTCTGTACTCCTTAAAACTGCTTCTCCATTACTTTGTTCCTGCCGTTACCCTCACAGATCCTTGGATTGTTAAGCCACTTACGCTCCACTAATAATAGAAGTGTGACATCAGCCCTCGTAGGACAGCGATCTTCACACCCGTGCACATCTCGTAATGCTTCGCCAACCCTGTGGCGTGACTTTCCTCCCATTCTTCTTCTTCTGATCTCTGTAAAGTTTATCTTTCGTCATCCGTGTCAGCAGAGCCACTTCATTTTTCCG
Source organism: Polypterus bichir lapradei (assembly GCA_026402145.1). NCBI lineage: Eukaryota > Metazoa > Chordata > Cladistia > Polypteriformes > Polypteridae > Polypterus > Polypterus bichir. The sequence continues at coordinate 16,187,369 of JANRMT010062861.1, read as the reverse complement.
AGGACTCCACTATGTGTTCAGATCATGAAACTCCTCATTCTGTCCTGTTGAACCCCAGCCATGGATTTCCTGCTTTAGTGTTGACTCTGGTGCTGTCACAGTCCTCATGCTAGACTATCACTGTCTGACTTGTGTGATGGATGCTTATCTGGCCGGGACACCTTCATAATGGGGCTTGCACAGGGGGGGTGACAGAGGGCAACACACACACTCTTGGTGCCATGAAACCTCAACACTCTCAGGACCCATGGCCACCAACAGGGGGTGCATGGAGAATGGCTGACCCTTCCTCTGCAGTACGGAGACTGTGGAACACCTGGGGCACTTCCGGGCGGTCCAGAAAAGGGGGACACCTCACTCCATTACGGGGAGCCAGAGTCGGGAGGAAAAGGGACAAAGCTTGCCAGGAGGAGTGAAGGCGGAAGGAGACAGAGAGAAGAAAGACAAAGTACTGTGTGCTTGGGGCTGTGTTCTACTGGGCTGTGTATGGCGCACTGGAGGTGGGAAACGTTTGAAAAGCCTTTCCCACTGAATTAATAAAAGCCTCGTGTTGTGCTCCACTTGTGTCTGTGCTTGCTGCGTCGGGTGTTTGGGGAGCTGGGCGCCCCCTGGTGGTCACACTAGTGACAGTCTTCATACTCCACTAAAGTTACCTGAGCTGTGACGTGAATTATACTGCACTGCTAATATCAGGACCAGGACGTATCTCGTACAGAAGTGCTGAAATCTGAGCCATCACATTCCTGGTCCTGCACTACTGAAACTGGACCTATCACATTCCTCGAGCTCCATTACTGCTTTCAAGGATGTTATTGTTCATTCAGTTATTAAACTCCCTCTACTGCATCCCTAATATCGAACTTGTTGCATTCCTCATCCTGGACCACCGATGTCGAATCAAACTGCGCTAGGATAGTCCTCGTGCTTCACTACGGATATTCTGGTTGTTACACTTCTTCTACTTCACTATGGATATCACAGTCAGCATACCCCTTGTAATTCATTATAGATATCATAGTTGTCACGTTCCTTATAATCTGTCGTGTATTCCTTGTGTTTCATTATGGTTATCAGGTTCATTTTAGTCCTCGGACCTCACTCTGGATATTCTGGTCATTAAATTCCTTGGGTCTTACTATGAATATCTTCATTCTGTCCTGCTGACAGAGACATTTCACAATTCTTTAATTGCATCTCTTGATACTCAACTTGTCCCACTCTTCCTGCTTGACTATGGAGATCAGCAGCTTTATGTGCCTCGTAGTACACAACTGAAATCGGAGTCGTTATATTCCTTACTTTCACTATGGATACTGTAGTCACTACATTTCTCATGTTTTACTATGGATATCATACTTGTTACGTTCTTCCTCGGGTACTTAACTATGGATATTGAAGTCGTTACGTGGCTCGTATTTCACGACGGATACTGCAGTTGTTAAATTCCTCTCGCCCCTCTATGGATATTACGATCATTTCATTCTTAGTTCTGCACTTCTGACAGAGCTGTCACATCTCACATATAGGAGAGGCCCCACTCCTCCGACTTGACTATTGATATCATAGCGGTTACATTCCTTCTGTTGCACTCTTAATTTCAAACTCGTTCATTCCATTGACTACTGAAATCGTAGTCATTACATCCTTTGTACTTCATTATGAATATTGTGATTGTTACATTCCTTGTACTTCACTATGGATGTCACGGCCGTCACATTCCTCATTCTACGCTCTTAATATCAAACTTCACTACAGACATTGGAGTCTTTTATGGGCCTTGGACTGCAGTACCAATACTAGACGTTATACTCCTCCTAGTTAACCACAGATACCATAGTCAGGACTTCCTGTTACGGAATTTTACTATGGATATCATTGTCATTACATTGCCCGTGTTTCACTCTTGGTATTGTACTCCTCACACCTCACTATAGAGTTACGTTCCTTGTAATGCACTCTTAATTTTGAAGTTGTCTTGGTGCTCTTACTTGGCTGTGGACGTTGGAGTCTTTATGTTCCTTGTACTGCATTGCCAACGTCGTATCACAGTCATTACATTCATTCTGTTTACTTACAGATATTGCATTTGTTACAGTCTTCTTACTTCACTATGGACGGCGCATTCATTGCATTCCTCTTACTTCACTATAGATATTGTAATTGTTGCATTCCTCATAACTCCTTATGGATACCATGGTAGTTATATTCATCTTACTTCACTATCGATATCTTAGTTATTAAATTCCTCAAAATTCACAATGGATATCACTGTTGTTAAATTTTTCTTACTTCACCATAGATATCGTAGTTGTTGCATTCCTCATAACTCCTTATGGATACCACAGTAGTTATATTCATCTTACTTCACTATCGATATCCTAGTCATTGTATTCCTTGTACTTCACTATAGATATTCTAGTTGTTACATTCCTCAGAATTCACAATGGATATCATTGTCAAATTTCTCTGACTATCACTATAGATATCATAGTCGTTACACTCCTCTAACTTTGTTATGGATATCACAGTCATTACATTCCTCCTGTTTCACTAGGGGTATTGTGGCCATGCTAGCCATTGCACTCCTTTTACTTCACTCATCATAAAGCACTTTATGATACTGTAGTCCTTAAATTCCACTTTACGAATATTGAAGTCATTACATTTCCCTCATTTTGTCTTTGATATTATAGACATTACATTTCTCTTTCTTCATTATAGATATTACAGTCATTAAATTCGTCACACTTTACTATGCACATCTGACTTGTTGTACTCCTTGTACTTCACTACAGATATTGTAGTCATTAAATTCCTTTAAACCTACTATGGATGCTGCCGTTTCATTCTTAGTGCATTACTGCTGATTTAGACATTCCTACATTTTATGCACTGCACAAGTAATATCAAACTCCTCCCACTCCACCAACTTAGTTATGTATATTGGAGTCATTACATTTCTTATTTTCACTTATGGATATTGCAGTCGTTACATTGCTTGTATTTCACTCTGTTAAATTCCACATACCTCACTATGGATATTGAGATCATTTCATTCTCAATTCTCTACTACTGATAGTCATTGCTCCATTTCTTGTACTGCACTCTCAATGCTGAACTTGTCCCTCTCCACTTACTTGACTATGGATATTGGAGTCGCTACATTCTTTTTACGGTACTTTACTATGGATATCATTGTCATTACATTTCTCATATTTTATAATGGATATCGTAGCTGTTACGTTCTTCTCATGATATTTTACTATGAATACCGTAGTCATTAAATTGCACACATTTCACTAAGGATATCATAGTTGTTGCATTCCTAGTACTTCACTATGGACATCGTAATTGTTGCATTCCTCTTATGGTATTTTACTATGAATACAGTAGTCATTACATTGCATGTATTCCACTATGGATATCATAGTTGTTGCATTCCTTTTACAGTAGTTTACTATGGATATTGTAGTCATTACATTTCTTGTATTTAATTATGGATATCGTAGTTGTTGTATTCCTTGTACTCCACTATGGATATCATAGTCGTTACATTCCTCTTACGGTACTTGACTATAGATATACAGTAGTTGTTGTATTCCTCTTGCGGTAGTTTACTTTGGATATTGTAGTCATTATATTGTATGTATTCCACTATGGACGTCGTAGTTGTTTCATTCCTCTTATGGTACTTTACTATGGATATCGTAGTTGGTAAATCCCTCATGCCTCACTATGGATATTGTCATCATAGCCATCTTAGTTCTGTTAATACATTTCTCATACTGCACTTTTAATGTTGAACTTGTCCCACTACACCTACTTGACTAAGGATCTTGTAGTCGTTATATTCCTCTTACGGTACTTGACTATGGATCTCGTAGTCATTACATTCTTTATATACACTATGGATGTCGTAGTTCTTACATTCCTCTTACAGTAGTTTACTATGGATATTGTACTCATTATATTGTGTGTATTCCACTATGGACGTTGTAGTTGTTACATTGCTCTTATGGTGCTTCACTATGGATATCATAGCTGATAAATCCGTCATACCTCACTACTAATATTGCAATCACTGCCTTCTAAGTTCTTTTACTACATTTCTCGTATTACACTTTTAATATTGAACTTGTCCCACCGTACCTACTTGACCATGGATAGTGTAGTCGTTACATTTCTTATATTCACTATGGATATCGTAGTTGTTACATTCCTCTTACAGTACTTTGCTATGGTTATTGTAGTCGTTACATTCCTTATATTCACTATGGACGTCGTAGTTGTTACATTCCTCTTATGGTGCTTCACTATGAATATCATAGTCGATAAATCCGTCATACCTCACTACGAATATTGCGATCACTGCCTTCTAAGTTCTGTTGCTACATTTGTCGTATTACACTTTTAATGTTGAACTTGTCCCACCGTATCTACTTGACCATGGATAGTCTAGTCGTTACATTTCTTATATTCACTATGGATATCGTAGTCGTTGTATTCCTCTTACAGTACTTTACTATGGATTTTGTAGTCGTTACATTCCTTAAATTCACTATGGACGTCGTAGTTGTTAAATTCTTCTTACGGTCCTTCGCTATGGATATCATAGTCAGTAAATCCCTCATACCTCACTAAGGATATTGTCATCATAGCCGTCTTAGTTCTGTTACTACATTTCTCATTCTGCACTCTTAATGTTGAACTTGTCCCACTCCACCTACTTGACTAAGGATCTCATAGTCGTTATATTCCTCTTACAGTACTTGACTATGGATCTCATAGTCATTACATTCCTTATATACACTATGGATGTCGTAGTTGTTACGTTCCTCTTACGGTAGTTTACTATGGATATTGTACTCATTATATTGTGTGCATTCCACTATGGACATTGTAGTTGTTACATTCCTCCTACGGTCCTTCGCTATGGATATCATAGTCGGTAAATCTGTCATACCTCACTACAAATATTGCGATCACTGCCTTCTAAGTTCTGTTACTACATTTCTCGTATTACACTTTTAATGTTGAACTTGTCCCACCGTACCTACTTGACCATGGATAGTGTAGTCGTTACATTCTTTATATTCACTATGGACATCGTAGTCATTACATTCCTCTTACGGTCCTTCGCTATGGATATCATAGTCGGTAAATCCCTCATACCTCACTATGGATATTGTGATCATAGCCGTCTTAGTTCTGTTAATACATTTCTCATACTGCACTCTTAATGTTGAACTTGTCCTACTCCACCTACTTGACTATGGATCTCATAGTCGTTACCTTCCTTGTCCTTCATTATGGATCTCATAGTCATTACAATCTTTGTACTGCTCTCGTAACACTGAAGACAGGCCTTCTACTATTGCAGTCATGGTAATTCTCTGCACTTTATCCTGAATCTCACAGTTGTTAAATTCCTTGTATTTCACTTTGGATGTCATGGCCGTTACGTTTCCAGGTGTTGAACTTGTCTCTTTCCACACACTCCACTTTGGATTTTGTAGCCACGCCATTCCTAACATTGGGACTTTGATCGCCGGACTCTTAAATGTCCATCGATGTCCAAGTCATGCAATTCTCAGCTGACCTCGGTGTCCTATGGTGGGACAAATGGGATAAAAAGGGAAATGCCTGACGTCAGGCTGACACCGACCCAACACACTCCTGGCATGGCTTTGCACAGGCAGACGTAGTAAGGACCAGGATGCGTGTTAAGGCTCTTTCACGGTGGCTCCTAAAACACTGGATTTAGTAATACGTACTTTCACAAAAAGGAAAAAATAAAAATGGGACCAGCAAATCCAGCCTAAGCAGTTTTGATAGAAGTTGATTAAAAGACAGGCTTTTGTTCCTGCCATTGCCCCCATGTCTTACTGTTTGCCAAGCGCCAGCCCCCATTTCTGTTACACCAACTCTGATAGGTCAGGTCCAGATCAGAAAGTGTCCAGCACGGCCGAACGACAGCCTGAGCAGCGGCAGCACGCCGGGAGAGGATCACAGAATGTGTGTTGGTGTATGTGTCAGTACCTCGGCTGAATCATAGGCAAGTGAATTATGTCACACATAAGAGGGCTTCAAATGCCAAAAATTTCTTGTCTTGTTCTGACACCGAGGCTTCAGTCGGAGAGAGGGGACTGTATGAGTGTTTGATGTTCGAGCTGACGCAGGCAATCTAAATACATGATGACGGGCATTAGTGAGAAGAAGCCTGTGCCAGCAGAGCCTGGTGGCAGGCCGCACATCCAGGATGAAAGTCAAAGGCGGGCAGCAGAGAAATGCCTGCCGCTCGTTCGAAGTGCCAGCAGGGATCTGCACCGTCGTCTTTATCTGTCATCTTTCCTGTTTTTTCCTTTCTCTTTTTAAATGACTTAACAGGAGCAACATGAGAAGGCTCGGATGTTTGAATGTAAGGCTTTGAAATATGAGTTCGAAAGAACATGCCATCATTCAAAATGCCAAATTAGGACACCTTAATCACCTAATTCAATAGGAAAAAAAAATCCTTTGAACATCTGGCCATCAGGGGGCACCATACACTATGCACAAAAGAAATGTTAATAGCCGAAGGACACAATTGAAGAGTATTTTTTTATAAATTTAATAACAGTTACAAAATATAGTATAGAAGAGACTATACTGATAATACATTTATACATTTTATAATTTTATGACACAAATGTGTATGTTTTCCAAGGGCTAAACCAGTTTGATAATATTTGTTCATTTTAGTATCAATCTGTTTTTATTCTGTGCCCTGCTCAGAGCTGACTCCTGGAGTGCCCACATTGCTGCCAGGATCAACAACAGCACCCTGACATGTGTAACTGGATAAGTGGGTTACAAAATAGATGGATTTTTTATTATTTTTTTTTTCTTTTTTTATTTTTAGAAGCGGTATTCAGTTAAACATAAAAACCTTAGGTGATAAAAATAGAGTGAGGATTGCATTTGATACGGCTGTTTGTCACTCGCCCGGCCTAAGCAGACGTGATTCAGATGATATTCTCTGTTGTCTCTTCTGCTTCTAACGGACCACACGCACACCCACACACACGCACGCACGCACACACACACCCACGCACAAACGCACACACATGCTGCTTCAGCCCCAGTCCTCCTTGTTCTTTGAAGCATTAAATATGGATCATATGACAGAATAGGGCACCTTGTACAGTCCTATGTGTCCACGTATGACAGCCGGTTTCCAGACCAAAGCACGGAATACAGCGATGAAGAACTCACTAACTAAATAAATAAATCAAACAAACCCGAGCGTGGTCTCCTCGAAGCTTTTAGGGTAATTCATGAGCCTCCTACATAATGTATAATGTCTGTAATAGGTTGTAATTTATTCATGGTTCCCCTGGTACTATTCTATACATTTATACAAAATAAAATAGGCATTCAATCTTTTATTTTGCCTGTGTCATTTCCCTCAGAACCTGGTGGCATAGGTGATTATTTATTATGTATTGTTATTAGTCTTTGTCATTCTTATGAGTGGCAGTGACAGAGTCACACAGTCTGGCAGCGGTGCGCACAGAGGGAGTCGAATCTGACCGGAGAAACACGCGGCCAGGCGCGTGGCTATATGAGTGGGTGAAAGGACTGGCACCTCATTTGGTAGGGCCACCTCCTGTCCTGTGCCAGTGCTGCCAGGATACTCTACAGCCTCAGCCCATCCATCTCACCACCTCAACCAACCCCCAGATCCTGAATTAGAATGTAGTATGTTTGAGAACATTTGGGTAAGTCACGTCATCTCCTGCCATGTTCCCTTATGTCAGACCAAGCCATTTCATGTTCTGTTATCTTCTGCCATCTCACATATTGTGCTGCTACGTCATGACTTTTCATGTTATGTCATGTCATGCCAGTGTTATGGTATGATTTGTAATGTTATGTGAGGTCATTTCATGTTATGTCATGTCACGTTATTGTAATGACATTTCATGCAATACCACACTACATAATTTCACAGTATGTCATGCCATGCTGTTAGGTCACATCAGCACATGCTCTGTTTTGTAATGTCATGATATTTCACGTTATGTTATGTCAGATCAACATATTTCATACAATGTCATGTTATATCATTTCATGATGTGTCATGTCATGTCAATGTGATGTCATTTCATGCAATACCACGCTCTTTAATTCATAAAATGTCATGCCGTGCTGTTAGGTCACATCAGCACATGCTATGTTTTACAATGTCATGATATTTCATGTTATGTTATGTCATGTCATGCCAGTCTTATTTTATGATTTGTAATGTTATGTTATGTGATGTCATTTCGTGATATGTCACGTCATGTTATTGTAATGTCATTTCATGAAATACCACACTATATAATTTCATAGAGTGTCATGCCGTGCTGTTAGGTCACATCAGCACATGCTCTGTTTTGTGATGTTATGATATTTCATGTTATGTCATGTCATATTATTGCACTCTCATTCTTTATAATGTTATTTCAGGCTATGTTATGTTATATCACTTCATGGTATGTCATGTCATGCTATGCTATGTCATGTTTGCACATGACAATATCGTGTTACATCATTTCATAATGTGTCATGTCATGTCATGCAAAGTTATTTCATGTTATGTTAAAATGCCAGTTCATGTTATATCATGCCATGTTCGTCTTATGTCATGCTATGCAATGTCATATTATTGTACTCTCATTCTTTGTAATGTTATTTCAGGTTATGTTATGTTATATCACTTCATGGTATGTCATGTCATGCTATGCTATGTCATGTTAGCACATGATTTTTTTAATGTAATGCAATGATGTTTTTATGTTATGTTATCCATCCATCCATCCAACCCGCTATATCCTAACAACAGGGACACGGGGGTCTGGTGGAGCCAATTCCAGCCAACACAGGGTGGAAGGCGGGAAACAAACCCTGGGCAGGGCGCCAGCCCACCACAGGGTGCGCACACACTCACCCACACACTAGGGACAATTTAGAATCGCCAATGCACCTAACCTGTGTGTCTTTGGACTGTGGGAGGAAACCGGAGCACCCAGAGGAAACTCCACACAGGGAGGACCCAGTAAGCGAACCCGGGTCTCCTAACTGTGAGGTGGCAGCGCTACCACTGCACCACTGTGTCACTCATGTTATGTTATGATTTATCATTTCAAGTTTTCTTATGTGATGTCATTTCATGTTATTATAACGACATTTAATGTAATATCACATTATCCATCCATCCATTATCCAACCTGCTATATCCTAACTACAGGGTCATGGGGGTCTGCTGGAGCCAATCCCAGCCAACACAGGGCACAAGGCAGGAAACAAACTCCGGGCAGGGTGCCAGCCCACCGCAGAATATCACATTATATTATTTTATAGTATGTTGAGCCCTGTTGTTATGTCATGTCAGCACATGCTTTGCTTTGTAATGTAATGATATTTCATGTTATGTGATGTCATGTCAACATATTTCATGCAATGTTGTTTTATTTCATGATGTGTCAGGTCAGTTCATGCAATGGCATGTCAAGTTATTTCATGTTATATCATGCCATGTTAATCTTATGTCATGCCGTGTAATGTAATGTGATCTCTTGTCATGTTACGTCATGTCCTATTCCCATAATCTCATTCTATGTAAAGTTATTGCATGCCCTGCTCTGCACTTCATGATATGTCATGGTAGAACATGACTTTTTAATGCAATGTAAAGATATTTGTATGTTATATCATTTCATGCTATGTTATGCCATGTCATGTCATGCAATGCCATGTTATATCATTTCATGGTGAGTCACAGCATTTCATGCTATGGCATGTCAGGTTACGTCATGTTATGTTGTGTGATGTCATTTCATGTTCTATTCTGTTATTTCATGTTGCCATGTCATGTTATTTCATGCTGTGCCATAAAGAGCCACTTTATATCAATTCACGATGTCACGTGATGTCATTCCATGCCATATTGTATTATGTCAGGTTATACCACTTCATAATATGTCATGTTATGAGACACATGTTATGCTATGTAATGTTGTGTGTGACAGTAGAGGGTGCTGCCGCTCCTCCAAACCCGCAGACAACATGTTCAGACACCAGGTAAAATTATAAGAAATAAATTTAATTTCTTGAATAATGTGCACCAAGCACCTCCACCTCCACGACACACAATAAATCAATAATAATCACAGTAAATCAATAATAAATCCTCCTCTCCACCCAGCAGCTCTGTCACACTCCCTCCCAACTCCGGCTCAGCCCACTGGGTTTCCCATAGTCCTTTTAATAGTCCGTGACCCGGAAGTGCTTCTGTCCTTCAGTCCATGTGATGCCATAGCACTTCCGGGTCAGATGAAAATTTCTCCTTTTCCTTCAGCCCGGAAGTACTTCATTTCTTCCATCCCCATAACTAGGGAGTACTAATAGAAACATTCATGCCTCCCTGCAGTGTCCTCTGGCGGCCCCCACGGTATCCAGCAGGGCTGTGAAGTGGAACTCCAATGTCCATGATGCCCTGCGGGAATTCGGGGGACCTCCATGTTGCAGGGAGGACTCCATCTAGCAGCCTGGTGGTGTTGGCCGGGATAAACTGCCGGTCATCTCTCACACATGTCATTCCACGTAATGCAATGCTATGTCATGTTAAGCTATTTTATGTCATGCCATGTTAACTTATGTAATTTTATGTTAAGCCATGTCGAAGTACTTAAGAAGAAGGAAGTTGAAAAGGGCTCATCGGTGCACATGAGGTGGCAGTGTGCCACTAAGCCTAAAGTGCTTCCCCCATTACAGGAAGTGGTGGCCCAGTGGTCGGTGCTGCTCTCATTCTGACCCAGTGCCCCCTGGCCATTGGTATGGATTATGTATGTTCTCCCCATGCTTCTTGGTGCTAAACAACCCGACCTGATGGACTCAGTGGTCTCCTGTCATTCGTCAAACTTCAGTGCACTTGAAAGCCCAGGTCTGTCTGAGATATTTTTGAGACCCCTTGCTATTTTACTCTAAGCTCAGCAGATGAGGGTCTCAGATTCTTAACAGCAGTACATTTTTGTAAGATGAAGGCTTTCAGAGGGGCTCCACGGTGGCACAGTGAGTTAGGATCGTTACCTTCTCCTACTCCAGGGACCTCCGTTCAGAGCTAATGACTTGGGTTCAAACCTTGGCCCCCTCACCATTTGAGGAGAGGTTTCCACCTCTCCAGGTGGGTTTCTCCAAGTTCTCAGTCCTCCTAAACTGGCCAGCTACAAATGGGGGTGCCCTGTGGTGGACTGGTATTCCTTTCAGGATTGAACCCTGCCTCTGGCAAAGGAAACATCAAATGTTGATACTGTATATATTTGAGCCTGACACTGCTGGCAGTGGCTCTGCCGCAACACAGTGTCACCATGGAATAGGTGGGCTCAGTAGATGGATTGAAGAATTTAGATAACCAGACGTCATTCACGCTTTTTATGGCCAGAAGTTAGAGATGCATGTGGACAGATTTACAGCAAAACGCTATGGCACAGAGTGGAGCAACTCGCCATGTCATGACACAATATTTGAATTTAATGACCTCCTAGTACGGCAACTTTATGGACCCTTGTGCAATTAGAACACGGCGTGCTGCAGAGGCGGAACATCGGGCCGCTCCTAAATACTGCAGTTAAAGTGCAATTCACAGCACAGCACAGTCGGGCCTTGCTGAATTCCAGTACTGGATTGCCATTAAGGCAAAAAACAAAAAAATAAGAGCTAAAAAGGATGGAACAAAAGTCCATCAAATAACATTATTTTATATAGTGCCTTTCATTGACGCCCCCAACACCAGGAGCTTTACATAGAAAATAAAGGAGCAGCCTCTGGTTACAATTAAAGGCTGGAGGGGCCATCAGACACACAGCTGGAGTCTGTCACTGCGAGCCCAAACTGGACAGATGGACAGGACCACCCTGAACAAAATTAAGAGAGTCAGAAAATGGATGGACCCCACGACCCCAAAGACTATACGACCCTGAACTGGATTAAACAGGTTTGATAACTAGGATTGACTACTGCAATGCGGTGTTCACTGGATGTTCAAACTGTTCTCTATACAGCCTCCAGTTAATCCAAAATACTGCTGCAAAAATTATTACAAGAACAAGAAAATACGAACACATCACTCCAGTTCTTAAATCCTTACATTGGCTCCCGGTTAAGTTTAGGGCAGATTTCAAAATCCTCCTTTTAACATATAAAGCCTTAAATGGTCGAGGTCTGTCTTACTTGTCTGAACTTATCATGACTTACAAACCAGAGCGCACATTAAGATCTCAAGATGCCGGTCTGCTTATGATTCCAAGGATTTATAAAATAACAGTGGGAGGTCGAGCCTTTAGTTACAGGGCCCCTAAACTGTGAAGTGGTCTGCCTGCCACTATAAGAGATGCCCCTTTGGTCTCAGCTTTCAAATCTCAGTACTTCAGTTTAGCACACCCTGACTAGAGCTGCTGATTAACTGTGCAGACTGCATCTCTGTTTTTAGTCATTAGCACTAAAACTTAAGTAACATGATAGTTAGAATTTGTTACTAAATCTCACCTATTATGGTTCTCTTCTTGGTACTCAAATGTGGCACTTGGTGTCAGAATGGCCAAATAGGGGAGGCAGCTTGATGGCCGAGGTTTCCAGGACTCTGAACAAATCCAAATCCTATTATGTGATATCATCTACTGTTAAATTCTGCTCCGTACTTGTAATATTTCTATTGTACTATTGTATTGTATTGAGGGTTACTTCTGTTCTTGTATTGTATTGTATTGACCCCCATTCTTTTTGACACCCACTGCACACCCAACCTACCTGATAGGGAGTCTCTCTTTGAACTGCCTTTCCCAAGGTTTCTTCCATTTTTTCCCTACTAGATTTTTTTTTTTGGGAGTTTTTTCTTGTCTTCTTAGAGACTCAAGGCTGGGGGGCTGTCAAGAGGCAGGGCCTGTTAAAGCCCAATGCGGCACTTCTTGTGCAAGTTTGGGCTATACAAAAATAAATTGTATTGCATCGTATTGTATTGTATAATGGATGGACCTCATCCCCCCAGAAAGGATTCAGCATGTTCAATAATGAACGGACACCATGAGCCCAAACTAGATTAAACAAGTTTAATAATGAATTTCCCTTTGGGATGAATAAAGTATCTATCTATCTATCTATCTATCTATCTATCTATCTATCTATCTAT
>JANRMT010062861.1:16149876-16165964 GCA_026402145.1 Polypterus bichir lapradei | reverse complement strand
GACACCACTCTGATCTGCACGTCTGCCTGACCACAGACACCACTCTGATCTGCACGTCTGCCTGATCGCACACGACACTCTGATCTGCACGTCTGCTTGACCATGAACACCACTAGTGATCTGCATGTCTGCCTGACCACGAACACCACTCTGATCTGCATGTCTGCCTGATCGTGAACATCACTCTGATCTGCACGTCTGCCTGATTGTGAACACCACTAGTGATCTGCATGTCTGCCTGACTGCGAACACCACACCGGTCTGCACGCCGATCTCCCACTTCTTTCTTCCCTCACTCATGAGCAAGACCCTGAGATACTTAAACTCCTACACTCGAGGCTGCGCCTTATCCCCAACATGGAGAAAGCACTGCACCCTTTTGCAGTTGAGCACCAGGACACTCAGACTTGGAGATGCTGATCCTCATCCCATTAAAAAAGGCCAGGGGGTGTGAGGGTTACTTGGTCTTGTCGGCAAGTGTCTAGTAGTCGGAGCACCGCCCATGGCGCCTGACTGGGCACAGTCTGAATAAGCAACATGGGGCCATCCTCCAGATGGAGGAGTCATAAGGGTCTGTTGCATTATGGTTGAGGTGACAGTCAAAGACAAAGGCCTTGGCAGACTGATCCCTGGGTACCGAAACTAACTCTAGGGACATGAATATCCACACACACTTTTTTTGCTCTCAAGCCTGAAGGGTGCCATCTTAAACCGGGAGCCGAAACTGGAGGGGATCACAGAGAACATTCACAGACAAACCCATGCACGGCCAAAGATGGAGTCACCAGTTTAATTTGCCAGCATTTATATGGGTGGTGGAGGGAAACGAATGTGATAAATGACACATGTGACTGGCATCCTGGAGAGGATGAGATGGTTGCTATTCCCTCTACCGGATGGGAGATTAGTGTTATGGAAGGACAGAGGGTGACTACCTCTCTAGACCATGTGGTCTCCCCCTGTAGGTTGGGTTAAATCACACCCTTTTAGAGACCCGTAGGGCTGCATGGGAGATCTCGTTTCAGGAAGGTAACACTGGAGGAGGCACTTCTGTTAGGTGGGTATCCCGTTTGATCCAGAAGTTATCCTGGCTACAGCACTAATGTGCCAAGGTACTCCCAGGTCCAACTTTGAAAAGGAGCTCTGTGGGTCAGCTTGGCAAGTTGGAGTCAGGAGAGGAGGAGAACGAAGCTCACCTGGGGAAATGAAGGAGAGACAAGAAGAAGAAGGAAGGCCAGGCTTATGGCTGCTGTGCCACATGTTAGGCTTCAGCTATCTGGAAGAAATAAGGTACTGTGATGAATTTAAAAGGCTTGGTGTGGAATAAATCCTGAGTTGGACTCAGTTATGTCTGGGCTTATTAACCCCTAAACTGCCACATTCATGGGGGGGAGGAGGGGGGTCAATGTACCCCCTGGATGCCAAATACTTTTTTGCTGCACTTTTTAAGGAAACGTCACAATTCACAAAGAAAAAGTGAAATTTTAATGGATCCAAATTTTTTTTTTCATGGAAAGAGCATCACAAGTTACTGATTATTTTACACACTGCCAATGAACCGTAAAAACTATTAAAATAACTACTGCAACAATCTATTATTATATGTACAAGGTGCATCTGACGCCATTGATGAAATTCAGTCAATCACCGAGCCAACTGCGCTTGAACGCTGATGCCAGCTGTCTAGTCTAGTGCAGTGGCTTAATCCCAGGGAGAATGATGCCTGATTCACTAGGGGGCGCCAGTGGTCAGAAGCTGGTGATCAATGAATGTACAGCACGGACTGATTTGCTCCGGCGTGCTGGAAAATTACACTGGGAAATGACTATAGCTAGTTCTAGTGGTTTAAGGCTTAAATTAAGATGAGAAGCTAGAGAATTATATGTGTAATATGTTTGATATGTCAATGTGCTCTGTATAAAATATGTTTAAAATCTACTTTTTTTTTTACTCACATGTACAGCTAATACAAAGCCAGATTTATCACACAGGAGTTCACCATATAAGAACTGCTAGGCAAGCATTAGAAGACAAGACAGGGACAACTGCAAAATGGGCATTGTATACTGTTTCTGTGTGTCAAAGTCAGCATGAAATTGAATCCTCTTGTAGCCTTGTTTGGAATGACATGATTCACCCAAGTGGGGGCCTGCATGTGAAGAAAGAGTATAAAGCCTTGGAACATTGAAGCCGACGGACAGATGGGAGATATTGTCATCTGAGCCGGAAATTCCTTCCAACGCAGCGACGAAAATGGCAGACTCTACACATTGGGCCCCCACTCTCAAACTGGGCTTTTGTCATGGCTTCCTTTGTCTGTTATGCAGTGTAAACCGTCATTAAATAAAGCTAAGTGACTTCTCCTATGTGATTTCTTACTGCTGTTTCACTAAAGGAGGGGTATCGCCTTTTAATATCATAGCTATATAGTTTCGTGTTATGTAACACGCCTCAATTACAAAAGAACTCATTCCAACAAGGGAGCTAGCGCCCCCTGCTGGATACAATACGTGAACAAGAACTGTGCACCTCATTCTCGGGTAATGATTCAGTACACTAATCAAAGGAATGAGAATCGTGCACCTCGTTCTTCGGTAATGATTTGGTTTGTGAATCAAGCAAACCAGATTCACGTGATATAGTAATAATATTGTTTGTGAATCAAATGAATAAGAATTGGGCAATCTGTTTGTGGTGAAATATTCATTTTGTGAATGAAATGAAAGAAGGCCATGCGCCTTCTTCTCGGGTAATAAGTCAGTTTGTGAATCCAATGAATTGCGAATGATGTCAGGTGAAAGATTCAGTTGGTAACATGCGAGTCATTCTTTGGTTAAAGATTTCGGTTTCTGAATCTACGATGAAAGAGGGTCAAGCAACATGTTTTAAGCTCAGGGGATCAAATAAAAAAGAGTCATGTAGTGGTCCAGTGTCGCTAAGATTCACACCATCGATGAGATGGTGATTTATTTATTTATTTTTTGGTGGGGGATTCCAGGGACGCACCCAGCCTTGGCGCGACCCTGCACACACTCACAAGCAGAGACACAAAACCAACGAATGAATAAATATTATATTAAATGAAAACCCTATGCACAACCACAGCAATCAGACAAGTCTCCAGCTTTCCCCTTCGCAATAACATAACAATGATCGACAACAATAAACACTCACGACAGCGTCCTTATACAGTCCAATACAGCAAAAGCGGATGAAATGGTTTGGTGTGAACAGCTTCTGTAGTAAGTGAGTGAAACAGTCCTACCGGTACTCCGGATTGCGAGGGGTGAGAGTTGCAGGAGTGCTGCTTTTGAAGACACACGACCATTAATCACTAGTTAGAGGCAGGCTCGAGACAGTCCATTCATCCTAACCGGAAACGATCCACAGGGCACAACTGACTTTTCAGACAACACGTTGGGCAGGAAACACAAAAACACGCCAGCCCCACCCCACCCCACTCCAACCTTTACAACTTTCCTGCTGGCCCCTTTCGTCCCCAGCAGCCCCTGCTTTCGTTTCAGTCATCCTATGTGGGTAATTCCCCTTGGGCTGGTGGGAAATGGAGTTTTTCCCATGGTAGCACTGCGACAGTCATGTGACACCTTTTCACATAATGGCTCAGTTTGGAGTGAGGAGTATCTGCTAAAGTCCGCAATGAGAGTAAACGAGCCAGAAATCAAACCCAAACCTGACTGGCAGAAGCAACCCTTTACTGCAATGAGTCCGTTCAAAAAAAAAATAACCATGTTGAAAATCTGACCACCTGTCCAATTTAAGTGTGTGTGTGTGGGGGTGTCCTTATAAAGAGATACTGGGAAGTGTGGGATGTCATACTGCAGATCAAAAGTGCTTGTCTATTCTCTCCCCAGGAAAGATGCAGATCTAACTTTAATGTACCAAATGTTTAAAATGTACAATTGGCGTCTCCCTTTAGTCCTTCCAAAAAATCAGTTATACTGCTGGGTATTTTATTCACTTTACTTATTCTGTTGCCTCAAACTACCTCTTTAAGTGCATCGATTCACTTAAATCATTTCATTTGTTTGATTCATAATAGGATCCCGGGCTCTCTGCAATAAAAACATTTTTGCTCTTTTAATGAATTGCATCATAAATATATAATCAAATAATTCATACATACTTTATAATTCAAATCGGATTACATTGTCCCATTGGAAAGCAGAGAGCGAGTGCCAACATAGTGGAAATGCAGAATTAAAATAAGTGAACAAGACCATCTCGTTCTTGGGTAATGTAACTCCTTTGCAGGTAACATTTCAGTTCATGAATTAAATTGATGAGAATTATGAGAAACATTCACATTGTGAATCAAATAAAAGAGAATTGTGTGCCGTGTTTTAAGGTAAGAATTCAGCCTGGGAATCAAACAGGCGAGAATCATGCGACTCATTCTCAGTTAATGATTCAGTTTGCAAATTAAATGAATTACATCTGTGCAGCTCGGGTAAAGATTAAGTTTGTGAATCAAATGAAAGAGAATCACACGCCTCGCTCTCAGGTAATAATTCAGCTCACAAATGAAATGGATGAGAATCATGTGACTCATTCTCAGGTAATGACTCAGTTTGTGAATTAAATTAATTACATTTGTGCAACTTGTTCTCGGGTAATGATTAAGTTTGCGAATCAAATGAAACAGAATCATGTGTCTTGTTCTCGGGTAATAATTCAGTTTGTCACTTAAATAGGCTAGAATTATGTGACTAATTCTCAGGTAATGACTCAGTTTGCAAATTAAATTAAAGAGATTTGTGTGCCTTGAAAGAGAATCACACATCTCGTTCTTGGGTAATAATTCAGCTCACCAATGAATTGGACAAGAATCATGTGACTCATTCTCAGGTAATGATTCAGTATGCAAATTAAATGAATTACATTTGTGCAGCTCAGGTAAATATGAAGTCTTTGAATCAAATGAAAGAGAATCACACACCTTATTCTTGGGTAATAATTGAGCTCACAAATGAAATGGATAAGAATCATGTGACTCATTTTCAGGTAATGATTCAGTTTGTGAATTAAATGAATTATAATTGTGTGCCTTGTTCTCGGATTTGTTAATCAAATGAAAGTGAATTGAAATAATTCAGTTTGTGAATCAAATACACTAGATCTGTGTGACTCGTTCTCGGGTAACAATTCAGTTTGTGACTAAAATGATGCGAGAATGGTGAAACTCATTCTCGGGTAACGATCCCGTTCATGAATGAAATGAATCATGTGACTCATTTATGGGCAATGGTTCGGGTCAGACTCGAAAGAACTATAAATTGATATCGATACTCATGAATCAAATGGGCAACACTAGCGCATGCACTTTAAACATCTTCCTGTGAAATGAAAGACGCTGACACCATCCGTTATGCACTACAGAACTCCTGGTGAATCAAGTCGTTTGTCCTCGTGAATCGACTCATGTGACTCACTGAAAATAGTAATTTAAAAAGAACAAATTGTTCACAAGTCGCCCATCACTGATCAGTAACAGAATTAGGTGGAGTCTCACACCAGAAATGTAAGGAACCTGTCCTCTTCCTAGTAAGGATCAATGCCTACCCTCTAATGCCTAAGACATTTCAAGCCCACCTTGGCACATCTACTTGATATGTCCATAAAATCCATCACAGTATAGAGTGGAGTCTCGTATCCGAGGTGCCTGTCTGTTCTCTTCCTAACAAGGGGTGAGCCCTCTGAAGTCTCACATGTTTTAAGCCCATATTGGCCCCTCCCCCTGAATCAACCATTTCAGGTCAAAAATTTAAGGCATGTGCAATTGACTCCTCCCCTTGATCCACTTATAATATTAACTATGGGAAAGGGTAGAAATCGGAGCTGCCAAAACGGACAAACACACAACCTCTGAAGCAGCACGTTTCAGATCCAGTTTGGCTCCTCTCTTTGGATTGGCTATAAACTCCACCACTGCAGAGCTAGAAGTCCCACACCACAAACCTCAAGTGCCTGGATGTTATCTTACCAAAGAGGATGAAGACCCGCCCTTTGAAGTCCCAGGTGTCTGCCTTGACTCCTCCCCTTGATAAGCCTCACAATCTGTCACTGGAGAAGGCGGAGCTCCACAATGGAAGTCTAAGGTTCTGCTGAAGTGTGTCCCCTCTTTATTCTGAATTATTCTCTTTGTCTTGACATTACAACGTAAGCCAGCTGTCCTCTTTTTTTTATCTCAGCATGTAGTGGTATTAGCATTAATATTGTCACTGTACTGACTGCACAAAGTGACAGCAAACACTGACAGTAATATTTAATATTCAAATCAGGAGATGGAGTCAAACTCAGAAACGTGCCAAGGTCAACACAAAGGAGTCAAAGTTAAACCAAATGAATGAAGCCAGTAACCCAGAGCTAGAACGGTACTGGTAATGGCACTGGCATGCAGGGTGGTGATGTGGTTAAGGCTTTGGACTTCAAGCCCTAAGGTGGTGGGGTTCAAATCCCACTACTGACACCTGCCTGGGTTCTGATTGGAAAAACAGAAGCAGTGTAGCTGAGTGTACCTCAAATGTTGTAAGTTGCCTCAGATAAAAGCATCAGCCAAGTAAGTAAATGGCATTCATCAGTACTCTGTACCAATACTTCTGTGCTATGCTGTTTTGGAGTACTGGGAGTTTATCCAGTATACTGTCAGTGTTTGAAGTAAGTGGGTACTCAGTTGGTGCTAATCTTATTCACTTCTCTTTCAAGTGGGGTGACTTTTTATTTCAATACCGTGTGATAGAGGGGATGAGTTCTCAGAAAAAGTTGGGGGACCACCCCGTTTAATGTTGGGGTCCGAAATAAAGAACTAAAAATACTGCTTGTTGGCATGACAACAGAAAAGAGGCATACACACTAGCCTAATACTAGCCTATTCCCCTGTTCTAATAACTCTGCCTGGGGGAGTGGATCAGATTTGGGGATGTCTTATATGTGGGGTCACTGCTCCTGGTCTGACGTCATTCCTTCTAGGGACGTTGATATTTACAGGGACGGAGCCTTGGGACGGGGTGTAGTTGCCCTCACTGGGCAGCTTCTCAGTGCTACAGAGGAAAAAAGAGATAATGCAGTTCTTGCCTGGGAGTGCTATTGCAAGCTTCGATAGAGTCTGGTGGGGAACCCTTATGCACAACAACCGGCACTTGTAAGGCCAGGAATATACTTAACGCTATGCACCGCATGAGCTTGAGGATGCTGCTGCTATACTTGTGCACATACTTTAAATAAATATGGAGGATTCCACCAGGTGGCAGTGCAAGAAATCATGTTAGGGATAAAACAACATCCGGTTTCGCTGAGTTCTGAGTTGAGAGAAGAAAGATTTTAAAAATAAGTTATTTACATTCTGATGGTGTTGCAAAGGTATAAAAAAAAGATGGCAACAGCAACACAGAAGATGGTATGTGAGACCTTCAAATGTATCGCGTCATTACGATGGTGAATATGCGACGCTTGTTTTGCCTATGCGAGTAATGGATGAAGAGAGGCACCATGAAGACATTCGCATGTCAGCATTTAAGTTTGATGATTTGCTTCACCGCATTGAACCATTCATCAAACACTGAAGCACACAGATTGATCCTGGTGGAGCTGCAAGCCTGACGTCTCATGTTGATAGTAAATAACGATACTGACTTCATGTACCAAAACCTGCACGCTCATCAAACAACTCTTTTAGCCACAACTCCTGAAGTGACGTTGGACAAGCGGCACCATACTGAGCTCGTGTGAGGACCTTGAGTGACTTCTCACCAGTGACAGGAATCAATGTAAAGGGGAAGGGTCCTAGAGAAGGGCTTAAATGTCAGAATTTGTGAAGAAGGTATGGAGCCATGCCACCTGCACGTCAGAGCAGGTCAGCCACCTGAAGTTAAGCATGCTTGGGCCTGCAATCCCATCAAGGGAAAAGGCTTGAGTTGCTGCTGGATGAGGTGTTGGTGAGACCATCGGGGCAGCGGGCGCTTACCCTGTGGTCTGTGTGTGGATCCCAATGCCACAGTGCAGCGACAGGGACACTGTGCTGTAAAAGTTGGCACCGTCCTTCGGATGAGATGTAATAACTGAGTTCCAGACTCTCCGTAGTCATAAATGATTGAATGGCATCTTTTGAAAAGAGTATCCTGTCCCTTGATGTCCTGGATAACTTGCCCATCATGAGTTTGTCCAATCTGGTCCCCTAATCATCTCCTGTCTCTAATTGGCTATTTCTCTTACCCTAACAGCTGATGTGTGGTGAGCGTACTGGCACAATAATGGCTGTCATTGCATCATCCAGGTAGATGCTACACATTGGTGGTGGTTGAAGTGGTTCCTCACTGTCTATGTAAAGCACTTTGAGTAGGTTAGTTAGAAAAGCACTATAAACATGTAAAGAATTATTATTATGAGTCAGGATGGAAAGAAATGTTAGCTTGATCAACATGTGGGTGGTGATGTGGTAAGAATCCCTGGCTGAAGTTCCACAAGACACACATAGAGTCATGGTGCTGGTAGCCTTCATCATTAGGGGCCATCAGCTTCTTGTTGATTCTCAGTGTTGACTTAAAATTGCAAAGTGCATGAGCAAAGCCAGGCAGCATGGCTGCATCTTGGTTAGTGCTACTGTATCACAGTCCCAACAGACCTGGGGATGGACTGTGTGGATTTTGCTTATTCTCTCTTTGTCCATGTAGGGCTGTCCATCAGTTACTCCTAGGTTTTCCCTTCATAATTCCAAAGATGTATGAATTTGTGAATTTTTGAAATATATCAAACGAGAAGAATTAAGAAATACAAAGCACAGTAGAAAGGCAACTTGCAGTTTGCCATATTGTTTAACGAGATCATATAGACATCATACTCTGCGTAACAGGCATTTCGCTTTCATAAGTACACTGAAAATTTGACAAAGGGGAGGAGAACATTCGGTCCATTTGGCTTGTTTGTTCAGCTAATAGCTAAGCTACTCCAACTACACCATCTAGACACTTCTTATAGTTTGTCAAAGTTTAAGATTCAACGATATGTCTCGGTAGTTTGGCCCAGATTCCCATAACTCTTTGTGTGAAGAAGTGATTCACTAGTGAAGATGTGGTTCATTGGGGAGGAAGTGGTTCATTGAGAAAGGAGTGGTTCATTGGGGAAGTGATTAACTGATGAAGAAGCGGTTTATTGGGGAAGAGGTGGTTCTTTGAGAAAGGAGTGAGTGGTTTATTGTGGAAGTGATTCACTGATGAAGAAGCGGTTCATTTAGAATGAAGAGGTTAATTGGAGAAGAAGTAGTTCATTGGGGAAGAAGTGGTTTATCGAGAAAGAAAAGGATCATTGAGAAAAAAGAGGTTCATAGGGGTTGATTCACTGATGAAGAAGTGGTTTGTTGGAGAAGAAGAGGTTCATTGAGAAAGAAGAGGTTCATTTGGGAAGTGATTCACAGATGAAGAAATGGTTCATTGGGGAAGAGGCAGTTCATTAGAAAAGAAGTGGTTCTTTTGGGAAGAAGCGGTTCATTGGAGAAGTGGTTTATTGAGAATGAAGAGGTTCATTGGGAGAGAAGTGGTTCATTGAGAAATAAGAGGTTCATTGGGGAATTGATTCACTGATGAAGAAGTGGTTCATTGGAGAAGAGGTGGTTCATTAGAAAATAAGTGGTTCTTTCAGGAAGAAGCGGTTCATAAGAGAAGAAGTGGTTCGTTGGAGAAGAAGAGGTTCATTGAAAAAGTAGAGGTTCATTGAGAAATAAGAGGTACATTGTGATTTTGATTCACTGATGATGAAGTGGTTTGTTGGAGAAGAAGAGGTTCATTGAGAAAGAAGAGGTTCATTGGGGAAGTGATTCACAGATGAAGAAATGGTTCATTGGGGAAGAGGCAGTTCATTAGAAAAGAAGTGGTTCTTTTGGGAAGAAGCGGTTCATTGGAAAAGAAGTGGTTTATTGAGAATGAAGAGGTTCATTGGGGAATTGATTCACTGATAAAGAAGTGGTTCATTTGAGAAGAGGTGGTTCATTAGAAAATAAGTGGTTCTTTCGGGAAGAAGTGGTTCATAAGAGAAGAAGAGGTTCATTGAGAAAGAAGAGGTTCATTGGGGAATTGATGCACTGATGAAGAAGTGGTTCATTTGAGAAGAGGTGGTTCATTAGAAAATAAGTGGTTCTTTCGGGAAGAAGTGGTTCATAAGAGAAGAAGAGGTTCGTTGGAGAAGAAGAGGTTCATTGAGAAAGAAGAGGTTCATTGGGGAAGTGATTCACAGATGAAGAAATGGTTCTTTTGGGAAGAAGCGGTTCATTGGAGAAGAAGTGGTTTATTGAGAATGAAGAGGTTCATTGGGAGAGAAGTGGTTCATTGAGAAGTAAGAGGTTCATTGGGGAATTGATTCACTGATGAAGAAGTGATTCATGGGAGAAGAAGTGGTTTATTGGGAAAGAAGTGGTTTATTGAGAAAGAAGTGGTTCATTGGGGAAGAGGTGGTTCATTAGAAAATAAGTGGTTCTTTCGGGAAGAAGCGGTTCATAAGAGAAGAAGTGGTTCATTGGGGAAGAAGTGGTTTATTGAGAAAGAAGATGTTCATTGGGGGAGAAGTGGTTCATTAAGAAATAAGAGATTCATTGTGGAATTGATTCACTGATGAAGAAGTGGTTCTTTCGGGAAGAAGCGGTTCATTGGTGAAGAAGCAGTTCATTGGGGAAGAAGAGGTTTATTGAGAACGAAGAGGTTCATTGGGGAAGAAGTAGTTCATTGCAGAAAAAGTGGTTCATTGGGAAGAAGAGGTTAATTGAGAAAGAAGCGGTTCATTGATTGACGATAAACCTGCACCATATGAGTGATCACAGGCATCCAGCCAAGAACTGGAACCCTGCAGTACACTTGACCTGTCTGTAATTGGCACCAGCTCCTCATAACGGGGTGAATACTGACCTCTTACACCAGCAAGGAAAGCTGGGCTTGATATCAGAGTAAGTTGCACTCATACTCAAATGGGCCAAATCTGGTGCACCAGCAGGTCACAAATCTGTAGAATTCTGCAAAATTAAATTTGTATGAGCAAAGATCAGGACAAAAAGACATCTTCACCCTCTGAGACCTCAAGATGAAGTAGAAGTTGTGAAGACAACACCAGACATGTACATCAAATAAGATCAGGGTCCACACCTCTCAAGCTAATGGTCAGCCTGCCTCACAAGTATTCTAATACTCTCAAATTCAGATTCAACAATGCAGTTTAAATGTCATGTAAGTTTAATTCTAAACTGATGCAGTGGATCATAACCTGAGAGTTTCTTTCTAAATAAGTGTGGTCCTGTCATTTCATATATGATATGATATGATATGATATGATATGATATGATATGATATGATATGATATGATATGATATGATATGGGAACAACTGAACTGTTTAATTGAATAACATCCTAATATCAGTCTAAACGATTTTTGTGGACCGTATTACATGCAGCCCATCAAGCCCGGCGTCTCAGTGAATATTCTGTTTAATTCTGTTTATAACCTGAAACACTTTTAGAAATTTTTGAGACTTGAGTTGGCTGTGGAGGACTAAACACATCAATGCTGCAATAAAACCTGACTCCTGCCTCCATTTTGCTACCAAGAAGAATTAATATTAAGATCTGACAGTTTATTCCACATGCAGTTTAAAAAGAATTCACAGTTTAGGGTGCACAGATATTTACAGTGAAAAAATTTGGTCAAATACAAATGGTCAGAGAAATCAACATTAAGCCCTTGTTGAAGAAGGAAAATGAACAAAACAAAAAAATCAAAGAGTTTCACTCCAAAATCAGCTCAGTCCATGGGTTTCTAGCAGCCTTTTAACAAATAACCGTAATACACCAAAAACTGGGCTCTGAGTCTACCCTCCTCCAAAGCTTCTCCAAACTGTAAAGTCAGGAGTCTGACCTGGCTAACGGGGGTCCTCACTGTGCTCCGATCATTCCGTTGACTGCTCAGCCCCCTGACTCCCTCAAAGACTGCTGCGCCTCGATCACCCCGTCCACCGACTGATCAAACCAAACGGATGATGCAGGATGTTCTTCCACAACAGTGACCATTTCTGGAGCCTTGGGGAGAGATTGAACAGGTGACAGGGGACACCACAGGTCCTAAGATCTCAAGGACTTGACAACATCCAGTCCCGAGGCTTTTCCTGAGTGAAGCTTTCTCAATTGTCTCCCTACTTGGTCTTCAGCTATGGACAGTTCACATTGATGGTCAGACGTGGCCTTTCCGGTTGATGTGGTAGGTCACGGTAGGTTAGTAATTCTGAATATTGCAGAAGCCAGATTTAATATTTCACTTCATTTTCAAGTCTTTAAAATTGATTCAATTCTTACTGTGATGCCATTGTTGTGTTAAGTAAGTCATATCTTGTATGACATCTCTCTGTTTATCTCTTAAGATTATGCTTTATGATCATGTTGTCCTTCTGTCATTCGTTCTACATGTTGTAACCAATTGAGTCCCAAACCACTGACACAAGCCCAGGCATAATTCTGTGTTCAAATATAGGATTTTTATTCAACACCAACACATTTCTTACAGAAATGCCAGTCAAAATGCCCCAATACACAATCCCTTCCCTGTCCACATCCAGGAGATTGTTGCCCGCTGTCCCCCAACTCTGACCCAAATCAGTTAAGGCTGTGGGCTTTCTTTGAAATCCAACCCTGGATCAAACCTAAGTCATCTGGAGCACTTCAGGGGTCGTGCAGAAACTACGGCAGTCCTCCCCCTGGCAGTGCCCTCTGGTGGTACCCAACAGGGCTGCGTTTGCGGATTCCATCTCCCATGCCACACTACGGGTGTCCTAATTAGGTTCAGCCCTGAGAAGCACTCGCCACCTGTTGTGTCGCGGAGTGAACTGCTGCTGGTAGGCCCTGTTCGAGCAGCCCCATCCATTAGGGCCTCCCAGCTGGGGTAAACTTCTTTATTTTCTTGTTACTTCCTCACTGGCACTTACACTGTTGAATTCTTATTTATCATGGAGGTGAAGTTAAAATGAGCTAAACGGCAGCACTCTTCAATGACCCAAGGCTTCTCCAGTATAAGATACAAGGGACATATATGGAATTCTGTAAAACGCCCGTGGTAGACACTGACTGGCACCTGTATGAATCCGTGCCACAGCATTGCATCATCAGCTTTGTGGGTTCTGACCCAACTGAGAAGCCCCAAATGAACGAATAATTTTCTCAAATTTAAGAACCCCATGTTAAAGACATTTAAACCCAGATCCCCTTCTTCTGGATGTGGTTTATTGTTTGTCACAATCTGTGACCAAATGACAAACTAGAAGACCATTTTCAACACATCGCCATTTTAACTGTGCAGCACATCTGCAATGCAAGTGTCATCAGGGGACAAAGCTCGTCGACTTTGCTTAGCAGCGCGTTGGCACCCTCTGTGGGGGGGGGTCTCCAATAATCCAAACCCCTCGATCGCTGATCGTGTGTCATTTCATCACAATGCTGGACACCCCAACCCCTGGATCGTCAATCGAGTGTCTAAGCTTCATGGGGGGACACCTTTACAAGATTATCAAGATTTAAAAAGCCAAATTGCTCAATTAGTACTTAAATTTTATGCACCAAGTTAAAATCTTCAATTTTTTTTTAGAAGATACAAGGGACATATTTGAACTTCTGTAAAACGCCCGTGGTGGACATTTACTGGCACCTATGTATGAATTCGTGCCACAGCATTGCATTACCATCCTTGTGGGTTCTGCTTGACCCAACTGAGAAGCCCCAAATGAAAAAATCATAATTTTGTCAAATTTAAGAATCCCATGTTAAAGACGGTTAAACCCGTACCCCTTCTTCTGGATGTGGTTTATTGTCTGTCACAATCTGTGACCGAATGACAAACTAGAAGACCATTTTCAACACATCGCCTTCGCAGAATCCAAGACATCCTTACCTCCTACCTCCACGGGCAAACCCCGAATGACTCCAATCTAATGGATGTTGTTCTGTGCCTAAGTTTGGATAAGAAAAAAAAAAAAACTAATTTGCTCTTGCATGACACAAGTGTGAGAAAGCAGTGATTTTATGCCAGGCTGATTGTGGGATAAATAAGCCACATTACTGATGCCGGAACAAAAGGGTGGCACGCCCACGGTACGCTGGAAGCCGCGGTGTTAGGCATCAGCTTGTCAGGATACTAAAAAAAAAAAAGAAAGAAATGAAACCCCGCGTGCCATCGACCTCGGGATGAGACGGCGTCAAGCACAACAAGTCTGGAGAAGGGAGCAGTTCAGATGCGTCCATTGTGCGGGACCCCGTTTTGTCTTTGTAACGTGAATGATTCAGACGCGTTAAGGAGAATTTCATGTTGCACGCTGTAATTAACCACTCTAGCGCTACTAATAGCAGCCTTGGAAGTCTGCTTTGTAAAGCATTAAAACGTAACCTCCTTCTTAAAAATCAAATGACGCTAATTGCAGAGGATGGTCCGAAATAAAAATGCTAAAGTAAACGCATCAATTGAAGATGTCTCCTTTTTAGAAGAGTTGCTTGGGTAAAGAAAGAATGCACCAAGAAAAGGACGGCAGCAATTCTCTGTTTGGCGCTTTTTAACCTACAAGTGTGGAGAGCTCAGGAAGCAAACAACGTTCAAGTTCCTTCTGCTGGCCATGATGCCGAAAGTACGGTAACGATTCAGTTCCAACGAAACGAGCCGAATTGTCACGACAAATGTATATGAAGACGAAATAAAAAGGAAAACAGACGAGCGTTATAAAATTAAAACTAGAAAAAGCTACAGAAAGGGATGCCTAACCTGAGGTGTCCGCTCCCATGGCATGTCAGGGGGTGTGACAAAGAGGAAGGCTGCGTCGCGATTGGCCAAAATCGTGTGAGGTACCTTGTCCGAGGTACCCGTGGTGTCCTGCAGTGCGCCCTCATTTATTAGTTCAGCGCTCCTGTTTGATGATATGAAAAGAATCAAGCAATGCGCGCGCAGCGTCACCTGGGACTGAGTCACAGAAGTACGCGTCCCCGCGGGCTCCTCGATGCGGGCGGGGCGTTCATTAAAGTGAATAACTTCATTTTAAGAGAATGATTGCAATGATCCACAGAGAAGGGTATCGATTTTCTGATCGAGAAGCGGCACTGACGGACTGATTAACTGATTTGGATGCAACACCTGCTGCTTACATTCAGCCCATCCGCCCTTCTGGTCGTCCTGGCGGTCGCGCAGCCATTTGAACAGTGCGGCACCCTAGCAGTGCAGGTGTTATCGGGGGACAAAGCTCGTCGACTTTGCTTAGCAGCGCGTTGTCACCCTCTGGGGGGGGGGGGTCTGCAATAATCCAAACCCCTCTATCGCTGATGGTGTGTCATTTCACATGACACTAGATACCTCAACCTCCGGATCATCAATC
The DNA here is from genome assembly GCA_026402145.1 of Polypterus bichir lapradei. NCBI lineage: Eukaryota > Metazoa > Chordata > Cladistia > Polypteriformes > Polypteridae > Polypterus > Polypterus bichir. The sequence continues at coordinate 16,150,572 of JANRMT010062861.1, read as the reverse complement.
GATGAAGTCTAAGCTTCATGGGGGGACTCCTTTACAAGATTATTGAGATTTAAGAAGCTAAATTGCTCAATTAATATTTAAATTTTATGCACCGAGTTAAAATCTTTATTTTTTTTAGTTCAATTTGTTCACCTGTAATACTGTATGTAGTTCAATCTGCGATTCAAAAATGAGAAATTTGACTGTTCACCTTCAAATGAGATATTACTGTGAACGTAAAGCACACATTTTCTAGGGGTGGGGTCCCTCTGAGTTATCTGATTGGTCAGTTTGGCTGTGGTCTGATTGTTCAGTTTTTCTTGGTCTGATTGGTCAATTTGGCTGTGGTCTGATTGGTCAGTTTGGCTGTGGTCTGATTGTTCAGTTTATCTGTGGTCTGATTGGTCAGTTTGGCTGTGGTCTGATTGTTCAGTTTGGCTTTGGTCTGATTGGTCAGTTTGGCTGTGGTCTGATTGTTCAGTTTTTCTGTGGTCTGGTCAGTTTGAATGTGGTCTGATTGGTCAGTTTGGATTTGGTCTGATTGATCAGTTTGACTGTGGTCTGATTGGTCAGGTTTTTTTGTTGTCTGATTGGCCAGTTTGGCTGTAGTCTGATTGGTCAGTTTGGCTTTGATCTGATTGTTCATTTTTTCTGTGGTCAGATTGGTCAGTTTGGCTGTGGTCTGATTGGTCAGTTTTTCTGTGGTCTGATTGGTCA
>JANRMT010062861.1:16129680-16141231 GCA_026402145.1 Polypterus bichir lapradei | reverse complement strand
ATAGATAGATAGATAGATAGATAGATAGATAGATAGATAGATAGATGGTCTGGACACATTTTGATGTTTTTGATAGAAATTAATTTTTTCTCATATATATTAGTTTAAAAATATAGCCAAGACAATGCTATTTGCTGATGGCTCTTACTGCTTGAAATGCCTCAATTTTTAAAGTAATTTTGCACATATGACTCCATTTTCAGCAGCCAGTGTCCTAACGATTAACTCCCTTAGCTTATCCTTAATTGGTCCTTCTCTGTGCTAATTGGTTATTAGAGAAACCTTTGTGATTGCAGTAGCACCGCTGACACCTCTTGTTCTGTTCATTTCTATTCCAAGGCTCTGACCTTCCTAAATTTCACTTCTGGGTTCTGCCCAAGATGAAGCCGCTTTCTCTAGAAGCACATCAGCCTACTGTTTCCTACAGAATGAAGATTACTCCATGCGACAGACACCTGTCTGTCTAACACCGTAAAAGCAGCCTTGAAGACCACTCTGTACATCACATAATTAGATCTTGGCCTTCTTGACCTGTTTGTCATTCCACTCCCATGAGACGGCTGCAATGTATGCCAGCTAGACGGCGATGCCACTCTGAAAGTTATTAAACACAAACAAGCTGATGTGAGCAGACTGGCAGGACGGTAAATTCCCATGTCTGAATCCCACAGCCAGTTGCTGTCCATGTGGATGCCCCCTACTTCCTCTCAATCACCTCAGTCTGTTATGTTAACTGGCCACTCCAAACCAGCACCATGTGTATGCCAGCAGGCCCCGTGGTATTCTGACGCCCTCACCAGGGTTGTTCCCCAGTTTGACCCCAGTACTGATGAAACAGGCTACAGCCCCCACAACACAGAACTGGATCCAGCAGGTTTCTGAATGGAAAGGATTGCTAATTAGCTAAAGTGAGGTGGTCTGAGTAGCCACTTGAGCCCCCCCACCGTCCTCGATGTCTGCACATGATGTGTTAAGAGTCGCCTATTGAACGCTCATCCGGCACGTCTCGGCAGTAACGGCTTTTAAATCCCAGAAAACAAGAAAATATCAGCCAAACACTCGGGGGGTTATTTTCAAAGGCTCCTAGTGCGATTTGATGGGCTGTTTCTAAACCTCGTCAAAGCTTCTTTAGTTTTGATAAATATAAAAATTGGCGACTGCTCCTTGTTCCATGGAGCCAAGTAAAATATCAAATAAATTAAAAGCTAAATGCTCCCTTTTGTTTATCTCTGTTCACTGAGTCAGGATGATAGGGTGGCACAGCAGTTAACAGTGCGGGCGACAGCACTATGGGTCTTGGATTCAATTCCCAGTTCATGTCTCCATTTAATCAGTTTGATTTTAACTCCTTCCCCGCTATGCTTGAAAACTGTGGGTGGACTGGCAACTCTCAGTTAGCCCTGGTGTGGAGAGATGGGCATGTGTGGCACCCCCCATGTGACACGTCCACCATGTCATGGAGTTAAGAGAGTTCTGAATATTAAAGGAGGAATGGCGAAGCAAGGCTGGGGGAGGAGCATGCTCATTAGGTGCCGCCTACCTCCTTAAGCTCCGCCCCTGCCATTTTAATGCATGCAAAACACCAACAAATGCCCAGAACTGTTCGGCCATTGGGGTGGGCTTCTGATTTCATTTCTCCAGCAAGGGATCTGTAATGGGGGGCCTGAATGTTGGCACTGCCAGCACTGGGAAATTGTATGTGGGTCACTGACACTGTCACTTTCATCACGTGCTGCATTGGTTGCACCGCCCGCAGCGCTCTTTGCGCATTTGCTTTCTTCATCGGAGGGTCCGTTCCGCTCCCCTACATCACTTTGCTCTTCTTTATTCACTTCTTGAGCTGGTGTAGTTTTTGGTTTACTTGAAGCAAGTAAGCGTGCAAGATGAATCAAAGGGGAGCTTAATTCCGCATTCCACCATCTTGTCTCTTTTCCTACTTTAGTGCCTTCCCGGGTCGCTGTTTGTTACTTGATCTGCCAAACAAAAGCCCCCTGAAGATAAAATGAATATTTTTCATGAAAATAAAAAGCATATGGAAAGTTTTTAAAAGGGCATCATTTCGCTCCAAATACAATTTTGGGTTGACCAGGTTATATTTTATGATGATGGACAGCCTGGCATCCCAGCCAGGATGGACCCACCAACTCGTTCCCTTACCTGGCCAGGCAGCCAGTATAACAGATAGTCAGGAAGGGAGGTGTGACATTCCCCCTCACGGCCGGGAGGTGGGCATGAAGGGACACTGTGGCAGCAATGGGTGAGGGACCCTTACCCGGCTGGGAGGCCACCGTAACGAATGAACTGCCAGGGTGGAGAAGCATCCTGACCGTGATGGGGAGCAGAGCCTTCCCTGTTTGGGGGGCCAAAAGAATTGTAGGGCAGTGGCAGAGAGTGGCATTCCCTGTGGCAGCTGGGGTTGATCACTTGGGTTCCATGGGGGCCGCCGTGGGGGGGGGGGGGAACATCAGGAGGTAGGGGCTTCCTTTTGTTTTTCCTTAGGAGCAGCCATTCTGACATCCTAATGGCGCCTGATGAAGGGGAGCACAGGACAGTGTGGAAAGCTGATGAATTGTGAGGTTGTGCTTGTTGGACTATTGGGGGGTCTTACCCAAGCTGCCATATTCACCCCCCTCCCCTCAGCTCCAGCACTTGGAATGGTGCATGCACTTCCCACCAGCCAGCTTTCCCAAAGTGTCTTGTCTCACTTTTAGGGACTTTAAGGGACGCTCTCCCTTAGGCTGACACTTGTCCCCTCTTTTATATTCTGTCCTTCCATTATATTTTTATTTTCTTGTTCTCTTTTTAATTGTTATTTAACTCCTTTTTGCTGTTTATTTTTTTTTAGTTTTAGCCTCGCTCCAGAGGTACTGCACACTTGCAGGATGTCCTCTATACGCCTTAGCAAGGGTCTGATTATTTCATCCCCTTTTGCTATTTACGGACATTAAGGATGCCCACCTCCCTTCCTTTACCTTTTAAGACTTTGCCATCTGCCTTCATTTGTCTTTCAATTGTAAGCTTTGGCCTTACATTCTTCCATTATACTTTTTGAGGTTAGGCGATAGGGTTTGACCAAGCAAAAGAGTCAAAACCTGGCAGCCTGGGGACCCCCACAATACAAAGAAATGAAAATGGCCGAGTGGCTTTGAACTCATCCATTCATCAAATGCGTTGGTGTTCACCCCCCGAGCAATGGCAGGAACAGACCGCACACACGCAAAGAGCCTCATTTGGCCCTGCAGCGCCCATTCACTGAAGTCCGTAGTTTCAAAATGTTTGAAGGAGGAAGTGGAAAAATGAACAAAGTGAGAAGTAAGAAGTCTGCTGCCCTGTCCAGTGTGCCACCTCTCCTCCCCTCGCGTTCCTCCACACGCACACCCAGACCCATTGTTCCAACGGGCAGGTCACTCTTGATGGGTAACGAGCTGTGCGGCGCACGACTTTAAAGGCTTTGGCCCTGCTTTGAAATCCGCTCGCCGCCTTGTAGCCTTTCATTTTCACAGCTTCTCAAGTGGGCCGACTTGGATATCAGCCTATCCAGCGTATGCATATGACACCTGGGATCTGACTTGTTGAACCATCTGACACTGTGTGTGGGGGGGCGGGGGGGTCCAGTGGGGGTCAATGGGCACTTGTGTTTGACAAATAATGACAGGCTGATCTGCTGAAAGGCTATGAAAGAAACACAAGAGATAAGAAAATAACCTCATAAAGCCGCACCTGACCACCCTCTGCCCCCCAACAACCATTGGCTCACTGCTTGGAGATGTTGGGTAATCAACACCATCAGGCATGTTTTAGGACTCACCTTGGTTACCTGGTGACAGACACATCCATCCATCGATTATCCAACCTGCTATATTCTAACTACAGGGTCACGGGGGTCTGCTGGAGCCAATCCCAGCCAACACAGGGTGCAAGGTAGGAAACAAACCCCAGGCAGGGCACCTGCCCACCGCAGGGCACACACACAGACACACTTATGATCAATTCAGGGAAAGCTTACATCTGTTCCTTGCTGTGCTTAACTGCCTAGCGCCTCCTAGTGTTCTCATGGGGTTCTCTCACGGGCGTGAGACCACCTGCCAGAAACTTCCCTCCACCCTATAAATCTTGAGGGGGCTTCCACAGTTCCTGGCAGTTCACTTGGAGTGGTGAGTTTACTTGTGAATTTTGGTGTCACATACATGCGCCTTGGGGATAGTTTCAAAGACTCCAGAGATGGTAATTCCTCACTATTCCACAGGGCGGCGCTGTATTCAAACACCTCTTCTCGTCCTCCCAATGAAAAGACCGAATGATTGACAACCTCAGCAACTCTGATGTCACTTCCTGTGTCCGTCCACCTGGACCCGCCTCTTCCTGCCTGGCCTGTATTTAATTTACCCCAAAGTGCCACCACCTTGAAGCAGTTGCAGCTGTTCTGTGACTCGCGTTTTGTTTCAGTTTTCTGAGGTTTGCCCCAACTCTTTGGCATTGTTTGTGGGTTTTCTTCCAACGTTTGCTTTGTTTTGGAATCTTGCTCTGGATTTCTGTATCGGGACCTTGTTCCTTACCAATTTTTTTATTTTAGGCAACTCCATTTTGCCTTTTGTGCTCTGCGGGGCTTGATTTGTGTGTGTGTTTGTGTGCGAAAGAAACACAAAGATAAGGGAAAAGATTGGGGGTCCTCCCATTTAGTAACAGTAGTGTATTTGCCAGTTTTTTAGGATATGTTAAGTTGATAGACTATTTCCTTAGTTATGTGAAATGTTTGCCTATCAATTAGTGCATAACATATAGGGGGGCACTTATAAACATGAACTGAATTGGTGTATTCTGACTGTTTCTTGTCCCTCTGATTGCAGATTAGGCTCAGTTAGTGAGCTGCCATGCTGTAAGTAAAGCATGGAGGGCAGACGGGCCTTAACGTGCTCAGTGGTAAGCGCAGCACCATACGTTTAGAACGTAAAGAAATAAAACTCAATCTTAACAACTGAAGTTTAACAAGAAAAAGTTAGGTTTAAAGAAGAAACGTTTTTCCTTTTTGGCCTTTAATTCCACGTGTGTACCAACTTTTCTCCATTCTTGTGTGGACTGTTTGCTTTGAAATTTCACCAAACCTTTTTTAAAATGAACTTTTTTGGTCCGCATTCGACTCCCGCCTGATCCCGCCTTGCCTACCAACAGCTACAAACAGCTTTGAAACATTTTCACTCAAGTCGGGCCTAGGATGGGTACCAACTGGTTAAACGGGAGGAGCTGGCTTTATAGATGTAGGGAAGGAAGGGGGCGTGTCCAAAGGTCAGGAGCAGGGCGGGGACTGGAGCCGGAATGTAGAATCGGATTGGACGCTTCCTTCTGGTGATCCGCAGAGGAGGGAGAAAAAGACGTCAGTGCGCTCTGTGAACCCCTGACCACCATGGCGTGCTACATTTAGTCAAGCCCACTGGCATGTGTGACATGTGGAAATAACCCTTTTTATTTTATAAAGTGCTGTGTTTGCCCTAGGATGGCACGGTGGTAGCACTGCTGCCTCGCAGTAAGGAGACCTGGGTTCACTTCCCGGGTCCTCCCTGTGTGGAGTTTGCATGTTCTCCCCGTGTCTGCGTGGGTTTCCTCCCACAGTCCAAAGACATGCAGGTTAGGTGCATTGGCGATCCTAAATTGTCCCTAGTGTGTGCTTGGTATGTGGGCATGTGTGTGCCCTGCCCAGAATTTGTTCCTGCCTTGCTCCCTGTGTTGGCTGGGATTGGCTCCAGCGTGACCCTGTAGTTAGGAGGTTGGAAAATGACTGACTGACTGTGTTTGCCCTCTGGTGAGTTCTTTCCAGGATTTTCCGGGACTCCTATGTCAACAGCACATCTAAAATGAATATTATTTTTGGGTAGAATATTTCTTTAAATGCTTAAAGTTTAAAAACACATTTTGGAGATGCGGACAGGTATAATACAGGAAACTACCTGGCAAATTGATGGCAGATTGTCTGTTTTAGCAGAAAAGTGACCACCGGGGGGCGCTGCAGCTCCCCAAACCCCAGACACAAAGGCACAGACAGAAGCCACCATTAAAATAAAGGGTTTAATTCTTTTAAATTCCTCCACAAACAGGCTTCAGAAGGCCCACAGCACACACAACACGATTCTCAAGGCTTTTTCTTTCTCCTCCATCTGCCTCTGCCCGACTCAGGCTCGACCAGGTGATGGTGGCCGCTCCTTTTATATGAACCCTGGGAGCTCATCTGGGTGTCCCGCTACTGTGCCTCAGGAGTGGGATAAGTCGCGCTGTGGTGACAGTGTGTGCCTGTGTGTTCATATGAGTGAGAGTGTTTATAGAGCATGGTATAGTAGGTTAAATAGTTACATGGTGGCACTTATCTTGAGCAGGTTAGGTGAGCTCCAAGCTCTGGTAGTAGTAGGAGAAACGGCAAGCGGCTGCGGGCTGGAGGTGCACATTCACAAGCAAGAAGAGAAGTTCATGGTGCCCAACACGAGACAACCCACCTACAATGTGTAGAGTGTCCAGATGCCAAGGTACCCAGCTACGTGTAGAAGAATGAAAAAATGTGCCGTTTCGTGTAGCGAGATAAGTGGGTCCCCAGAAAGTGAAATGAGTAGTGATCACTTACTGGGAGAGTAATGGGAAGTTGTAAGGGCCGTCTTGTGAATAGTTGTGAATACATGTGCCAGTACAGGGCAGCTGGCTTTGTAAACTTGCTGCCAGATCGCATCACTTGGAACAGATTAAGGTGAGTGCGTGGCAATTGGTGGAAGTGGGGCAAGGAATCTGTCAGGATTTGAGGCAAAAATGTGGAGGAGGTATAAACAGGGCAAGACTGCCATCAGGGAGGTGGGCACTAAACTGAAGAGAGAGAGACAGAGAGAGGGGGAGAGAGAGAGAGAGAGAGACACTGTCAGAAGGGGCGGAGCCTGGAAGAGAGAGAGAGAGAGAGAGAGAGAGAAAGAGAGAGGAAGAGAGAGAGAGAGAGAGAGAGAGAGAGAGAGAGACACTGTCAGAAGGGGCAGAGCCTGGAAGAGAGAGAGAGAGAGACACTGTCAGAAGGGGTGGAGCCTGAGAGAGAGAGAGAGAGAATGACAGAGAAAGAGACAGACAGAGGAACAGAGAGGAAGAGAGAGAGAGAGACTGTCAAAAGGAGTGGAGAATAGGAGACAGAGAAAGAGACACACACACACACACAGTCAAAAGGGGTTAAGCCTGTGAGACAAGGCGAGAGAGAGAGGGAGGGAGGGAGAGAGAGGGGGAGCAAAAGAAAGATGAAGAGAGAGAAACACTGTCAGAAGGGGTGGAGCCTGGAAGAGACAGAGAGAGAGAGAGAGAGAGAGACTGTCAAAAGGGGTGGAGCATGGGAGATGGAGACAGAGAAAGAGACACACACACACACACACACACACAATCAGTAGGGGTTAAGCCTGTGAGACACAGAGAGAGACAGAGAGAGAGGGTGACCCTGGCTGGAGGGGTGGAGCCTGAGAGAGAAAGAGCGAGAGAAACATTATCATTAATATTAAAGGTGCAGAGCCTGGGGGAGAGAGAGAGAGAGAGAGAGAGACAGAGATTGAGAAAGAAAGATACACATACACAGTCAGAAGGGGCGGAGCCTGTGAGACACAGAGAGAGTGAGAGAGAGAGAGGGATGGACACTGTCAGTAGGGGCGGAGCCTGGGAGACAGACAGAATGACAGAGAAAGAGAGAGAGAGACAGACACATATACACACACGGTCAAAAGGAGCAGAGCCTGGTAAACACAGAGATAGAGAAAGAGAGGCACTTTTGGGGGGGGGGGGGGGGGGGGCAGAGCCTGGGAAAGATAGAGAGAGACAAAGACAGAGAAAGAGAGAGAGAGCCCAAGCACAAGCTTTGAAAGTGGCTCACAGGGAGTCATTCTGGGTATGTCTGTAGCCCGGCAAAGTAGGGCTTGTAAATTGCCTACGTGCCACCTGGTGGAACCCACATGGCTGCCCATAAGAACTACAATTCCCAGTATGCCTTGTGGGTCTCCGTAGCTGTACCAAAGCCCAGGAGGGGCTGTCATCTAGGGTACAAGGGGGGAGACTATGTCCTGAATAAATCATCTTCCCATGTTCTTCCACTCTATTGGCATCCCTGCCAGATAAGGATTCCAGTTCTGCTGGATGCCAGTCTCTCACAGGACCCTTTTTTTAAGTGCTGAAGTGGACCGAGAATAAAATGGAAGCCTTCTGTAAATCAAAGGTTTCAAACCTGCTCTATGCATTTCAGGGCTGTGGAGTCAGCAGGAATCAAATGTGATTGGGGTATCAGTCCATTGCAGAACTCACACTGGACAAACTTAATGACCAATTAAGCAAACAGATATCTTTGGGATGTGAGTAAGGAAGCCAAGAAGACACACGGAGATAGGATTCAAATCCAGCAACCTGGACCACTGTGCCACTAGAAAGGATGCAAATTGAAGTTCATTTTAAAATGTTTGCTGCCTGTAATTTTTAGAAGATGAACCCTTGGCTGTCCACCTACAGCTTTCACATAACATACGTTTACTGAATTCCGCTGATGTGGGGGCTCCAGGAAGAAGCCAAACATGCGGGGGTCCCCACAGTACCAGCGACCATCCATATGTACTATACTGCTTCAGACAAGTTTGTCTCCCCTCAGCCGGCAATTTCTGCACCACTGGCTTTTTGTTTACTGGAAGCTTTACAGAGATGGAAGCAACGGTTTTCCTCGTAAATATTCATTTTCTTTAAATATTCCGGTGGGACTGACGAGAAAGATGAAGTTCAGTGAGCCGGGGAGGGCAAAGCCCGGCTGTGTTTCTCTAATAAGCCTACCAAGGATTGCAGGCCGATTTCACGGGAAAGAAGCAAAGCCTTGTTTGGCCGTCATCTAAATATCGTCTGCCGCACTCGCTTCTCCCTACGCTGGGGGATTTGTGAGTTTTTGCTTTATAAATCAAATTCACGGGATGGCCTAAATGAATTAATAATTGGCTCTATATGTTCACCCAGAACTGCTGGTCTTTCGACGTCGCAGTATTTAAACAGTTATTCGCGCAGGCTTTCACCTGTCGGGACCTCCACAGCTGACCAGTTCAGAGCCGAATTGGTAACCCGATGGGCTTCCAATGGCTCCTGATGGCCGTCGATTCTACAAATGCTGGTTCTATCCCAAGAAATTGAGACATAAAGGAAGTTTGAAGCCACAAAGACTCCTTCTAGAGTTGGCCATCTGGCCAAACTGAGGAACTGGGCAAGAAGTCGGGGAGGTAACTGAGGACCTAATGGCCGCTCTAACAGAGCTTCAGAAATCCTCTACTGAGATGGGAGAACCCATCAGAAGGACCACCATCTCAGTGGCAATCCCATCAACTGGGGGTTTCAGGCTAGAGAGGTCTAAACAAAAGGCACTCTGCTGGGAAGAATGGGATAAACTGTCCAAACCAGGCGGGCAAAGCTTGCAGAGACATACAAGGGGATTCAAAGCTGGAACTGCTGCTAATGGGGCTTTAACAAAGTACTGAATGAGGGGTCGCAATACTTCTACAGATAGCAGTTTCAGATTTTTTAAAAATTTGCACTTTTTCTGAAAAAATCATTATGGGTTATTGAGGGTAGATAAACTCACAAAAATGCCAAATTTATCCATTTCAAATTTATGAGTTCACTATATACATACTATGAATGCATACCATGAATACCATACCATGAATACATATCTATATATATATATATCTATATATATATATATATATATATATATCTATATATATCTATCTATCTATCTATCTATATATATATATATATATATATATATATATATATACACTATATATATATATATATATGCATATATATATATATTTACAGTATATATATATATAGATATGTATTCATGGCATTCATAGTCTGAATCACAATCTGATTATATGGGTGGTGTCACGCACGAGCGCATGGGGAGCGGCTTAAGGACCCGCCTGGCGTTGCGATCAACTGTGCCGGGGAACAAGGGCGAAGTACTGACCTTTCTTCTTTTGTTTCCCTAGAAGGACCGAGACGCTGCCGCCATAGACGTACCCAGAAGTCTACAACTGCCTCCAGCTTCCAGGGTCCTTTCTAACCTCCGGTCCCTCAAAGATGACATAATTTTTCCCATCACGCAACACTGCTCTCCCCATCATTTCCTGTGCACCCTTGTAAAATGTCCAACCCGGTTTATTTTGACTGTCTGTTGTATTGGATGCAATCACTGACTCATCTGCGGTTTTCTTTTGTCTTTACAGTATACGGGGCTTAAAACCCCAAATCTTTATGCTTGTTTGTGCTTTTTATTACAGTGGTTACCTACCAGGTAACGCTTGTGGTTGGTCAGCAAGTCGACAAACATCCACCACGGTGCCCTCTTTCAGTTGCGAGAAGCAGATCATAGAATGGTTGAATAGTTTACTCTCAAATAATGCAAAGAGTACATGACACGTGTTTCGCCCTAATTCTTGGCTCATCAGGCGTACACACTCACTGCACCCCCTCTCGGGGATCGAACCTCGGACGTCAGCGGTGAAGCCTCTTTACGCTGCATGGCGTGTGGTTTGTTTATTTGACAGCATGTAGATCAGGATAATTACATTCATGGAATTCGTAGTCTGAATCACAATCTGATTGTATGGGTGGTTACCTACCAGGTAACGCTTGTGGTTGGTCTGCAAGTTGGAAAACATCCGCCATGGTGCCCTCTTTCAGTTGTGAGAAGCAGATCATAGAATGGTTGAATAGTTTATGTAATTACTCCTATCTACATGCTGTCAAATAAAAGAACCATACGCCGTGGCGCAACGTAAAGAAGCTTTGCCTCTAATACTGACATCCGAGGTTCAATCCCCGAGAGGGGTGCAGTGAGTGTTTACACCTGATGTGCCCAGAATTAGGGCAAAACATGTGTTGCATATCTTTGCATTATTTGACAGTAAACTATTCAACCATAGATATGTATATACAGTATATCTATCTATCTATCTATTTATATATATATATATAGTGATGGGTGGCCACAGCCATTACTGGTCTGGGAGGCCAGCTGGATGGAAGGACATAGGGAGAGAGCATCAGCAAAGCACTACCTCCCCCAGGACATTAGAGGGCAACTGTGGCACCATGGATTCCTGCAGAGCACTCTGGGAGTTGGAGTTTAGCACAACCCTATGCCGCCAGAGGGAGCTGCAGAGCTCAACTTTGGGCTTTCACCACACCTGGGAGTGATTCCAGGTCTAAGTAATGCACTTGGAAAACTTCCAGGATCAGCTTTAAAGGAGCCGCCTCACTCCACTCAAAGAGCCAGGGTCAGGTGGAAGAGGACGAAGCTTGTCAGGAGGAGGAGTGGAGGAGAGAGAAAGGAAGAGAAAGAGAGGAGAAGAGTATCTTTTGTGCTTGGTGCTTTGTACAATGCTGTGCTGTAGGAAGCAAGAGAAAAGCGCTTCCCCACGGAAATAAAAAAGTGTACTGTGCAACACCTGTGTCTCTGCCTGTCTGTGTCAGGTGAGGGCGGCTAAATGTTCCCGGGAAGTCCACAATATATGTA
>JANRMT010062861.1:16104132-16129280 GCA_026402145.1 Polypterus bichir lapradei | reverse complement strand
ATATATATATATATATATATATATATATATATATATATATATATATTCACACACACAGAGGCACATTATACATACTACACCCCTATTGTCACACTGTACCGTTTCATTCCTCAAATAGCACGTCATTACACACTAAACGTTCCAAGGCTCATGCCCATTTTAAATGGCACTCTGATCAATGAAATCGACTTCCACGGTACCCGAGACTGGATCAGCGGCAGATCAGACCATCAATACATTAATGGCTGTTTATTATATTTGCTGACTGCAATAATATTAATAATAATACCTTTTATTTATATAGCGCCATTCCCATGATCAGGGGTACTCCTTGACCCATGTCCCTGCTTTAACTACAGGTTTATTTTATAAGAAGCAGAAATCACCTGTAGCACACGGATTAAAGGGGCAATATTTTAAGATGGCACAGTGGTATTCTTGAGGACACATGAGGTGGGCAGTAATTCAGATGGCGTTGTGGTATCCTCAGTGTCCAAGTACATGGATTTATTCCAAACAGCAGTCCTTTGGCTTGTAGATGGCCAGGACTTGTGACCTTGTTTCCTTTTAGGTTTGATGTTAGATGTTTGCTGCTCTTTTCCAGTGTTTTCTTTTCATTTTCTTTCTTCAAGCCTCAAACCCAACACCCCCCCCCCCCCCCCCCCCAACAAAGCTCATTCCAATTTTAAAATGCCCAGATGGATTTCTTGTGATGGACTGGAGAGGACCACTCTTTGTGTCTTCTGTCTCTCTGAGATTTCTGTGATCTACTTGGCTCCGCCTCTTAGCCCCTCCTCATGCTGGCCCCTCCCACTGGTGCCTGTTGCTATGCAACATTAATTGTGCTTCAGACACATGATGGGAGGGGCGTTGGAAATCCAAGTGGGGTGGGGGTTTCTCATCAGTGACCTTCACTCAAGCCTTAATCCATCCGTCCATCCATCCATCCATCCATCCAGCCAGCCAGCCACCCAGCCAGCCAGCCTGTATAAGAACCTCTGGCGCCGCGATCGGCAGGTTTGGTGTTTGTGTTTTATCTTTCATGATGGTTTACTTGTTTTAGATTCCGCCTTTGCTTTTGATACTTTTGCTGGATTTCTCTGCATGCCTTCTCGTTCTTTGATCTCTGCCTCTTTTCTGACTTGTCTTTTGAACTGCGGCCATTAATAAAATATCCCGCAGCCTTTCACCTGCTAGCTATGGTGTCCACCCATCCTGCCTGCTCATCCAGCTCTGTACCTCAGCTTGGTTTGTTCTGCCAGCGTGCTTTACATTTACAGGGGCTGCCACACTACTGACGCCATGCCCACAGTTGCCTCTGTGAATGTACTGGGGTGGAAGGGGGGTTGCCTAATCCAAACCCCTCTGCGGCTTTCACCAGTGCAGCATTTCGGGTTGGACTGACTCTTCATGAACTGATCCCTGGCCCGCTTGATTTGTTCCCATTTTTTGTTTCAGAGATTTTCAAAAACACACCTAAGCCTTACAGACTGCAATGGCCTTCAGATGCCACTTGAATGTTGGCACCAAATGAACAAGGCCAGTGTGTGTGTGTTTGTAATCGATTGCCAAAGGTGGCACACGCACTCACTGTATGCCATCACGTAGTGACATAACCAGAAAAGCCAGAGAGTACAAACTAATGATCTGAACTCCACCATGAAAAAGGACGCCCTGCCAGACCACAGCCCTCGGCCAGCCACAGTATACAAGAAACGTAAAGAAACTGACGTATATAACACAACAATACTGAACAATTAAATGACAACTTCAAAGAAAACAACATCAATCCAAACAGCAAAAACTTGAAAAATAACAGAGGCACTTACTGGGCACATTATTAGGAACACCTGACTAATTGGCCAATCACGCGGTAGAAATGCACTGCATCGAAACAATCAGAGGTGGGTAAGGAGCTTCAGTTCCTGTACACATCAAACACCAGAATGGGGAAACAACATGGGATCTCAGTGATTTCATGTGTGGCGTGATTGTTGGTGCCAGGTGGGTTGGTTTGTGTATTTCTGTACCTGCTGATATTCTGGGATGTTCACACATGACAGTCTGAAGAGTGGATGTGAAAAACACAAAAAAAAAAAAAAAATCAGTGAGTGGCAGTTACAGTGGCCTGTAAACATATTCAGTCCCCTTGAAAGTCATCCGAATTTTCTGCATGACAAAAAGATTTTAAAAATACTGAAAATGGATAAACATGTGAAGAGAAAATTAGGATGACTTTCAAGGGGGGGTTGAATACTTTTGCACCCCAGTGTAGTTGAGGTGAAAGGTCTGAGCAGAATGGCCAGATGGTTTAGGAAGGCTATGGTGACTCAGAATGACCAACACGGCAAACCTGGAGATGGAGGGGCTACAACAGGAGAAGACCACGTTAGGTGCCAGTCCTATTAGCCAAGAACAGAAAGCATTTTTGTGGAAATAAGAAACCTTTTTATTTTTATAAGTGGCACAGTGGCAGTGTTGCTGCTTTACTGTAAGGAGATTGTGGGTTCGCTTACCGGGTCCTTCCTGCATGGATAGTGCTGTGAGTAGTGAGAAAAGTGTTATAAAAATGAAAAGAATTATTATTATTATTATTATTATTATTATTATTATTATTATTATTATCATTAATGAAAGATTCTGTGTTGCCCTCATATCTAGCCGGGGTTTGGTGGTATATCTCCCTCTAGTGGGCATTACTGGAAGTATCTGGGAATTCATTCTTTTGAAACTTCTTGGGATTTATGAGCTTTGGGAGTCCCAGTCCACGACCCCCTCAAGAGTGTAGCTTTACAGGATCCACTGATTAGGATTTTAGCCTGCTGGGTCGTTATAGTTTGGAGGGCACATGCCACTTTGGCCATTTCATGGTGCTGCACTCGTAACACGTGCAGAAGAAATGAACCGTAACAGAGCCTCAGCAATTGCCTTTCTAGTCACTTTACGTAAAAAACTGGGAGGTCTGGAACGCTGCGCCATCACCTTAAAGCCAAGTGCTGTGATCCTGTAACGCGTCTCGCCACAAACATGGCAACAATAAACAAGACCGCTGTGGCAACGAGACAATCTTCCAAAAAGGCGGTAAAAAGCAAAATGGCACCTCAATGACATCAAAAACACAGCGTTATTATTTTATAACAAGAAAGAAAGAGCTCAAAATGAACGTACAAGTACGGAAAGGCTCATGATATTTAGATGACGGTCAGTTGCCGTTCGGACCCCCAGCGTTTCTTATGTAAAGGGATGCACTTCTTCTTCTTGTACTTGCTGGTGTAACAGGGTCACACTTGTAGCTCCCCTGGCCAGGCCTGAGTTGATCTAAGCGAGTCACTTTTTGTATTCCTATTCTTACCCCTGAGGTGCCATTTAGCTGTTAACTGCTGCCCCTCACCTCCCACCCTGCCCACTCTCCCTGGTCCCAACCCCGGTGCCACTCTTTTCTGCGGCAGAGACTCCATTCTGTAGCCCTCGTGCAAATCTCACATGACACTGTGAACTTCTACACACGGGCCTGTCACAAGCGCACTTCAGTCTCTTAGATGACGGGCCTTTCATCTGACTCTCCCCCCACCCGGCCCCCCCAGTGCTGTATTACATTTTAAAAGCTGCTTCCTGCCAGTAATGGAGTTCTTCTTTTTGGATCTCCAACATAATAACTTGTGACAGTAAAAACAGATCCAGACAGAACCTGAGCTCCGTCAAAGACTTGAGGGGGTGTCACAGCTTCCCACACCCCCCAGTCTTCGCCACTGACGTAATGTAATGCCTGTACCTGCTCGTCTGTTGCTTTATTTTGATATCTCCATAAACGACCAGCAAACGGAGTTGTGAAACATGGTAGAAAGTGCAGGGGTGGCGTCATGTTCAGGTGCGTTTGGGGGGGGCTCAGTGGACAGTCTGGACAATTTTAGACGTTTGTTCACTTACTGTCATGGACAGACTTTTCATAATTTTGCTTTTTGAAAATTGTATCAAGGATTCAAATGCAAAAATATGAGCAATAATGGAATGTGACGACACATATTAGCAGAACACATACCGGGAGGGATGGCCGGGATCATTACCCACCAAAAATAAAACAAAACTGATTTATAAAAGCTGGCACGGGCACAACATACTATTTATAAATCAAAATCACCTTGTAAAGATGCATACGTGTACCACCCTGCCACCTTGAAACGTCTATATACAGTATGAAGCATGCTAATCAACCTCATGCATATGCAATCACGATGCTGCAGTAAACTCATTGGCTGCAAAAGGAACCTCCCACCTGACACATCGACACACCCCGCCCACCCCCTTGCATTCAAAAGTTTCTGGCTGTGCTCGTCAACTGAGAGTGGCACTGTGGCGCCTCTTCTCAGCATTCTGGGGATCAGAAAAAGGAATAAGGTGTTGGCGTCCATGTGGGTGCCCGCTATCACCTGGCACATGTAATGACCTGATTAGTGATGAACAGCACAGGCCACAGCCGATTACTTTACCCAATGAGCCATTCACCACGTGCAGTCCCATCACAGCATTATGTCGACCTCAGAATAAATGAATCACGGCTTGACCTGGACGACCCAGCCACATCTTGACGTCCCAGGTGACCTGTGCGTTAACGGGATGTCACAAAAGGCAGGTTCATTCTCGCTAGGTGCCCTTATTGCAATGTGAGTGCAGTAAGTTGCTCCAGTTACATTTACGGCTGTAAGTTTCTTTTTTATGTTGGCACAAACATGTCATGTTTCATGTTTGTGAACCCACGCCACGTGAATACTGGGTACAGATCCTCGCCTTTCGATTAATGGCTTCCAGCACAGCAGGCACGATGGAGTGAAGCTTGGCAGGGATATTCCCCACTTGTCAGCCAGTGACAAAAGGCAGCCGATATAAACTGACGAATAACTAAAAACACTCTTCAGTCTAAACACGCAGCACTGGTCCTCTTAAAAGGGAGCTAAAATGGAGTCATAAAATGAAGGTGTAGTGTGTTGTATTTGGCTAACACCTTACAACATTTATGATGCAATTAATTACATTTCTTTTAGTTTTCCAGTTGGAGCGCAGGCAGGTCAAATGACTTGCTCAGGATCACACTGGTGCCAGTAGGAGGATTTGAACCCCACAACCTCAGGGTCTGAAGTCCAAAGCCTTAACCACTGCACCTCACTGCCCACCTTTCACAATCCTCTCCTCACAGAGACTATTGGGGGTCCTTAACAGGCTGAGATGTGCTGTTGTGAGCTGCCTCTCGTGCAAGGTGACTTCATGAACATGACATTTTTTTGAAAGAAGTCCTCCTCAGAAAATGTAACTCTATGGTGAAGACCACTGGCAAGCACCCAAGGTTACAGTGTGGTCCCATCTGTGTCTGCCCCTCTGCTACTATTCTGCTAACTCGTCCTGAGGTAGCCATTAAACGCAAAAAATGAGCGTCCATCCATTACCCAACCCACTAGATCCCTAGATCCACTAGAGCCAATCCCAGGGCAGCAAACAAACCCTGGACAGGGTGCCGGCACGCACACACACGGGACAATTTAGGATCGCCAATGCACCTAACCTGCATGTCTTTAGATTGTGGGAGGAAACCCACGCAGACACTGGGAGAACATGCAAACTCCACGCAGGGAGGACCCGGGAAGCGAACCTGGGCTTCCAAACTGTGAGGCAGCAGCACTACCCACTGTGCCACCTTGCCGTCCCAAACAAAGAGCAAAATATACAAAACAGATGAGCGGAAATAATGCTGACCATTTAATAAATGTGCGTAGTGGTCTGGTGCCACTCAGATTCCCACCGTCGAAGGAACGGAGATTTGTTTATTTATTTTTTTTTTTTTTAAGTGGGGGGTGGTCACAGAATCACACCCAGCCTCGACCCGACTTGCACCACTCACACACAGAGACACAAATTAACAACAAATCAAATAAATAACAATGCGGTATAACGAATGAAACGAAAACACAAACAACAAATAAACATCTCACACTCCCTCCTCCCCCCCCAACGATATTAAATACCAACACAACAACCAACACTAATGACCGACTCCCTAAACAGTCCAAATGCAACGGTAGGGGATGAAGTGGAACGGAGGACATGATGACAATCCAGGGATCAGTCTTCTGTATTAAAGAGGCCTACTGGTAGTCCTGATGCCTTGAGGGGTCAAGAGTTCTGGGGGGGTGGGACGCACTCCCTCCAATGACCTGCGATGGCCGGGCAGACACGAGACGGTCCTTACAGGATCGACGATCCACGATAGAAACGACATTCCACAGGTGGTAACGCAGACGAAAGAGTCGGGCGAACACAAACACAAACTTTACTGCTTAGCCGGCTCCCTTTTAAGAATCTTGTCCCCAGCAGCTCCTGTATTCTCCTCAGCCGTCCAATCAGGGCTAATAGCCTCGGGGCAGCTGGGAAATGGAGTCCTTTAAGTTGGAGTGTCCACTTTTATTAGATAGTCTAATTGATCCAGAGTTTGGTGCTTTCTGTCTTACTATATGGTTGTGAGACATGGATGCTGTCCAGTGACCTGAGATGAAGACTGGACTCCTTCGGTGTTGTGCCTCTTCAGAGAATCCTTGGTTGTCGCTGGTTTGACTTTGTGTTGCTCATGGGGTTCTGAATGAGGCACATTACCTGCATTGTGAGGGAGCGTCAGTTACTGCACTACCGCGAATGTGGTGCGATCACAGGACCCTTGTTGTTGAGGACCCGCGCGGCTGGACCAGGCTAAGGGGACGCCCCATGTAACACCTGGCTGCAGCACATAGAGGGTCAATTCCTTGAGAATGGGACTGGACCGCGTTTCTGCCCAGGATGGTTGCCAACCAGGCTCCCGAGCTGTTTCTTCGTGTGGTGGGTTTGGCAATACCCTGTACCAGTGCAGGCCCCCTAACCTGACCTGAACTTGGATATTGCGGTCAGGAGAGGTTCAGACCCACCAGGACACCAAAAGAAAAGCACTGAAGGTACAGAAAGAGCAAAAGACAGCAAATATTTTTTTTTAAATTCTGTCACCTGTAATGTGGCTAGTCAAAAGTAAAATAAATAAAGCACCGAGGGAAAACCAAAAATTAAAGTCAAAAAGAGAATCAGAAAAACCACGAAACGAACCAAACACTTGGCATCCTTGCCCAGCAACACGCTAACCGACGGCAAGAGAGTTGTGTTTCTTATCCAATTTTAGGAGACTTTACTTGTGCCGCGGCTGTATTTGTACCAGGGTATCATCGATGTGATGAATCGCGGGTTGCGTTAATGGTCAATCACGGCACAAAAATGAACAAAAGCAAAATAAAATACACAACAGTCATGTGGTTTGATGCCAGTCACGTGACTCGCGCGTGATTATAAATACAATTTCAGATGGCGTAGTGGTAGCGCAGGCCTCCACGTTACAATGACAATATTAATGATGGAAAGGCTCATTTTCTGACCTTCACATTATTACCTTCCCGTATTGCGCTCGGATGATCGTATTTTCACCTTGGCCCCCTTTATTTATTTATTTTGGTTTTGTCCATCGTGGCCTCATTTCCTGGTTTATTTTCACACCGCCTTCCTAGTCCTTCGGGATGAGCTCTTCACTCGCTCATAAATGACTTTGGAATGGAGGATTGCATTATGGCAGCCAGCTCATTTTTTTACTGCCCATCAAAAGCCCAATATTGTAATGATTCACACGCCAAATGGCGTCCTTCTGTTGGAGGCGATGTGGTTTGTTAGTTTTCATGTTCGAAGTTTATTGTCACCTGCATAATTGAAGTGCTTCTGGAAAAAAAGGCAATATCCAAACTCTGGATAAATGAGGCTATCTAATAAAAGGGGACACTCGCTCACTCACCCGTCAATTGGCAGCGTTATTTCCGCTCATCTGTTTTGCATGTTTCGTTCTTCTTCACGTTCGATAGCTGCCTTTGACTGGCGAAAGAAATCCCCAGGACGAGTTATTGGAGTGGCAGAGTGGTGCTTGCTGGTGGTCTTCACCATAGATTTAAATTCTCCAAGGGGGGCTTCTTTGAAAAAAAAATGTCATGTCCAAGAAGTCACCGTCCACGAGCAGCAGCTCACAACAGGACAGCTCAGTGTGTTAAGGGTACCCGATGGTCTCTGTGAGGAGAGGATTGTGAAAGGCAGGCAGTGTGGCGTAGTGGTTAAGGCTTTGGATGTCAGACCCTGAGGTTGGGAGGTTCAAATCCCACTACTGACACCTGTGTGACCCTGAGCGAGTCACGTGACCTGCCTGTGCTGCAATTGGGAAACCAAAAGAAATGGAAGCAATTGTGTCATAAATGTCATAAGTCATCTTGGATAAAGGAGTCAGCCAAAGAGGTAAATGGTCAATGGAAGCCAATGTGTGAAGTTCAAGAAGCAAAGCAAACGTGAAAGTTGAAGACGAAATGAAGGTGAACACCAGAAGAAGGAACCTGACAACGGACTTACTTGGCAGGAAGCTGCACAGAAAGCTTGTATCCATCGAAAGCTACTGAGTCATTTGATTTCCACCATATTCTTACCAGAAGTGATTAAGGCTTTAGACTTCAGACCCTCAGGTTGGGGGTTCAAATCCCACTACTGACACCAGTGTGACCCTGAGTGAGTCACTTCACCTGCCTGTGCTGCAATCAGGAAACCAAAAGAAATGGAAGCAATTGTGTCTTCAATGTCATATTGGATAAAGGAGTCAGCTAAATGGTCAATGGAAGCCAATGTGTGAAGTTCAAGAGGCAAAGCAAACGTGAAAATCGAAGACGAAATGAAGATGGACACCAGAAGAAGGAACCTGACGATGGACTTACTTGACAGGAAGCTGCACAGAAAGCTTCTATCCATCTACGGTGACTGAGTCATTTGTATTTATACAAGAAGTGGTTAAGGCTTTGGAATTCAGACCCTGAGGTTGTGGGGTTCAAATCCCACTACTGACACCTGTGTGACCCTGAGCGAGTCACGTGACCTGCCTGTGCTGCAATTGGGAAACCAAAAGAAATGGAAGCAGTTGTGTCATAAATGTCGTAAGTCATCTTGGATAAAGGAGTCAGCCAAAGAGCTAAATGGTCAATGGAAGCCAATGTGTGAAGTTCAAAAGGCAAAGCAAACGTGAAAGTCGAAGGCGAAATGAAGGTGAAAACCACAAGAAGGAACCTGACGATGGACTTACTTGACAGGAAGCTGCACAGAAAGCTTTCATCCATTGAGGGCTACTGAGTCATTTGATTTCTGCCATATAGCAGAACTGGTTAAGGCTTTAGACTTCAGACCCTGAGGTTGTGGGTTCAAATCCCACTACTGACACCAGTGTGACCCTGACCGAGTCACTCCACCTGCCTGTGGGAAACCAAAAGAAATGGAAGCAATTGTGTCTTCAATGTCATATTGGATAAAGGAGTCAACTAAATGGTCAATGGAAGCCAATGTGTGAAGTTCAAGAGGCAAAGCAAACGTGAAAATCGAAGATGAAATGAAGGTGGACACCAGAAGAAGGAACCTGATGGTGGACTTACTTGACAGGAAGCTGCACAGAAAGATTTCATCCATTGAGGGCTATTGAGTCGCTTGATTTCTTCCGTATTTATAGCAGAAGCAGTTAAGACTTTAGATTTCAGACCATGAGGCTGTGAGTTCAAATTCCACTACTGACACCAGTGTGACCCTGACCGAGTCACTCCACCTGCCTGTGCTGCAATTGGGAAACCAAAAGAAATGGAAGCAATGGTGTCATCAATGTCATCTTGGATAAATGAGTCTACTAAATGGTCAATGGAAGCCAATGTGTGAAGTTCAAGAGGCAAAGCAAACGTGAAAATCGAAGATGAAATGAAGGTGGACGCCAGAAGAAGGAACCTGACGGTGGACTTACATGACAGGAAGCTGCACAGAAAGCTTTTATCCATCGAGTAAATTGACTCATATTTATACCAGAAGGTGTTAAGGCTTTGGAATTCAGACCCTGAGGTTGGGGGTTCAAATCCCACTACTGCCACCAGTGTGACCCTGAATGAGTCTTTCCACCTGCCTATGCTCAAATTGGAAAACCAAAAGAAATATAATTATTTGTATCATAAATGTTGTAAGGTGTCAGCCAAATAAATAGGAGTAAACTGTGAAGTTCAACAGAAACCCATGTGTGAAGTTCAAACGTGAAAGCCAAAGATAAAATGAAGGTGAAAACCAGAAGAAAAAACTTGACGGTGGATTTACTTGAAAGGAAGCTGCTCAGAATGTTTTTTTCCTTTGTAAATGAGAGACAAAAACAAGATAAAGATTTGAGGATTCCACCCGACATGCTGTGGATTTCAAGGGAAAAAAAAAAACAATTTAAACAAGTAATCATCCGAGACTGAGTCCGAGCAGAGACTGACTGAAGGAGAGGAGTGATGGGATGTTATAGCTGGAGGGCAGGAAGGGGCGGGTCCTCAGGCGGAAATGGACTCAGTAAGGGGTGTGAACTGCTGCCGGAAGTGGGAGGAGTTTTAGGCGGGCTTTCCTTTATGGAGGTCTGTGGAAGAGCGAGCAAAGGCACCAGTGCACTTCATCAAGCCAAGACTCTGTGTCTTACTCCCAGCTAAGCCCTTCTCATGCACATGTGTGTGACACCATCGAGGGGCACGATTCCGGCAGTGTGGCGTAGTGGTTAAGGCTTTGGACTTCACACCCTGAGATTGTGGGTTCAAATCCCACCACTGACACCCTGAGTGAGTCACTTCACCTGCCTGTGCTGCAATTGGAAAACCAGAAGAAATGGAACCAGTTGTATCATAAGTTGTAATCATGTGTGAAGTTTGAGAGGCAAAGCAAATATGAAAGTCGAAAACAAAATGAAGGTGAAAGCCGATGGTGGACTTCCTTGACAGGAAGCTGCCCAGAATGCCTTTTATCCATTGAGGGCGACTGGGTTATTTGATTTGCGCTGTATTTATACCAGAAGAGCAGGGTTGTCACCGAAGATGACGATCACAATTGAGATACTCGCCCAAACATAATGGTGTCCAAAACAAGTGAATCAGTTCAAATCTCAAATCACGTTAGCGACGTGGAAGTGCCCAATGATCATTGTGAGAAATGGAAGAAAGTCCTGGGGCCTCATTTATAGACTTCCTTGAAAGGCAGCTGGGCCTATCGAGGGCCACCGAGTCATTTGATTTCGAGATGCTTTGCTCGTCTTCTGTCCACTTTTATCATTTCTCTCCTTGAGGACGAATCTCAGTGTGGCTCCTACGCCTTCACTCCTCCTCCTCATCTTCCTCGACGTGTTTCACACACGCACTTCCTGCTTTGTCGTGTCACCAAAGCTAAATTGACCAATCACACCAAAGCCTAACTGACCAATCGGATTGCTCAGAGGGCCCGGACATTATTATGTAGTGGATATCCTAGTTTTGACCTCAGACTACGATTCGGATTGACGTTATCGTCTCCTGGTCTTTTCAGTCCCTCACAATAACCCCGGAGACCCTGTCTCAGTTCACAAACTTTGTTGCCAACATTGTCGAAGAGCTAGCAGTTTCAGAAAGGTGGTGGACCAGGAGGTGAAACATACCGAAGCAAAGTCGACTCGTGAGCAGGATGACAACCGTACTGTCATTGTAATCACAGTCAGAATTTAACTAAGGGTTTAACATTAGGAACCAGAGAAACTTTTAAAGAGAAAGAGTCGCTGACAAAAAGTACTGTCTGTCCACAAAGCACACCCTTTGAACCTGTCGCACAAACAGTGCCAGAAGTCACGACCTCTTAGGCCCCACCCCTGGCAACCTGGAGTCACATCATAACAACCGGATGCATCCTGCAGAAAACAAAATAGTGCTGCCTTTGCTGTGTTCTGTGTTGTGGGTGGTCCCTCAAGAGGCGGAGCCACCTGCCAATCACCCCCATAAATCAGGAGGGCTTTCCACAGTTCATTGTGAATGTGCTAGGGAGTTGGTGAATTCCCTTGCGCTTATTGTTATTTCCTGGAATTACTGGATCTGTGGATTTTCAACCTTCCGCTCTGTGTTTTGACCTTATTTTTGGGTTCTGTAGAGGGACTTCATGTTACAGGCAGTTCTGTTTTAACCTTTGTGTTCCATGGAACTTCATGGTGATTGGAATATTTTATTTTTTTGTGAAGAAAACATCTTTTACTTTATAAAGATATGAAGAGACTCCTTTGTGTGTCTCTCCGGGGTTTTTGATGGGATTTCCCCCTCTAGTGGGCAGTATTGTAAAGTGCTTTGAAACTCTTTAGTGCTTGGGACTCCGTGTCCATGACAGATGGCTTACAGAGGTCATGACTTCCCGTTAAAGACACAATGGTTTAAATGTTCATCTTCCAGGATGTTTCCTCGTCCAAGTTTGCGGATTCAAAACCTTTTTTGTCAAAATAAAGGTAGGCTGATCCTCTGCCTTGTTATTGGATTTTTGTTTGTACCCTTTTCTCGCACTGGCTATGCTTTTTCACCCATTTACTTAAAAATACCCGGCACACTATCAGAATATCTGCACTGTGTCCAGTTTATCTTACAGCTTCAGAAGAAGTTACCCACCTAAAGCTCACCCTGTTCAGGACTTGGATGGGAGACCATCTAGGAAAAGCTTGGGTTGCTGCTGGAAGAGGTGTTGGTGAGGCCAGCAGGGGGCGCCTACCCTCTGATCTGTGTGTTGATCCCAATACCCCGGTGCAGTGACAGGGACACTGAGCTGTAAAAATGGTGCAGTCTTTCAGATGAAACATAAAACTGAGATCCTGGCTCTCTCTGTTCGTAAAAGCATCCTTTGTAAATAGCAGGGTGTATCCCAATGTCCTGGGAAAATTGCCCACCATGGTCTAGTCATTCTGGCCCCCTAGCCACCCCATGTCTCTAACTGGCTAACTATCTCTCTTACCCCTTTCACCTCCTAAAAGCTCATGTGTGGTCAGTGAGGAGGAGGAGGAGGATTGCCACACCCATCACACAACAAGCCACGTGGATTGGAAGCGAGCGGGCACAACAATGGCTGCATCACATCCTCCAGGTGGATGCTGCACATCATTGGTGGTTGAAGTGGCTCCCCACTCACTATGAAAAATCCATCTATCCATCCTCTTCCGCTTATCCAAGATCGGGTCACGGGGGCAGCAGCTTGAGCAGAGATGCCCAGACTTCCCTCTCCCCCGCCACTTCTTCTAGCTCTTCCGGGGGAATCCTGAGGTGTTCCCAGGCCAGCCAGGAAACATAGTCCCTCCAGCATGTCCTGGGTCTTCCCCGGGTCCTCCTCCTGGTTGGACATGCCCGGAACATCTTACCAGGGAGGCGTCCAGGAGGCATTCTGATCAGATGCCCGAGCCACCTTATCTGACTCCTCTCGATGCGGAGGAGCAGCGGCTCTACTCTGAGCCCCTCCCGGATGGCTGAGCTTCTCACCTTATCTTTAAGGGAAAGCCCAGACACCCTGTGGAGAAAACTCATTTCAGCCGCTTGTATTCGCAATCTCGTTCTTTCGGTCACTACCCATCGCTCATGACCGTAGGTGAGGGTAGGAACGTAGATCGACTGGTAAATTGAGAGCTTTGCCTTACAGCTCAGCTCCTTTTTCACCACGAAGACCGATGTAGAGCCCGTATCACTGCGGACACCACACCGATTCGCCTGTCGATCTCACGCTCCATTCTTCCCTTACTCGTGAACAAGACCCTGAGATACTTGAACTCCTCCACTTGGGGAAGGATCTCGCTCCCAACCCTGAGAGGGCCCTCCACCTTTTTCCAGCTGAGGACCATGGTCTCAGATTTGGAGGTGCTGATTCCCATCCCAGCTGCTTCATACTCAGCTGCGAACTGATCCAGAGAGACCTGAAGATCACGGCCTGATGAAGCAAACAGGAAAGCATCATCTGCAAAAAGCAGTGACCCAATCCTGAGTCCACCAAACCGGACCCCCTCAATGCCCTGGCTGCGCCTAGAAATTCTTTCCATAAAAGTTAGGAACAGAATTGGTGACAAAGGGCAGCCCTGGCGGAGTCCAACTCTCACTGGAAACGGGCTCGACTTACTGCCGGCAATGCGGACCAGCCTCTGACACCGGTTGTACAGGGACTGAACAACCCTTATCAGGGGGTCCAGTACCCCATACTCCCGGAGCACCCCCCACAGGATTCCCCAAGGGACATGGTCGAATGCCTTTTCCAAGTCCACAAAACACATGTTGACTGGTTGGGCAAACTCCCATGCACCCCCGAGGATCGGACCACCAAGGTCCCCACCTTCGGCCACCACCCAACTCACACTGCACCCGACCTCCTTGGCCCCTCCCATAGGTGGTGAGCTATGAAAACTATGAAAAAGTGCTATTTAAATGTATGGAATTATTTTTCCTCCTATAATTCTGTCAATGATTTTTTTTAAGTGTTTTAAATTCTCCCATACTTGAATGGATTTTTCTCCAGGTGGTCTGGGTTTCCCACTGTCACACATGTGCGATTGGGAGCCAGCTGAAGGACCTAAATGATAGCAATTCCATGCCAGACCAGTGGGTGGCAGGATGTGCTGACTGTCTCTGTCAAATCCCGCATGGTTCCAGCACCACTGATGATGTCACTTCCAGTCCTGAAGACATCACTTCCGGCCCCGATGATGTCATTTCCTTTACTAGCCTTTAAAACCGCCATCTTACCTCTGTACTATCAGTGCTATTTTGCACTTGAATCTGTGAACATCTCTCTTTAATTTCCTTCAATTTTGCAGCCTCGGAACAATATATGGGTGGCTGCCTCAAACCTTCATGATGTCTGTGACACCACATATCCGTGTCTCTCGTTTATTCCCACTTCCTGTGCATTTTTTGCTAATTGCCAGTTCTTAATTGGCCCCCACATGAGTAAGTGGGCTGAGTGTCCCACGTGTCCCCTCCAGGGCTACTTCTTGCTTGTCTTCCTAAAGCTGCCCAGATAAACTCCAGACCCCGTCACCAGCAGCGGTATTAAGAATTTAAATAAAGAAAAAAAAAGCCGGTGCTATTTCTATCCGGAGCACGATAATTCTTTTCTTTTTTTTTCCAAAATAATTGTTCTGTAACATCAAAGAAAACGAAGCCACTAATAAGTTACCCGATTCATCTGTGGGTCAAAAGGCGCCCAAACAGAAAGCAATTTAATGGTGACAGGCAAGGAGTCTGCCTGAGGGAATCTTCATTTGTTTGTGCAGCAGAACCCCCCCCCCCCCAGGGGGGAAGGGGGGGGGGGGGAGTTTTATTAAGCTCACTCTCTATGGTGAATGATGAGAACATTTTTTTCTTTTCTTTTTTTGCTTTTTCCGCAGAGCGATCTACACTTAGAGTCACGTTTCCGTCGGGCGATGAACAGTATAGCACACCATCCATCAAAAATGCATTTTTTTTCTGACTTTGAACTGAAGGCAGCTTTGATGGCTTTCTTCAAAAAAAAAAAGAAGGCAGCGATCAGATGGCAGACACAAACCGCAGCCAAACCAGGCAAAGAGAGTCGCGTGTGTGTCTTTTAGGCGCAGCCGCCGTCTTCTCACCCGCTATACTGAGCACGCGTCTCCTCTTCCTAAAGCAACGGGCATGGCTTTGCTTAAGGGAGTCCTGATCGACATGACGTTACAGAGCTTTAAGGCGCTTTATAAGTTTTCCAATTAACTTTGTAACACATTCTAGTAGGGATCGAGACCGCAAGGAATTTGAAATGCCACGAATGTCAAGGCCACCCCTCCGCCGCGTGACGTCACCTCGCCGAAATAAAATAAAATAAATAAATAAATAAATAAATAAATAAATAAATAAATAAATAAATAAGCCGGCGGCCGACTATTCTGCCAAGCAAAATGAAATGAGGCAACATCTTCTGGAAAGTCGGGAAGAGGCTTATACTTTATGCTTGAATGCCCCTTTCAATGGCGTGATAGACAATTTCCAGGCTTTTATGAAGACTGCTGTTAGCCATATACGAACAGCGGGGTCTAATAATACGCTCCTGAATTATGCATCATTTTATCATACGTAGGATAAATCAACCCCATGAAATATTCACCAAGTTTGCATGCTCAGTCGCCAGATCCGTTTCCGCCCCTCACGATAATTTTTCTGGTGTTTGCAAATAAAAAAATAAAAACTGACAGCCACATAATTAAGAAAGTAACATTTATCTTTGTAATGAATGCCCCACCTATGGTTTAAATTCATCAGGCTGTAAAACGATTGACAAATGAGGTGGCAAAGTGCCGCAGAGACCACCAAATGCTGCATGATTGCTAACTATCAGGAGGAATTTTTTTTCACTTTTCATTTGTTGATGCCTTTCCGTTTTATGCTTCAATCTGGATTTACATACTGTTGTTGATACAGTAAATCGACCACCTTGAAAAGCAGGTTGGTATCTGGGGTACAGCTCTGGGGGCTCACTTTCAAAGCTTGCGTTCGTACTTTTCAAGCCTCTTTTTTTGTGCGTACGCAATAATAATTTTTGAATTCCCACGCAAACGCATGGGATTTATAAAAGAAAACTTGACCGGGAAATGTGCATTATGTTAAATCTGATCCACGCGTGCGCAACATTTCAGAGAAAGTGGGGAACAGCGACACCTTTAATGAAGCGGGGAAATGCAGCGAAATCGGCGAAATGACGGCCCGCATTCCGAATCATCCGTATCACCAAGCCGTTACTATTATGTGTATTGATGTGACAAACATTACAGTTCAAAAATGATGAATATGATGCACAGACTTGTGTTTGAGCTCCCTTTTAGGAGGTCCAATGCAGCGTATTTGACCCGAAGAACTTTTTTTGTTTGTTTTTTCGTCAGTGTATTTCGGTTACCTGTGGTCGCTTCTCACAGGACTGGCTGACGGGTCAGGAATATCTCAGCTTCGTATTGGAAGGCATAAACCGACCGGCAAGGCACTACATCCAGTTTTCACGCGGTGTGGGTGCACATACATAAAACACGACATGTTTCTGGCCAACATTAAATGGCAATTTGCAGCCGTGGCCGTTCCTCCTAACGTTATCAGAGCAATTTACGACACTCATATTGCAATAAGAGCGCCTAGCACGAGTGAAGCTGCTTTTGTTAACCATACGCAGTGCCATCCCACTAACGCACAAGTCATTCAAGATGAAGCTGACAGACGTCGTGTCTCAGTCGCCTGGGTGAAGCCCTTGATTTATTTATTTTGAGGCCAAGTAGCTTAGGCTAACGTGATGCTGCTGTGCGTAGTGAATAGTGGGAAGGTAACTGACTGAACCCTCCGCGTTTCACATGGCATGTGCTGCTCATTGTATCGGCAATCACGTTATTTACGTGTGCCAGGTGATAGTGGGCACCCACTCAGCCGCTGGCACTTTACACCTTTCCCTAACCTCCAAAATGTTGAGATGAGGCGCTACAATACCACGCATCGTCGCGAACTCTCAGTTGCGGAGCGCTGCCAGAAACACTTGAATGCAGGGGGCGGGGTTTCCGTGCGTCAAGTGGAGGAGGAGGCTGTTCTACCAGCCAATGCAGTTCTGTAGCATCGTGACTGCTACTGATTGTATTGGCAATCACGTAATTAAATGTGTCAGGTGATAGCGGCCATAGACATAGAATTATTAGACGCCACATGACCAGCAGCATCGTACATCAACGTTGCTGCCATATTGCGAGTGGCAGCGAAGTAATGGATAAAGATGCCTCACGCATATGCTGTTTGGGATTGTACAAACCGCTGTACGCTCCAGACCAGATCCCGGGGGATTACATTTCATAGGTAAGGCTGAACAATTGTTTTGGTTAAATTTGGCCATTAGAAAATCCAGTTTTATAATCCTAGCCCTCAAGGTCACCTTACAATAAAATTAAACAACATTAGTCAAATTAAAGCAGGAGAATGATAAATCCTAAAGCAATAATTAGCAAACAAACAAAGATAACTGGCAGTAACAGTGCAAAATTCACAATTGGTATGCCAGTTTGAAAAGATATGTTTTGAGGGCAATTTTAAAATGTGTTATTGAATCGAGCTGACGGATATGAGAGGGAAGAGAATTCCAAGTTGAGGAGCACAATGAGAGACGCTCGAGCTCCCATAGCACTGAGTCTGACGTGTGGTACAGAAAGCAGAACTGCAGATGAGGATCTGAGTGAGCGAGACGACTGTCAATCTGTAGGAGATCAGTGAGGTTGTGGAGAGCTTTAAATGTTCAGATGTGTTCAGTATTTTATATTGTTTTCAGCAGTGAACAGGGAGCCAGTGAAGTTGAGAGAGAGTCGGTGTAATATGTTCAGTGTATTTAGAACAGCAGGTTATTATCCTGGCAGCAGAATTTTGAAGAAGTTGTAAGCAATGGATACGTTTTTACGGGATGCCAGATAGAACAGCATTACAGTAATCTATACGTGAGGTGACTCGGGCATTAACCAATACTTCAGTACTGTGTTGCGTAAGAACAGTACATTCTACAAATGTTTCGGAGATGGAAGAAGGCAGTCCGAGAAATGTTACTTATATGGGAGGAATTATTTAATAATAATAATGGTTATTATTATTATTTAATAATTGTCATTATTAGTGTATAAATGGATATAAATAATTGCATTTAAACAATTCGCCAAAATCTGTTGTATGTAAACGATACTGTTTAAAACGTTATTGTTTTTTTATCAGAAAACCCGGTTTCCACGTCTACCTGTACAGTATTAGTTTAAATGGCACTTTTGCCACTCGCAATATGGCTGACGTATCGTGTCGCCTGGTCATCACAGTGAATGTGGCGTCTACCTATATATGTCTATGACTGCAGCTACCTGCTCAGGCGATGGTGCTCTGCATCTTTTCCAGCGTAGTGACGAACCACGCGACCTATCGAAATGTGCTTCTGCGCACGCGCAGTATACATTTATTATAAAACAAGAGTCAATAAATAAGTTTCTTAAATAAATAAATACAATAAAAGTAATTAAAACAGACACTTAAAAATAATACTTGTTGTTTAAGCCATTAGAAGCAAACGTATCCAATGCCTCAGTCCAATGCCTTTCCCATTGTAATCTTTTTTTTTTTTTTTTATTCATCATTGTTGTGTTTGTAAGCCGAACCAGACTGGTATGTGCAACTTAGAAAAAAAAAAAAAAAAAAACATTCGACTGATAGTAAGTAATACCATAAAAATGTTATGTTCATTTTGTGTTTTCACTTTTAAACGAGTAAATATTTGCGTGTGTAGCTTATTCCGACATGGCAGCGCAAATTGACACAACGCCGGACCCTCAGACCGCAGAGCAGAGGCGCTGTAATAATGCCGCTAATGATCTCACATATTGAGTAGCGAAGCGCAGCCAGATTCGGACCTCGTGTTATTTGCTGATGAATTCACAGATTCGCCAGTGCCTTTCAATGGGGAGGTTATGAAATGTTAAAACTTTGTTCTGCTGCAATATGTTCGAGATATCCGAAAAAAAAAACTGAACTGAAGAGCAAGTGTGCCACATCTCAACAAAATTGGTCCAGAGGGGCTGTCTGATAGACTGACAGGTAGACAGACAGTCCTGGGCTTAGGTGTTTTACGCAGATAAATAAAATGTACCAAATACCAAATTATATGCGAATACGCCTACCGTATATAGGCCTACTCACGTTTAAGTTCTCCCGCAGATAAGCCGGGACTTAATTTGACCGTGTAATTTCTGGTATTTTATAATGTCGGTCGTATAAGTCGAATGCGGAAAACTCACGCTATAGGTCCAAGAAATTATAATATACTAACACCCACCTGAGAGAGTAACCACCGAGCACACGGCCTTTTTTAGGCATATGTGGGTGCGGCAATGCGCGGTATCAGCGTGTGCTCCTAACCTCTCTCTCTCTCTATTGTGCCAACGTGACCACACGGTAATACCCGAACTATACCGAAGCGACGTTTGCACTGATTTGTGTTTTTTGTACACCCTCATACACCTTTATCATAAGAGCTTCCCATATCTACGATGAAGCGTTTGAACAGAAGAAAATATGAAGCTGGATTTAAATTAAACGTCGTTGAAGTGGAGAGGAAGAAATTGGGAACTGCGTTGTGTCTGAGAAACTGATGAAAGATTGGAGGAGGCAAGAAGAAAAAAAATTAAGCGTTGTACTTTTGATTTTATGATCGATTGTTCGGGTTTCAAGACCCGACTTATACGCGATTATATACGGTAATAGGGCCTAAAATGAAAAACCGAGAGATCAAAAAATCGAGATGTCCCATACCCCCAAAATTTAAAGCTAAAGTTGTTGCCCGGAGAAAATGGTCATTAAATTCAAGAACCAGCAAAAGCAAAATATGATGAAGTGGCTACAGAGCTGGGTGGCATGGTGGTGCAGTGGTGGCTCTGCTGTCTTGGAGTAAGGAGACCAGGGTTTGTGTTCTGGGGTCCTCCCTGCGTGCAGTTTGTATGGTCTTCCTGTGTTTGTCCAAAGACATGCAGGTTAGGTGGACTGGCATTTCCTAAATTGGCCCATGTGTGTGGTTTGGGGTGTGTGTGTGTGTGTGTATCATGCAATGGACTGGTACCCCATCCAGTGTTTGTACCCAGTGCTACCTGGGATAGGCTCCAGCATACCCCCGTGACCCCCTTAAGGAATAATTGGGTTAGAACAGACCTGACTGCCTGCTTACAGAGCTTTGCATGTGCAACATCACCGGTTGAGATGTGGTGGAGACTTCACTGTCTGCACCCAAACAGTGGGACGTGGACAGATGGCTAATAAAATGTTAGTTGATATGGCACCCCCCCACCACCCAACCTGAGCAATACAAGTCAAGGGAGGCCATGCTGAAGTTAACACACCAAGTGGGGCCTCATCTAAGGTGAATCGCTCAGTCTTAATGGCACTCGGGCACAGCTGTTGGCATTACAAAATTCCTCTCTTCAACCGATTTTGCTCCACAGAGAATCATGTTGCATTTTTTTTTTTTTGGGGGGGGGGGGGCACATTTGTGCCCCTGCCGCAAGACATTTACAGCGTGGATTGTTTTCTTTCTCAACAAGATGTGATTCTTCCCTTCCGCATAATGAACTGACAACAATCCCAGCTTCATGCGTGGAAAGTCACATGTGGGAATGCCTCCCATTTTTGGAAATCTGACCAAGGCGCTATATAAATAAAATGTATTGTTATTATTACTACTATAGTTATTGTGAGACTGAATGGCCCATTGTGCCCCCCCCCCCCAGCTGCTCCCTCACAATATGTCTCAGACACTTGCTGTCTCGTGGCCGATCACCCTAATCATTTCCCTGCCCGCTTCTCCCTCCATTGCCAGTGCTCATGTCAGACATTCCCTGTCAGACATTTAGATTGATTTTACCGAATGGCTATGCAGAATACACCCTGAGGAGTCCGCTGGATTGCACTGTCCCTTTTGTGTCAGTTAATGGGCACAAAGCACTCGTAAAACGGCTCCCTGTTAAAGGCCTTCACTCTGAGAGCGGGACACTCAGGCTGTGCGTGCGGCGCTTCTGCCTCCAATAAATCCTTGGCATCATAATCATAATTCACATGTAAAACGACTGATTAGCAATTAGGGCCGTTTTACAGTATAAATGGACTGTAGCGCTCCCGAGGCAGTGTGACCTCCAGCCACACATTCATAAAACCTTCTCTCTCTCTCTCTTTTTTTTTTCTTTTCTTTTAATTGCAGCATTAGGCTTTGCTGGAGGAGAGTGGCGGCCAGGGTGACACCTGTATGAGCGCTGGCTTAGGTGCCGAGCCCGGGTGAGCAGACACCTACCATTAGAGCGGTGAGGTGTATTGGGCTTTAAGTTGAACGAGTCACTTAACCCTGACTGTGATCTGACTGCTAATTAGCAGGTGCCGCATGAAAAGCTGGGCTGCAAATCACGGAGCACACGCTGACACGACCTTCCCCGACTCGCCCGTCTTTCGTGATAATTGTCATGTTGTCTCTGAAGGACTTCTTACACGTGATCTGCAACAACTTCTGGGCTGTGGACCGAAGGAAGGCATGCTTTATGGGTTATGGGGACTTCCCAATTGCTCCGTTGGGGGCACATGTACTGGGATACTGCTCACTGAATCCACACCCTTAGAAGTACAGGCTCCTTAATGGTACTGTAATGGTTGCCACATATTTTAAGTGCTTTATCTGTTTCTGCCGCTGGCTCCCTTTGGAATATCTGTCTGGGGGAATGCGTATTTGAAGGATATCTCTACATAAGGATATACATAAAGGACACCTCTAACAAAGGGGATCAAATTGGGGCTAAGGTTCTGTCTGGTTCTGTTCCCGATATAATTAGTTCCTTCCTAAGAGTAGGAGATTCTCGTGTGTGCCTTACGTTAAGAGGAACTCGCTACAGTACTTTACTGGGTTGTGCGGTTTTGGCTCGACAAAGACACACATTTTGTTCTGTGAAGAGTTCTCGTATTGCATCGATCCTTTGGGCTTTAAAAACGTTCCTAATATGTGAGCCAAACAGAAATCTTTAACATCTTGTAGGCTGTCCGGGAGGATATGAACAGATCGAGAAAACCGGAGGTTATTCTGTGTTATTGAATGCTGCAAGAGTCCTTTTAGATTCACGAGCCCACTGGTATTTCACAACTCTGATATTTCACTATTCATCACAAAGGATGGAACCTGCTTTGGATCCCGATAAGTAAAAGTTCTTATCATGTGGATGGTTCTTCTGGAAAGTGAAAGATGTTCTTCTATAGCAGGGGTCAGTGGCGTAGCTGGGGGGGACGGGGGGGGCAAGGGGGGCATCTGTCCCTGGGCGCAACATCCAGGGGGCACCAAATTGATGTTACGAAATTTTAGAATGAAATGTTTTCCATTCTTAAATGCACTAAAAAGTAAATTAAAAACATTCGCATACTCAGTCCATCACTCCATCAGTATGAGGAGATCTTTTTCCTATGTTTTTGTCTCTTTCTGATTTCGAAGCACGTATTAGTTCTATATACCCAACAGACAATAATTTAACCCCTCCACTACTCTAACATGCTTGACTCCCATCCAAAACATTTTTGACGTTATTAAACAGGTCACGCGACTGACATGAGGCATTAGTGTATCATAGTCTAAGTTGTTGCAAACACCATTTCTGTGTGCCAAGTGATTTGTGTTTATGTGTTTGATAGAAAATTGATTGGGCTGTGGTGAAGTATTCTAGTAGATGGCTGCAAAAGTCTAGACGTTTCTCCATCTTATTTTCGTACGAATAAATTGTAAGTGATGCAGTTTTTATAAATACAGTGGTGTGAAAAACTATTTGCCCCCTTCCTGATTTCTTATTCTTTTGCATGTTTGTCACACAAAATGTTTCTGATCATCAAACACATGTAACCATTAGTCAAATATAACACAAGTAAACACAAAATGCAGTTTTTAAATGATGGTTTTTATTACTTAGGGAGAGAAAAAAATCCAAACCTACATGGCCCTGTGTGAAAAAGTAATTGCCCCCGAACCTAATAACTGGTTGGGCCACCCTTAGCAGCAATAACTGCAATCAAGCGTTTGCGATAACTTGCAATGAGTCTTTTACAGCGCTCTGGAGGAATTTTGGCCCACTCATCTTTGCAGAATTGTTGTAATTCAGCTTTATTTGAGGGTTTTCTAGCATGAACCGCCTTTTTAAGGTCATGCCATAGCATCTCAATTGGATTCAGGTCAGGACTTTGACTAGGCCACTCCAAAGTCTTCATTTTGTTTTTCTTCAGCCATTCAGAGGTGGATTTGCTGGTGTGTTTTGGGTCATTGTCCTGTTGCAGCACCCAAGATCGCTTCAGCTTGAGTTGACGAACAGATGGCCGGACATTCTCCTTCAGGATTTTTTGGTAGACAGTAGAATTCATGGTTCCATCTATCACAGCAAGCCTTCCAGGTCCTGAAGCAGCAAAACAACCCCAGACCATCACACTACCACCACCATATTTTACTGTTGGTATGATGCTCTTTTTTTGAAATGCTGTGTTCCTTTTACGCCAGATGTAACGGGACATTTGCCTTCCAAAAAGTTCAACTTTTGTCTCATCAGTCCACAAGGTATTTTCCCAAAAGTCCTGGCAATCATTGAGATGTTTCTTAGCAAAATTGAGATGAGCACTAATGTTCTTTTTGCTTAACAATGGTTTGCGTCTTGGAAATCTGCCATGCAGGCCGTTTTTGCCCAGTCTCTTTCTTATGGTGGAGTCGTGAACACTGACCTTAATTGAGGCAAGTGAGGCCTGCCGTTCTTTAGACGTTGTCCTGGGGTCTTTTGTGACCTCTCGGATGAGTCGTCTCTGCGCTCTTGGGGTAATTTTGGTTGGCCGGCCACTCCTGGGAAGGTTCACCACTGTTCCATGTTTTTGCCATTTGTGGATAATGGCTCTCACTGTGGTTCGCTGGAGTCCCAAAGCTTTAGAAATGGCTTTATAACCTTTACCAGACTGATAGATCTCAATTACTTCTGTTCTCATTTGTTCCTGAATTTCTTTGGATCTTGGCATGATGTCTAGCTTTTGAGGTGCTTTTGGTCTACTTCTCTGTGTCAGGCAGCTCCTATTTAAGTGATTTCTTGATTGAAACAGGTGTGGCAGTAATCAGGCCTGGGGGTGGCTACGGAAATTGAACTCAGGTGTGATACACCACAGTTAGGTTATTTTTTAACAAGGGGGCAATTACTTTTTCACACAGGGCCATGTAGGTTTGGATTTTTTTTCTCCCTAAATAATAAAAACCATCATTTAAAAACTGCATTTTGTGTTTACTTGTGTTATATTTGACTAATGGTTAAATGTGTTTGATGATCAGAAACATTTTGTGTGACAAACATGCAAAAGAATAAGAAATCAGGAAGGGGGCAAATAGTTTTTCACACCACTGTATATAATTATTTTGCTTTATAATTTGCTATATACTTTCTTTAAAATCATTTTTAAATGCAGAAAACACATTTTTTCTTACAAAAACTAATGACGGATTTAGATTTTAAAGAACACGAGGCGGCGTTATCATTTTCGGAGACTTATATGACATTTTTTTCTTAAAATACTATTTTAAATACATTTAAAAAAAATTTCTTTCCCTTCCCCATTGCATTTTGGCATACAGGAGGGGGCGCGAAATCTTCAGTTGTCCCCAGGCAATGAAAACCCTAGCTACGCCTCTGGCAGGGGTATTCAACTAAAATCTAAAGAGGT
>JANRMT010062861.1:16069621-16084132 GCA_026402145.1 Polypterus bichir lapradei | reverse complement strand
GGAGTTTGAAATCCCAGTTTAGCTGCTCATCTGTTGGCTCGTTTCACGTCTCACTTCTGTTTGGCTGCCATTTCATGAAGAAACGAATCAATTCAGAGGACTGAATCCTTAAAAACAGAGCTATTAAAATGAAGGGAAAAGGACTTAATTAGCAGTGAAAATTGGTCAATGATTAGGAAAAGTGTCAGAATGAAAACCTGCAGCCACTGCGGACCTCCGGCCTGGAGTTCGACACCCCTGCTGTATGCTTGATCCATTCTAAAGAGCGCCCCCTTGTGGAGCAAACATCCAGCTAGGATTTTTAAAGTGCTTATATTGCCACAAATACAACATGTAGCCAGACCTCTTATAGAAACATGTCATCTGAGTATTGTTAACGGCATTTGTGTCCTTTGTTGTGATGGTGATGGACTCGTAAGCATATTTAGACCCCATTGAGCCATCCTATTGGAGCTGTGGGCTGAATTGAAGCCTGCATTAGTCAGTCTGTCAGTCCTTTTTCTAAAGGGGGTTGTGGTGGGCTGTGATGGGTGCCACAGCCCATCCCCAGCTAGCATGGGGTACAAGGCTGGAATAAATCCTGGACAGGGTGCCAGCCCCTCACAGGGCAAACACACATACACACACAACCACAACAACATTTAATTCTATAGCACATTTTCATACAAGTGGTGCAACTCAAAGCACCTTACAGGATGAAGAAAGAAAAGTTAATAAAAAAATTAAAAATAACATTAGGCAATACTAAATAATAAAGAGTAAAGTAAGGTCCGATGGCTGGGAGGACAAAGAAAAAAAAAACTTCAGAGGGCAAAATCTGCAGGGGTCCCAAGGCCAAGAGACTGCGTAGTCCCCACTGGGCATTCTACCTAACATCAATGATCTCAATCAGGCTTCACATGAAAGAATGTGATGATGATGATGATGATGGTCATGTGGAGATCTGGCCTTCATCAATCCATCAATGTGGGCACTGCTTGGTGCCCTGATCAGGTGTTGGGGGCACAGAACGCCACCACAGAAAACTGGTAAAAGAACAGCAGAGAATAGCAGGGGTTGGTACAGATTGTGGAGCCAAGATGAAAATGATAATTTAAATGCACATACAGGGTTACACTAAAATGAAACTACGAGAAAGCTATGTTACAATAATGGGTTTTTAGCAGTTTTTTTAAAGTGCTCCACCGTATTAGCCTGGCGAATCTGTATCGGTCAGCTATTCCAGATTTTAGGTGCAAAACAGCAGAAGGCCGCTTCTACACTTCTTTCAAGTTTAGCTCTTGGAATTATGAGCAGACCCTCATTTAAAGATCTAAGGTTAGGACTCGGACTGTCAGGTGATTGGCATTCCACAATATAGGACGGAGCAGATTATTTAAGGCTCTATAAACCATTAGCAGTATTTTAAAGTCAATTCTAAATGGCACGGGTAACCAATGTAGTGACATCAATACTGGTGTGATGTGCTCGTATTTTCTTTTCCTAGTTAAGATTCTGGCAGCTGCACTTCCACACCCACACACACACACACACACACACACAGAAAAGGGCAATTTAGTGGTGCCAATCCACCTAACCTGCATGTCTTTGGAATGTGGGAAGAAACTGAAGCACCCGGAAGAAAGCCACGCAGACACGGGGAGAACATGCAAACTCCACGTAGGGAGGACCCGGGACATGAACTCTGGTGTCCTTACTACGAGGCAGCTGTGCTCCTACTGTGCCACCCTGCAGCCCAGCCTAGTAGTCACTCCCTCATATTTTGCTTTTCCTGGTTCCCAAATTTATTGCCTATTTTTTCTTAACAACGACTTTTTCTTCTTCTTTCGGCTGCTTCCATTATGGGTTGCCACAGCGGATCATCTTGTTCCATATCTTTCTGTCCTCTCCATCTTGTTCTGTTACACCCATCACCTGCATGTCCTCTCTCACCACATCCATAAACCTTCTCTTAGGCCTTCCCCTTTTCCTCTCGCCTATCAGCTCTATCCTTAATATCCTTCTCCCAATATACTTATCATCTCTCCTCTGCACATGTCCAAACCAACGCAATCTCACCTCTCTGACTTTGTCTCCCTACCATCCCACCTGAGCCAACCATCTAATGTCCTCATTTCTAATCCTATCCATCCTCATCACACCCAATCTTAGCATCTTTAACTCTGCCACCTCCAGCTCTGTCTCCTGCTTTCTGGTCAGTGCCACCGTCTCCAACCCATATCACATAGCTGGTCTCACTACCGTCCTGTAGACCTTCCCTGTCACTCTTGCTGATACCCGTCTGTCACAAATCACTCCTGACACTCTTCTCCACCCATTCCACCCTGCCAGCACTCTCTTCTACACTTCTCTTCCACAATCCCCATTACTCTGTAACTCTGAACAACGTCTGTAGCTTTAAATTTTGGGTGTTTGGGACATCTCGATTCTTTGATCTCCCAGTTTTTGATTGTAGGCCCTTTTAGGTGCATTCACATATAATGTGATAAACACCTATTATGAAAGCTCATGTCTGTCTGTCCGTCTGTCTGTCAGTCTTTCTGCATGAAAAAACTCGGACCATGGGACACAAACAACCCTGGTCTCCTTACTGCGAGGCAGAATTGCCACCGCTGTGCCACCGTGCCACCCTAACCCTGTCTTGATCGTCCAGAAATCTTCTGTTAACAGGTTTAGAAGAACCGGGCGTAGAAAAATGAATGGCTGGGCATATATCAGAATGTGACTGACGCGTCTGTGAAACGAGATTTTCAGGTCAATTCCTTGTTCTGCCTGCCACCAGGAGTCGCGAAAATGCCAACATACATAAAAGTCTGTGTAGGACACATGTATGGTCAAAACTTTCCGTAACTTACAGGCAATTTCCACATCAAGTTTGTGTTTTATAAATCCTGACTTTTGTGTGTGCACTTTTTCCCCCAAGCAAATTTTATACATGAGGAGATGCTCGAGTCAATAAAGTCGTAGTCAGAAATAGCAAGCAGTTAAAACTTGGAGACCGAAACAAAAGAGTGTCACACACGTACGATTGGGAGAGAGCTAGGCCTAAATGATAGCAATTCCACACCAGACCAATGGGCGGTGGGGTGCGATGACTGTCTCTCTCAATCTCTGGCAGGCCGTCCATGGGAAATCTCGCAGGGTACAGGCACCACTGATGACATCACTTCCGTTTCCGGCACTGATGATGACGTCACTTTCTCCCCCCCAGACGACGACAACACTTCCGGTTTCTGGTGCCAATGATGACATCACTTCCGGTCCTATGCCTGATGACGACGTCACTTCTGGTTCTGGTGTCAATGATGACGTCACTTCCGGTTTTGGTGCCAATGATGACATTTCCTTGACTGGCCTTTAAAGCTTCCATCTTGTCTCAGTAACTTCAGTTCTGTTTTGGACTCGCATCTGTGAACATCTCTGTTAAATTTAAACCTCACTTTTGCAGCCCTTGAACAATAAACGGGTGGCTGCCGCAAACCTTCATGATGTCTAAGACTCATTCTTGTGACAAGAGGCAACTAAGAGTCAACAGGCAAATCGATACTCAGGCATTGAAGGGATAGGGTTAGGGTAAGGATTAGGGAATCCTGAAATGAAACAACGCAAAAGAGAATCGATACATGGAGTAGAGCGATTGTTCATAATGAGGCCGTCACACAGTTAGAATTTCCTTAATGTCACAAGTGTGACCAGAGATATGTCACATTACACGATTCAAGAAGAATCTACATGAGATACTGGGACCATTTAGCTCTCTTAGCTCACCAAACGGGCTTGACAAACTGAATGGCCTCCTATTGGTTGTCACATTTTTAACTTTTCTAACGATTTCCAGCTGTAGACTTTATTTAAGGAATTTTAACTTCTCCCTGGACATTTTTCACATCGTTTGCCATTGTGAAGCAATGAATTGAGTTCTATTATATCATAAACTTTTAACTTTCTTGTATACAACATATTGGGAAAGTATTGCAATCGTCCAAAGATTTGATGTCGAGATTTTGATGAATCTTCAATTTTAGACCTCCTTGACCTTCTAGTAGAAGGAGTATAGGGAAAGTATTGGAATCCTCCAAAGATTCGAGGTCGAGATTTGATGAATCTTGACATTTTAGATCTTCCTTACTTTCTTGTATAAAGAGTATTGGGAAAATATTATAATCCTCCAAAGATTCACGGTCAAGATTTGATGAATCTCAACAATTTAGACCTCCCTGACCTTCTCGTATAAGGAGTATAGGGAAAGTATTGGAATCCTCCAAAGATTTGAGGTCGGGATTTGATGAATCTTGACATTTTAGACCTTCCTGACTTTCTTGTATACGAAGTGTAGGGAAAATATTGGAATCCTTGAAAAATTCCATTTCGAGATTTTGATGAATCTCAGCGTTTTAGACCTCCCTGAGTCCAAAAATACCATTTTTGGAATTCTGTCTGTGTGTGTATGTGTGTGTGTAAACACAATAACTTGAGTACGCTTTCACTTACGTCAACCAAATTTTGCCTATAAGTAGATTAGGTAGATTTCTATCAATGTTTGAGCTGTTTTCATTAACCGGAAGTGGTTCTTTACCTGTTGTTCATGCAGCTGCCAAGTCTGATTTATTCAATTTTACTTTTATAATGATTGTTCACTATATTATTAATTTAATTTGATTTGTTGTTGATGGTTCTTTAATGTACATCATATAAAAATATAATCATTGTCTTGTGGTTTATTCATCAAATTTCTATCCCATATCTGAGTATACGAGAGAGTCGAGGGGAGACCACTCCTGATTTTCTTTTATTGTTCTTCATGAAAACACAAGACTCAAAATTTTCCTCAGCCATCACTACAAACAACATGCGGTAAGTAACACAAGGAAAGAATATCTCTT
Organism: Polypterus bichir lapradei; assembly: GCA_026402145.1. Classification (NCBI taxonomy): domain Eukaryota; kingdom Metazoa; phylum Chordata; class Cladistia; order Polypteriformes; family Polypteridae; genus Polypterus; species Polypterus bichir. Next base: position 16,079,249 of record JANRMT010062861.1, on the reverse strand, counting down.
TTGGGTGGCGTATTCCTTTAAAGGTCTATGACGCCATTTCTTTGTGCTCTTGATGGCTCTCAAATTTTCTGCTCAATCTTTTATTCTTCTTTGGTTTGATTCTTTGATTTTTCCAGGTTTGATTTCTGGCACATTTCTGGTTTATGGATTCCGTCTTCCGATCCTTTGTTCAAAATTCTTCCATGCCAGTTTCAGCCCTGTGTAACAAGAAATCAGAAACGGCTGCGGTCTCTGCTCATATTGAACCGAAGTTTCCGTTGGTTTCCTTTTCCGAGCTGGAGCTCAGCTGGGATGTTAAAACATCAGCAGACGTTTGGTTCGGTGAGATGGCAGCCGACTATGCAGACCCGGTTTTCATCCCCTAAATATGGAAAGTACTGCCTGTCCTCGGCAGTCTCTAGCATTAATGGTTTCTGATGGCCATTAACAACATTAGGGAAAGCCGCTAAGCTGCAATCACAGTAATGAGAAGGCGGCAGAATAGCATAAATAAAGCATTGTCAAAGGATGTGAGAAAAATTCAATTATTATGCAAAACCTGTCATTCAGCACCTAAGGCAGGGGTGTCAAACTCAGATCCGGGAGGGCCGCAGTGGCTGCTGGGATTCATTCCAGCCCCTTTCTTAATGAGTGCTACTACTACTTCATTTATATTTCGAGTTTTTAAGATTCAGAAGATCTCATTGTTCTTGTGTAATTTCTGGTCCCAAGAAACCCTCTGGCACTGAGGGTCGCCATCCTGTGTCACTTCTGCCATTCAGGTCCAAGACTCGGGAACGTGCAACCCGCAAACAACTCTCCTCTTATCTCTCAGACAGTCTGGAATCTGCAAGGGTCACTCATGCCGAGACCAACGAGACTGCACTGTTTTCAGTCACTCGTGCTCGTAGACAGGGCCGTCTTAACAACATTATAGGCCCCCGGGCAAAGCAGTGTGCTGGGACCCCCTACCTACACAACCACTCAGCAAGTCACAGCATACATAGATTAGCATGGGGCCCCTGGGTAACTGCCCAGAGTGCCCATGCGTTATGACAGCCCTGCTCTAGGACCCACTCGAGCTGCTTTTCTCTCCTCTGCCCTTATCCTTCTTGACCATTCATCAGCTTTCAAAACTGCTAACCACTTCTTGCTTATTTCTTCTGTAGAGCCACTTGGACTCCATGGTTTTACGTTGGTGTGATTCAGATCCTACCTTTCAGACTGATCCATCCGTCTCTCCTGGTCTAACTTCTTGCGACTCGAGGATCAGTGTTGGGTCCACTTCTTGGCCCATCTTGGGCAATGTCCTTTCATCTAATGGCTATGCTAAGGATGCTCAGATCTTTCCCTCATCTCCATCTTACAACCCCCAGGTTCCAGCTGTCTCTCTGCAATCTCATGCTGGATGAATACCCATCACCCTTCAAAGTCAGATATCCTTCTGATACGCTTTCCTCAGATTTGACTCTAAGCGTCACTCTTGAAGATGTCACCCTTTCACCAGCAGGCCGTGACTCTGGACTCCTCACTTTTGTTCACTGAATTTATTTCTTCAGTGACCCAATCACGTATCTATCTATCTATCTATCTATTATATAGCGCATTTCCTATCTATCTATCTATCTATCTATCATATAGTGCCTTTTATATCTATCTATCCATCTGTCTGTCTATTATATAGTGCCTTTCTTATATATCTATCTATTATATAGTGCTTTTCCTATCTATCTATTATATAGTGCCTTTCTTATCTATTTATCTATCTATTATATAGTGATTTTCCTATATATCTTTCTATCTATATCAGTGGTTCTCATCCTGTGGGGCGGGCCCCCCTACGGGGGCACAAAGTAACAAAAAGGGGCACGCGAAAATGTGAAAAAAAGAAAACAGGAATCAAAAATATGAAAAAAACATCTGTTGAAACCAAAACAAATTAACTTAAACTACATTCTGATACTAGATAAATATAAATATAGAGTTAGATAAATGTTGATAAAAGTTAAGTAGGTATAATAAAATATGCATCTACATTTCAAAAAAATGTTACGGGGGGCGCGATTAAAACTTTTATGAAAACTCGGGTCGCAAATACTTAAAGGTTGAGAAACGCTGATCTATCTATCGATCTATCTATCTATCTATTTATCATATAGTGCCTTTAATATCTATCTATCTATCTATTATATAGTGCATTTCACATCTCTATCTATCTATCTATCTATCTATCTATCATATAGTGCTTTTCATCTATCTATCTATCTATGTTGTTAATTCTTTAACTTTTAATAAAGTGCTATTGACTGAATGTCGCCTCTTTTCTTTAGCACTAGTTAGTTACATTTGGGACTTTTCCGAAGCCATGCCGGGTCCGCCAGGACTCATTCCATTTAGAGCCTTAATTGGCTTTTTATTCTTTTATTTTTATTTTTTTACATTTTTTATGCCTTTTTCTTTGCTTTTATTTTTATGGATTCTAAAACGAGATGTGACTTTCATATCAAAGAAATACACAAACTGGCCTATGACGATTACAATAGCTTTGACATTGAAATCAGACTAACATATGGTTATCCCTTATAAAGACAAGAGTAGCTAAAATATTTATGGTTTATATTTAATATTCCAGGAGTGACTGTTTATCAGTCCATAATACCAGAGCTAAACACCGCGAGCACATCTGCTGTTTAAGTGTCACCGCATTTACAAGGCAGAAGCTTATTGTCAGATTTTATCATGCTGGCTTGGTAATATATGGTTGCTATTTAAAATTGCTTTCAGACACACAAAATTTAAATGATGTGTTTTAAATGCTTATATAACACCTTTGAATTTCATTTTGTGGAGAGCAGGATTGCAGAAAACGATGGGTGACAATGACTTTTCTTTTTTTTTTTAACTTTTTACAGTGAAATATATGCAGATCATCGCCTAAAGGAAACTGAGTGAACGCTTCAGACATAGCAGGCAGTTAAATGGGCAGACGGTGCTAGCAGTGCTAGCTGTACTGGTGGTGCTGGTGGTACTGGTCCATAGAGGCGGCTTCAGTCCAGATGGCCTGGTGTGTGTTTTCAATTCAGTTCCAGGTAGGACCATCTTGCCCCAGATTTCCTTCATCTGGGTGACGGGTCTGATGTGGCCTCACCGCAGCGGAAATCTAACGATGATTTACTTTGTGGCCTCAGACACCTAATTAGTCAAAATGAAGCGGGTGATGCCAAAGGGGGTTAGATTTAAGATTAGCGCGGCGATTCTCTGACAAGTGGAATCCTAAAGAAGGCTAATTAATATACAAGTCAGTGACGCGATGGCAGCAATGGATCATTTGTGTGCTGAAGCTCCGAGTCCAGCCTCATACATATAAAGAAAGTGGAATACCAGCAGGAAAGCAGCACGGCAGGAGCAGAACGTCAGACACAGAGATGGGCCTGAGCCTCCAGTTCTGGAATCTGCCAGCACTGCAAGTGCACAGAAATTCAGCAATGGCATGTGGCATCTCAGAGCACCCGGTCAGGCACCAGCGTTTAAACTCCATCAGCTAACTTTGAACCTGTGGTTGAGTCGCACATCAGTGTGGAGCGGAGCAGATGTTGAAGATCCACACTCTGTGTGAGTCAAGATCAAATTCAGAACAAGCACACAACAAGAAGAATCCCTAAGTTCTCAAATTTCTTCATTTTCTGAGCCTCACAAAATACACAATAACGATCAACACCTTCTGAACCCTGGCATGACTTTAATACCCGGGCATCATGACCTGTGATGGAGGAGAGTGTGACACAGGCAAAAAAAAAAAAAAAAAAATAGAAGTGTACAACAACTACTCCCTGTTTACGGGTGCGGAAACAAAGTTCAAAATAAATAAAAATAAAAAAAAATCAAATAAAAAAAAAATAAAATTAGAAGTGGTCTCCCCTCGACTTTCTCATATACTTAGTGTGATGGACGGCCAGGGATCTTGCCCAGACGGGATGCCCATTTGAAGAGAAGACCGGGGGAATGGACATATTACCAGCAGTACCTCCCCTGGCACACGAGAGGGCAGCCCCCTTGGTTTACTTCGGGGCCACGGAATTGAAGCTTAGAAGCTCAACCCAGCGGGGGTCCTCCAAGGCCACCACCAGGGGGCACCTGGACAGCTCTGGAGTCTGGGCATGCAGCACTTCCACCACACCTGAAAGTGCTGCCAGATGTCAATCGGGAGACACCTGGAGCACATCTGGGTGCAGTATAAAGGAGGCCGCCTCACTCCATTAGACGAGCCGGAGTTGAGAGGCAGTGGACAGAGCTTGTGGGAGAGGAAAAGAAAGAAAGAAAGGAAAGGAAAAGGAACTGAGTTAGTGTGGCTGTTTGGTGCACTGTGTTGTGTGCAGGAATGAAAGGAGAAATAAACGTGTGTGCTTTTGGACATTCTGAGTCCGTGTCTGTCTGTGTCTGGGGTTCAAGTTCTACATTAGATATGGGAATGGATATTTGAGGAGTAAACCACAAGACAATGGTTATATTTTTATATGATGTACATTAAAGAACTATCAAGAACAAGTCAAATGAATAATATATTGAACAATTACCATATATACTCGCCTGTAAGTTCTCCCGCGGATAAGTCAGCACTTGATTTTACAGTATAATTTCTGGTATTTTATAATGTCGCTCGTATAATTCGAATGTGGAAAACTCATGCTATTGGTCCACGAGATTATGATCTGCTAACGCCCACCTGAGAGAGTCACCACCGAGCATACAGCCTTTTTGTTCTATGTGGGTGTGGCAATGCGCTGTATCAGCGTGTGCTCCTAACATCTCTCTCTGTCTCTGTTGTGCCTATGTGACCACACGGTAATACCCAAACTATTCTGAAGCGACGTTTGCACCGATTTGTGTTTTTTGTATCTCATACACCTTTATCGTACAAGTATCCCTTATCTACTATGGAGCGTTCGATCAGAAGAAAATATGAAGCACTGTGCTACTGCAACAAAATTCAATGCATCTGAGAAACTGATGCGAGACTGGAGGAGGCAAGAAGACGTAAAAAAAAAAAAAAAATTAAGTGTATTTTTGAACGGGTGTACAAGTCGGGGTCTGATTTTATGATCGATTTTTCAGGTTTCAAGACCCAACTTACTGTATATGTGAGTATATACGGTAATATAAAAGTAAAGTTGAATAAATCAGACTCTGCAGCTGCGTGACTAAAAGGTAAAGTACCACATCTGGTTAGCGGAAACAGCCCACAAGTTGATAGAAATGTATGTTTTGTCCCTAATACTTTTAATGCAAAATTTGGTTGACCTAAGTGAAAGCGTACTCACGTTATCATGTTTACACACACACACACACACACACACAGACAGAATTCCAAAAATGGTATTATCAGACTCGGCAAGGTCTAACACATCGAGATTCATCAAAATCTCAAACTGGAATTTTTGGACGATTACAATATTTTCCCTGTACTTTGTATACGAGAAAGTCAGGGAGGTCTAAAACACTGAGATTCATCAAAGTCTTGACATCAAATTATGGGAAGATTGCAGTACTTTCCCTGTGCTTCGTAAACGAGAAAGTAAAACAAACACAGTCCAGATGACGTACATGAAAAGAAAAACGGCAACGAAATCAAAACACAAAAACACATCCTTCCTACTTCTTCTACAAACAACAATCAAGGAAAAATAAAACGCTTTGTTGAGAAAAACTGTCTGCAAAAAAAAAAACAAAAAAAAAACGCGCATTTAGCTCATCCAAATCAGCCCCGCTTGTAAACTCCAGGACTATCTGTGCACCCCTTTCATTGCTGATCGACAAAAGGCGACTCCTAGCGTTCACTTTACACCTTTATATTGTGTGGCAGTCACTCCCTCTGGTAAGCATTCTGTGCCTTCTTTATAGCGCTTAACATGAACTCCTTCAACAAGTCGCGTCTTCTGATTCACAGCTACGGGCTCGCTGCTCAGAGGTATGCATGGCACGGTAAGCTGACCGAGGACAACTTCCTCTTTAGGAGCGCGTCTGTTAGACACAGGAAAGATGACCATACCTTCATTAGGGCCCTCTCTGACACGTACACAAAACAGAAACGGTGGGCCGATTTGCGCAATATAAGATGAAATGCTTAGATAAACAATATTATGCTTTTTGAGAAGTAAGGGGAAGGGAGAGGGAAAAGGGAACTTTGCTCTTCTGCCTTGCAATGCAAGAATCCTACGTACTCACCGGTGCCTGAATAAAGACTGATTGACTGAACTATTCCCGTCTTCCCAGGGGGTTACTTCCACAGGAGCTTCACTGTTTAACAGAGCCTTTCAAAATTAACCTTTTATTTTCTTAAGATTCTATAGGGCCCTTTTTGTATCTAGCCAGGGCTTTTGATGGGATTTCCCCTCTAGTGGATATTTTTGGAACAGTTCAGGACTTACGTGCTTTTGAGACTCCAAGGTCATAACAACTATTTACTGAGCCTAGAAACTAATCCAAACCACAAATCAAAAAAAAAAAAATTCACCGAACTTTGATTCATGAAATTAGATCGAACCACTACACCAGAAATTGTGGACAACCAGAAAGCTCTTTATACCTGATCAGTGATGACATCACATCATAAGATGTGACTTCTGGGAACACTTGGGGGCAACCATCTTAGCAACCCGTATACAAATCTGCATAAAATGGCAGCGCCCACAAGAAAACAAAATGACAGTGCAACAAGAAAAGGTTAAAATATTATGTTAGAATGACTCATATTAACTTTTAAAAACAAATCAACACAAGAAAAACATTCAAGGCTTCAAAATGGGCAAAGTGTGTTTTTTCATAGTGTGTTTATTACACATATATTATATTAAATGTCTCGCACATTTTATTTGTTTAACATTTCTACCATTTTCTTATTTTCCAGATGGTAGGACAGAATTAGTTGGGATGTTATGAAAGGAATTAGCAGAAGGGTTAAAAAATGAATGAGTTGGAATAGTTATGATGGGAAATTATTAGGGAACTGGTCGTGTAATGATGAAAATGAGTAACTCAGTTATGAAGGGAATTAGTGGGGTAGATATGAAGAGAATTCGAAGGGTAGTTTTGAAGGCAGCTATCAACAGAGTCATGATGGGAACTGGTGGGATATGAGGGGAATTAGTAGTCATGAAGAGAATTGAAAGGAGAGTTATAAAGGAAATCAGTTGGGCCCAGTTATCCAGGGAAGTATTAGGAGAGTTATGAAGGAGATTAGTGGAATAGATATGAAGGGAATTATTAAAATAGTTATGAAGGGTATCGGTGGGGTAATTATAAATATAACTCAAACTGTATTTATGAAGGGAATTCATAAGGTAGTTATCAGGGTAGCCATTATCAGTGGGGTAGTGATGAAGTGAATTAGAAGTTATGAAGATAACTATAAGGAGAGCTATGAAGAAAATTAGTGAAGTGTTTATAAAGGGAATCAGAGGGTAGTTATGAAAGGAATTAGTAGTTCTGAAGAAAATTGTAAAGAGAGTTATTAAGGTAAATGAGCGGAAGAGCTAAGAAGGGAATTGGTAGTTATGACGAGAATTAGAGGGGTAGATAATAAAATAATTGAAAGGGAGATTGGATGGGAGTTTTCAACATACGAGGTGTGGCAGAAAAGTAATGAGACTGGTAACACTGCAAGCGATCTGGCAACGCTGCGCTGTTGTCCTTGATAGAGCACGTGTATCAGTACCCTCCCATAGCTCAGTGCGAGTTTCAACTCCTTCCGTTAACTACGTGATTTTTGTGACTGCTATTAGCGAAGTTGTGTTTTTGGTTGTGCATCACGCAAAATGGAACAGCGGAATTTGGAGCAACGTTGTGCCATTAAATTTTGTGTTAAGCTTGGAGAATCGGCAAGTGTGACGTTTGAAAAGTTAAAACAGGCCTATGGGGAACATTCTTTATCCCGAGCTCAAGTTATTCAGGGAGGCCTTCAACTTCGAAAACCAATGAAAACATCGAACGTGTGAACACTCTTGTGAGATCAGACCGTCGTTTAACATTAAGAATGTTGAGTGAACAATTACATTTGAACAGATTTACCGTTCATCAAATTTTGACTGAACATTTGCACATGCGAAAGGTCTGTGCCAAAATGGTGCCGAAAAACCTCACAATTGAGCAGAAGGACAATCGAAAAAACGCATTCCTGTGGTTCCCCAGCCCCCTTATTCACCTGACCTGAGTCCGTGTGACTTTTTCCTTTTTCCTAAACTGAAAAATGTCCTCAAAGGATGTCATTTCGGGACTTTAGAAAACATCCAAAAGAGTGTAACGGACATGCTGAAGTCCATACCGGTTGAAGACTTCCAGCGCTGCTACCAACAGTGGGAACAACGTCTCCATCGGTGTGTAGCTGCCCAAGGGAACTACTTTGAAGGGGATAACATTGATGTTTGAAAAAAATAAAAACTTTAGTAAATAAAAAATCAGTCTCATTACTTTTCTGACACACCTCGTAGTCCTGAAGGGAACAGGTGGGTTATGAAGGGAATTTTAAGGAGAGTGACGAAGGAAATTAGTGGAATAGTTATGAAGGGAATTATTAGGATAGTTATGAATGGTATTTATGAGGTAATTATAAAGATAATTCGATCAGTAGTAATGAAGGGAATTATCATGGTAGCCATTTTGGGAATCAGTGGAGTAGTGATGAAGGGAATTAGTAGTTACAAAGAAAATTCTAGGGAGAGTTATGAAGAAAATTAGTGGAGTGGTTAAGAAGGGAATCAGGGGGTAGTTATGAAAGAAATTAGTAGTTATGAAGAGAATTGTAAAGAGAGTTATTAAGGTAAATGAGTGGGAGAGCTAAGAAGGGAATTGGTAGTTATGACAAGAATTGGAGGGGTAGATAATACAAGAATGTAAAGGGTAGTTTTGATGGGACTTATCAACATAGTCCTGAAGGGAATTGGTCGGTTATGAGGGGAATTAGGAGTTCTGAAGAGAATTTAAGGAGAATTATGAAGGAAATTAGTGGAATAGTTATGAAGGGAATTTTTAGATTAGTTCTGAAGGCTACTGGTGGGTTAATTATTTAGAAAATGCCATCGGTAGTTAGGAAGGGAATTGTAAAGAGAGTTATAAAGGTAAATGAGTGGAAGTTAAGAAGGTAATTGGTTGTTATGACGAGAATTAGAGGGCTAGATATTAAAACAATTGAACGGGTAGTTTTGATGGGAGTTGTCAACATAGTCCTGAAGGGAACTGGTGGGTTATGACAGGAATTTTAAGGAGAGTTATAAAGGAAATTAGTGGAATAGTTATGAAGGGAATTATTAGAATAGTTATGAAGGGTATTTGTGGGGTAATTGTAAAGATAATTCGATCAGTAGTTATGAATTAAATTATCAGGGTAGCCATTATGAGAATCAATGGGGTAGTGATGAAGGGAATTAGTAGATATGAAGCAAAGTATAGGGAGAGTTACGAAGAAAATTAGTGAAATAGTTAAGTAGGGAATCAGGGGGTAGTTATGAAAGAAATTAGTAGTTATGAAGAGAATTGTAAAGAGAGTTATTAAGGTAAATGAGTGGAAGAGTTAAGAAGGTAATTGGTAGTTATGACAAGAATTAGAGGGATAGATAATACAAGAATGTAAAGGGTAGTTTTGATGGGACTTATCAAC
>JANRMT010062861.1:16058433-16069611 GCA_026402145.1 Polypterus bichir lapradei | reverse complement strand
TAGTTATGAAGGGAATTTTTAGATTAGTTCTGAAGGCTACTGGTGGGGAAATTATTTAGAAAATTCCATCGGTAGTTATGAAGGGAATTATCAGGATAGTCGTTATAGGAATCAGTGGGGTAGAGATGAAGAAGATTAGTAGTTATGAAGAAAATTATAAGGAGAGTAAGGAAGGAAATTAGTGGAACAGTCAAGAAGGGAATCAGTGGGGTAGTGAAGAAGTGAATTAGTAGTTATGAAAAGAATTCTAAGGAGAGTTATTAAGGTAAATTAGTGGAATAGTAATTATAAAGAGAATTCAAAAGGCAGCTACAAAGGGAATCACTGAGGTAGTCATGACGGGAATGATCAGGATAGCTATTACGGGAATTGGTGAGGTAGCTCTGAAGAGAGTTATATGGAGAGTTATGAAGGAAATTAGTTAAGAAGGGAATCGGTGGGGTAGTTTTGAAGGGGATTACCAGGACAGTTATGAATGGAATTAGTAAGGTAATTATTGAGGGAACTGATAGGGTAGGAATGAAGGAAATTAGTAGAATAGTTATGGGAATCATAGGGGTAGTTTTGAAGAGAATTAGTAGCTAGGACAGGAATCATAAGGATAGTTATGAATTGAATTGGAGGGTTTTTATGAATAAAATGCATAAGGTAGCTATGGAGAGAAATGGTAGGGTAGGAATGAAGGGAATTTATAGGATACTTACATCGGGAATTGTATTAGGAGTTATGAAGAGAATTAGTGGAGTAGTTAAGAAAACAATTATCTTGTGTGAGGGATGGCCGGAGACCTTACCCTGCCCGGATACCCCCGTAGTGGCAGGACCGGGTGAGAGAGCATGCTCAGGGCATTATCTCCCCTGGATTGATAGATGGCAGCACCCCTGGCTTGCGGCAGCACCATATTTTCCCACAGGGCATCATGGGAATTGGAGTTCTCTGACTCTACCCTGTTGGGTGCCATGGTTGCTGCCAGGGAGTGCTACAGGGACTGGAGAGCCCTCCTTTGTGGGGTGCCAGCCTTACCTGCAAGTACTTCTGGAACAAGGCTTCGGGACTCTGGAAGTCTCTAGAGGGATTACTTAAAAGGAGCTACCTGCCACTGCTCCACGAAGAGGAGGAGGAATGAAGTTCGCTGGAGGAGGAGTGGAGGCGGAAGGAGAGACATAGACAGAGAGAAGAGGAAGAAGAGAAATGCATTGCTGTGTGCTGTACTGGTGCTTTAGTCTGTGCTGATTGTGTGGGAAATGATTGGGAAGAGTTTCCCACAGCAAAATAACAGCCTGTGTGTCTGGATGAGTCTGTGTCGGGTGGGGAGCTGGGGCGCCCGTTGCAGGCCCCACATGATAATTATTAAGGGGGATACGGGAGGTAGTTATGAAATAAATTAATAGTGCAGTTAAGCAGAAAATTGGTGGGCTGTTTATAAGAGGAATTTGGGGGTTAACTATGTAGGACATCAGTAGGTTACTTAGTAAAGGGATTGGTGGGGAAGCTGTTATCAGGATGTTCGTAATATTTCTTTACAGGGACTGAGAGACTGGGATACTGGTTAGAAATGAGGGAAGGATGAATGCAGTGAGGTCCTTGAAGAAAAACCTGCTCCTGAGTCCTCATGACCTCAGACTGTGGTGACGGTTCACCTTTCAGCATGACAATGACCCAAAGTGGGCAGGCAGGACTACACTGGAGTGGCTTCAGGGACATGTCTCTGATTGTCCTTGAGCGGCCCAGACTGGAACCCCAGAGAACATCTGTGGAGAGGCATGAAGGTGGCAGTTTCCAGAAGCTTCCAATCCAATATAATGGAGCTTGAGAGGATCTGCCAGGACGAATGGGATAAACGGCCCAATTCCAGGTGTACAAAAATTGCAGATTTACCCAAGGAGACTTAAAGCTGGAATTTCTGGCAAAGGGGCTTCTATAAAGTACCGAATTAAGGGTCTAAATACTTCTGTGAAGGTCATAACAAATATTTACTGAGCCTAGAAACTAATCCAAACCACAAATCAAAAAAAAAAAATTCACCGAACTTTGATTCATGAAATTAGATCGAACCACTACACCAGAAATTGTGGACAACCAGAAAGCTCTTTATACCTGATCAGTGATGACATCACATCATAAGATGTGACTTCTGGGAACACTTGAGGGCAACCATCTTAGCAACCCGTATACAAATCTGCATAAAATGGCAGCGCCCATAAAAAAACAAAATGACAGTGCAACAAGAAAAGGTTAAAATGTTATGTTAGAATGACTCATATTAACTTTTAAAAACAAATCAACACAAGAAAAACATTCAAGGCTTCAAAATGGGCAAAGTGTGTTTTTCATAGTGTGTTTATTACACATATATTAAATGTCTTGCCCATTTTATTTTTTAACATTTCTACCATTTTCTTATTTTCCAGATGGCTATGGCACTGTTACTGTATATATAACAGACACCTGCTGTGACCGATGTACACCTAGTTGTTGATGTGACGTCACTTACTGAACAGGCTCGGATGGTAGGACAGAAATTAGTTGGGATGTTATGAAAGGAATTAACAGAAGGGTTAAAAAAGGAATGAGTTGGAATAGTTATGATGGGAAATTATTAGGGAACTGGTGGTGTAATGATGAAAATGAGTAACTCAGTTATGAAGCATGACAATGACCCAAAGTGGGCAGGCAGGACTACACTGGAGTGGTTTCAGGGACATGTCTCTGATTGTCCTTGAGCGGCCCAGACTGGAACCCCAGAGAACATCTGTGGAGATGCATGAAGGTGGCAGTTTCCAGAAGCTTCCAATCCAATATAAGGGAGCTTGAGAGGATCTGCCAGGACGAATGGGATAAACGGCCCAATTCCAGGTCTCTTGCAGAGATTTACCCAAGGAGACTTAAAGCTGGAATTTCTGGCAAAGGGGCTTCTATAAAGTACCGAATTAAGGGTCTAAATACTTCTGTGAAGGAAAGATTTCAGGTTTGTTTTTTAAAGAATTTCCAGACCTTTCTGAAAACATGCTTTCATATTGTCATTATGGGTTATTAAATGTAGACTAACGGGCATAGATGGTAAATTTATCCTTTTTAAAATCAAACTTACAACACAATAAAATGTGCAGAAAGTGAAGGGGTCTGTATGCTGTATGGGCTATGGTGGCCCATCATGTCTTCAGTGTGACAGTCAATATTCACAGCCCACCTCATTAAGCCTGTCAGTGACCTCCTGTGTGTCAGACAGCCAAGAAGAAGTGCAACGAACCAGGAGTCTGAAAACCAACTACATCAAAGATCAGAGAAGGGCTGGGGTTCAATACTGGGAAGTCAAAATCCAGTCACGCACCTAAACGAAATCTAAACGAAAATCAAAAATCAAAATGAACTCCCTGGAGTTGGTAGCCAAACTGTCAAAACCACCCAGAAAACTACTGCAAATCCAGAATCTCGAACAACAGAGGCCAACCGTTACACCGTTGTGCCAGTGACATCACAAATCGTGATCTTCAGTTGTCACCTGTTACCAACGGCTCTGAACAGAGGTCAAGTTCACACCGACCTAAAAGGATGCCATGCCCAAGGGGGCTCAAAAAAGTAATTTCATATACGATCGTGAGGGCACTGATCTCATTGATTATATGTCCGATCACGAGGTTGCGAATCTCCAAGGTGGACCCCACCTTCGTCGATTACTGTAGAGGGTCTCTATATCTCTTTTTGGCCGCTTGCTGCCTTGGGACACAATGTACCCTTAAACCAGCCCTGGCAACAGGCACAACAGCCACATCTAAAAGAGTGGTGCCCATAAACAAAATGGTGGTGTGCCAAGTTGCAAACGGAACACAACTACAAAAAAGAAAATCAGTTGCCAGAATGAATTTCATGGATTCAGAAAGTCCAAAGAAGAAGAAACCAGCACTAAAATACCAAAGAATACTCACAGAGAAGAATGGTCATATTCCCTGTGCCGTGGGTCATTCTGACAAAGCGTCTGAGAAACCTGTCTCCTCAAAAATCAAAATTAGGAGCCCATTTTCTTTTTTGTTGGCTGTTTGGTTTAGAAGACAAACAGAACAAACCTTGAGAAGTCCTTCTTGCGAAAGTATATGGTTTAGAGGTAGTGACTGGCACCAGCTGTCATCTGTTAGCTCACAAGTGAAAGCAGGAGTGAAGCAGGAGAATCGACACATAAGGTGCCAGATGCCATGATGGCTCGCTTAATCTGGATGAGCCAGGATGCCAAGTCTGGAGAAGAAGCATACTGTCCAAAGAAGACACATGTCGACGTAGGCAGCGCACGCCGACGGGCACACCCACCTGGCACCTGGCTAATCCCTCTTCAGAAAGAGAACCAGGTGGCAACTCTCTGTACAGGCATCCGGCCACATGCTGCCCAACACCCAAAGTGCCCGACTGCTTTTCCATGATTTTTTTTTTTTTTTTTTGGAGGATTTGCGCAGAACAGAACACATGAATGGCTATGGCAGTTATGATCAGCACATCATCTCAAAGGAACATCTGCAAAAATTCCCAGCTGGGAAGCCTTGATGGGAAAAAAAAACTGAGGAAACACAATGCCCTGTTTATTGAATGGAAGCCCCTCCGAAAAAGCAGGCACGGAGAGAGTTGTAACCTAATAAGCAGAACCCATTGGACTGCCGGTGCTCAACATGGAGAGTTCTTAACTTCGGAGTGACCCGCCCTGCCCTGCTTTTCTACGAGTCACCGAATAAAACCTGAGTACTTACCAGCTGTTGACCCGCACCCTAATCAGCAGCCCAAGACCCCATTCCGTCTCGTCCGCTCTTCCACCGCAATCCTTAACAAGCACTTCAATTCACCGATTATTTTCGGATTGCACAAGTGTCATCTTGAGGGGGTCTTTTAAAGCTTAATGAGTGTGCATGCGGCGAGGACACAATAGCTGATGGTGAGAAGAAAGCAAAGCGTGGAGTGCCCACTTGGTCTTAAAACTTCACCCATCGTGACGCCATAATGAGAGAAGCAGTTTCATAAAGTGATAAATAATGTACGACGGTGTGGCACATCCATCCAATATCAGAGCCTTTTCTGCAGTTTAGAATGGGCAGGGTGCCAGTGTGCAAGACATGGCAAGGCAAAAGGCCACAGGAAGCTGTACAGACCTGTCTTGGCCAGCGTTAACAGGGCAAAAGGCTTTGTACTAAATGAAGGTGGCAAGGGTGCCACCAAGATAGATAACAAAACGTGCATGTGGGTGCAGAAAGGCCTGCAACATTACAATTTTAAAACAAATAAAAAGTATTCTGAAATGATCAGGGGCACCTCCTTGGCACCACGGGCTCTTCAGTCACCAGTGCACATCAGTCTTGGTACAGCCTGTCCTGTGCCATGATAGTGCCCCTTTGGACTGTACATTTAGCCACCTTAATTAAAGGATAAATGGCTGTGTGTATGTGTACCTGCATGTCCGTCCAGTTGCTATGTCTCTGTCATTCCAACAGATGGCACATCACAAACATTTGTAGAAACAAAATGCTTTTCATTTATCATTCAAACATTATGCTTTTACGAGAGACATCCAACTGTAGAGATGCAGCACCATACGTCACCAGAGGCCTACACCTGCAGTTTCACGGCAGAAGTGATGTCACCACACGTCTGTACTATATACTAGCAACACTAACCCCTCACCTTATATTTCCTCTAAGCTTAACTGTCTAAACTGCATGCTAACTAGACTAACCCACCGTGAAACTGCTGGTATAGATCTTACCAAATGGCATATAACAGGGACGGATGCACTGCGTTTTTTACTCTGACAGATGGTGCACCTCAAACATAAACACTGCTTTTACGAAACCCATACCAAATGGTATAAAAGAAATGCATATGCATTGCATTTTTTATTCCAACAGATGGCACAGAACAAACATTAAAAATATTCGTATCCAAAAGCAGAGATGCACCACCATACTTCACCACAGGCCTACACTAGCAGTTTCATGGCAGAAGTGATGTCATCGCAAGTCTATACTACACGTTAACGACACTAACCCTTAACCATAAGTTACCCCTAATCTCAACAGTTTATACTGCATGCTAACCACACTAAATGATACTGCTGGTGTAGACCTAGGATGATGTATGCTGCTGCAGCTCTGCAGATGGATATTAGTGGCTTTTACAAATCCCATACCAAATGGCATATAACAGAGACTAATGTACTGCATTTTTCATTCAAACAGATGGTGCATCTCAAACATGAACACTGCTTTAATGAATCCTATAGCAAATGGCATATAACAAAAATACATATGCGTTGCACTTGTTATTCCAACAGATGATGGATCACAAACATTTGTAATAATGCATTTTATCTCTGCAAGTGTTTATGATGCACCATGTGTTGGAATGACAAATACAATACATTTTATTACTTCATGCATTACAAAATATATTCCAATAGATGACACATCACAAACAAATGTAGTAATGCATTTGGTTACTAAAAATGTTTGTGATGCACCATCTGTTGGAATGACAAATGCAATACATTTTATTACTTCATGCATTACAAAATACATTCCAATAGATGACACATCGCAAACAAATGCAGTAAAGCATTTGGTTACTACACATATTTGCAATGCGCCATCTGTTGGAATGACATGTAATGCATTTTATTACTACATGCATTACAAAATACATCCCAACAAATGGTGCACTGCAAACTTTAATGCTGAGGTCTGTGTTGATTATTAAGATTTCAACCCCATATATTAAAATACATTGAAATACATACTCTAAAACAGGGTTCTCAAACTTTGGTCCTGGATGGGCGCAGTGACTGCAGGTTTTCATTCTGACCCTTTTCTTAATTGGTGACCTGTTTTTGCTGCTAGCTAACTCCTTTTCCATTCCTTTGAATTGACTTGTTTTTTAAGATTTGTTCCCCTGAATTTCTTCATTTCTTTCCTTAAATGGCTCCCAGACAGAAATGAAATGTGAAGTGAGGGAGCCAACAGAAGACCACCTAAGTCAGGGCCTCAAACTCCAACCAGCTGCTTAATGAGGCGCTGAGTCTTGTCGTTAATTAAGCCCGTTCTTTAATTCAAAGTCTTGTTGCTGCTCTCATTGTGCATTAGAAGACATTTCTGAAATTGTTGATTTTCTCTTTTCTAAGAGCTCTGGTCAAATGTTTTGTGGACCTGAGCAGATCATCATTCCCGAGACCTCCACCTTTCTTTATTTTCAGATATTGTGTGATGGACACAGTTTGCTGGTCATGTTTTGGTTTATTTTATATCTCATTATTGTTTGGCTAATAATTAAAGGAAAAAGAAACAATTAAAGGGTCTGAGTCTTCAAGAGCAAGTCAATTAGCAGCCAAAACACGTCACTAGCTAAGAAAAGGGTTAGAATGAAAACCTACAGCCATTGTGGCCCTCCAGGACCGGAGGTGGAGAACCCTGCTCTAAAATCTATTGTAGAGTGTATTTTACCTAGTATTAAAAATATTGTAATGTTCTTCTTATTCTTCTTTCGGCTGCTCACGTTAGTGGATCATTTTGATCCATATCATCCTGTCCTCGTCATCTTGCTCTGTCACACCAGTCACCTGCATGTCCTCTCTGACCACATCCATAAACCTTCTCTTAGGCCTTCCTCTCCTGGCAGCTCTATACTTAGCATCCTTCTCCCAATATTCCCAGCATCTTTCTTCTGCACATGTCCAAACCAACGCAATCTCGCCTCTCTGACTTTGTCTCCCAACCATCCAACTTGAGCTGACCCTCTAATGTCCTCATGAAATATAGTTGTATATTTTGGTTACTTGGATTTCAAGTCATCTGAGCCGAGTAGCACAGCTCCTACATCCTGCCCATATGCCGTGTGATATTTCACCAGGACTGGGAAGTGACGACACACACCTGTAGTGCTTAACGCGGGAGTAAAAGACGCCGTGCATTGCGCTTTAACTTCTGGCCGAGAGTGGAGAGTCATCTCCGCACAGGGCCAAGCCAGGCGTTTGGGTGCAGAGTGGCAGGACAGCGACAGGACTGTAATGGTCTCTCCAAATCCAAGACAGCTGGGCGTGAGCTTATGAGCAAACAGGGAAAGATGGCTTGAAGACGGCAACTTAAGACGTTACAAATAATAAAACAACCTTATTAATTTAATTAGAATGCTACGCCGTCTGGCATTGGGCAAAGCTGGCAAAGTCTCCTGGCACAAACTGGAGGTTTTACAAATCCTGCTATAAGCTGGTCCATCCAGCAAGGAAAAGCAAAATGCTCATTGTGACCGTGAAGTGGATTTAATGCACATGGGAAAGCCAAGGTGTGTTGTTGTGTTGTTTTATGGTCATCCAGGGTGGAAATTTAATTTTCATGTTCCTTACGTTAACACATGGGATAAGACACAACTGAAAATGACGTTAAATTGGCAAATCATATGAAGTAAATAAACTTCCATGTGACAGCAGCAACCCACCAGGCTACCTTGTGTGACTGAGGGTCTTTCCTGGCTTGACCACCCTCCATTACTCCACCTCCAGTCTCAGTCCTGGACTCTGAATCAGTGGCACCCCTTCCTGTCACCCAAGGTTGGCCCCATTGTTAACCCTCAAGCATTCCATGAATTTGATCACACATGCCGATGTCCAAGGTGGACCACCAATTTCAGTTATGGATCCAACCACGCGAATCTAGAAGAGGAACTCTGTTTTGGACGTCTCTCTTTTTGATAATCCTAACGCTGGCAACAACTGTCAAATTTTTTTTGGGTGGGCTTCGGCATTCTCAGCCATTGCTGAGATGTTGATGCTGTGGTACCAAGCCATACTGATGTTGAGGTAGCCAGCCTCAGCCATCACTAAGATATCAATACTAAGGTAGCCAGCCTCGGCCATCACTAAAATGTTGAAGCCGTGGTAGCAAGCTCTACTGATGCAAAGGTCACAAGCTTCGACTGCTGATAATATGCTGATGCTGTGGTAGCCAGCCTTGGCCATTGCTAAGATATTAGAAATAAGGTAGCTGGCCTTGGAGATCATTAAGATGATGATGCTGAGGTACCAAGCCATAGTGATGCTGAGGTAACCAGCTTCAACTATCAATAATATACTGATGCTAAGGTAGCAAGCCTTGGCCATTGCTTAGATGCTGATGCTAAGGTAGTCAGCCTCAGCCTTTACTAAGATGCTGACACACTGCATTTTCTATTCCAACAGATGGCGCATCACAAACATTTGCAGCAATGCTGCTGGGATAGCCAGCCTCAGCCATTGCTAAAATGTTGATGCTACGGTAATAAGCTATACTGACACTGAGGTAGCCAGCCTCCACCATCACCAAGATGTTTATACTAAGGTAGCTGGCCTCAGTCATCGCTAAGATATCAATACTAAGGTAGCCATCCATACTGATGCTGAAGTAGCCAGCCTCGGCCATTACAAAAATGTTGATGCGGTGGTAGCATGCTCTACGGATGCAGAGGTCACCAGCTAAGACTATTGATAATATACTGGTGCTGTGGTAGCCAGTGTCACACACGTGCGCATGGGAGGCAGCTAAAGGGCTTGAGTAAGGGCAGTTCCGAAGTATGCAGAGTGCACTGACTCTTTTTCTCCCTTTCCTGTAGACCATTCACGGGAGATCCCACCTGGCTCTTTTGACGTCACTTCCGGGACCGAGCCTATGAAAGAAGACCTTGCTGGCCCCGGCCCCTGTGATGTCACGTCCGGACTTGAACCAATGGCTGAAGACCATGAGCCCGATCCATATGATCTCACTTCCTGTCTTCCCCTTTAAAAACCTGCACCTTTTCCCTAGTCCCTCAGTTCTGTTTTGGACTCGGTTTTGTGCACATCAGTGCTGTATTTGCTAAAACATTACTTTTGCAGCCAGGATACCAGATTATACGGGTGGCTGCCCCAAACCTTTATATGACTCTGTCTCATATTTATGACACCAGCCTCAGCCATCGCTAAGATATCAGAACTAAGGTAGCCGGCCTTGGCCATTATTAAGATGTTGATGCTGAGGTAACCAGCTTCGACTATCGATAATATATTGATGCGTAGGTAGCCAGCCTCGGCCATCACTAAAATAGCAATATTGAGGTAGCCAGCCTCAGCCATCGTTAAAATGTTGAATCGGAAGTCGCCATCCTCAGCCATTGCTAAGATTTTGGTAATGACTAGCCAGCCTTGGCCATCACTTAGATATTGATAATATGCCACCAAAGCTATGTTGATGCTGAGGTAGTCAGCTTCAGGAATAGATAATATACTGACACTGAGGTAGGCAGCCTCAGCCATTGTTTAGATGTTCATGCTAAGGTAGTCAGCTTCAGCCATCACTAAACTTTCAATACTGAGGTGGCATTACTGAGATATCAATAGTACTAAGGTGGTCAGCCTCGGCCATCACTATGATGCTGATGCTGTGGTATCAAACTCTACTGATGCAGAGGTAATCAGCTATGACTTTTGATAATATGCTGATATGGAGATAGCAAGCCTGGACTATTTCTTAGCTGTTAATGCTGTGGTAGCCAGCTTCGGCCATTGCTAAGATATCAGTACTGAGGTAGTCGACCATTACTAAGATGTTGATGCTAACATAACCAGCTTCAACTATCAATAATATACTGATGCTAAGGTAGCAAGCCTTGGCCATTGCTTAGATGCTTATACTAAGGTTCAAAGCCATACTGATGTTGAGGCTGTCAGCCTCGGCCATTGCTAAGATATCAATAGTGAGGTAGCTGGCCTTGGCCATCATTAAGATGTTGATGCTGAGGTACCAAGCCATACTGATGTTTGAGGTAGCCGGCCTCGGTGGACGTCATTAAGATGTTGATGATGAGGTTTCAAGCCATAGTAATGCTAAGGTAGCTGGGCCTTAGACATTGCTAAGATGTTGATGCTGTGGTAGCCAGCCATAGAGATGCTGAGGTATCTGGTTTTGGCCATCATTAAGATGTTGATGCTGTGGTAGCTAACCTCAGCCATCATTAAGATAACAATACTAAGGTAGCTGACCTCAGCCATTGCTAAGATGTTGATGCTGAAGTTTCAAGCCATAATGATGCTGAGGTAGCTGGCCTGAGACATCATTAATATGTTGATGCTGAGGTAACTGGTTCTGGCCATTATTAGGATGCTGATGCTGAGGTAGCCAGCCTCGGCCATCACTAAGATAACAA
>JANRMT010062861.1:16029483-16044651 GCA_026402145.1 Polypterus bichir lapradei | reverse complement strand
TGTCATGGTACTTAAAGGCTTCTGATACAAGCCAGTTCCAAACAGCCAATGGGGGGACAGAATACCTTCACACCAGCTCCAAAAACCATGTGCTAAGGTAAAGCTTGGCAGTTAGGCAGCCTGGCGTTCCTGAGAGGGTTGACTGAGAGACTTCAGCAGAGAAATATAAGCAAACTTGTTTGAGGCAGACGTCCCCCAACCCTGTCGTAAAATTACAAAGAGACTCCGTCCTAAAAGCAGGGGAAGTGGTTCTTAACCATCAAACCATTGCTGTTCTTATCAATAATGTAACACTACAATTTCATTGCTTTGTCTAAGTTACAAATAAAAACTTACAAAATATTCATCAACATGTATGCAAAATTTCACATCATGACACTCACTTACTAAGAAATGAAGAGTCTCAAATTTTTATGGTAGTTTCATTAAAATGGAAAGAGACAGATTATCAAACAAAAAATCCAGAAGAAAACACATTACATAAAAGGTATCAACTGATTTGCATGCCATTAAGAGAAATAAGGATTTGATCCCCTACAACCCAGCTAGAATTCTGGCTTCCACAGATTGGCTGTGTGCCCACGTGGCACACACGTTACAATCAATCAATCGATTGATCGATCAATCACAGATACTCCTGATCTCAACTCTTTGTGTGTATAAAAAATCATTTTTTCCATTCCAACCTCTCCAGCACCATGGGCAAGACCCAAAAGAGCTGTCAAAGGATGCCAGGGACAAGCCCTGAACAAGGCCAGAATGGGCTACAAGACCACCAGCAAGAAACTTGGTGCGATTATTCAGAAATGGAAGAAATCTAAAATGACCATCAATTGCCCTTGGTCTGGAGCTCCATGCAAGATCCGGCCTAATGGGGTGAGGCTGATCATGAGAAAGATGAGGGATCAGCCCAAAACTACACAGGATAATGATATGAAAGCAGTTGGGACCACCACAGTCTCCAAGAACACCACTGGTAACACACATTACGCCGTAATGGATTGAAATCTTGCAGCGCCCTCTAGGTGCCCCTGCTCAAGAAGGCACATGTACAGGCCCGGATTTTCACTGGGCAAACCATGCGCCCGCTACCTCTCTGATGATTGTGTTAAAATACAATCAAGGGGGACCGACCACCCTCCCCGAGTTCTGATGACTGTGCCAAATTCACCAAGGCGGACCAAAAACCTTGCACTGTTAGACCACCTTATTTAGAGCGCCCTCTAAGGGTCAACCTAAGCATCTGATGTGTCCATCACCAGAAACCTAAGGTTTCCCGCACAGAAGCCCACTTCGTCAGCTCGCAGGGGGCTTTAAATCACACAACAAACTGCCGGTTAAGTAATTATTATGGACGCTTCTTCATTCAATGTCGCATTCTGAAAGGCAAAAAAAAAATTTTTTTCCTCCCCAGTTATCTTCGCCAACCAGATGCTATTACTGTAGTGTGTCTGATTGTATCGGCCTCCTTGCAAAAGAAACACATTTCTTCACTTGATAATTATGGGGTGTATTATTCTTCCTGCCCCCACAGAAAATATCTGCCTCGACAGAGAGAACGATAAGGACGGAGCCCTGGAATTGCAACCCATCACAGGGCCAATCTGTTTCACTCGCAAACTTCATCGGCTCTCCCGCCATCGTTTACCGAATCGTCCCCCCCTCCCCTCCTAAGTAGATTACAAAAGACACCGACGTTGGCCTAAAATCAGATTGAAGGGGCGTAGTAATTTAAGAGATACGCTCCGCTTTGCGTCGCCGCGCGGAGATGCCGCTTGATGCACGGGCCCGGCTTTAAATTTTACAACGACAAAAGCCCGTGGCTGCGGAGGAGCAATTCCATTTGTAGTCATCCCGATATTTTTCTTATCAAAGCCGCACTTTGCTGCTTTTGCCCAAAGTAATGTGATTTTTACATGTAGACGCTTGCAAAAAACGCAGCCGACTAATGCTATGCATATTTTTTTATTTATTTTTTTTGCTGGCTCCCCCCCCCCCCCCCCCACCATGTGATCGACATTAAATCCCCAGATAGCGTCGGCTTCGCCTCAGGATGCTGTATTATCCCACTGTGGTCATTAGCTAATGATAATGGTCATGACTCAGGAGTTTACGGCCTAAATAATACGCTCTGTGCTGGGATTTCTTCAGAAACCTCCAAGCGGCTGCTTTAGGTTAACTAGTGCACAATCTGCAGAATACTCTCATTAAGGGTACTTTTTAATGGCGTCCTCCCTGGTATGGCAGCTATGCAGGGTGGGTGTAAACAGAACAATGACCCATGTTCAAGCAGCTCACATTGTGTTAAAGGTGGGCCCCGAAGAGACAAGTTCCTGAACCCATCATAGAGAGAGAGAGAGAAAGAGGGAGACAAAAGGGGGTCTCCGACCTCACTGAGAGTCACAAAGTGCCTTCCGGAGTGAAAACCCCCAGTGACACCTCGACAGACCAGATGGTGATGGATAAGGAGGCCAGGCTTCAGTTTAACTCAACCCAGAGCTGAAACGTCGTACCACCAACCCAGTGCAGCCCCCCCCCCTTAAACTTGGCACAGCCTCTCACAGCGCCTCTCTTACAGGCTCCACCCTTTCCAAAGTGTTTTTCTCTCTCAGGCCCCGCCCATTTTTGTTGCCATTTCTTATCCAGTTCTGACCTAAGAGTACAAGAAATTTGACAAATGAGACAAGACCACTGCAGTCCATCTGGCTTGTTTGTTTAGATCAGGGGTGTCAAACTCCGAGTCTGGAGGTCCGGCGGTTTTCATTCTGACCCTTTTCCTAATCAGTCATTAGTTTTCACTGCTAATTAACTCCTTTTCCCTTCATTTTAATAGCCCTGTTTTTAAGGATTCAGCCCCCTGAATTCATTCGTTTCTTCATTAAATGGCAGCCAAACAGAAATGAGATGTGAAACGAGCCAACAGATGAGCAGCTAAACTGGGATTTCAAACTCCAGACAATTTCACTCTAACCAGTCTCTTAATGAGAAGCTGATTCTTCCTCTTAATCAAACCCGTTATTTAATTCCATGGCCTGTTGCTGCTCTCAATCTGCCACAGCAGACATTTCCAAAACTGTTGATTTTCTAAGAACACTGTCAAGATGTTTTGGTGAGCTGAAAGATCAACCTTACTGAGACCATCACCTTTCTTTATTTCCAGATATTGTGTGACAGGCGCAGGTGAGTTGGTCATGTGGCGGCGTGTTTTGTGTCTCATTATTGTTTGGCTGCTCATTAAGGAAAAAGAAACAACTAAGGAAGGGCTGAGTCAAGTCAATTAAAACTAAAGCAAAAGAACTTAATTAGCAGCCAAAACTGGTCACCAATGAAGAAGATGGTTAGAATGAAAACCTGCAGCCAATGCAGCCCACCAGCACTGGAGTTTGACACCCGTGAACTAAGGGGTCTGAGTCATGTCAGTTAAAACTAAGGCAAAACACGTTAATCAGCGGCGAAAATAGCTCACTAATGAAGAAGAGGATTAGAATGAAAACCTGCAGCCAACTGCGGCCCACCCACACTCGTGGTTTAGATGATCTGCTCCAATATCTCATCCACAATAACTTCTTGAAGGTGTTCAAGGTTTCTGCTTCAACTCCACATCTTTTAATTGTTTGTTTCAAAGTCCCACAACTCATTGTATAAAGAAGGGCTTCCTGGCTTCCCCACTTCCCCATCCCCTTGCGAGATTCGCCCTTAGGCTGAAAGGATTCAGCAGGATCTCCTTTATCAATGCCTTTGAGAATTCTGAAGGCCTGGATGAGGTCCCCATCAGTCTCCTCTGCTTGACACTACACAGGTTTAATTCTTTGAGTCTGTCATAGTAAGGCCTGTCCTCAAGTCCCATGATGCACCTGGTTGCTCTTGTCTGCATAGCTTCATGTGCTGCTATGTCATTCGTGAAGTGGGGTAACCTGAAACCTCCAGATGTGGTCCCAGTAGTGCATTGTACAGCCCCTTGATTTATATTTGGCCCTTTTTACAATATAACCTAACATTTTCTAAATCTAAATCTATCTAAATCTTTATTTTTTTGCCTTTTTAATTGCTTCTTCATCCTGCTTAGACGATGAGAACGCTGTGTCCACATAAACCCTTATATTCTTTTCTAAGGGGGCTTCCTTTAGGACAGTGTCTCCCATCTTGTATTTATAATCTCTCCCTTATGACAGTGTCCCTCTCCCAGGCCCCACCCCATCTGCTAGCATCTCTTTCCAAGCGCCGGCCCTTCTTACAGTGTTTCCCAGGCCCACCCCCGTACTGACACTGCCCAGCCTCTTCTCTCTCTCTCTCTCTCTCTCTCTCTCTCACTCACTCACTTCTAGGACACGTCACTTCTGACAGCATGTCTTTCCCAAGCCCCGTCCCTCTGGTGGTGCCCCTCTGCTAGACCCCACCCTTATCTGCCAGCATCTCTCTCTCTTCCAGGCTCTGCCACTTCTGATATTTCTTTCCCAGCCCCCCCCCCGACAGTGTCTCCCACTCTCTCAGTCCCTGTCCCTTATGATTGTGTGTCTCTCTCTCTCTCTCCCAGGCCCCTCTTCTTCCAGCAATGTCTCTTTCCTGGGCCCCACCCCATCTTCCAGTATCTCTCTCCAAGTGCTTCTGCTTCTTACGCTGTTTCCCATGAACTCAGACCCTTCTGACAGGATTTCTTTCCCAGGCCCTTTTGTACTGACAGTGTCTATTTCACAAGCCCCACCCCTTCTTTCTTTGTCTCTGAGTCTCAGAACCCGTCCATTCTGACAGTGGTCTTTCCCAAGCCCCGACCCTTCTGGCAGTGCCCTTCTCCCAGGCCCCACAACATCTGCCAGTATTTCTCTCCCAGGCTCCACCACTTCTTAAACCATCTCCCATTGCCCCTGACCCTTCTGACAGATATTTCTTTCACATGCCCACCCTGTTCTGACAGTGCCTCTCTTTCAGTCCTTGTCTCTTAAAATTGTCATGAAATTGTCTCTGAAATTGCCTTCTTTCCAAGATTCACCCCTTCTCAGATATCTCACTCTCTCTCAATAAACCCACCCCTTCTAATGGCATCACTTTCCCAAGGCTCAGTGCCCCTTTCCCAGGTTCCACCTCTTCCAACAGTGTTTCTTTCCCTGGCTCTGCTTTTCTGACAGTGATTTTTTCACAGGCCCCACCCCTTCTGATGGCATCTCTCTCTCTCTCTCCCAGGCTCCGCCTCTTCTGACCGCACTTTTCTCACATGCCCCACCCCTACCAATGATGTCTCTTTTCCAGGCTCCACCTCTTCTGACAGCACTTTTCTCACAGGCCCCACCCCTTCTGATGGCACATTTCTCACATGCCCCACCCCTACCAATGATGTCTCTTTTCCAGGCTCCACCTCTTGTGACAGCACTTTTCTCACAGGCCCCACCCCTTCTGATTAATGTGTCTTTCCCAGGCTCCACCCCTTCTGACAGCACATTTCTCACAGGCCCTGCCCCTTCTGATGGTTTCTTTCTCCCTAGCTCCACCCCTTCTGGCAGAGACTCTTTCCCAAGCTCCGCCCCTTCTAACAGTGCTTTTCTCACAGGCCCAGACCCCTCTGACAGCTTCTCACTCAGATCCCTGAGGTCCCACCTGAATCTCCCTTCCTAAAACACTGCTCATTCTGACTTTCCAGAACACTGATATTTATGAACTGTTTATTTGATGTGTCGTATCAAGTTATATCAGCCTGGAGATGGCATCAGCAATGAGCTGGCATTCACTTACTCAAGTGAGAAGCTTCAGTACCAGCAGCAGTGGAGCCTATAAAGAGGGCATACAAGCCACAATTACAAGTAGAGACACATGGCAGCAGCGAGCCCTCCTTCTGTGAACAGCGAGTTACCTAAAAGAGCAAGAAGGCCATTTAGTCGTACCTGGCGAGCACCACACAGGGTCACAATGTGTCATTTTATTGTAAATCTGTGCAAGTGCTTCTGAGAAGACCACTACATAGGAGTGTATTATAAATGGAGATACGCATCATTAATAATAATAATAATAATAACTGTTATTGATATAGGGCCTTTCCCTTACTCAAAGTGCTTCCCAGTTACCCCATAGCCAAAATGATCAGGTGATCAAATCAATCAAAAGACCACCTCCACATCTATTCTACTGCGAGTTTCAAGTAGGGGTACCTTCTGCATGTCACCCTTGGCTAGAATGATCCACTGGACTGCCAACATGCTGGGTCTGAGAGACGGAGAGGTCAGACGGGTCAGCCCAGGCGCGCTCCCAGCATCCTCCCCTTAACACTCCCAAAGCAGGCCACGGCCACGGACGGTCAATCGTTGGGCTCCCGGGAGACGCGGCTCGCTCTTCTCACACAAGTGAATCCATTCCGGTGATGTGTGAACAGCTGCGAGCTCTGCTAGCGTCTTCCCTTTTTATTCTGATAAGTGATTATTTATAGCAGTCCCTAAAACTGTCGTTTAGGCGTGCGCTTTTGGGGATTGCTGTACAAAGCCAAGAAATGAATGCACTCCGGGGAGCATTTCTCCGAAATCATGGCCCTCCAAATTAAAGCAGGCGTTGATTGTCCAAATCCGGAGGGAGACGGCGCATTTCCACAGTGCATCCAACACGCCGCTTTTGTCCATAAATAGCCCGGCCGCCACGTCAATTATTTTGAATGTACGGTTGATGTAAAGCTAGCGAGTGAATGAGATTTCAAATGCCACCATTAGAATAATGTTTTCCCAGTCAGGCTGACCCTGTCTCCGGAGGTACCGATAAAATGTTCTTCTCTTGTAAACAAAAGCTAGCAAATGCCACCAGAGATCAGTGGACAGCAAGTTGGCACGCGCGGCGCCAAGTCCGATACAAAAGCCGACAAGCTCTCCGGCCTGATGGGAATGAAGCGTTAAGGGCTTTGAATGTGGCGTCCTCTGGTATGCATTACATGGCGTGATGTGTACATTAGATGTCAGCTTAAAAACAATGAGTTATTGTTGAAAGACGAAAATCATCCCATCCTCCATTGCAGGGGACCTGGAAAAGCCAATGTTCACATGGGGTACCAGGCCATCGCAGGGAAAACAGCAGCCATTCTGGACTGATTTAGATCTGCCAGTCCATGTAGGCCTCACATTGCTGCGATGATGAAAGATTACCAGAACAACTGGGCAAAGTCCACACGAACACAGGGAGGACATTTAAACTCTACCCGGACCATGCCCAGACCAGCAACTGAACCCAGGCTGCAAAATCCACCAACTGAAATGCCACTCTACTAACAGACTTTTCCATTATTCACCTTTTACTTGAGTGAAGTGACCGATGGAATAAAATTGTCAGTGGCATTAGTGAGGACTGTGTGGTGGCACCAAATGTATGTCACTGTTATGGAAAGCTCAAGTACCCAAGGAAAAGCAATGTGGGCATGAAAACTCCACACAGGCAGTGCCCAGGTCAGCAACTGAACCAGGAGCCTGCCGAGTGGGAACAAACGCCACCATGCCACTTTAACGATAAACTCTTCCTCTTGAATGAAAAAAATCTATGAATCAGAGTAAAGTGATCAATGGCTAGAAATGAAGGGTGGCATCAGGTGAGACAGTATGCTGCCAACACATGCAATTGGGCCTTATCAGCATGGCTATAACTGAAAACTGACGTACCAATTAAAACCCATGAGGACACAAGTAGAAGCTGTAAATACCACACAGTCAGTGCTCAGGCCTGGAAATGAAGCGGGGGTCCCGGGAGCTGTGAAGCAGACACCCTGAAGACTGTGCCAGTCTTCTTGTGAATCACCTCTTACATGTAAAATCTATGAGTGAGAAATGGAGGGTGGCATCAGGTGTGACCATGTGGCGCTACAACATGCGTGAGCCTTATCGTCACAGCTATTACCCAAACATAGTTGACAAGTTGAAGTAGCCAAGGAAAGCCAATGTGGGTGCCGGCAGAATGTGCAAGCTCCTCATGCCAGGAGCTGAACCAGAGTCTGAGGAGCTGTAAAATAGAAACACTAAACACTGTGCCACCCTAACTCTTCCCCCATGAAAAGCCTCTGACCTGTAAAATCTATGAATCAGAGTGAAGTGACAGATGGCTAGAAATGGAGGTTGGCATCAAGAATGACTGTGTGGCACCACCACATGCATGGGTTTTTTTGACATATCTGTTAACCAAAGATGTATGGCATATTGAAGTATGCATAGAAAACCGATGTGGGCATAGGAAGGCTGTGCAAGCTCCTCAAAGAATAATGTGCCCATGCCAGGATTTGAGTGAGAATCTCAGGAGCTGTGAGGCAGAAACACTAACCGCTGCGCCACCCTAATAATAAGGTCTTCCTCATAAGTCACATCTTATGTGTGAAATCTATAAATCAGAGCGAAGTGGGTGATGGTTACAAATGCAGAGTGGCATCAGTTGATGGTTTATACCCATGAGGGCACAAGCAGAAGGCGCAAACTCCATGCTGATGTTGCTTGGGCCAGGAAGTGAACTGATGTCCCAAGAGCTGTTAAGTGGAAACACTGAGTACACTGCCACCATAGTAATAAGGGCTCCTCACGAGTCCTCACAAGGCCAGCAGTCTCACCGCAGAATTTAAGATTAGAGGTTATTGTGCATTCAGCATAACCAGTTATGATAAGGTGTAACATAAGGAGTGGGCTTAGTGTGGTTAGGGTGTAGTATGAACATGCAGTGATATCACTTCGGCTGTGAAAGTGCTGGTGAATGGCAGTGATGCGCCATGTGTTGGAATGACAAATGCAATGTATACGTCTCTGTTCTACAATAATATCCAATTGAAGAGCCATAAAACCATACATCAGCACAGGTCTAGGCCAGTAGTTCTACACCAGCAGTCTCACGATAGAGTAGCACAGACATACAGTGGTGTCATTTCTGCCACGAAGCTGCTGGTGTAGACCTGCAGTGACGTAGGGTTCCACACCTCCATAGTTGAATACTTCTCCTGTTACGTGCCTTTTGGTAAGGGATTTGTAAAATTAACGCCATCTGTTGGAACAACAGATGCAATACATTTTATTACTACAGATGTTTATGATGCACCATCTGTTGGAATGACAGAGATATAGCAACCAAATGGACACACAGATACACAGGCACTTATCCTTTTATTAAGGTGGATATATGCAGTGATGATATTTCTATAATCTTTGTGTTTCCATATTATTCTGTATCTTAAAATGAGTGTGCTTCAGTTACTTTGATACAAGTCAAATGGCCGTTAACCCGTATCTACGGAGAAAGGTTAGGAAAGTAAAGTGGGGCGCCGTACCAAATATTTAATGAATTACTGGCATTGCCAAGGGCAAAGCTGATAATTAATTAGCTGATTGAGTCAATTCTTTGCCCCACAGTCCTCTCTGAACTGGACGGCTGTTGGACATCCTGATGTGGCTCACCTACGCCGTGTCCCAACTCCAAGAACTCAGTCCAGGTGCCTCCTTGATCACTGAGGTGACATTAAGATAGCCCCGTGGCCCTTCCATGGGGATGATGGCATGTCATAATAAATATGTGTGTGTGAGTGTTTGTGATATGACCACCGCCTGTTCTGCATTCCCCCGCTGCGCTAACAAAAGTTCAGATGACCTTTAGAGTGCAGCTTGACATCATTAGCTGGTGCAAAGCGGCGTCTCCTGTCACCGAAGACTGTCCGCCCCTGTGACCTGCTGCACTGCAGAAGGGGCTCCATCATCATTAAGCGCTTCATCATATTTCCCCTCGCCCTGTATGCCGTGACGTACGGGGAGCTCAGCCTTCTCATTTCCCTTCCCGAGTTCGGTCTGCCAGACACGTGCTGATTAAAAATCCTCTTCCCGATGAGCGGCCCACACATTTCACGCCAGAGGCTTCTCTCTCTCTGTGTCTCTCTGTCTCTCCCCCTCGCGTGCTCCCTTTGCTCCCGCTCTCGCTCTCTGGAGCCTCTGCCAGCTGTAATTGTGTCTGCTGCGCCCTAACTGTAAATGAAAACCCCACGGCCATGTTTTGGCTTCCACTTTTCCCTGACTGGCCATATCTTTTCATTTGCTTTGCCTGTCAGAAAGAGGGGCTTTAAAGTGGCACTGAAAAGAACTGACAGGAAGGCCTGGTTTAAAAAAAAATAATATATTTATATATATATATATATATATATATATATATACAGACAAGTAAGCTACCGTGCTCATGTGCCCAACGTGAC
This sequence comes from Polypterus bichir lapradei, assembly GCA_026402145.1. NCBI lineage: Eukaryota > Metazoa > Chordata > Cladistia > Polypteriformes > Polypteridae > Polypterus > Polypterus bichir. Next base: position 16,034,483 of record JANRMT010062861.1, on the reverse strand, counting down.
GACTCGCAGTGTGCCCACCACGCCCTCCCTGTAAGTGAAAGAGGGTTCAAGAAGAATGGTAGGCACTCCATGTGCTTCATTTCAAAGGGCTGTAGCTTAAATCTTAACATCTGCTGCAGCCTCGGACTGTTTTATAAATGAGCTGCCCATGCCACGTCTATTCAAGGCACCCTAAACTAAAAAAAAAAATTATGAGTGGCTAGCATGGGGGCACAGTGGCAAGTTCTGTTGTCTCACAGCTTCTGGGAGGCCAACCGGTGACTCTAAACTGGCCCGTTATATCAAGTGGGGCTGCCCTGTGATGGATGTGCCAGGATGAGCAACCAGTTGGCAGTGACACTAAAATGAATATGTGGGTTAGGCAATCAGTGAACTAACATGAATACAAGTATAATAGGGGTTCATGTCCATGTGGTCCTTCCTATGTGGAGTTTGCATATTCTCCTCTTGTCCACATGAGATTCCTTCAGGTGCTTTGGTTTAACGCCACAGTTCAAAGACATGCAGGTCAGACAAGCTGGCAGTGCCAAGCAGGCCCTTGATATGCGTGTGTGTGTGTGTGTTCACAGGAATGTCTCTTCACCAACAGACACCCTGCAGCTGCTGGACCCCGTGACCCTGCTCAACACACAGTCCATGCAAGCATAGAACAGAGTAGGATGAAGAACACAATTAGCAATGTGCCATTAATGGATCCAGGGTGCTGGATTCAATTTCTTGCACCTTTTCTCCAGGCATTAAGCTTATGACTAGAGGTGCCCATCACGGTTTGGACATTCCGGCCCCCTAATCACCCCTATCCCTAATTGGCTAACTATCTCTCTCACCACAAAATGGCCGCCAGGTAGATGCTGCACACTGTTGATGGTTGAAGTGGCTCCCCCAATTTACGTAAAGCGCTATATAAATTCAATGCCTACTTCTTCTTCTTCTTCTTCTTCTTCTATTTCTTCTTCTTCTTCTTCTATGACTTATTTTATAGCCCATCTGCTGGGACTGTGCCCACTGGCTCTTCATGCACAAACACCACTGGCACTAAACCCACATAACTACGTGAGGTGTAAGAGGAAACCCTACAGGAGTAACCATGAGGCAGCAAGGTGCGACTTGACCCCGAGTTTCTTGATGACAGTTAACTTGGCTTCAGTTCATTCTAATTTGGTTTCACTGTTTGACTCAGAATAATTTCGCTTATTCCCCAAACGTTTGTAACAGACCCCCAAACCTACAATCCAGGTTTACTGTAGTGAGACACTCTGCAGCACTTTTGTGGGGTATATGAGGTGTTAACACCAGTTCAATGAATAAACCCAGTAGGTGCTACTGCTGCTGGGCAAACTGGGGTTCAGGTGGACATCCAGAGCAAAAGCTGAGAGGACAGAAGCTGAAGAGAGAGGAGACCCTCAAAAGGTTCAGGGACACCTATAAAAGGTAAGGGTGGGCAGATGGTGTAAGGTGGTATTGCAAGGACCATTGATGGAATGCAGCATGGCTTACTTAACTGTCCCATAGCCTCGCTTCTCATCCCATTGCATTATGGGAATCGTCCCGCCGGGACTGCTTTGCACTTTGGTGACCTCCCCCAAAGCTTTCAGATTGCTCTCTCAGTAGTCAACTAGTCACGGACTTAAAAGCCTGAAGAGAGGGGGGGTGACACATGAAGCACTTCACTTCGGTCAGCCGCACCGCTTTACTTCTGGACAAGGCTGGCACTCAGGGTTGGTGGTGGTGGCCAAAGTCAAATAATAATGTTTGAGCCAGAGGTCACAATGAAAAAAAAAGGAAGAATCACCACCTAGGTGGGCGGACCCTCACCCACGGCATAAAAACACAGGGCTTTCATTTTTAGACAAGAGCTCCTTTGTGGACTTATTTAGAGACAAGCACTGACATCCTTCAACTTTGAGAATTTTATTTCAGGGGGGCTCAGTGGCACACATTGCTGGCCACCATGTAAGCCCTGTGCCAGCCATGTGGAGCCTGCACGCTCTCCCTGTGGATTTCCCTTCCTGCCAAAACACAAAAAGGCAGGTGATTGGTTAGCTGGCAGGTCCAAAGTGATCTCTTATTAGATCAGATGAGATCAACTTTATTGATCCTCTTTTATATGTGAGTAGACAATTTGATGCACTGGTAATCAGTCGAACTGGTTCCTGCCTTGTGCCCGATGCTGCTGGATTGGCATCAGTGTTCTACGATACTGAAATGAGTTTGACAACATTCTTTTACTTTGGAGGCGGCAACAGTGGCTCAGATCCTGTCTAGGTGCAGTTGGCACGTCTTTAACAAAGTCGCCACTTAGCTGAACTCCAGCTGTTGTCTTCACCAGATGCTCTCAAACTGGCAGACGCTTACAGAGTGGAAAGTATTGGAGGCAGAAATTTAAACACTCAGGACTAAGCAGGTCAGTGGCTGGGAGGTCTCAAATGCCAGGGTGTGGTAACACTTTATATGACTTAATGGGGGCACGAGTTCCTATTCCTTTTAATGGTAGTGGGTTGTGGTGGGTCGTAAAGAGGGTCATGAGCAGACACTTTTATTCAAGCATTTGAGCAGCAGGGGGGTACCCTCTGCAGGCCACAGGGCATGTGTCGCTCTGCTCTTCAGGTCGCTCCATCGCGTGGCAGCAGGCACTACGTTCAAAACAGAGTGGTCAGCGGGTCAGCACCTGAATATATGGAGACACTGGTGAGGTGCTCTGCTCTTTCTCGCCCACTCAGGTCTGCCAGGGCACAGTATCTGGTGATGCCACCTCTGCAGTGTACCAATTCTCAGTCCAGACTCTTTTAAAAGTGTAGTTTCCAGTTGGTGGATTGAGCTACCCACCTCCATCCATACTACTGACTCCCTCAATGCATTCAAGGAGCAACTGAAGACCCCTCTGTGAATTTCTGTCAAATTGTGTGCTCTGTGATCTTTCACGTCGTTGGTTAATTTGTTGTTGAAGTTTAATTGTGCTACCGATTGCTAGTCTCTGATTGTTATTTTCTCTTTTCACTTGTGACAAATCAGCTTTGGTTTTGTCACCTGACCTGCTACACTTGTCGAACAAGCAGACCGCTGCCTAATATTACTCGATGATGTTGACCTCCTTTGTAAGTCGCTTTGGATAAAAGCGTCTGCCAAGCAATTACATGGAAACACGGACAACAACCAAATGGTGGATTTGAACCCAGGGCTCTGGATCTGTGGTGCCACACCACCCGCTACCAGTTCTTTACTTAAAATAAGACAACAGATCGGCTTTTCGAATTGTGTGAGCAGGCAGACACAATGACCCGCCTGCTGTCTGGGGTCCGTCCACCACATGAAGGACCCCAAAAAGCGCAGCATGGTGAACTGCTGCAGCAGGCTTCCTCTGAGCAGATGGAGACTTTGCTTTTTAAAATGCAGTACTCCACTTCCATGTATTGGCCATTTTTTTGCCAAAAACAGAAATGGGGACAAACGATAGTTACAAGATGTTCTAGGCCAGCGTCATTTTGTAAAATGCTGCAAATTTCAGGCTGTTGACTTGTAAATCAATTTTTTCCATTAATATTTCAAAGTGATGCCCTGAAATGTGTGTCAGGAAGTGGGGCGCCTGATGTCGGCAGGGCGACCGTGTAAGCTGGCTGAGATGGGCATGAAGCACCCATCCGAGACACCCCCTCACCCAGGTCTGACATCTCCTGAGGGGGGAAAAAAAAACAAACAAAACAAACAAAGTGGTGGGAGTGCAGCGTGGCACTGTGTGCCACCTTCCTAGACTGTGGCTGGCAGCGTGGAGCGCAGACTGGAATGAGCCGACTTGAAAAGGGGCCTGCTCTGTCGCGCCTTCAGCTGGTTCTAAACACTGCAGCGAGATTTTTAACGGGGTCTCCCCCATTTTAGCCCCCCTCTCGCTCTCTCCGCTGGCTACCGGCGAGGTGTCGCCTTGATGTGAAAATCTTGTTGTTTGTTTTTAAAGCCTCCAAAATACATCTGAGACCTCCTTCAGCCCTAGGTGGCACCGAAAGCACTGAGGTCATCTGGACGACTTCTCCTCGCAGTGCAGAGATCTCGGCTGAAGTCGAGGGGACACCGAGCCTTCTCAGTTATCGCTACTTGACTTTTCACATCAGGACTTCATCCTCTGCCAAGGTTTTTAAAAGTCGGCTTAAGATCTACTTGTTTTCACAGTGTATAATGGGGTTATGGTCTTCTTCTTCTTCTTTCGGCTCCTCCCATTAGGGGTTGCCACAGCAGATCATCTTTTTCCATATTGTGGTGGATGTTATAATTGATTGTTTTATTAATCTGCTTCTGCACGATTGTGTGCATTGTGTTTATTTTAATGCTTTTTTGTACAGCACTTTGCCGCAACCTCTATTATTTTAAATGTGCTTTTATAAATAAATAATCTAATCTCATAGGGATGGTGTGTGGAGACTGGTCAATGGAAGAAGGTGGCACTGGAAAAAAACATCTATTAAATAAAAATTGGTTCAGGGTGTTAGCTTTGTCCACATCCACTTCTAGCACTTGAGTCCCAGAATTGCTTGTGGTTGAGTCACAGACACATAAAGGAGGATGCTGGGTAAACAGCAGGCAAAAAAATATCCTTGTGGGGAGTCACAGACAACAAAATGAAGGGTCAGGGGACAACAGGAAGAGGCAGACACAGAGATACAGGCACAAAAAAAGGACAGCCACCAGAACACAGAAATGAGGGGCTAAGCAAAAAGGAATTGTTAGAGGCGGAGTCACAATCCCAGCAAGGGAGGGGCCAGGGGGAAAGAGCAACTGAAAGGAACAGTAGGGGTGGAGCCACAGAAAACAGAAAGGGTGGGCCAGGGGGAAAGAGCCCCTGAAAGGAACAGTAGGGGTGGAGCTGCAGAAAACAGAAGGGAAGGGCCAGGGGGAAAGAGCTCCTGAAAGAAACAGTAGGGGTGGAGCCGCAGAAAACAGAAGGGAGGGGCCAGGGTGAAAGAGCTTCTGAAAGGAACAGTAGGGGCGGAGTCACAGAAAACAGAAGGGAG
>JANRMT010062861.1:16018088-16029473 GCA_026402145.1 Polypterus bichir lapradei | reverse complement strand
CGGAGCCACAGAAAACAGAAGGGAGGGGCCAGGGTGAAAAAGCTTCTAAAAGGAACAGTAGGGGCGGAGTCAGAGAAAACAGAAGGGAGGGGCCGGGGAGAGAGCTGTATATACAAAAAGGAAGGTCCAGGAAAAAAAAACAGCAGGACAAAAAGAATGGGGTGGGGTTAAGCCAAAAAAAAAAAAAGAGGGGTGAGGGGTAAACAGCAGGCAAAGAAGGGTTACCCGTGGAGACCCTGGCATACAAAAGAGGGGCAAAGGGCAAATATCAAGAAGAAGTAATGGCCTGAAGACAAGCCCCGGCAAGCTGTCAGCAGGCTGTCATGATATGCCCAGCAGTGGCATCAGCATAAACGAGGCCATCAAGGGCTCTTTGGCACTGGTCCTGTTTCTGATGCCATCCATTCTTCCTTACTGACTCCTTGACTTGATTCTAAGCCGCGACTCCCATTTTCTGTCTGCCACGTCCTCTGTACTTAATATAACTGCTCCCTGGGGTCTGCAAGCAGCTTCTCCAGCACACTGCTTCTCACGACTGAGTGGATTACTAACCTGGGGTCTCTTAGGAGACCTCTGCCATGCACTATTAGCATTTCTCTCTCTCTCAGTCCAGGAATTTTTTTTCACCATCTCTTCCAGTCTATTTCCGTCGGGCGTTCCTGCTGTACAGTACATGGCTTGCTTCCTTCTGAGCATAAACTGCCATCTTTTAGCTGCTCCCTGCAGTTTTGAAGTTTTCTGTAGCAGAACTGATGTAAATACTCGTGTCATCTAACCCGGCTGGCAGTGTCTAGCACTGGAGAGGGACTAGGAATGTTTTTTGGAGCGAGTGTGTGCAGATTTTATTAACATCACGTGAAGCCTTTAAATAGTGGGGGCAAATACCTTCACCCAGCCAACTTGTGCCCAGCTACTCACACATAATACAATACAATTTATTTTTGTATTAACCAAAATCATACAATGTGCTTTAACAGGCCCTGCCTTTTGACAGCCTCCTGGCCTTGACTCTCTAAGAAGACAAGGAAAAAATCCTTGTAGGGAAAAAATTGGAAGAAATCTTGGGAAAGGCAGACCCCTTATCAGGTAGGTTAGGTGTGCAGTGGGTGGCATAAAACTGGGGGTCCATACAATACAATACATAGAACAGAACACAAGTAATCCTCAATACAATACAATAGTATAATAGAAATCTTACAAGGACAGAGCAGAATTCAACAGTAGATGACATCCCATAATACGATTTGGATTTGTTCAGAGTCCTGGAGACCTCGGCCATCAAGCTGCCTCCCCCTATTCTGAGTCAGTGCTAGGCCAGCCAATCAGATGAAAGGTCCCCCTATCTGACATTTCCAGCGATCCTCCATCAGAGATGACTTTACCTTAGGCAGGCAGAACACCTTGGCAGATGGGCAGTGGCACCAAGTGCCACATTTGAGTACCGAGAAGAGAAACAGAAGAGGTGAGGGTTACATAAGACTGTGAGGTTTGTGTGAGGAGATTTCCATTTACGTGTACATTGTCATATTTGGCTGACACTCCTTTATCCCGGGCCCCTTCCAACATTTACAATACAATTGGTTCCATTTCTTTTGGCTTTCCAATTGTGGCCCAGGCAGGCCAAGTGACTTGCTGAGGGTCACACAGAGTGTCGCTAGTGGGATTTGAAGTCCAAAGCTTTACCCACTGCACCACATCTCAAAGAACAGCCTTTAAGGGATGGCTGGCTGGCAGCCTTACCCGGCTGGGATGCCCATTCATTGGAACGACCAGGGGAAGAGAGTGTGCACAGGGCATTATCTCCCCCAGAATGTTGGATGGTAACCCCCCCGGGTTACAGCATTGCCTCGGATTGCCACAGGGCAGCATGGGTGATGAAGTTCTTCAACTCAGCCCTGTTGGGTTCTGTGTGTGCCGCCAGGGGGTGCCGCAGATACCGGGGAGTCTTATTTCATGGGGTTTCAATCTCACCTGTAAGTATGGAAGATAAACGGAGCTGCCTGCCTCAGATGGACGAGCCAGAGTTGGGTGGTTGGAGGAGAAGTGCAGGAGGCAGCGACCAGTGAGAGAAGGAAGACAAGAGCTGTGCCATACAGTACTTTGTTGTACTTGCGGCTGTGAGAAGAGTTTTCCCACAATAAAAGACTCTTTGCACTTTTAACTTGTGTCCAGAGCCTGCTGGTGTTGGGTGTTTGGAGAGCTGGAGTGCCTCCTGGTGTCCACAAGCCATAGGTGCTCAGCTCCTGTGTTTGTATCGTATAAAGTGAGATCATCTGTTCCTCAAATTCTCAGTCCCAGAGTTTCTTCTTCCATTAAAGGTTTCTCAGCGTTGAAGATTTTTCGGAGTAGCCCTCCATATTGTCAGGTCGTGTAGTTGTAAGTACGACTAACAAAGCTAATGACCTTTCCTGGCAATTGTGTAATTGATTCACCGATGCAGCCATTCCCTCACGCATCACAACTCCTTGATGTCCGCGGCTATGCAGAACTCCACGTTTTGCCCTCAGTTCAGGAAAAAGAAACTTCCACAGTTGTGGAAAGAGAATCTCGTGGAAGAAGGGTGAATGAGTTTGTTAGAACTTGGAGAAGAGAGAACACAATAGAAGGCCGGTAAAGAGTTCCGAGTAAACACACAAATTTAAAAGAAACACATCAGGGAAGAGCATTTTCAAAACCAAAGGAGATACCAGACGTGAGTAAAATTTCCATTTACCATCGCAGTACGATTTTACGTGTCGGCATTCTCGGAAAAACATCAGCGACATTTCCAGTGGATGTGGAACTCAGCCAGGGCTGTTCCTTTGTCTCCTATCCTGTTTACGGTTTTTATGGAGAGCAGTGAGGTTGGGGGTCCATTTTAGAGTCACGTCACTGTTTTTGCAGCCCATGAGGTCCTGTTCATTGGCTTCATCGGGCTGTGAACTCCGGCATTCATTGGGACGGTTTGTGACCAAGTGTGAAGCGGCAGGTATGAGGATCAGCACCTCCAAATCTGAGGCCATGGTCCTCAGTAGGAAAACGATGAGTTACTGTCTTGAGTGGAGGAGTTGAACGACCTCAAGGTATTGATCACAAGTGAGGGGAGAAAGGGGACGGTGAGGTCGACAGGCAGATTGGGGCGGCGTGTGCAGTTATGTGGTCACTACACTGATCCGTAGAGCTGAAGAAGGGGCGGAGTCAGAAGGCGAAGCCCTCGATTTACCAGTTGATCTACGTCCCTACCCTCACCTGTGTTCGTGAGCTTTGGGTAATGACCAAAAGAATGAGATGGCGGGAGTAATGACTGGCTGGGCTCTCCCTTACAGATGAGGGTGAGAAGCCTCGACATCCGAGAGAGAGACTCAGAGCAGAGCCAGCTAAGCCAACTAAGGTGGTTCAGATTCCTTCCTGGATGCTTCCCTGTGGAAGTTGTTACAGGCACAACTAGCTGGGAGGAGACCCCAGGGAAGACCCAGGGCTCGCTGGGAGGATTTATATCTGTGGGATCCTACAGTATGATTTGGCTGGGGTAAAGGACAATTGGGCCTCACTGCTAGGACCCTTGACCCCGTGACCCGGCTTCAGATAGGCGGCGGAGAATGAATGAAAGAAGATTTTAAAAAAATGAAGATTTTATATAAACGAATTCCAAAGGGGGATGCAAAAACTATGCACAATTGAAAGACCACATCAGCGCACCGGCAGTTTTGTGTGTCGTCATGACTTGGGCCTGCTGAGTTGATCTGCTTCATTGGCAAAAAAAAAAAAAAAACTCACACATACACTCAGATCCCAGTCCGGGGGCTTCATCGTGTAGTGGGTCTAAGCCAGGGGTGTCGAACTCCAGGCCTGGAGGGCCGCAGTGGCTGCAGGTTTTCATTCTAACCCTTTTCTTAATCAGTGATCAGTTTTCACTGCTAATTAACTCCTTTTCCCTTCACTTTAATAGCCCTGTTTTGAAGGATTCAGCCCTCCGAATCGATTGTTTCTTCATTAACAGAAATGAGAAGTGAAACGAGCCGACAGATGAACAGCTAAAATGACATTTTAAACTCCAACCAATTTTACTGCAACCAGTTTCTTAATGAGAAGCCGATTCTTCCTGTTAATCAAAACCGTTATTTAATTCCACGGCTTGTTGCTGCTCTCATTCTGCCACAGCAGACATTTCCAAAAATGTTGATTTTATTTGTTTTTTCTAAGAACGTCGTCAAAATGTTTTGGTGACTTGAGCAGATCAACTTTACTGAGACCTTCACCTTTCTTTATTTTCAAGTATTGTGTGATGGCCACAAGTGAGCTGCTCATGTTTTGTGTCTCATTATTGTTTGGCTGCTAATTAAGCAAAAAGAAACAACTAAGGGGGGCCGGAGTCAAGTTAATTATAACTAAGGCAAAAGAAGTTAATTAGAAGCAAAAGCTGGTCACTAATGAAGAAGAGGGTTAGAATGAAAACCTGCAGCCACTGCGGCCCTCCAGGACCGGAGTTCGACACCCGTGGTCTAAACTCTAATCAGCGCATGCTCCAAACCTCCTCCTCCTCCTCCTCCTTCATTCCTGGCCATATTTTCTATTTCTTGCAGGAGCTAGTTTCTGTAGGCAGGTGCTCAATTTCAGGTTCTGTAGGGCTGTTTTCTTTGGGCAAAGTGGAAGAATGGAAAGAATTTAAAAACGCAACAGACTAGTAAATTAGGAGAATAAAAATATCGATAAAGGTCACTGCTAGAATTTCAAGAAACCAATCGTCAAGACCCCAAATACTGAAGAAAAAAAAAATACACACACATCGTCGAAAGAATTGCACAGAAATTCCTGACTATCAAAACGTTTACTGGCTATGACCACCAAGATTCACCACCCTGGTGACACCTGGTAGGTCTCGACTCTGTCGCGGTGACGCAATCCCACAGAACAACTTGCAGTTGTCACAAGGATCAGCTCCAAAAACCAAGACAAAAAATGGTGCTACTTACAGAAAACAAAATGGTGGCGTTATGACTGGGAGTCCCAGAGCATTAAGCGCTTCACCGAAATTACCGTTGTAGTCGCGGAAAGTCATGAGCAAAACAGTCAAGCTTTTGTTTCACGTTAAGTTATGTGAAATTTGGCCGAACATTTTCATTTTGCAGTCCGTTTCACAAGAAACTCACTAAAATGAGGCTTGTAGGCGAGAGATATTGCTCTCTAAGTGTTACTCCAGAGTCGAAACCGCCGGCACTTTCCTTAGTCGCCAATCGACACCATCAGGATTTTGCTTCAACGCAACTACAACAACAGCAACAACATTTATTCCTATAACACATTTTCATACAAATGATGTACAGTAGCTCAAAGTGCTTTACATGATGAAGAAAAGAGAAATAAAAGACAAAGAATTAGAATAAGACAACACTAATTAACATAGATTAAGAGTAAGGTCCGATGGCCAGGGAGGACAGAAAAAACTCCAGATGGCTGGAGAGAAAAAATAAAATCTGCAGGGGTTCCATGCCACGAGACCACCCAGCCCTCTCTGGGCATTCTACCTAACATAAATGTCCTCTTGGAAGGACTTGATGATGATCATCATGTAGACTTCTGGATTTTAATCCATCAATGTAGGAACATCACGGTGCTTTGATTAGGTGGTGGAGGTGCAGATCACCACCACAGAAAACCAGGAGAAGAAACAGAAGAGAGAGTAGGGGTCAGTACGGAAGCCCCACACACTCTCGTGTGGCGGCACCTCGCCCCACTACTTTGGCACAGAGGTGACACCATCTGCGTTCGCTAGCAGATCCACCTCTCCAGCCGTCACGTAACCAGGCAAGGGTTGTTTAGCAGCGGAGAAGCGCTTGTGGGTTCCCTAATTTCTGCGTTCAGCACGAGGATCAATTGTGGCAGATGAGATGAAAACTCCTATACTAATGTGTCAATTTCTCTCTCGTTTTTGTAAATTTCATTTGGCGAGGATCATAACGTTCATGGCTGGCGTGATAATTGGTTGTTTTGTTTTTTTCACCATGGCACCAACGTAAATAGTCCTTGCAGTTATGAGGTCACACGTGGCGTGTGGTCGAGAATCACTGAAGGGACAAACAAATCTCAACAATGTGAATTGGTTCTTCAAAGCCCCAAAGCAATGCCTCCCCAAGTGTGATTCTTCAGGGAATAAAATCAAGAACCGTAGCAACAATGCCAAGGCTCCCTCCTGAATTCTGATTGCTCGCTGCTCACTTTCCTTTCCACTGTACCCGTAGCTCCGCATTTCTGCCAATGTCCTCCTTTTGAGTTTGTATCCTTCCATGGATGAACTGTAAGCTTTTCCAACACCATGCCTCCCTCTGCTAATACATCGTACTCTGAGGCCCGTGACTAACTCATCTCTGATTAGCTTATCATGAAGGACTTCACACTAACAGTCTTCAGCAAGAGCTCACCAGGCGGCGATGAAATAAATCAACAGCTTTTGGTAGCCCGACGCGGACTCTGATTAAATTCAGACTTCTGCAAGTGGATATTCGGATTCTTTGAGGTGCAGAACGTGGCGGAGCCTCTTTCACGGCCTGGTAATTTAAGTTCAGGCCCGCTAACGGAGAATAAACCGATCTGTTCTGCTGGTCCACCTCACCGTAAGCAGCCGTCAGCGGGCTGGAAATGCGAAACACTTGAAGATCTGGGTCCATCCCTGCCATTCGCACCATTTTCAGAAGCAGGCGGACTTTATTGAATACGGCACCTAGTCATCTGCACTTCTGCCACCATGACGCTGAGCAGGGGCACACAGGGTACACTGGCATTTCAAAAGCTCATATAGGTGAGAAGTGTAAGGGACGGATTGGCATCCCAGTTTGGGGGCTCTGCTCACTCGCCCGGTCAGGAGGTCCTGAGAAGGGAAGGTCAGCTAAGGGGCTCTAGGGCAGTGCTTCACAAACTCGGTCCTGGGACCCCCCCCCACCTCAGTGTGGCTGCAGGTTTCTGTTCCAATCAGAATCCTAATCAGTGACAAGAACTGACAACACTCATCTCATTTAATTAGCTGCTATTTGGTTTCTCTTATTCAACATTCAGAAAAGCACAGCGGCATGATTTTTACATTTATAAGACATTTAGAAATATTTCTGCTTTTGCTAGAGATGTAAACGCTTAACTCTCTTTTGTTGATTTCATTATATTGTGCCCTTTCTCTGCCCAGTTTGCTCCCTTCATTGTATCTTAATAATGACAATTAAAAATGAGCAGAGCAGACACCCAGGCAAACAACACTAAATCATGAAAGGCTGCAACTACTTTAGCATCAGACCCACTAATTAGTAAATAATGGATTAATTAAACAATTAGAACACCTGGAAAAGCAGAATGAAAATCAAGATGAAAATAATGTCTCTCTATTATAATAATAAAAAAGAGACACTTTAATGTTCCACGAGATGAGACTTTGTGCCAAGACATTTAACCAGGCCTGGGGCTGGAAATAAAAGACAAAGAGTAGAAGACAAAGTAGAAAGTCGTAAAGAATTCAAAAACGGCGCAATACACATGCAGAGCAGGTTAGAGATTTTGAAAGTACTAAAATTTGAAAGTCTCAAAAAACTGATAGTAAAGATCGCACACACAAACATGCGGAAATTATTACTCGGTGAAATAACGGAACAGCAAAAAGAGATCAAATATATAGACATAGGTGATATGACAGAAGTATGTAGATATTGTTTGACCTTAAACTTTAAGTCGGAGACTTGGGAAATAACAGTTAACTTAATTAGCTCAGGGGTCCCATTAAAAACAGAAGCTGCTTGGAACAAAAACCTGAAGTCACAGGGGGTCCCCAGGACCGAGTTTGGGAAGCACTGCCCTAGGGCAGCATGGGAGTTGTGGTCCAGTGGGGCTGTCCTGTTGGGTATTGTATGGTCCACCAATGGGAGCACCTCCTGCACTTCAGAACATGTAACCCACCTGCGAAAAGCTTGGCTTGTTGCTGGAAGAGGTGTTGGCCAGGCCAGCAGGGGGCACTTACCTTGTGGTCTGCTTGTGGATCCCAAAGCAGTGACGGGGACACTGTGCTGTAAAAATGATGAAATGTTAAAAACTGAGGTCCTGACTCTCTGAGGTCATTAAAGATCCCTTCATAAAGAGTAGGGTGTATCCCGATGCCCTGGCTAAATTGCCCACCACGGCCTAGTCATTCTGGCCCCCTAGTCATCCCCTGTCTCTAATTGGGTAACTCACTCTCCACCTAACAGCCAATGTGTGATAAGTGAACTGGTACAAATATGGCTGCCATCTCATCATCCAGGTAGAAGCTACACATTAGCACTGGTTGAAGTGGCATCCCACTAACTATGCAAAGCTCTTTGAGCCGTGAGAAAAGCGCTTTATCATTTTAAAAATTATTATTATTATTACGAGGGGCATTCAAAGCTATTTTTTTAACTCTATTTATTAAGAATTTCAAAAACAAATGACATCCCTTTTCTACATTGTCTCCTTCCTTTGCAATGCAATTTTCCCAATGTCGTGCCATCAGCAAAAAATGTCTTTTGTTTGAGCACGATGCCACTGATGCACCACTTGCTTTCACATCATCATCATCATCACATGAAAATCTTCTTCCCGTCCGTCACAATAGTACGGCCATTTTCGAACACTTCAATCCCCTCATAGACGACTCTGCGAAAGAGAACTTGATCCCCATACTGAGCACATATGAGCACACCTTCTGCCCACAAACTTGTGTAGGACAGACCAATGTTTCTCTTTGGTGCAGTTTATAAGATTTGCAGCCATCTTCACCACGGGGTGACAACTCTTATACTAAACTGCAAGGGCCGGCCAGACAGAACTAGTCACATGACACTCTCAGACCGACCAATCACTACTCCTCCCTCCCGCCTTCACCGTTTCCAACGAAAATAGAAAAGTGCAGAAACATTTTGAATGACCCTCGTGTTATTGATGGCACAAGGACTGTAGGGGTCCCGTCTGACCCGAAAGTGGCTCCCGATGGCACTAGATTGTGCTCAGGTCGGACATCCTCCACTTGAACTGGGGGGTCGGGAGAGCAGAGGAGAAAAGGAAAGGACTGGAACGGATGGGGTTGTGTACCACTGGGGTACTGTTTGCCAGCGAAAATCACCTTTGGATGAAGAGGTTGTGCCTGGGCATTGGGGGTGCTGGTACGCCCTCTAGTGGCCACATAGGGAATCAAAGTAAAGCTGCCAGTTATTCATTAAACACTATCGGGCGCCACACTCGGGCAGTGAGGACGTTCAACACTTTTTGCCGTTCATTTTTAATTCAGTGTTTTGCATTGCATGTGAGCTGCTGCACCTCTTTATGTCCACACTGCACTATTTAAAGTGAATCGTTTAAAAACATTCGGCCAAGTACGAGTCTTCAAGAAACCGAATGTAAAGTGCCACGCGTGTACTGCTCAGAGGACGCAGGAATACAGAACGGCGTTTTTAAAGAGCTGACAATACAACTGGGAATGGAAGGAACTGTTAGGGAAAAGCTAAACTGTGGTTAAGGAGTTCATAAACCAGTAAGACAGCAAACTGGGGGAGCAAAACAAGAGACGGAATCAGTCAAAAATCACGCAACTAATCTGAGTTTAGTGAACCCACACTCGTGATCGGCGAGCCGGCTCAGTGTCGTCTCGTTTGGCTTTTACAAACTTGATGTTTAAATTTGTTTCCTATTAGTTTTCACAATAAGAAAAGCACAACACTCATTAGGGGTGGCATGGGGGGGGGGCACAGTGGGAGCGCTGCTGCCTCACTGTAAGGAGACCAGGTTTCTCGCCCCATGGGAGTTCATGTGGGCTTCCTCCCGCAGTCCAAAGACATGCAGGTTAGGCAGATTTGCAACACTAAATTGACTCAGGTGTGTGTGTGTGTGTGTGTGTGTTTGGAGGGGTGTGTGTGTGTATCTGTCCAGCAATGGACTGGTGCCTTTTCAAGTCGGATCCCGGAATGCCTCTCGTGCCACAGATTGTCTTTCTGGAAGCACTTCAGGAAACACTCCCCCTGACAGCACCCTCTACCGGCACCCAGGAACTCCGAACTCCAACTCCCAGGCACCCCTGCAGGTGTCCCAACTGGACTACTGCCACCTGGTGTATGGGAAATAGAACTGCTCCCAACATCTAGCTTCCATTGATCCAACCATCATATTATTCCAGCCGAGCATAAAGTTGTTTGTTCATCCAGCTGGCCAACCCATCTATCTTTCTGGGTAAAAAACTCTCCTCCTTCCTGGATGGGATGCCTGTGCTCCTCAGACATCCACAATACGCAAATACAGAATCACTGACACACACATCTTCGGGAATATTCACATATCATAAATGTATCCAGTATATACTGTATATGCAAATATAACATCACATTCCACTTAATGGCTCTCTTCACTGAGTCCCAGCGTCCAAGGGGGTGAAGATTTTTTAGAGGCACCGCATTCATTCTTCACGGCTGTCCCTTCATCTGTTCACCTCCTACCAGACACAAAGCCCCAAAATGGCATCTCACGGATTCTTAGAATTCTGAATACTCGCAGGTAGCTCGCTGCCAGACTACGGGCAAAACTTAATGACCGAAATAATTTTATTTCAAAACAAATCAAAATGCCATTTACCGCCCACCCTTGGCTTTAATCGAGACGGAGTGTCTCAGTGAACTATTGATTTTTCTATCATATTGATTTAAAATATGCTTCCTATCAGCCTGGCACGAGGCAATTTAAAACGCAAGAAAATATGACGCGCACTTTATTTTCTTAATAATTCACAGCAATTATGCAAATGGCGGCGGCGTCTTTCGGAGCACATGGCAGTTGATATATTAGTGTCATGTCATGTAGCTAGTGAGCCCTTTCAGCCATAAGCTCCTGTTTGCATTAGCAGGCCTGCCTGCGCCTCGCTCTGCATATTGACTAGAAAATGGAGGCGCAGCAAAACCTGCCAGTCTGGGACTCCAAAGTAAAGGCAAATCCACGCCATCGAGACCTCGAGCAGCCTGAGGTTGCCTTCTTCTCTCCTCTCTCTCCTCTCCTCTTCTCTCCTCTCTTTTCTCTTCTTTCCTTATCTCCTCCCCTTTTCTATTCTTTCCTTTTCACTTCTCTTCTCTTCTCTCCATTTCTCTTCTTTTCTCTCCTTTTCTCTTCTCTCCTTTTCTTTTCTTTTCTCTCCTTTTCTCTTCTCTCCTCTCCTTCCTTTTCTCTTTTCTCATTTCCTTTTCTCTTCTCTCTTCTTTCATCTCCTCTTCTCTCTCTTTTTCTCTTCTCTCTTTTTCTCTTCTCTCCTCTCCTTTTCTTTTCTCTTCTATTCTTTCCTTTTCTCTTCTCTCCTCTCCTTTTCTCTTCTCTCCTCTCCTTTTCTTTTCTTTTCTATCCTTTACTTTTCTCTTCTCTCCTCTCCTTTTCTCTTCT
>JANRMT010062861.1:15998820-16012521 GCA_026402145.1 Polypterus bichir lapradei | reverse complement strand
TTCCAGCAGAATAAAAAAGGTCTTGTCTTGTCCTCGCAACCACTCATGCACCACTTTCTTCATGTTGTCATCTGTCATGTCATCTAGATAGATAGATAGATATGAAAGGCACTATATACACTAGATAGATAGATAGATAGATAGATAGATAGATAGATAGATAGATAGATATGAAAGGCACTATATACACTAGATAGATAGATAGATAGATAGATAGATAGATAGATAGATAGATAGATAGATAGATAGATAGATAGATACTGAGGTGCAGTGTGTCATCAGTTCAATCCCACCTCTGACACCTGTGTGACCCTGAGTATGTCACCTCACCTGCCTCACCTACTGATTGTGTCTCAGACCTTGCAGGTCGCCTTGGATGAGGCCTAATGATACTCCACAGTTTTTCCTGTATTCCTCTGTCTCTTAGCTACCCAAAATCTGCCACTCTTTAAAAGGTCTTTAATAGTTTTCCTTAATTTGACAGACTGGCACTGCCAATGCCCTGTAATATACCAAGTCATATGTCCTGATGTACTGTGAATGTCCCCTCTTTATCACGTTAAAATGGGCTTCTCTTCTCTTCTCGGACCTCCTTCTTTTACCAGCCCCAGCGTTACACGGTTTAACCCCGTTTCAGTAATTATGCAACCTCCTGGTTATCCCACCCTCTTCTGCAGTCGGTTTCTGGTTATTATTCTAAATTGCAGCTAATGAGAGCTCACGGAGGATGTCAGGTGCTTGTCCCGCTGTCAGAGACCCCGAACTAAATCTGTGGATGAGCTTTACATTTTATTCATCATAGGAGACACTCAGCCCACCACAGCTTGTCAATCCTTATCCAGCTAACTTTTATAAAATAAAATGAAGATCTACAGGTGCCCACAGTATAGCCAACAAGCGACTTGGTAACTCACCTCACAGACCGGTTGTTGCTCTTCTACTTTTCAACATCTGCACAAACTTTGAGTGTCACCAACTGCCATAGGTGCCCCCGCCCGTCACTTATTACTGACAACTCTCCCCATTCCACGTCTCACAACCCTGAAATCCAGAGTAAGACGTCGTGCTGTCCCCCCACACCGATGCTCAATTCAGGGAGTGGACAACACGTTGCAGGCACCGTTTTGGCCCAGCGTGTCCCGTCGGGGTGCGTGAGGTCGCTAATGCAGCACTGAAGGAGGTGAATTTCTATTACGGTGTGCGACCTCAATTCTTTTTTACCTCGTGTTTTGTCTCAGAGCACATAACTCGGCAGACACAAACCTCTCAAGGCCGATGTTTTCACTCATTTCTTACAGGTTCAGAGGTTAAAGTTATCATCGGGCTGGTGGCGGTGCCACGGACCAGAGAACAATATCTGAAAGCTTACAATAAAATAAAACAAGAAGCCCTGGCTACGGTTCAGTTGGATTTATTTAAAATTTCAGACAGTCAGGTTCAGAGGAAATATGATGTAACAAAACCTGCTGCTTCACCTTTCACACTTGCCGCTTTTTGTAGAATGCAAGCTTCAGTGAATTTCAAAGGGGAAAATAAGCTGCAATGATCGCTTGGCTTCAGGAAATTTAAGTAAAACACACCACGGAGCGCTGCTGAAGAATTTAATCGAAACTTTCCTTTTTAATTCTAGCGGTCCAAACGGATGTAATATTAATGCCTGCCGGCCCAGCCAGAGCAGCAGCAGCCTCAAAAGACGTATCAAAATGTTTAATTTAATTATAAATCGATACACAAAAGACACGGGGAGCACATGGGGAGTCCATCGGGGCCTGGCTCGCCCACTTGCCCACCCTTCTCCATATAACACCCCCTTTATATTACACGTCATAAGACCCCGTCCTGACAGGTACACTTTCTGAGCAGAACCAGGAGATGCGTGAAGAAGAATACAAAAGGGATGAAGCTTTGAAGTCAGAAATAGAAACCAAAGCCAAGGTACGAGACGAAAATCAAGACTAGCAAGAGGTCAAAAAGCGAATGAGACACCGGAGAAGATTTTGTATCCGCTAAAGAAATGAACCAACCAGCCGGTCTGTTATCCCGTACAGGTCATGACCTCTTAGGCCACACCCCTAGAAATTCAGGGAAAAGCACACCTAACAATGTGAACTCACGATTAAGAACCCAAAATGGTCTCCCAAGACCAATACACATAAAATATTTTTAGATAATCAGCAACAAAACCACATCATGACAGCCCCAGCCTTTTGGAAGATCTGGGCAGTCCCACCAGAGCTTCAGCAATCTTGAGCCCCCATATCTGATGAAAGGGCCTGCCACGCTCGCTGGCTGCCATGTTGTCTGCAATCCATAATATACAACACACTGATGCCATCCTGTGAGCACTCAGAGGAGGTCTCCTGATCTTCCCGCTACTCCCCTCCATGATCTTCCTCTTATTTCAGTGCCCACTGAGCAACTGCGTTTAGGGTACCACTTAAACATCTGGGCCACACTGTCCACTTGTAGACGTTAATCTAAACAATGGCACCTGAAGGAGCCGTCGGGTTATCAGTGAGGGTGTCCGCTGTCACTCGTCACCCCACTGGTCCTTTTGGACTTCATTGAGGTGAATCTTGTACACCAGGCGGTTCTCAACCTGTGGGGCGCACCCCTGAAGTAACACAAAAGGGGGTGCGAAGATAAATATGAAAAATACATCTACTGAAACCAAAACAAATGAACTTAAACTACATTCTGATACTAGAAAAATAAATATAGAGTTAGATAAATGTCGCTAAAAGTTAAGTAGGTATAATAAAACTTGTAGCAGTGTATCGGCAGCAAAAAATATAGGAATACATTTTATTAGGGTTTCCAAAAAAATGTAAGGGGGGTGCGATTAAAACTGTTATGAAAACTCAGGTCGCAAATACTTAAAGGTTGAGAAACGCTGTTTTACACAGATACATCAGCATCCATAAACTAAATTTATTTCAGTTCAAGTGAGATGCCCTCAAGTATATGTGTGTACCATTTGATTTTGTATTATATTTTATTCTTACGCTGGAATCGTTGAGCCCCTGAGCAAGGCCCTTAACCTGCACTTGCCCCGTCCTGGGTATGACATTAATCTGTATCCAGCCCTGCATGTTGGCCCTCCAAACTGCAGGGAGAAACCTGGGCATTGGTGACAGAATTGGCACTCCAGCCACCATAACAAACCTCACACTGTTCCACTCCATCTCAACTAGTGTGGTGCTGAGGTGTCACCCATCGCATGGCTGGCACTCGGGTCCTAATCTGGGGATCCTGAGTTGATTTGTCGTGTGGTGGGTATGGCAGTGTGTTGTATCAGTGCCAGCTCCTAACATCTATCTCTCTCTCTCTATGGAATGTTTTATATATTTACAGAAGAGATCAACCAAGCGCATGCCAGGACTGTGACAGCCCCAGAGAATTGCACCTGTTCAGTTTTGGGTAGAGGAGACAGCGTGATTTCAAGCATGAAGATACAAGTACAACAAAAAAAAAACGCAACTGGAAATGCCTTTTTATGTGACATTAAGGCCAGAGCAGTCAGGACGATTGTTAGTCTTGGTTGGCATCTCAGATGACTTGTGTGTTTGTAGAATGTCACAGCTTATGGTTAACAAAGGCAGCTTCATGCTTGCTATGTGCCCTTATTGCAATACAAGTGCATTAAACTGCTCTGATTATATTACATTAGGAAGACAGACACGGGTGCAAAGTGTCTTTTTATGGTCATAGCAACATGTCATATGTATAAGCACTCCCACCATGTGAAATGTAACACTTCGCCACTCGGTTAATGACTTCCAGCACAGTGACCGAGACATTCCTGACCTGTTGGCCAGTCCTCTGCGAAATCACAACAGGTAGCTGATATAAACTGACAAAAGAACTGCAAAAGGTTCTTCAGTACAAATACGCAGAATTAACCTTCTTAAAAGGGAACTAAAATACAGCCTGTGCATCACTTTCGTCACTTTCCAGCTTTAATACAGTATGTTTGTCATGTCAATGCACATTATAATAACAGCTCGATTATATAAATAACTAGCTGTCCCCCATGGCTGTGCCCGTGTAGTAGTGAAACAGGACAAACTTTAAAAATCAATAAACAAACAGGCATCGCTAGTGTGAGGGGCGGCCGGCGGTTCAGTCCGGCTGGGACATCCATGAAGGAAAAGAATGGAGGAAGACAGCCTTTTCAGGGCACTGCATCACCCGGGACACTAGGTGGCAGCTCCCCTGGACGGCAATGGTTCCCCGGATTCCCTCAAAGCACCCTGGGACATGGAGTCCATTTTGGAGTCTGGTGTCTGTTGGGTGCCATGGGTGCCACCAGGGGGAGTTCACAAAGAACCTGGGGACTCCTACTGTTACGACAACCAGGAAGTACTTTGGAGTCACGAGGATGGAAGCCCGCAGTACTTCCGGGCTACTTGAGGACGGATGAGGTGGCGCTGAACCCAGAAGAAACACTTCCAGGTTATGGACTATTTAAAGGACTAATGAAGACCCAGCAGGGAGAGACAGAGTTGGGAGGTTGGGTGATGAAGCTGCTGGGAGTGGAGGATTGGATTATTGTGTTATTGATTATTTGTATTAATTATTGAGTATTGAAGAATTATGGCAAGTGTGGTGCTTTGTGCACTTTATTTGAAGAAAATAATTAAAGAATTCTTCTTGGTGCTTTTAAACGTGTGTCCTGGACGTCTGTCTGGTGGGTTTAACGGGGCAACAGCACCTCTAGCATCCACACTAGCTAAGCGGAGGCAAGGTATGCTCCAACACATGGCGCAAGGTAGAGTGACTCGACCCTGGTCCCCACACCTCACATCCTGCTTCCCCCTCTCCTCAACCCACAGCCTCTAAGTTGGTGCTGCAACCACACTATGGTACTGAGCGCAATGAGAGAAGTCGCAAAGTCAACTTGAATGTTCAAGCAAATTATACAAAAAAACCAAATCTAAATCTGTTAAGTAGTTCTCTCATTCGCTAGCTAAGTGAAGGTAAGGAATGCCCCGAGGCTGGTGCGTGAGTGAGGAGGGCACCGCTCCCCTCGACCTCGGCCCGCTGAGTCTCTCTCAGATTTGTGCAAATAAACTGGTACCGCAAGCGAACTATGATATTTAGCGCAATGAGAGAAGTTGCAAAATCAACCGGAATGTTCAAGCAAATTATAGAAAACAACCCAATCTAAATCCGTTAAGTAGTTTTCTCGTGAAAAACGGACAGACAGACAGACAAACAGACAGATGTTGGATTTTATATATACAGAGAGAGATTACACGCGTGAGTCATGATTTATCTCTTTTGGCTGCACTTCCCTACTTGACCAAGGGTGTCATCATTTCCCAGTTTCTCCGAAATGTTGCACGTACACAGTTGCTGTAAATATACGCAGTTTTCCCCCATCAAATTTCTTTTATAAACTCCAACATTTGCGTGGAAAGTTGTGCTCGTACATTTGTGCATGCACAGGCTTTATAAATGAGACCCCTGGTCCTTTTAATTAAAAATACGGACTCTTCATCAAGTCAGTATAGGATTATTCTCAGTGACAAAATAATGAAGCTCATTTTTTCAAAGAAAAAGAACTTTCTGTCCGGACTCCTCTGATATTGGCAATTGTATTTTAGTGTCACATTCTGGTGTTCGTAGTACTTGTATTCAACACAGTAATGATTCATTTGGCGTAGTCGGCAGGATACTGGGAAATCACAAGATAAAAAGAACTTGGTGAGGTGAGATGTGGCACCTAATCATGGCCTTCAGGATCCATAAACACCTCAACAAAATAAATCCACACCTTTCTTCATAGTTCCCACCACTCGGACTCTGCTAGTCCTCCTGATTATTTACAGTATGGCTGCCGGTAAACTATTTTCCATGCGAGATTAAATCCAAGGAAAAGGCTCCTCTCTTCCCAAAAGGCAATCTGACGACATGAGGGAATGAAAAGCAAATTTATTGCCAGTGTGGCCGAGTGGCAATAGATTTTGAAGTTTGTTCAACCTTTTTGCCAGTCACTTTATAAATCGTTAAAAAAAAAACACCTGTATTTGCTTGGCATTAGGAGTTGTGAATATGTAGAGAGAATTAATGAAGGTCCTCTGTAGGCCGTGTCATGCCCTTGCTTATTTCTATGTGAAACATGCAGTGTCTCCTCACCACCGCTCAGGCTAAACAATAGAAATTCTGCTGTACGGTCATCTGTAGCTTTAAGAGGCTTCTAGACAGGATATTATTGTGTGTAATGTATAGTCGGGCGAGAAGAATCTGTCACTTAGAAATATGTTAATTATATTCAGGGGCCGTAAACATTGTGCCTTTTTACAAGCATTAATAAACTATCTGGCAAAAATGGGATTCAAGAGTAGCAGAGTAATATGTGGACTAATCTACAATTTATATGTACTGCAATATACATCTGCCGGGATTAAAAAGAAATGCCGGACAGAGTACAATTAAAGCCACGCTGTTTATTATTGTGATGAAAGGCACCTGCTTGTGTGGCAGACATTTAAAGGAGTATTCCAATATGCTCAGGCTACGCTATTAAGTGTGGTAACCAGCCATCCAGGGCTCTGCTTGGGCCAAGCACGGGCATTGTTAAACACATGCAATATGCCAGAGAAATTCGAGAGACTGCATATTGGGGAATTAGAACCGTCTAGACGAGAGCCGGCCATTCAGTCCAGCAACGCTCGCCAGTCCTATCCACATAATCAAATCGTCCTGCTGTCCACCACGCTAGTTGGTCACTTATTCCATGTGTCTGTGGTTCTCAGTGTATTGAAAAACTTGTTAATGTTTCCGTGAAATTGACCCTTAACAAGCTGTGCCCCCGTGTCCTCGATGAACTCATTTTAAAGTAATGGCCTCAAGCCACCGCACTGTGGATGAGGGAGCATTTGCCAAGGTTGATGGTGTGTGGCTTAGCCAACTGTGTGCTCACTTGCTGTACATGACCTTCCAACATTGGCCTGTGTGGTGCAGAAGAAGAGAAATTTATTTATGGAAAATGTTAAAGACAGCTGCCAAACCTCCAAAAAGTGTCTATCCCAGCAACGCATGCAAATATCACACTATAAAATGAAAACTACAAAGCACTCGAAAGGTGCATCTAGGGATCTACAAGTCTATGCCAAAGGCGTAAATGTTATAGTTGTAACCAGTAGGGGAAGTAGCAGCACCCCAAACCCCCCCAGACACAACTACACAACACAGTCCAGAGTTTCAAATACAAGATCTTCTTTATTATTTGCACTTGCACTGTTCTCTCAATTCTCTTCATTATTAATGCAATTATCAAAAATAACACTTTTACCTCCTTCCACGCCTCCCTTAAAGCCTCGTCCACACTCCTCCCAACTCTCACAGGAAATTCAGCTTCCTTTAAGCCTGACCCAGGAGGTACTTGCAGTGCCACAGCATTGCCCACTGGTTGCATGCACTTCCGGGTCAGGTGGAAGTCTATTAAACAGGTCATTCTGATCCCTTATAGCTCCCCCTGGTGACACCCCAGAACTCCAACAGGGCTGTCCCATAAGACTACAATTTTCAGCCTGCCCTGCAGTTATTCCAATGGATGACCCACCAGTGGGATGCTGCCATCTTGTGTACGGGGAGGGAGACTATAACTTGTGGGTGGGCAGACACCTCACATCCTTCCGTCGTGGCTTCATTTTCCGGCCGGAAGCCAAGCCCCATTCCCACCGGGACACTCATCTGTCCCCACGACACTCACAGAGTTCATTATAGTTGAATGACTCTGAGCCAAGATGGCGTTTGTGGAAGGCGTACTCTTGTCCCATTTCATGCGTATGGTTTTGTCTAGTTTGTTGTTTTCTTCTTACACAGAGATTACATTTCTGACTTTTTCATTTTAAAGATGCTGATCTTTGTTTCTGTTTAAATTATTTACACAATGATTTTATTCTAATTGTGAATTCATTACTTAATGAATCATTTGAGTTAATGTGTGGTATGAAGTTTTTGGGTGCTTGTTTCTAATCTGGCTTTTTTGTTCACTTTGTGACTAATCACGTTTGTTTGTCTTTTGTTTTCTCTTCCCTGTGGCCACCACCCTGAGGCTGATAGTGGAACACTGAGGTCCTGCCCCTGATAACGTCTGCACTGGCTGACTCTCTCTTTCATTCTTTGCTTTTTCTTTGGGGTACCTGGGACGTACAGTACCTAAGAAGTCACATCCAACCTGCCTGAACGGCTACCGTTCCATTACCTTGAGCGATAAAGTGTTATGTGAGGTTAGCCAACAGTCACACGTTCTTCACTGTCCAATGACCTGCATCCATTTCAGTTCACATATCGCCCCTGTAGATCCACAGATGATGGCTGTTACCATGATCCTTCATACATTACTGGACCACCTGGACAACAAGACAGGGAATTATAAGCGAATACTATTTATTGCCTGTGGTTTAACACAATGATCCCCTCTAAGCTCATCACCAAACTCAAGGACCTGAATCTGAACCCTTCACTGTGCAGCTGGGTCTTTAACTTCCTGACAGGCAGACCCCAGGTGGATCGAGTGATTGGCCATACCTCATCACCCCAGGGGCTCCACAGGGCCGAGTTCTTGCTCTTCTGCTACACATCTGATTGCATGGCTGCACAGGACTTTAACATCATTGCCAAGTTAGCTGATGACACAGCTGTGGTGGACCTGATCTATACCAACATTTATCCACCCTACCTGGATGAAGTGTCGCTTGTCACCCTGGTGTCAAGACAACAGTCTACATCTGAATGTCAGTAAACTCGGGGACCTACAGCTGAGCACTTCATTAAGCAGCTGGGGATGAAACTTCTTGACAGGTAAACCCCAGGTGGTTCAAGTGGGTGGTCATACCTCATCACCCCTTACTTTCAAAACAGGGGCTCCACAGGGCCGAGTTCTTGCTCCTCTGCTACACACCTGACTGTATGGCTGCACAGGACTTTAACATCATTGCTAAGTTGGCAGATGACACAGCTGTGGTGGGCCTGATCTCCACCAACAGTGAGCCCACTAACATGGATGAAGAGAAGAGTCTGTTACAGTAGGGACACGACAACAGTCTATATCTAAATGTCAGCAAACTCAGGAACCTACAGCTGAGCACTTCATTAAGCAGCTGGGGATTAAACTTCATGACAGGCACAACCCGGGTGGGTTCATCATCCCTCACCATGAATACAGGGGTTCCACAGGGCTGAGTTCTTAGTCCACTGCTATACTCTACACATCTGAGTGCAAAGCTGCACAGGACTTTAACATCATTGTTAAGTTTGCTGATGACATAGCTGTGGTGAGCCTGATCTCTACCAACTTGGGGGACCCACAGCTGAACACTTCCTTAAGCAGCCAGCCCCAGGTGGTTTGAGTGGGTGGTTGCACTTCATCATCCCTCATCATGAATACAGAGGTTCCACAGGGCCGTGTTCTTACTCTACTGGTGTTCTTCACACATCTGATTGTACGGCTGCACAGGACTCTAACATTAGTGTCAGGTTTGTTGATGACAACAATGAGCCCGCTTACCTGGATGAAGTGCAGAGTCTGTCACAGCGGGGTCATGACAACAGTCTGTTCCTGAATATCAGCAAGACAAGGGATCTCTGGGAGAAAACAGCTGAGGCACAACCACCCCCTCAGTATTAACAGCAGTCCGATGGAGAGGATGGACAATTTTTAGATATCTAGGTGTTCATATCACAGAGGACCTGAACTGGACCCAATACATTGACACTTTGGTGACGAAGGCACAATGGCGTCTTTACCTCCTCAGGGTTTTCAGGCTGCCCTCCCAGTTACTCAAGAACTTCTACGCATCCACCATTAAAAGTATTACCACCATGTTTTGGAAAGAGCAGGACCACAAGGGTCCGCAGGGAGTCGGCTGAACACATCATGGCGTGTGCACTCTCTAACTTTGAGGATGTCTACACCAAGCAATGTTGGACCAGGTCAAAGGAAATTACCAGAGATGGTCTCTGCTCTGTTTTGCAGTCAGGGACACGATACGCGGGAGCCTGAAGACCATATGCATCCTAAATGAGGACAGTATCTACACGACTCCCTATTGTTAATTAAGTTATTCATTTATGTGTTCTATATTTTTAAAACATTAATGTAATGCTATTATTATACATATTGATATTTATTGATTTTTCTGGAGTTGAGTATTTATTATTTATTGCCTGTTCATATTCTTCTAATGCACAGTCTTAGAGTTTGGCAACTAAGCAGTTCACTGTGCATAACTGTATGTGACAAATTCAATTTGATTTGATTTGAATGTCCAGTGAGCTTTTGGCTGTGGATCCCCAGATGTTTTTCTCCAGTAGAGTTTTCTCCCCTGTCCGGACTGACTGGTGGACCCCCGGTATAATTAGTTTGTGTTCGTAAGAATGAATGCTGAACGCTTTAAAATCATTTCAGTTTTTCTTTGTCCAGCATCTCCAGTGAATACCTCCACATACTCGAACAATATACCGTACCACTCATCTTGATGTCTAGTTATACCAGACACTGAGCTTATTGGGGTACCCCATACTTTTTGGCCATCTAGACCCCCCCAAAAAAATACATTTTAGGTCATTCGTGGACCATTTTTTGCGCAGGGAATTACACCCTTATAATGAAGAGTTAATCATTGGTGTCTTCCCCAAAAAAATGATCAGAAAGACTTGAAGTTGGGTATGTCACATCAGTCAACCCCAGGGGGTTCACCCCCTAATGGGATATGATGGGTCAAAGTTTCTCCCTAATGTAAAGATTCACAAAAATGGGGTCTCGGTAACATAGGTATGTGGAGTGTTGTATGCTATTTTGGGGTTGCTCACCACAAATATGATAATATTTTAGATATTTGATTCTTTACCGGTGGTCCAGACCCTCAATGGGCCACTCCCATAAGATTAAAAATAAAAAATTCCAACTCTAAGCATGTGGGGTACCGTTTTAGATTATTTTATGGTCACTGATTACAAATATGGTGTTGTTTTTCATTTTTGATCCTTTACTAAGGGTCTAGCCCCCCATGGACCTCCATCAGTGGGTGTTAAAGGGCACATTTCTATTACAATTGAGAACATTTAGACTTTAATTTGCAGTTCATAAATTAATATTTCTATTTTTTTGACTCAACTCTTCTTGCTTATGATGTACGTCTACCTCATGAAGTCAGCCATTACATTTCTTATGATCTCTCTGAATAAGGGGGACTTAAGCTATTTAGACTTTTAGGAGTTTTGTACTTCTTTGTTTTCACTACCTGCCATTTGTAAAGCAAATGAATTAAACTTGAATTAAACTTTCAATTAGAAAGCGCTATATAAATAAATGGTGGGGTGGTGGTGGTTTTAGTCATGTCATTTGTCTAAAAGCCTAAGAGTCAACACTCTTACCCAAATAAAGGGGGGCGCTCAGACCTCTGCATTTTGCTGAGGAGTTAATTAAATCAGCTTTCTTCTCACTTCCACCTTCTTCTTCAAATTCCCTGTTTCTGGCTAAGTATTCCTCTGGACTGTAGTCCTGAACTTTTGCATTTTAGATTTGCCATTGGCTTTGTTGTTGAAGTAGCGCGGTGGATCAGTGTACAGTGAGTATGTTCACCAACAGTGAGTGATAAGTGAAGCGATTCCCACAAAACTGAATTTGCAGTGGAAGTTGGTGTTAAACATTGCAACAAAAATTTTGTTTCCAGGACCATTTGTGCCATTGACGAGAGGGGTCTAGATCCTGTCTGGACGTGATTTCAGGTCATTGCTTCTTCAATGGAGGCTGCTGGTCTGAACGTTCTGTAATGGAAAATAGCAAAGCCGTGTGGCCCTACACGCCGACCGACATGCACGCAAGGCCACGCCGAAGCCTCAATGTCAGCCTTGCTTTGCGTTTTTCAGCTTTTTTGTGACACCAAGGAATTGTGAGCCAAACTGTGGTAGTATGGTGCATCTCCACTGGAGGATTTAATAATAATATTAACACCATTTTGGCTAATGATTTACCCTCTGGAACCAATTAACGACGCTAATCGTGGCTTGCGTGATTTTGTTCATGGCTGCGCTACGTTACACCTGATGCATTTTAAAAGGCTGATTCAATACCATAATGGAAACGCGGATTAATTCTAAAAGGCTTCTAACCTCATAACTCAGAAAGTGAAATCAAATTCCTGCCTCCTTCTTGTCCGCATTCTCTCACCTGAAACGCTACATTGAATGTTCAGATTAACGCGAGGGAAGACGTTCGAGTCTGGGGGTTGAGAGCTGAGGCGCCATGTTGAGGTAGAATCTGCCGTGCGATGCATTAAATCTGACCGCATCACGTGCTGACTGAGATAACGCGAATATCATGGGCATACAAACCTGGCAATCATTTAAACATGCACTCTTTTATGAGGAGAACGGAGAAGCCATGGAACTCCTCACAAGAACCTGAATTATTATTAATTTAAGTATCTCAGAGATTTGAGGAATGTGCAACAGCAGATTAGAGAAGATCTGCCCTCGATTGGAAAGTCTTTAAAGAAGAGGGGGAGCTCAAAAGATGAGCTCAGGGTGTTCCTGGCCTTCTGTCTGCCCACAACCGCGATAAGAAAGGAGTCAGTGCCAGTCGACACAAGCCATGGGGTCAATACGCTCGTCAGATGTGGAGAACCAAAGCCTTGAACTGTCATCCATCAATCATCTGTGTTAGTAGTCCACAGTGCCCACCCAGTGTCCTGTGCTGTGTTAGGGGAACAATAAACCGAGCAGGAAGACCTCCAATATAACATGAGTGACCCTGGACTCATTAGAGACTGTAGCAGAAAAGAGTGTGACGGCCACCATGGCCAGTGCTCTTCATTCTCTCCATGATGTTCTGTCCTTGAGCTCTATTACTCACTCGGCCATCTTGTTATGGCGGGCTAAGAGGCAACTGGGGTCTTACAGACATGAGATTGGATCAGGACCTCTGCCATCATGTCCGCATTCACCCCAGCCGCTTAAAACATACACAATATAACTTAACTGTTGTTATGTGTTGTGTCACTTCTGGAACAGAAAAGGATGTGTGGGAATATCTACCTATCTATCTATCTATCTATCTATCTATCTATCTATCTATCTATCTATTATAGAGTGCCTTTCCTGTCTATCTACCTATCTATCTATCTATTATATAGTGCCTTTCACATCTATCAATCATATAGTGCCTTTCACTTTATCTATCTATCTATCTATCTATCTATCTATCTATCATATAGTACCTTTCACTCTATCTATCTATCTGTCATATAGTGCCTTTCATATCTATCTATCTATCTATCTATCTATCTATCTATCTATCTATCTATCTATCATATATTTCCTTTCCTATCTATCTATCTATCTATCTATCTATCTATCTATCTATCATATAGTGCCTTTCACTCTATCTATCTATCCATCTATCTATCTATCTATCTATCTATCATGTATTTCCTTTCCTATCTATCTATCTATCTAGATGACATGACAGATGACAACATGAAGAAAGTGGTGCATGAGTGGTTGCGAGGACAAGACAAGACCTTTTTTATTCTGCTATCTATCTATTATATAGTGCCTTTCACTCTATCTATCTATCTATCTATTCTAATGTCTATTCTAATCATCTATCTGTTATATAGTGACCTTCATAACTATCTATAGGGTGGGCCATTTATATGGATACACCTTAATAAAATGGGAATGGTT
>JANRMT010062861.1:15915078-15953930 GCA_026402145.1 Polypterus bichir lapradei | reverse complement strand
TAGATAGATAGATAGATATGGAAGGCACTATATGCTAGGTAGATAGACAGATAGATAGATATGCTCAATGCTCGTGTGCCGTTGTACCTTCACAAGTGAACACTTCGATAGCCACAAATAAACACTTGAGACCAATCTAGGTGGTAGCCCAGAAAGCAGGGCAAAACATTCATAACCAGGAATCCAATAACAACAACGGTGTTTCGGGAGAATCCACAATCTTGGACAACCTGGGAGTGCATGGCTTGACTTTCGTTCCTTTGACCGACTGAACACTGAACACTTCCAGTTGACCTTACCTAGCTACGGCAAAGCAACCGTCAACAAATAACACACAGAATGACGCCCCAGGAGAATGTCATTTATTTTCAACATAAGTAAAAACATTTGAAGTGGAAAATCAAACGTGACCATGATTCTCAATCATTTTTGGAGGCCACAAAGAAACTGTAAAAAAAAAAAATAATAATAATAATAATCAACAAAAGTCTGATCATAAGAGAATGAATAAGGGGGTCCCGGGGGTCTCAGCGCTCGCCCCCCCACCACCACCAAGAGCCTTCTGTATTTGGTACTTTTCATGGATAGACGGAGAAGGTTTGCATGCAGAGATGAAGACAGTAGTGAAGCTGGGGTGCGAATGTCCAGAATGACCATTTCTGGGAGTAACCTGCTCAGATCTAACACACGTGACTCCAGTCAAGTTAAGTGGAAGCAGTCTGACCACAAAACATCCGTCCGTCCGCAGCTCCTTACACGTCCTCCAGCCCTTCAGAATGGAGCCACGGAGAGCTAGTTAAGTTCAATCTATCCTAATATCAGAAATCTTTTTAATGTGTGCTGCATGATTTATAGCCCTGTGATCTTCCAGGATCAGGAAATTGGTGTCCCATGCTCTTCTCATCTTCTACTTACGCTGCTCTCCACTTCTGTACAGCTCAGGGGTGATTTGAGGCACAGCTGAATGGTAAAGCCTGTATGCAGCGGCAAAGAAAAATGAAGCCATCAAGTCACTTACCAAATTCTTCAGCCCTTTCCTTTCATCTGAAGATGTGTCACCAAAGGTGCGCGCCAGTGAAAGGCTCACGCGGCCCGGGAACAGACGGCCTGTCTTTCAGCGGCACAACAGGCTAAGTGGCAGCTCCAGGCAGAGAAAATTCAATGCGGCTGTCCATCATCACT
The DNA here is from genome assembly GCA_026402145.1 of Polypterus bichir lapradei. Taxonomy (NCBI): domain Eukaryota; kingdom Metazoa; phylum Chordata; class Cladistia; order Polypteriformes; family Polypteridae; genus Polypterus; species Polypterus bichir. Next base: position 15,952,748 of record JANRMT010062861.1, on the reverse strand, counting down.
GCTGCTACCAGCAACATCTCCCCACGGGCCTGGGCCCCCCATTACACTCTTATCAAATAGCCAGCTTTGAATGGCGAGCTGACATAGCGATCAGAAAGGCCCAGGCCTTGGAGGCACACAGCCCATCCTATCAATTTCCTCAACTGCCCGGAAAGAAAACAAACCTTGACGTTGTAAATCAAGCATCTTGTTTAATACAAAGTGAAATGAATAAAATACAAAACACTCTCTCTCTCTCTCGCTCTCATATATATATACTGCTCAAAAAAATGAAAGGAACCCTTTTTAATCAGAGTATAACATCAAGTCAATGAAACGTCTGGGCTATTGATCTGGTTAGTTAAGTAGCATAGGGGGCTGTTTGTCAGTTTCAGCTGCTTTGGTGCACTAGGGGGCAACAATGAGACGACCCCCAAAACAGGAATGAATGGTTTAACAGGTGGAGGCCACTGATGTTTTTTCCTCTTCATCTGTTTTGTCACTCATTTTTCATTTGGCTATGGTCAGTGTCACTACTGGTAGCATGAGGCAATACCTGGACCCCACAGAGGTGGCACAGGTAGTCTAACTTCTCCAGGATGGCAGGCACATCAATACGTGGCATTGCCAGAAGGTTTGCTTTGTCTCAAGGGCATATTGGAAATTCCAGGAGACAGGCAGTTACTCTAGGAAAGCTGGACAGGGCCCCTCGTAGAAGGTCCTTGACCCATCAGCATCACTGGTATCTGTTCCTTTGGGTCAGGAGGAACAGGATGAGCACTGGCAGAGCCTTCAAAATGACCTCCAGCCGGCCACTGGTGTGAATGTCTCTGACCAAACAATCAGAAACAGACTTCATGAGGGTGGCCTGAGGGCCTGATGTCCTCTAGTGGACACCGTGAAGCTCGATTGGCATTTGCCATCGAATACCAGAATTGGCAGGTCCACCACTGTGCTTTTCACAGATGAGAACAGGTTCACCCTGAGCACATGTGACAGACGTGAAAAGGTCTGGAGAAGCCGTGGAGAACGTTATGCTGCCTGTGACATCGTTCAGCATGACAGGTTTGGGGGGGGAGTCAGTGGTGGTCTGGGGAGGCATATCCATGGAGGGGTGCACATACCTCTGCAGGCTAGACAACAGCACCTTGACTGCCATTAGGTATCGGGATAAAATCCTTGGACCCATTGTCAGACCCTATACTGGTGCAGTGGGTCCTGGGTTCCTCCTAGTATACGACAATGCCCAGGCTCATGTGGCAAGAGTATGCAGGCAGTTCCTGGAGGATGAAGGAATTGATACCACTGACTGGCCCCCCTGACGTCAATCCAATAGAACATCTCTGGGTGGGACAATATGTTTGGGTCCATCCGACACCTCAGCCTGTCCAGGAGCTCAGTCATGCCCTGGTCCAGATCTGGGAGGAGATCCCCCATGACACCATCCGTCATCTCATTAGGACGTTGTTAGCCATGCATACAAGCACATGGAGGGGGCCATACAAACTACTGAGTACGATTTGGAGTTGCTGCAATGAAATTTCTGCCAAATGGACTCGCCTGCCTGCCACATCATTTTTTTACTTTGATTTTCGGGGTGTCTTTGAATTCAGCCCTCTGTAGGTTGATCATTTTCATTTCCATCAAACGATGTCCCATCCTTTCGTTCCTAACACATTACCATATCAGTCCATAGCAGTAGAGATAGCCAGCAGGATTTTTTTTTCCCATTGAGATCTGATGTGTTTTCAAAGTGTTCCTTCAAGTTCTTCCACACCAATGTCTTTATGGACCCTACTCTGTGCACTTGGAACAGAAAAGTGTCTTCCCCAAACTGTCTCCACAAAGTTGGAAGCATAGCATTGCCCAAAATGTCTTGGAATGCTGAGGCATTAAGATTGCCCTTCACTGGAAGTAAGGGGCCATGCCCAAACCCTGACAAACAGCCCCACAGCATTATCTCTACTCCACCAAACTCCACAGTTGGCACACTGCAGTCAGACAGGTAAGATTCTCTTGGCATTGCCCATCTGACTGCCAAATGGAGAACACATTTCCACTGCTCCACAGTCCAGTGGTGGTCTGCTTTCCACCACTCCATCCAACGCTTGGCACTGAACTTGGTGATGTGAGGCTTGCATGCAGCTGCTCAGCCATGGATACCCATTCCATGAAGCGCCCACCACACAGTTAATGCCAGTGGAAGTTTGGGACTCCTCAGCTATGGAATCAGCAGAGCATTGCCGACTTTTACACGCCATGCACCTTAACTGTCATTGTCCCCGCTCTGTGACTTTAGGTCAAGGGTCCTCAATCACAGTCCTGGAGGACCGCAGTGGCTGCAGGTTTTTGCTCCAACCCAATTGCTTAATAAGAAGCACGTATTGCTCAAGTAACACTTCTGCTTCACTTTAGTGGTCTCACTCGTTACGATTTTGAACAGTTATTGCTTATTTTAGTCTTAAACAGGTGAAGTCTTGGTTTTTAATGGCTCCTAATTAGCAATAACATGCAAATGACAAAAGAGAGCCGCAGTTCTCCATTTAGCTTGTTACCGTTTACACCTGTGTGTGTATTTATTATGCACTATTGGGTTTAATGAAATACTGTACTTGGAAGAAAAGTAAAGAGAGAAACGTGAAGGACTGAGAATTACTCCTCCATATTAGCCTTCAAATCATTTGGATGATATCCTTAGAAAGGGCACTCCAGCCACCATAAAAAACCTCCCACTGGTTCCATTCCATCTGAACTAGTGTGGTGCTGAGGTGTCACTTATTGAGTGGCTGTACTCGGGTGTTAATCTGGGATCCTGAGTTGATTTGTCATGTGGTGGGTGCAGCAATGCGCTCCATCAGCATCTCTCCTCCTTAGAAATGGGAAGAAAATCCAGGACATGAGAATGACCTGACATAGCAGAGTTAAAGCACTAAAAAGCCATGACATTAAATTATTGGCAAAAATTGCTTTCTAATTAAGCAACCGGGTTAGGGCACTGCAGCCACTGCGGCCCTCCAGGACTGGGATTGAGGGCCCCTGCTTTAGGTGGTCTTCCGCTTCGTGGCCGAGTTGCTGTTGTTCCTAAACGCTTCCACTTTCCAATAATCCCACTTACAGCTGACCGTGGAATACCCAGCAGGGATGAAATTTCACTAACCGTCTTATTGCAAAGGTGGCTTCCTATCACAGTAGCACACTTGAAGTCTTCAGAACGACCCGTTTGGTCAAAGGGCTTCACTGAGCGTAAGACGCGGAGACAGGGGTTGATGAACTGCAGTAATGTCTTTTCTCCCTCTTCCACAGACCACCAGAAGGGAAGCCCAACTAGAGCTCCACCCACTTCCATTGACCGACCACGCCCTCTTACAGACCTCACTTCCAGCTAGAGCCCGCCTCTTCCTGCCCAGCACCTATAAGACCCGACCACTCCGCTCTCCAACATAGTCACTGTTTGACTCAGTCCTTTACGATGTCTCAGTATTCAGTTCGCTAATTTGCTGCATTGTTACAATATACGGGGTGGTTCCCCCCAAACCTTTTTTGTTTGTTTTTGTCTCCTTTACATTGTTCAAAAACACAAAAACCTTCCAGAAGTTACTTGGACACATCAGTTGTGCAACATTATTGACACACTCCCATCACTTCAGGAATGCCTGCTCAGTCTGTTTTAAAACAAACTGTAAGTGTCAGTGGGGTCCACCATAACAAAACAGCTGTGCTCCAAAGCAGAGGCTCCAGCACTAGTCTGGTGTTGTGTCGTCAGATATGGCGAATAATTGGCTGACTTGCGATCTCTCTCTGGGCCATTTCCCACCATCCTTAGGTCAGTCTTTCTGGGTGTCATTATGAGTGACTTGTAACAATTAAAGGCTGCTATGCAAACGGGCGACTATGGTCGGACGAATGTGCAGAGATGTCAAAGGGTGGTAACACCTAACATGGTAGGATTCACGTTCGGCAGTGGGACTGCTATGGCTGCAGGTTTCGTTCCATCCTAAGTCTGCTTTTAGTTGGACTCCTGCTCTTATTTACGAACGCCACGCACACATGTTAAAGGGCTTAACTATCAATCAATCAACATTTATTTATATAGCACATTTTCATACAAAAAAATGTAGCTCAAAGTGCTTTACAAAATGAATAGAAAAATAAAAGACACAATAAAAAATAAACATAAGTCAACATTAATTAACATAGGATAACTTTATATATATATATATATATATATATATATATATATATATATATATATATATATATATATATATATATATATATATATATATATACATATATACATATATAGGATAACTAAGGGTAAGATGCAGAGTCGGGGCTTGACAAAGTGCACTAATGTCTCTTCTCCCACCTCTGCAGATCATCAGAAGGGAAGACCAACTCAAACCCAACCAGCTTCCTCATTCCTCCAGGCCATGCCCTCCCACTGACCTCACTTCCACCAGTGCCCTCTTGGACCCGCCTCTTCCTGCCTACCCCCTATAAAGACCAGCCACTTCACCGTTCCTATCAGTCCCATTATGAACACAGTTCTGTTATAATCCCCATACCTTCTCTGCTCTTTGCCCCCTCTTAATTACACCAGTCAGTCATCTTCTAACCCGCTTAGTCCTGAAGAGGGTTGCAGAGGGTGTGCTGGTGCCAATCTCAGCTAGTACTGGGCGCAAGGCAGGAACAAACCCAGGTCAGGGTGCCAGTCCATCACTGGGCAAACACACACACACACACGGGCCAATTTAGGGTCACCAATCCACCTCACCTGCATGTCTTTTGGCTGTGGGAGGAAACCCACTCAGACACGGGGAGAACATACAAACTCCACTGAGGGAGGACTTGGGACATGCGAGGCAGCAGCGCTACCACTGTGCCACCATGCTGCCAATACAATCTTACCAGTCATGTTGTTTTTGTTTCACTCATTAAAAAATGAAAAAGGGTCTCACCACTACAGACACTCCAGGAGGGTGGAAATAAAAGGTTTCAGGGGGGACGGGGTTTCAACCAGACCCTCATGCCTGGTTCAAGTATGTCTTCTTTTCTTCCTTTTAAATCAGAAAAGAACATTTTTTTGAATATTATTATCAATTAGTAGCTGTTAATTCTACTTTGAGATTTGTTTTTGGTATTTATGTAATCTTTTAAGGGTCAGTCACTGCACTCCTGAGCCAGAACCGCACTCACAGCTGACCATGAGCAGACCCCGTAGTCCGGCACTAAGACCAGGTGATCCTCGGGTCGAAGTTCTGTCTCAGTGAGTGGTGGAACAAGGGCAGCAGTGCCAAGTTTCATGAGTCCACGGTTAGTCTTCTTCTGGCCTTGTGTTACGAGGGACCTTGCTAATGCCCACCAGATGATTATTCACAGAGTGGGGGGGTTTGTTGAGCCATCCCGGGCCGAATAACATCTTCTCATCAGCTCTCATTTGTTGTTCTCCCATTTAAACTAAACTGGAGTCAGTGGAGTTTCTAAAAGCAGGTGGCTACCCCAGTGATGATTTGGGTGCTAAAGGGGCTGAGTATTTATGTAATTCTTTATTTTGTGTTATATGTTTATAATCAGTTTAGGCCACAAGTCTGTTTTTCTGTCTTCGTTGTCTGTTGATCAAAAAAGCCAAATTAAATGCCCTGCATTGAACTCTAAAAATATAAAACTTCCAAAGGGGTTGAATACATTTGATGGGCACTGTAAATGACCGCTGTCAGCTGCCCCCCAAGCCCAATTTACACAACATGATGCTCTACAGTTCATATCATCGTGAAATAAATCCTTTTGTCAAAGAACAGATGTATTGTGCACAAATCTGCTTTCATGTGAACTCAGCAGGAAAGAAACAGATGTCTCGGCACAGTGATGCCCACCAAATTAATCCAACAATTATCAGACTGAGCCCAGCGCGCTCCTCCAGCGGAGGGAATGCATGAAGAGCAGGCAGCTACAGGGTTAATTACCTTCAGAACAAACCATCACAAAACTAAAGCCCAAGTTTGGTCCGTCACATATTTGGAGGCTGTGATTTTTATTTTTTTGAGAGAAATTTCAAAACTAATCTGGCAACTACAAGCCCAGGTGGTCCAAAAATCGCACATATTTAGTGAGCTGGAGTGACCCATCAGGAAAAGAGCAGGGCAGTCAAAAAAGGCGAAATGAACATGTCACCGCAACTTACTGGACCCCCCAAATCACGCAAACACGGCCAAGTAAAGGGGATGTGTCTGGTGGGTCATCGCTCAACCAAAAAACGATGAAGAAATTGGGCAAAGCAGAATGGTACCAGCAAGAAGAAGGTGGGCTTGTCGAGTCTCTGGACTGCCCTGCTCATGCATGGACATCAGTGGTAACGGTCTCTTACTGTTTTAGTTGATCGATTTCAATGCAGTCATTTCCAAATGATTGATTTCAATGCTTTTATTGCTATGCCACCTGCCAGAGCCACACTTGTTGGAAAATAACAAAGTGAGGCTAAACTCGCATTTTTGTGGGGTCTTCACAAGTGCATAAATTACCACCAGTAAAAGGGACTACTAAGGAGGTACTGAGGGATTTGGAAATTGTAGAGAGACAGAAGAGCCGCTCAGATTAAACAGGCTGAAATCAAACAAATCACCAGGACCAGATCATATTTACCCTCGAGTTCTTAAGGAGGCTAGCGAGTGCAGATAGAAACCCTTGATGCATATTTTGAGGAAGTCACTGCACACTGGGGAAGTTCTAAAACGACTGGCATTTCTACTTTCGATCTCATTCCTATAAGGCAGTGTTTTTCAACCTTTTCGCTGAAGTGGAACCCTGTGCGAATGGTTACCTTGCTCATTGAACCCTGTGCAATTATCCACCAGTATGTCCTATATCATTAGGACTTTTTCGGCGGAACCCTTGGCTAGCACTCACGGAACCCTTGGGTTCCCAGGAACCCCGGTTGAAAAACACTGCTATAAGGCCTGCTTCACAGCAGTCTCCTTATTTTAAGGCGCCTTGCTCGCCTCCTGTCTGCTTTTTGACGACCACCCCATTACTCGCTGTGAAAAAGTCACCCATATTCTTGAAAACACTTCCTGTCTTTGAAAGCGACTCTCAGCGTTCCTCCTACACCTTTACTCTTCTTTACGTGTGTTGTGATGTGAAATTTTGCATACAAGTTGATAAATATTTTGTATGTCTTTATTTGTAACTTAGGCAAAACAATATAATATTAGTGTTACATTAGTGAGAAGCGTTCATGTTTACCCCCCTTTTAGGACTGAGTCTCTTGGTAATTTTACGACAGAGTTGGGCGAAGTCCCTAAAACAAGTTTGGCTAATATTTTTCTGCTGGACTCTCTCTCAACCCCCTCAGGAACGCCAGGCTGCCTAACTGCCAAGTTTTACCTTAACACATGGTTTGGAGGGCAGGTATGAGGGTATTCTGTCCCCCTCTGGTCTGAAGTATGGCCGTTTGGAATTGGCATGTATCAGAAGCATTTACTGTAAGTACCATGATGCCCTATTTATCTGTAGAGGCTGGACAGAAAATCTATAAATTTGCTTGCTTTACCTCCCTCTCTATCTTACCAAACTGATGAAGGAGCATCTCACACCCCATGAACTGAAAAGGACAACAGAATGAAGAGCACAGCTCAGCAGCCATATTGAGACAGGCAGGCGGCCTGTTCTGAAGAAAGCTGACCAAACATGAGGACTTAACTAGAGACATTTTAAATAACTAACATGTCTGTGTGCCGCCTGAAACTACACATCAACATTTATCAGGTTGGATGGTTGCCAATATTCAAATGTACTTTGCATATTGTTATTATTTATGAATACTACCAATAATACATTGTTTAAATTGTAACTTAACTCCTGCTTGTCTTTTACTACACCTAATTGCCTGAGGTTGTAGATGTAGAAGGGAAGGTGGGGAGAAGTTATAAAGTACAATACCTTAGAAACAGTGGTAAGTCTGGGAGATTTGAGGCATTCTGACAAAGGCTACATATTAATAATACAAAAGGGGAAAGTCGAGTAATATATATTATGTTACTCTATATATATATATATATATATATATATATATATATATATATATATATAGTGGTAGATAGGGGGCGCTCTCGCTCCCTTGAACCCCTGTCCACGACTCCAGACACCAGATAAAAGTCCAAATATTGACTTTATTAAATCTCCACAGTGCACAAAGCACACTCTCCACCACAATACTCATATTAATCACAAATCACAATCAATAAACAATCCTCCAGCGTTGCCACCCTTCCACCCAGCTCAGCTCGCCGTCTGGGAGCTCCCACAGTCCTTTTATATCTCCTGACCCGGAAGTGTTCCTAATCCCCAGTCCATGTGACTCTCAATCACTTCCGGGTCAGGTACAAGTTCTTTTCTTCACCCCGGAAGCACGTCACTCCTCTTGTCCACGTGTGCTTCCGGGGCATAGGGAAAATATCCATTATTCCTCCCTGCAGCGTCCCCTAGTGGTCCCCATGGCATCCAACAGGGCTGCGCATAAAAACTACATTTTCCATGATGCCCTGCTGGTCCTCTGGGGACCTCCATGCTGCAAGGTGGGCTCCACTTGGCGGCTTGGGGGTATTGGCCGGGATAAACGGCCGACCATCCATCACAATATATATATACTGTTAATATATATATTATATATAATATATATATTAAATATAATATATAATATATAATATATAATATATAATATATATATTACTCTACCAAGACAAAACAACGTGCCTCCATCTTGCTTGCCCAGCAGTTCTAACATCGATCGCGTTATCAAAGCAAAGCCAACCAATCAGACCAAAGTCAAACTGACCAATCAGATTGCCTGGAGGGATCAGAGCCACACACATACTCAGAGACAGTAGCATTTTATCATATAGTAGATTTTTCCAATGACAATCTTTCAGATTTTTGCCACCATTTTGTAACATTATTTGCCTGGCTGTAGCCACAATGATTACGGTTGCTGTGTCCATTTATGATCACATGACATATTATGCCTATTGTCAGACATAAGTGCATGGCGAGCATCTTCAAGGCTTTCGACATACCAGTTAATACTCCTCCTGAGAGTGTAGGGGTGTCGTCACTTATCTTCTCTTCCCTTTCACTTGCAGACCATGACAGAAGGAGCTTTGACGTCATTTCCACGACCTGGGACATGTATAAGCATCAACAAACCCAGAAGTCGGCGTTCATTCAGGAACTCACATCTGGAGGCTCCAGTCGTGACTTTGGGAGATCAACTAGGTCGCCAATCTGCTCAGCGCTTGACCGGCCCAGGTGACGGACTCTTGGACGACTCTGGGGCTGACATGAAACACCGGAGCAGAGGCGCCATGGGAATCGCGGAAATATACTTTCGATTTATTCTTATTTGTGATTCCTGTCTCCCGTTTGTATTGTCCTGTCCAGGACTCCAGGAGTGACTGCCATTGAAAACGGAGACACTGCCTGTGACAGTCCCTCTGTGACTGTGACACTTCCCTTTGTTAATTTTATTTTCCTTTGATATCAAGTAGACGTGCCTATTAAACTGACTTCGCACAACGGGTAGTAAGTCTTTCTTCATGTAAAGGACCACAGACACACGGAATAAATGACCAAGTCACGTGGGGGGGTCATTACGTTCACCGTAAGGTTGTAAGGTGTTTTCGGTCACACTGATGTGAGGCTCCTTGGTGTACTTCATTTGTCTTCAGACCACCAGGGGTCCAGAGGTTTATGCGTGGAGCGATTTTTCATTGAACAGAAAAGTGAATCACATCAGAACTACGGCACTGTTAGGAAATGGAGGTGACAACAGAATACCCAGTATTTCAAAGCTGGATGTCTGGTCACGTCATTGACCTCACAAATGTCCTCTTAAATTTAAGCCTGCATTTCAAAGGTGTTTCCCCCTCTTCTTTTTAAGGAGACAGTTCAAGGACAAATACATAAAAGAAAGTGAACAGTCTGCAACTTTACTTTGACAGATATGCACGGGATGTTTCAATCAATGTCTTCTTTTCTAGTGGCAATGACCTTCTTGCCATTTCGACCAACAAAACAGAGTCTAGTCAATAACTCCCACTGAGGGCCCGAGGGACTGTCTCAGGCAGTGTCTCCGTTTTCAATGGCAGTCACTCCTGGAGTCCTGGACAAGACAATACAAACGGAAGACGGGAATCACAAATAAGAAGAAAACCAGAGTATAAAGGGTCCCTGGTGACCGGGGGGGCGTGAGGTGGGGGGGTGGGGGGTGCGCGATTCCCACTGCGCCTCTGCTCTGGTGTTTCACGTCGTCCCCAGGGCCATTCCAAGAGTCCGTCACCTGCCACTCGCTTTATTGTCTTAACATGCCGGCCGTCTGCCTTGACCGCACTCTGCTGTTTGGTCAGATGCGACCTCCGCCGTCTCTCTCTGTTGACTTTGGGTTGCCTCGTAATTCCGGTTGCTGCCATTGTCTGAACAAAGCGCTGCCCCAACTGCTCACAATTAAAGTTCACTTCATTATGAATTCTTGCTTTGACCTTTGCCAGTCTTCGCAGATTTCATAAAGGTCATTTGTATTTTGAAGGTTTACTTTCCAAGTCCGTGGTCATGTACTGGACTTACTTCACCTCAAAAAAATATTGTTTTATTGATTGTAAAATCTGCGGTGGGCTGGCACCCTGCCTGGGGTTTGTTTCCTGCCTTGGGCCCTGTGTTGGCTGGGATTGGCTCCAGCAGACCCCCCGTGACCCTGTAGTTAGGATATAGCGGGTTGGATGATGGATGGATGGGTGGATGGATGATTGTAAAATCTGGGAAGTACATTTTGCAAATTAACTTCACCTAATTTCCACTTTTCAAGAGCATCCTAAGGCGAGGATGAATTGTGACAAATCACAAAAAACTGTGATCATGGATGGCAGCTCCATGAACACGGGTTCAACTTCAAGTCAAGATCAAGTCGGGTCCAGTCAAGTCATCCCACCTAAACACATAAACTTGGTTCATTATACAGTGCAATATCTCGACAAGGGGGTCTCCGACCTTTTTTCCCCCTGAGAGCTACTTTTACAAAATGAAAATGGCTGAGAGCTCCTCCTATTTTCTAACATTTATTCTCATTATTTCAACCCAAACAAACTGAAGGAGCTTGTTTTGCCTGAACATTTACAAAATGTTGGTGTCCACAATTCACATTTTGCATTAAAACATCACAAAAAATATTTAGTTCACCTGCGAGTGCATTTTGTATGTCTGTATGCATTTTCTAGTGTATCTCACACTATTGAATTAAAACATGAATGCTGTCAAAACCAAACAATGAAATTACAAATACACAGATATGACTTATTCATTTGTCATTTTGTTCCATGTCACTGTGTCACTTTATTCACATGTCCAGTCGCATGTGTGATGTGTTCTTTAGTTAGTCAGATGACTGGCACTGAGGTGTATGGTGGAGTGTAGCCCCCTTAGGTTCACTCTTATGGAGTCATTTCAATGTTCGTCTCTCAGTCTTGTTCTGAACTTTGATTTTATGACAATCATGTCATACTCAAAGAGGTATGGAGACCCAAACAAAGCAGACATTTTGCTGAAGATTCTTATAGTTATCTGGCTCTACTAAGCTCCAGAAATGCTGTTGAGACTTTAACTGCACACTATTTTGAAGGTTTACTAATATATAATATATAAAATCCAATGTCTGTCCACTTTTCACGATAGAGCTACTTAACGGATTTAGATCAGGTATTTTTCTATAATTTGCTGGAACATTCCGGTTGATTTTGCGACTTCTCTCATTTCACTATGTATCAGAGCTCGCTTGTGGCACTGATTTATTTGTTGTGAATCTGAGAAACACACAGTGGGCTGAGGGGGGCGGGGCCTTCCTCACTCACTCCTTGACCTGTCTGCTGCCTTTGACACGACTGACCATGAGACATTGCTGTTGTGGCTTGAACATCTTGTTGGGCGTAAAGGGGCTGCTCTTAACTGGTTCAGGCAGGGCCAGATTTTCCTATAGGCTAACTAGGCTTCAGCCTAGGGCCTCAAGATCAAGAGGGGCCTACATTCAAATTGTTAGCAATTTGAACAAACTTAAAAATGGGAGGTGAAAGGGCCTCATAAGTGGAATAGCCTAGGGCCTCTTTTCATGTAAATCCGGCCCTGGGTTCAGGTCATATCTAACTGGTAGACACTTTTCAGTGACTTTAAATTCCTCTTTTTCGTCTACTGCTCCTCTTAAATATGGTGTTCCTCAGGGATCCATTTTGAGTCCTATTTTGTTCTCTATATACCTTCACCCTATTGGAGCAATTTTTAGGAAATTTAACATTTCTTTTCACTGCTCTGCTGATGATACACAGGTTTATATTCCCATCTGCAACTCTGCAATAAATCAACAGCACAACTGTCTCTCTGAGCTAAGATCCTGGATGGCTAATAATTTTCTTGATCTGAATCAAAATAAAACAGAGGTGCTTATAGCGGATCCATCAGCTAAAGCCCAAATTGGTCTTGGGCTTCTCGGCTCTTTCTCTGTCTTTTGCAAACCTCAAGTCCGCAATCTTTGTGTTATCTTTGACAGTAACCTCTCTTCTGAGAAACAGATTAATTCTGTAGTCAAGAGTTGCTTTTTCCAGCTTCGTCTATTAGGTAAGATCAAGCCTTTTTTATCTTCTAGGGATCTTGAGAAAGCTACTCATGCTTTTATCTTCTCTCGCCTTGATTACTGCAACTCGCTGTATTGTGGGATTAGCAAATCCCTGATACGCAGGTTACAGTTGGTCCAGAATGCTGCCCTCGCTTTCTGGTTGGGACAAGGAAGTATGACTCTGTTTCTCCAATTTTAGCTTCTTTACACAGGCTGCCTGTCAGTTTTTGAATTGATTTTAAAATCTTGCTGCTAGTTTTTAAATCTTTACATGGCCTTGCTCCTGCCTGTTTATCTGAATTGTGTGTTTTACACCAGCCATCCAGAGTACTTAGATCTTCTGGTCAGTTGTCTCTTGTTGTCCCTCATACCAAGTGTAAAACTAAGGGGGACAGACAGGGCTTTGGCAGCCTCGCCTGTGGAACTCTTTACCTCGTCACATAAAGGAGTCGTCTACAATTGAACTGTTCGAAATAACATTAAAGACTCATTTCTATTCGTTTGCATCCCGTGACCTTCAGTAATACTGATGGTTTCCTCATCATGATTATGTAACATTACTTCTATTTATTATTTATTTTATTTATGTTTATTTATTTTATTTGTATTTATGTTATTTATGTTAATTGTATGTTTTCTTTTATTCTATTATTGTAAAGCACTTTGGCCACAGCATCCCTATGTTGTTTCAAATGTGCTATAAATTGGACTGGACTGCCAATACTGATGCTCTGTGTAAGAGAGGACAGAGCCGACTATACTTCCTTAGAAGGCTGGCGTCCTTCAACATCTGCAATAAGATCTGCAGATGTTCTATCAGACGGTTGTGTCGAGCGCCCTCTTCTACGCAGTGGTGTGCTGGGGAGGCAGCATAAAGAAGAGGGACGCCTCACGCCTGGACAAACTGGTGAGGAAGGCAGGCTCTGTTGTAGGCAAGGAGCTGAACAGTTTGACATCCGTGGCAGAGCGACGGGCGCTGAGCAGGCTCCTGTCAATCATGGAGAATCCACTGCATCCACTGAACAGGATCATCTCCAGACAGAGGAGCAGCTTCAGCGACAGACTGCTGTCACCGTCCTGCTCCACTGACAGACTGAGGAGATCGTTCCTCCGCCACACTATGCGACACTTCAATTGCACCCAGGAGGGTAAACGTTAACATTATACAAAGTTATTGTCTGTTTTACCTGCATTTTTATCACTCTTTAATATTGTTTTTTTATCAGTATGCTCCTGCTGGAGTATGAGTGGCGAGCGCCCTCTTCTACACGGTGGTGTGATGGGGAGGCAGCATAAAGAAGAGGGACGCCTCACGCCTGGACAAACTGGTGAGGAAGGCAGGCTCTATTGTAGGCACGGAGCTGGACAGTTTAAGATCCGTGGCAGAGCGACGGGCGCTGAGCAGACTCCTGTCAATCATGGAGAATCCACTGCATCCACTGAACAGGATCATCTCCAGACAGAGGAGCAGCTTCAGCGACAGACTGCTGTCACCGTCCTGCTCCACTGACAGACTGAGGAGACCCCACACTATGCGACTCTTCAGTTCCACCCAGAGGGGGTAAACGTTAACATTAAACAAAGTTATTGTCTGTTATACCTGCACTTTTATCACTCTGTAATTTAACATTGTTTATTTTTATTAGTATGTTGCTGCTGGAGTATGTGAATTTCCCCTCGGAATTAATAAAGTATCTATCTATCTATCTATCTATCTATCTATCTATCTATCTATCTATCTATCTATCTATCTATCTATCTATCTATCTATTATACAGTGCCTTTCAAATCTATCTATCTATCTATCTATCTATCTATCTATCTATCTATCTATCTATCTATCTATCTATCTATCTATCTATCATATAATGCCTTTCATTTAAAATAAAGTGTTACTTAGGATCTGGATGAGTTTGAGTCCGGATATTCTCTTAAGTCTATGCCACATTGAAAAGACAGATTGCAATTCAGATTGTGGATCGTGATTTTGAGGTAAAAGGATCGTGATATGATTTTTTGGAAAGATTGGCCACCCCTAATTTGACTAATCAAGTTTTCAAATTTATGCAGGATTCATTAACCCTTTGGCGAGCTACTTGGAAAGGGGCTGTGAGCTACCGGTAGCTCATGACCGACATGTTGGAGACCCCTGGACTAGACAGTCAATATATACAGATTGTCACACTTGCATGTTGGAGACTCAATTGAGGTACTGTATGCAAGAACCCACGTCGTGTGGAGCACGGAAACCAAGGTAGTCCTCCCCCCTGGCAGTCTCCAAACACTGTGACAGGGCTGCGTTTCTGGACTTCCATCTCCCATGGCACCCTGCGGGTTTCCTAATCGGGTTCAGCCCTGAGGAACACTACCACCTGGTGTTGGGGGGCATGAACTGCTCCTGGTTCACCCAGTCCTTTCAATATGGCATCAAACCTTCTTTATTTCCTGCCAGGATGCCTGTCCCTCCATCCTGGTTCCTACAGTATACAGAACAGTAGTTAGTTACATTGTATTTCTGATAATTTTGATGAAATGGGTGCACCATAACAATCTTTATGAAATTTCTCAGGTGAAGCCGGGTAACACAGCTAGTCAAGAGTATATAAGAGGAATAGGGTCACACTAGGACCCTACCACACTAAAACAGAAGGAGAACAAAGCTATAGAAGGGCCTGTTGACTAACCCTAATCCCGGCCTAACCTTAGACCAAAAGAAAAATGGCACCCATGTAATAAAGTGCATCTTAGCAGCAAACCGCAAGCTGTGAGTCCGTTTTGTTAAAATGGTCCCAAAATTCCATTTATTCATGCAGATAGAAAAGCACGTCATCGCATGCACGTTGTGGCAATCAAAGCTCTGCGTATTAAAGTGCAAATGCACGGTTATGAGGCGTTAAATGGCAGGTAATAAACCTTGCAGTGCGCTCGGTGGGTATAAAGAGTGACAACGGCTATTCAGTGGGCCGACTGGGCAAGCATGCCGATTACGAACAATTTATATAGCTGGGGATGCCATCATCTGCTCACTTCTCGATATTTGTGACAAATGCCATGCTGTGGTATAGGGGCATCAGCCACCCGTGTTACTTAGAGCCGGGCATTTGTAATGCAGGCTCACACACACACGCACACTCATCTACTGTATTCTAGTCTATTAAAATGCTAAAATTTGTCAAGAATTAAAAATGGAAATGAACGCAAAGTGAGAGATTATAGTGTTAGCCTTTGAAAGTCTTCTCTTTTAAGTAAGAATTAAACCTCAAATGGTGATTTAGCACTCAGGGAAAAAGAGGGAATTTAAAAATTAAAACCTAAAATAATTGGACTGAAAGAAAGGATTCGCTGGCTGTGTCTCCGGAATTCTCCAGCCCCTAATTAATCACTATTTTCTTCTGCCGAGTGATTGACTGCTTCATATGAATCTTAAAAGGACATTCTATTAATCAATATGTCAAATAAATTCTTATTAGACGCGCCTTGCCTAATGCTGCCGGATCAGTCCTTTTATGGCTGTCACGCTCCTCCAGTGATCACACCGTTGCCGCGCTCCTTTCTCCCCGCCGCGGCTATAATGGCTTGCATTTCATAAAGTAAGAAGCGTGCATTTCCATAAAACTGACGCGTTTGTCAGCTGTTAGCTCTTTTTATCTATGCGTTTAATTTTCAAAATCGGCAAAACAAATACGGTAGTGATGGAGGGAAAATAAAATAAAATAAAAATAAAACGTTGCCATGGCCTAATTCCATTGGATACAGCTTAAGAAGAGAAGAAGTGCCGGGAAGAGAAACCGCTCAATGCGAAACACCAAATGACTTCGTGTGCGACTTTAAGATTAAATAATGAATCTTCTTACTATAATCACTGTTTCCGTAAAGAGAGCAAATAAGACGCCGTCGAGAGCTTCTTTGAAGACACTCTTCCGTGACTGCGCGCAGGCCGGCATAACCTCCGTGATTGTGAGAAACTTCAGATTGTCTCTCCTTGCAAATTAAAGGCACTTCAGAGGAGCTCGAGCAGAGGCTTACTGCCGTCTGGAAAAAAGGCCCTTCTGCGATACGACCCGGAGAAGCACAATGAATGGATAAACGTCCAGGAAAACAACGCGCAGTCAGTCATAAAGCGGGACAGAAAACAATCGTCCATTTAGGACAGGGCTCTCCAACCTTTTAATTCTTCTGAGAGCTACTTTTACAAAATGGAAATGGCCGAGAACTCCTCCTGTTTCCTAACGTTTATACTCATAGCTTTTTTCAACCCACATAAACTAAATAAGTTTGTTTTGCCTGAATATTTATAAAATATTGGCGTCCACATATTTTGCATTAAAAATATTTAGTTCACCTGCAAGCGCATTTTGTATGTCTGTATGCGTTTTCTAGTGTATCTCACACTATTGAATTAAAACATGAATGCTGTCAAAACCAAACAATGCAATTCCAAATCCACAGTGGTGGCTCTGAGGATTGGGAATCCCGTAAATTCTAAAAAGGGACTCTGCTATCTTGTGCCCATGATCAAGGCCCTTAACCTGCAATTGCTGAGCGCTTTGAGTAGTGAGAAAAGCGCTATACAAATGCAAAGAATTATTATTATTAGATACTCCTTATTCATTTGCCATTTTGTTCCATGTCACTGTGTCACTTTATTTACATGTCCAGTCGCTGGTGTGATGTGTTTTTTAGTTAGTCAGATGACTGGCACTGAGGTGTATGGTGGAGTGGAGCCACTCAGGTTCACTCTTACGGAGTCATTTCAATGTTCGTCTGTCAGTCTTGTTCTTAACTTTGATTTCATGACATTCATGTCAGACTCACAGAGGTATGGAGACCCAAACAAAGCAGATATTTTCAGAGCTGCTTGCTGAAGATTCTTATAGTTATCTGGCTCTACTAAGCTCCAGAAATGCTTCTGAGACTTTAACTGCACATTATTTTGAAGGTTTACTAATATATAATATATAAAATCCAATGTCTGTCTGTATGTCTGTCCACTTTTCACGAGAGAACTACCTAACGGATTTAGATTGGGCATCTTCATTTGGATCTTGATCTTTTTTTGTCCGCGAATGAATTAGAAGAAGAAGCACTAGATGGCAGTAGAGAGACAGCTAAAACATAGCCATTACATTAAGAATCTCCTCCAGGCTTATACTACTGAAGACTGTAGTACGCCAGTCACACCTCAAAACACAGACATTCAAACTAAACAAATTATTGTGCTTTAAATTAACTAAAGAGATCTTCATTTAGATCTTGATCTTTGTTTGTCCGCGAATTCCATGCATGCGTAGACCACCTTCCAGTTTAGTACGTTGTTGTTACTCACGGATGTCAACAATGTGTCGGAGTAACGAAAGGGGTGGTGGGCAGTGTTACGCTGGTTAGCTCCTGAGGCCGGGTTAGAGAATGAGATTGCCGAAGATAAAAGGTACGTGCCTACGTAACATGTGAATGAAAGAAAGACAGTGGGTAAAATGAATGACAACGTAACAGCACGTTCCGGAAATTATTATTATTATGTTGTAGCCGGCGAGTGCTGCGTGTCTCACAGTTGTACCGTGGCTTGCTCACATGTCAGTGAAGTGATCCCTATTTATGCTTTAAAGAGCCTGGATACCTACGTGTCCCCCTTTTATAACCATTGCTCCGTGTATATTGCCTTACTCTTTGGATTGCCACAAAGCAACCTTCGAGATTGGAGAAAGGTTGAGAAGACATCGTGAGAGGAAACGATAGCGTCATGAAAACAAGACGGACTGTGAACGGACAGAAGCAGAAATGCACCTACACCACCACATAATTACGATTCGGACAGTGATTCCGAGTAGGCCGTTCCTATCGAATCAATGTCCAAGGGTTTTTTTTTGTAATTTTGTTTCCCTTATAAAAAATCATAATGCTGTGCGACGAAGGGCCCAGTTCACGACTGGCAGCCGCGTTTAAACAGGGAGCCCTTCACAGACAACTTTAACACGCGCAACGTAGTTGGGCGCACATGGCTAGTTTTTCTATAATTTGCTGGAACATTCCGGTTGATTTTGCAACTTCTCTCATTTCTCTATGTATGAGAGTTTGCTTGCGGTATCGATTTGTGAATCCGAGAAACACGCAGCGGGCCGAGGGGGGCGGGGCCTACCTCACTCACTCCTTGACCTGTCCGCTGCCTTTGACACTATCGACCATGAGATATTGTTATTGCAGCTTGAACATCTTGTTGGGCTTAAAGGGGCAGCTCTTAACTGGTTCAGGTCATATCTAACTGGTAGACACTTTTCAGTGACTTTAAAGGTGGGGCCTTCCTCACTCACTCACCAGCTTCGGGGTGTGTTCTTTAACTCCTCTTATCTAGCGAATGACAGAACAATTGATTTTAACTTTTGTCACAGGAGGCTGGGGGTCGGACCCAGCTGGGATGCCTGGAAGGACCGGGAGGCATCCAGTACATCCCCCGGGCCACAAGGGGGCAACCATCCTGGATAAGCAAGGGACCACAGGGGATGAAGCAAGGAGGCACAAATCCGTGGGGGCCAGAGGCTTCCACCAGGGGGCCCCCCAAGTCTCCTAAAGCCCGGGAGCTCTGCATTTCCACCACACCTGGGAAGGTGGAGGAAGATCCTTCCAGTGCTTCTGGGTGCAACAGCAGCACTTCCTGCTGCCGGAAGGACGTCATCACTCACCTGGAGCACATCCGGGTGGAAATAAAAGGGGCCGCCTCACTCCCATCAGGGAGCTAGAGTTGGGAGTGGGAGCAGGACGAAGCACCTGTGAGGAGAGGAAAGGTGGCCCACGGACAGTGACAGAAAGGCCCGCGTGGAGGGTGATTGGTGCCGGGAGAACAGTGTGCTGTGCGGGGTTTAATTGTAATAAACATGTGTTTTGTGAAGAAGTGGTGTTTCTCTGATGGTGTTCGGACAGATGCTCACGCTTTGTTGTTACTTAGGTCTTGATGAGTTTGAGTCCAGATATTTTCTTAAGTGTATGCCACATTGAAAAGACAGATTGCAATTCAGATTGTGTATTGTGATATGATTTTTTGGAAAGATCGCCCACTCCTAATTTGACTAATCAAGTTTTCAAATTTATATAGGATTCATTAACCCTTTGGCAAGATACTTGGAAAGGGGCTGTGAGCTACTGGTAGCACGTGAGTGACGTGTTGGAGACCCCTGCTTTAGGATAACGGCTGCGTTTGAGGCTACATGTGCGCTCCTCCAGCTCTGGTCCTGCAAAGCAATTTAGCCAAAAGTTTCGCAAACTCAATTTAATGAAGTGAAATGGCTGCCTTTAACAGACCAGACATTTAGTGTTCCGCCTCTATGGCTTCTCAGAGTCGGCTTTTAGGGATGAGACGAGTTGTGCCCAAGCTTGTCAGATGGAGGCAGCTTTTGGAATTTGCCTGTTTGTAACACTTGTAGGTGCCACACGGGATGGACGGGCATCCTGTCAAGGAGTCGGGAAGATCCCTTACCCGGGTGGGTAACAGAAAAGCATCCCGGCCAAGAGAGGGAAGGATGTCACACCTAGACAAGGCCACCCTGAGTAGAGAAGACCCCTAACCTCAGCCTCAGATAAATGGACAGGCATGTGCATAATACCTTCCCTGGTTGGGATAAAAGAAAACAGGGAAAGACTGACTCCGAGGGGTGTTCCCCCGTCCCCAGGCACTAGATGGCAGCAGCCTTCCATATCGTTGCCCATTTGGGAACCTGCAAGGAATGCTGGGAGTTGTAGTCCAGCAGCACAGCCCTGCTGGGGTCTGTGGGTGCTGCAGGGAAATGCACTCTCCAATATATGAGTGCTTCCAATGGGCAATTGCCCTGGCACCAGAAGTACTCCAGGGTCCTCAATAAAAGGGACTGCACTCCTTTATCCAGGTGAGTCGGCGCTCCAAGCAACACTCGACTGGAGGAGGGCAGTGTGGTGGTGAGGACAGGAGAAGTGAATTGTGGAAGAGAGAGAACTTGTGCTTTTGTGAACTTTTTGACGGTATTGTGGTAAAATAAGCCATCCTTTAGTTGAACCCGGGACTCTGTGTGTGATCATGTTGGGGTTTGGGGCTCGCTGATGCCCCGGTACCATCACACCATCAAAACAGGGGCCCTATCACACTACTTTGCCCAGGGGCCTATTATGCTGGTAAGACAGCCTTGGATACGATAGGCACTTTCCCACCACAGGACCTAACGAGTTGCGGTACGATGTAATCTCCGGGCCACTCGGTCACTTCGGTGTGTTGTGTTCCCACCGCACAACAGGAACTGTAACCTTCATGCGAAACATGTGACGTGCAAAGAAGAGTGATGTGCTGCGAAGTGAGTTGCATTCAGGAGTTCACTATCACTTCAATGCAGTGGAACCACCGCGGCGGCTATGAAGAGCGATGTGGGGCAACGTGCGCTTCAATCAGTCCTTTCCTGTCCTTCTCTTCTTTTTCCCCCATCCATGGAAGGTATTGGAACTACGTCTGGACGGGACGCCAGTCCATTTGCAGTCTGGGTAAGGAATCTCCTTCTCTGTCCGCGGTGTCCGTCCATCCCTTTGAGAAGTCCCATTTGGGTATGGCCTCTTTCGTTTCTTTTTGTCGGGATGCCTGACTGACTTCCTGAAGTCTCCCATCCGGGCAAAGAACCAACCCCATTCCTGGCTGGGATGCCCGTCAAACCCGTGTGGCACTTACAATAGCAAAACAGAAACATACATAACCATCAGTAACATCGTGGACCCCTATGATTCCGGAGGGCTCCCAAGCCAGTGCCCATTGTGCCCATACAGTAAGACGGCAATCACACCATGTTCCGCATGGCCGTCTTAACAGTATCATAAGCCCCCGAGCAAAGTACTGCACTGGGACCCTTGTTTTGATAGCAAATCAGAGACATACATAGGCATCAGTAACATCGTGGACCCCTATGATCCCGGGGCTCCCCGGCCAGTGCCCATTGTGCCCATACAGAAAGACGGCTCTGATTGTAGGCCATCCATCCATCTGTAGAGTGAAGCCCATACCCACAGGGTTACCAATGAAGGTGGGCACAGAGATCCCACAAGCTACCGACTGGGTCCTTGAGCTGTTTGCCTTCACAGAAAACAGCAATGAAAAGTGTGCTGGGGTTTGTCAAGCGCCAGTAATGAATGGCACATCACCACCACAAAGGCAGTAGAGTCCACTTTCAGTCAGTCAGTCAGTCAGTCATTGTCCAACCTGCTATATCCTAACACAGGGTCACAGGGGTCTGCTGGAGCCACCACAGGGCACACGCACACACACGCACCAAGCACACAATGGGGACAATTTAAGATCACCAATGCACCTGAACCTGCATGTCTTTGGACTGTGGGAGGAAACACACGCAGACACGGGGAAAACATGCAGACTCCACGCAGGGTGGACCCAGGAACTGAACCCAGGTCTCCTAACTGCGAGGCAGCAGCACTACCACTGTGCCACCGTGCCATCCCCAGTACACTTTCAAGAGTTTCTAAAAAGCAGATGACGATTTCTCACAGACTGGCAGAGCTTTAAGAGAGAAACCGCCTCTGTGAGTGGAAATGCGGCGCCGACAGGCCGCACACCCGCCGCCCGCGACCAAACTCCGCCAGAGCCCGAGAGCGAGCATGTTAACTGCAAGTGCAGTCTGCGCAGAATGTGAATTTTTTAATAAATTTCACAGTTTGGTGCATACGCTCAAGTAGGTTTCACTCCTTTAATCTTTTTTTCCTCCCCTTTTAATAAGTTACCATGAAGCTGACTTCACATAATTAAAAAGGGGTTGACTCACTTCCAGTGAAGTGGAGCAGATAGATCTGCTGTCATTGAAATGGGCAGGCATGAAACAATAATCACGCAGGCCAAAGTGTGCCCAGATTACTCTCCTCATTAGAATTCTGGCAATTACTTGCCTCTAATTTGCAGTAATCCACAGAAAAGGAAATTCTTTAATCACAAAAAAACAAGTTAGCCCTCCACGTTTTGGCAGGTTTGCAGAGGAGACCTGTAGGTCAAGCCAGCCACGAGCTACTGTCTGGATAGTCTGGTGGGAGAATGGCGCCGGTGGATGGTGGAGAAGGGGGTCAGCGATAACTTAGTGTGTCAGCTCGCAGAAATCAATCAGTCAGAGAAGAGAGAAGGATGTGTACGGGAACGACGATCGAGCCGCAATCCGCATGGAGGGGTTCCTAAAAGCTCCAAAAGTGAGGGAGATATCACCGTGAAACCCCGGCTAGTAATGGGGGATCTTTATAAAACCAAAGACCTATTCTCGACGCATCGCTCCGTAGAGTGGCGAAGCTAAGGGCGGGCAGAGAGGCGGTCCATACATTTTTGGAGGTGGCATTATTGGCCAAAAAGCTCAGTACAATTCGTGTGTAAGCAGCAGGGTTCATGAATGAAAAAAGTAAAATTCTCTGATTTTTATCCACAAACGCTTCAAAAATAATTTTCAGACTGTCCTTTTGTGGCGGCATCAGAAGCAACAGTCGAAATTTATGAGACAATAACAAAAATCAACATAAACATTACACCGATAATAATTTCTAGGAAGATAAACGATATAACAATTGTAACAATATTACAATTTATAATTTTGTTTCGTTATCAATCCGAATGCGCTCTTGCTCTCCGCAGAAAACATCCGCACCTATCTATCACTTGTGCACTACACTGGTTCTGGTTTTCGCAGCATAATTATAATAAACTAATAATTAGTGCACGGCTTATCAGTGCGTCTGTACTATATTCTTGTCTAGTTGATGCTTATAAATAACTAGCTATCCTCCATGGCTCTGCCCGCGTATTAGTGATACAGGACAGCGAGGAGGGCCCCGGCTGGCTCCCCACTCCTGATGTCATGCTTCCCCCTCTCCTCGGCCCGCAGCCTCTGTCTCGGATAAGTGCGAATATATATCACTCCTGCAAGCGAACTGTGATACGATGAGAGAAGCCGCAAAATCGACAGAAAATGTTCAAGCAAATTATAGAAAAAAAAAGCCGATCTAAATCTGTTAAGCAGTTCTCTCTTTCGCTAGCTTAGCGGAGTTAAGGTTACGACCCGAGGCTGGCGAGTGACTGAGGAGGGCCACACCCCCCACCCCACCCAGCCCGCTGCGTCTCTTCTCTTTCTCGGATTTGTGCAAATAAATCGGTAAAGCAAGCGAACTATGACACTTAGCGTGATGACAGAAGTCACAAAATCAACTGGAATGTTCAAGCAAATTATAAAAAAAACTCAATCTAAATCCGTTAAGTAGTTCTCTCGTGAAAAATGGACAGACAGACGTACAGACAGAAAACAGACAAACGTTTTGGATTTTATATATAAACTAGCAAAATACCCGCGCTTTGCAGCGGAGAAGTAGTGTGTTAAAGAAGTTATGAAAAAGAAAAGGAAACATTTTAAAAATAACGTAACATGATTGTCAATGTAATTGTTTTGTCACTGTTATGAGTGTTGCTGTCATATATATACATACACACACACACAGACACACACACATATAAACATATATACATATACATATTGTCAGACACGTGCGCATGGGAGGCAGCTAAAGGGCTTAAGTGAAGGCAGTTCGGGGGCATTGCTGGGATGTGGCAGAGTACACTGACTCTTTTTCTCCCTTGCCTGTAGACCATTCCCAGGGGAGTCCACCTGGCTCTCTTGACATCACTTCTGGGACCGAGCCAATGGAAGTTGACCTCACCAGCTCCGGCCCCTCTGATGTCACGTCCGGCTGTGATCCAATGGTTGAAGACCACGTGCTCGATCCTTATGACCTCACTTCCTGTCTTCCCCTTTAAAAACCTGCCCCTTTTCCCTTTTCCCTCAGTCTTGTTTTGGACTCCGTTGTATGCACTTCAGCGCTGGTATTTGTGATAAAAATAACTTTTGCAGCCGGGATACCATATTACACGGGTGGCTGCCCCAAACCTTTATCTGTTCATGTCTCGTTATTGTGACAATATATACATATAAACATATCTACATATACACATATCTACACATACACATATCTATATATATATATACATATACACATCTACATATATATATACATATATATATACACATATCAACATATATATACACAAACATATACATACATACATACACACACACATATACATATATACATTGTGAGATGTGGCCAGGTTTATCATCCCAGCCAATACCCCCAGGCCACCAGATGGAGCCCTCCCTGCAGTATGGAGGTGCCCTGAAGACCAGCAAGGAGTCATGGGACATGTAGTTTTTATACAAGACCCTGCTGGATACCACAGGGGCTGCAAGAGGGAGCTGCAGGGAGGACCGAAGACTTTTTTGTGCCCTTTAACTCGGAAGTTCGTCAAAGGAAGTGCGACGGGCTTCCGGGGTGAAAAGAAAGGACTTGTGCCTGATCCGGAAGGGATTGAGAGTCAGATGGACTGGGGATTGGAACACTTCCGGGTCAGGGAATATGAAAGGACTATGGGAGCTCCCAGACGGTGAGCTGAGCTGGGTGAAAGGGTGGCAACGCGTCTGGGAGTTGGAGGATTGGATTATTGTTTATTATTGTAGTATTTGATTTGTGTATGAGTGTAGTGGAGGAGAGGGTGCTTTGTGCACTGTGGCAATTGAATAAAGTCAATTATTGGACTTTTACCTGCTGTCTGGAGTCGTGGACAGGGGTTCAAGGGAGTGATAGCACCCCCTATCTGTCACAACATACATACATACAGATAAATATACATATATATATATACACACATACATATATATATATATATATATATATATATACACATACATACATACATACACACACATATACTGTATATATATATATATATATATATATACACACACAGACACATATATACATATATATACAGATCTACATATATATACATATCTACATATATACACACATATATATATATATACTGTGGCAGTAGGGGGCGCTAGTGCTCCCTTGAACCCTCAGGGATGACTCCAAACACCAGGTAAAAGTCCAATATATTTTTATTTTCTTTTCTCACAGTGCGCCAAGCACCTTCCACACTACTCATACAATTAAACTTTGTACTTCACAATAACCACAATACTCTCCAACAATAAACTCTCCTCCTCGCCCAGACACTTGCTCCTCTACCTTCCAGCTCAGCTCAGTGTCTGGACTGAGGCCCCTGACCCGGAGGTGTTTCTGTCCCATTAATCCATAGATTCCTAATTCCTTCCGGGTCAGGGCAATCAGTCCTTTTATTCAACCCGGGAGCACGTCGTCCTTCCTGTCACATGACCGTGACGTACTCTTGGGTTATAGGGCACAAAAGAGCCCATAAGCTCCCCCACAGCGACTCCTGGTGGTCCCCAAGGTATCCAGCAGGGCTGTGTATAAATACTACAAAGTCCATGAGGCCCTGCTGGACCTCGGGGCACTATCCTGCTGTCGGGAGGGCTCCTCCTGGTGGCCTGGGGGTGAGGACCAGCATGAGAAGCCGGCAGTCCTCCACAATACATATCCACATATATATATATATATATATACACATATATATACATGTCTGCATATATATATATACACATACACACATACATACATACATACATATATATCTACATATATATATACTGTATATAGCAAAATCCCCACGCTTCGCAGCAACGAAGAACTGCTTTTAAATTTTTATTAAGAAGAAAGAAAACCTTTTTAAACTGAGGGAAAATATTCCAATAACTATCTGTTAAGAATCTCTTTGTATACCACGTTGTCAGTTCAGCACTCCGGTTGTAACATGACCAAGCTGTGCACTGAGATTACTTTTGAGAATGCAACGTATAGTTTTGTCCAGGAGAAAAGCAATGTTGCCTCAAATCAATGGCAAGCTTTTGTAGGGTCTGTCCCTGAGACTTATTACTTGTCATCGCGAAGCAGAGCCTTACTGGAAATTGGAGGCATCTGAATTGAAATGGGAGATCAGAGGGTATAAAGGGGATGCGAGGAATACATTCAGAGTGTGGAGAAACTCTAGAGACAGCGTGTGTATTAACTTGTGGATTTTTCTGTGAGTATTTGGTGGCAGAGTGACGAAGTTGCTTCTGCAAGACCGCGTTAGCTGTGGAGCTCAGCTCGGAGCATATTCTTTTCCTACCTTGTCAATTGTGTAATGCGTTTTTTGAACAGGTTTGATGCAGAGAGGCGTTTTTCTTCAGCGCTCTTTGGGAGCTCTTTCTTCTTTTCTACGTACTGCGGTCACAGTCAGTTCACGTGATTATGTGGGAGGCGTGATGATGTCACATGCAGCTCCGCCCCCCACGGCCATCGAGCTAAAGTCCATTACAGTATATGGAGAAAAACAGCTTCCAGTTATGACCATTACGCGTAGAATTTCAAAATGAAACCTGCCCAACTTTTGTAAGTAAGCTATTAAGGAATAAGCCTGCCAAATTTCAGCCTTCTACCTACACGGGAAGTTGGAGAATTAGTGATGAGTGAGTGAGTGAGTGAGTGATGGCTTTGCCTTTTATTAGTATAGATAGTAGCCGTCCCCCGTGGCTCCTCCTCCGTAGTAATGAAACAGGACAAACTTTAAAAATTAATAAACAAACAGGTAGCGCTAGCTAAGCGGAGGCAGGATACGCTCCAAAACGCACAGGTAGGCCGACTCCCCACTCCTGATAATAAGTCATGCTTTGTGATGAAGTGGCACCCCATCCAGTGTTGGGTCCCATCTTGTACCAAATACTGCCAGGATAAGAGTAAGTACAAACAATCCTGAATTGAATCAGGCAGGTTTGAGTATGTTATAATAATACTACAAACCGGATTCCAAAAAAGTTGGGACACTAAACAAATTGTGAATAAAAACTGAATGCAATGATGTGGAGATGGCAAATGTCAATATTTTATTTGTAATAGAACATAGATGACAGATCAAACGTTTAATCCGAGTAAATGTATCATTTTAAAGGAAAAATATGTTGATTCAAAATTTCACGGTGTCAAGAAATCCCAAAAAAGTTGGGACAAGTAGCAATCAGAAGCTGGAAAAAGTAAATTTGAGCATAACGAAGAGCTGGAAGACCAATAAACACTAATTAGGTCAATTGGCAACATGATTGGGTATAAAAAGAGCTTCTCAGAGTGGCAGTGTCTCTCAGAAGCCAAGATGGGTAGAGGATCACCAATTCCCACAATGTTGCGCAGAAAGATAGTGGAGCAATATCAGAAAGGTGTTACCCAGCGAAAAATTGCAAAGACTTTGCATCTATCATCATCAACTGTGCATAACATCATCCGAAGATTCAGAGAATCTGGAACAATCTCTGTGCGTAAGGGTCAAGGCCGTAAAACCATACTGGATGCCCGTGATCTCCGGGCCCTTAAACGACACTGCACCACAAACAGGAATGCTACTGTAAAGGAAATCACAGAATGGGCTCAGGAATACTTCCAGAAACCATTGTCAGTGAACACAATCCACCGTGCCATCCGCCGTTGCCAGCTGAAACTCTACAGTGCAAAGAAGAAGCCATTTCTAAGCAAGATCCACAAGCTCAGGCGTTGTCACTGGGCCAGGGATCATTTAAAATGGAGTGTGGCAAAATGGAAGACTGTTCTGTGGTCAGACGAGTCACGATTCGAAGTTCTTTTTGGAAATCTGGGACGCCATGTCATCCGGACCAAAGAGGACAAGGACAACCCAAGTTGTTATCAACGCTCAGTTCAGAAGCCTGCATCTCTGATGGTATGGGGTTGCATGAGTGCGTGTGGCATGGGCAGCTTGCATGTCTGGAAAGGCACCATCAATGGAGAAAAATATATTCAGGTTCTAGAACAACATATGCTCCCATCCAGACGTCATCTCTTTCAGGGAAGACCCTGCATTTTTCAACAAGATAATGCCAGACCACATTCTGCATCAATCACAACATCATGGCTGCGTAGGAGAAGGATCCGGGTACTGAAATGGCCAGTCTGCAGTCCAGATCTTTCACCTATAGAGAACATTTGGCGCATCATAAAGAGGAAGGTGCGACAAAGAAGGCCCAAGACGATTGAACAGTTAGAGGCCTGTATTAGACAAGAATGGGAGAGCATTCCTATTTCTAAACTTGAGAAACTGGTCTCATCGGTCCCCAGACGTCTGTTGAGTGTTGTAAGAAGAAGGGGAGATGCCACACAGTGGTGAAAATGGCCTTGTCCCAACTTTTTTGGGATTTGTTGACACTATGAAATTCTGAATCAACATATTTGTCCCTTAAAATGATACATTTTCTCAGTTTAAACTTTTGTTCTGTGATTTATGTTCTATTCTGAATAAAATATTAGAAGTTGGCACCTCCACATCATTGCATTCAGTTTTTATTCACGATTTGTATAGTGTCCCAACTTTTTTGGAATCCGGTTTGTAATAATAATAATAATAATAATAATAATAAGAAGAAGAAGAAGAAGAAGAAGAAGAAATCATGCTTTGTGATGAAGTGGCACCCCATCCAGTGTTGGGTCCCATCTTATACCCAATACTGCCAGGATAAGAGTGAGTCCGAACAATCCTGAATTGAATCAAGCAGGTTTGAGTATGTTATAATAATAATAATAATAAGAAGAAGAAGAAGAAGAAGAAGAAGAACGCCCTGTGAGGAACTGACCCCTCATCCAGGGTTGTTTCTCACCTCGTTGATTAGGGCAAGCTCCAAACACCCAACCCCGAAATTGCATTATACAGGTTTGAAGATTTGACGTTATAATAATAATTAATAATTAGTAATAATAATAATAATAATAAAAAATGAGGAAAATAAAAAGTATTTTTTAATGTTCGAGAAATTTTGGAATGCCTTCAGAGCTCAACTCTGTTAAATGTGTGCCAAGCGAAGCCCCCAGATTTTGCCCAGAATTCGCAGCTGCATGCAGAGCAGGCCGGTGCCCGAGTCCAGCGGGTATAAAACTACTGTGGTTAAAAATAAAAACACCGATCTCACATCAAAAAGACTCTGTTTATATAGGAACAGGAAAAAAAGGGACACCAGAGTGGAAAAAAATAAATAACAAGCTAGTAGCGAGCCAAATAAATAAATAAATAAATAGATAGATATGTAATTGCACTCTTCAATAATGACAAACTGCCAACAAACATAAAGAGCTGAACATTAAAGTAAGACATGAAAAGTATGTGATAAAAATACATAAGCCATTACCATTAGCCTTTAGTGATCTCAGCTAAGCATTAATGCGATAAAGATTGCCAAGTCATTCTCATTATGGTCAAGGTTATGCATTGAAAGAAGAAGGCAGAGAAAATGTCAGGCTTTGCACAGTGCAGAAGGTGTGAGGTTTGGGGCCTTCTGGCGGACTTGCACCAATTTAATAAGCCTACACGAGGGGTTACTTAAAGCACCTGGACTGGGACGCCCTTCAGGTGGTGGGTAAACAGGCTGGCAAGATGGCACTGTGGTGAGTGCTGGGCTTGGACCCCTCAGTCTATGGGGGTCTGCACGTCCTCACTGTGATTGTGTAGGTCATTCTCCCCCCACCCAGTGCTCTGATTGTGCTCCTACATTCTGTCACAACTCGGTGTCCTCGGCCCTACAAAGATTTTAACAAAGCACCAGGGTCATGCGGCACCAAGGGGCCAGTGGGGCGTTGATGTAGGATCACACAGAATATTGAGCAAACTATACTGTCCATGAAATCATAAAAGCGACCATTTCAAGGTGCACATCTTTTCTTTTATGAACAATAAATAACAATACACAAGTGCAAATCCTTCACCCTGAAGAGTCTTTATTTTTATGCACTGCCTTTTTCCCACAACTTTAACAAAAAAAAAAGAACAGAACTGGAAAGCATTATCCTGCTGCTCCCTGACCTTATCCCATGGTGATTTGTCTTGTCTTTTATTTTAAACTTACGCCCAAAAGGAGCCTGATGCAAACTCTGCTTTTATACATTTGAAAGTCTATCTGCCGTCTTGGGCTGAATACTGCCTATGTCCTGCTCCTCTGCCATTAAAGAAGGGCACATCTTCACATGCGGGTGGAGGGGGTTGGCACATATCAAACATAGTGGCTGCCCTGCGCGTCCCAAAGCATCTCTTCTGTGCTGGTAACCTTATGGGGATCGGACACCAGGACACCGCCGTCCATCAGCACATGTCGTCCTCTTAGACAAAAGCATGCCAGTCTGAAAGGCCCTGCCTTAAGGGTTTCAGAAGAAGAACTGTGAGTTGTGACCTGTAGGGGGCGCACCTGAACCCCAAATACCCAGAGACAATGGGTTTAAGTTAAGAAGCTTTTAATTTAAACAATACCCTCTACAGGTTTTTATCACTGGATAAATCTGTTCAGTTCCGTTTTATTTGGTTTCTTTCCTTTCCTTTCTTAGCTCCCCTCTCCTCTGTGCAGGCCGTGACCACCTCCTCCTGTCACTGACTCCTTGATGTAGAGGAAGGGGCTTCTTTTATGCTGGACCCAGGAATACTTTTAGTGCCACAGCACTGAGCATCAGAAAAACTTCCAGGCCTGGCGCAAGAACAACCCCCTCCCTCCCCAAGTAGTGGGGGTGTTCCCCTGCAGCTCACCCTGGCAGCTGCCAAGTGCCCCAACAGGGCTGCCCCTCAGGACTATGGCCCCCAATATGCCCTGAAGGTGTAAAAATGGGAGT
This sequence comes from Polypterus bichir lapradei, assembly GCA_026402145.1. Classification (NCBI taxonomy): domain Eukaryota; kingdom Metazoa; phylum Chordata; class Cladistia; order Polypteriformes; family Polypteridae; genus Polypterus; species Polypterus bichir. The sequence goes on along the minus strand of JANRMT010062861.1, from coordinate 15,921,475 downwards.
TCCACCTTGTATGGGGGGGAGACATATGATCCCCAGGAAGCAGCCTCCCTCTGTCCTTCTGTTATGGGAAAGGTGCCAGCAACCAACATGGGAAAGGTGCCAGCAACCAACCCAGTCGGGATGCCAGTCCAGCCATGTCCTACCTTTATCGGGGCTTCCTGGACTGATAAGAAACCATCAACCACGGCTGGTGTGCCAGTCCACCCGTGTCTTCTATGACAGAGTGCAGGAGGAAGAGGAGGAAGAGGGATGAGGATGGAAGAATGGAAATAAGGTGAGAGTGAAACACGAGGGCCGCAGTGGTTAAACCACAAAGGACCTGAGCCTGCAGGTAGGGCTTTGGCGGGCCTTGCTGCTGATCTCTCCATTCAGAATTCAAGTCATTAGCTTACTTTTTATTCTAAATTGACATCTTTGACCCCATTTGCATATTTGCAATTCACGTGTTCCTTTATATTTTTACATACTGAATTCACATCCATAATTAAAAAAAAAAAATAAAAATTAAAGCTAACCTGTGAGCTTTTCGTTCGGCGGCGGCGTCCTCGCGTGGGTACACACCAAGGAATGCTTTTGGATTACTGATTTCCTTCATTAAAGTTCCTTCATCAGAGAATTTCGTTTGTCCTAATTCTGTTTCAGTACACAGTTACCGTTTTTTGTCTACTATTGCCTTTACTTCACTATTCTTATCTATCTATCTATATATATATATGTACTAGGGGGTTCACTCGCAAACCCCCCGAGCCTGTGCTACACCCTAGCCACTTCACGTCTCTGCCACTCGTGTTGTGAAGTGGGGGGCTGAACGCACCCCAAACAGACGCGGTCGCTCCTCCGAGACCCCCTCTTAAACGGTGATACAATGGGAAACACATTCAGCTTTTTTTTTACCTCCTCTTTCCTCGATCAGCTGCTGCTGCTGCTGCCATGCCACGTGATCTGCATCTCGCGCAGCGCTCCGAACATAGATAGATACATAGATACCTTATTAATCCCAAGGGGAAATTCACATACTCCAGCAGCAGCATACTGATAAAGAACAATATTAAATTAAAGAGTGATAAAAATGCAGGTAAAACAGACAATAACTTTGTATAATGTTAACGTTTACCTCCCCGGGTGAAACTGAAGAGTCGCATAGTGTGGGGTCCAGCTCTGTGCCTACAATAGAACCTTCCTTCCTCACCAGTTTGTCCAAGCATGAGGCGTCCAAAGCCTGCAGAGCAGCTGTCCTACTCTTTGTCTTTTATTTCTGGCCCTGGGCATAGTTAATTCTCTTGGCACAAAGTCTCGTCTCGCGGGATGTGAGTTCTTGATATTTTTTAGTTTATAATTTAAAAATGGAATACGAATCTGAAAATCTAACAACATCACATTAAAGTTTGATAAATTCTGAAAATAATGATACCAAACATATATATGTAGGTTTTAAAAAAGGGCAAATTTAAAGCGTGACAAAAGCGTGACATAAAAACGACACATAAAATCGTTGCACTTTTAGGTTTAGGATTTTATATATAGACAGTAGATATAGAGTCTGAGTGGTGGGACCTTTAAAAAAGGTGTGGAATTACTTTGTTGGGGTGTTTGTGGATCCTGAAGGCCATGATTAGGTGCCACATCTCCCCTCACCAAGCTCTTTTTATCTTGTGATTTCCCAGTATCCTGCCGACTACGCCAAATGAATCATTACTGTGTCAAATACAAGTACTACGAACACCAGAATGTGACAGTGAAATGCAATTGCTAATATCAGAGGAGTCCGGCCAGGAAGTTCTTTTTCTTTGTAAAAATGAGCTTCGTTATTTTGTCACTGTGAATAATCCTATACTGACTCGACAAAAGAGACCGTATTTTTGATTGAAAGGACCAGGGGCCTCATTTATAAAGCCAGTGGATGCACAAATGTGCGCGTACAACTTTTCACACAAATGTTGGACTTTATAATAGAAATTTGATGGGGGAAACTGCGTATATTTACAGCAACTGTGTATGTGCGACATTTCAGAGAAACTGGGAAATGATGACACCCTTGGTCAGGTAGGGAAGTACAGCCAAATCAGATAAATGATGACTCACGTGTGTAATATATATATACATATGTATGTATATACATATATATATATATATAAAATCCAATGTCTGTCTGTCTGTCCGCTTTTCATGAGAGAACTATTTAATGGATTTTGATTTGTTTTCTATAATTTGCTTGAATATTCCAGTTGATTTTGCGACTTCCCTCATCGCGCTAAATATCATAGTTCGCGTGTGGTACCGATTTATTCACACAAATCTGAGACAGAGGCTGCAGGCCGAGGGGAGGGGGAGGCAGGACCTCAGGAGTAGGGAGCCGTGTGCGGCCCTCTTCAATCACGTGCCAGCCTCCATTCCAGTCGCTCTACCTCTCGCCACGTGGTGGAGCGCACCTCGCCTCCGCTTAGCTAGCGATACCTGTTTGTTCAGCAGACATTATCAACTAGAGATTGTTAAAGAGTAACGTTTGACGTTTCTGAGAGAGAGATCAGAGCTACGTGTGTTTCAGAGGGTACCTGCTCATTGGCAGAGATATCATGGCCACGTGCTTTTCTCTCCCGTCAGAGCTGAACATGATCAAATACTGTGCAAACGTTTAATGTTAAAGGGTACCTACCTTCCGCTTAGCCAGAATTACTATTTTTTTTATTTTATAATTGATTTTTAAAATTCATCCTGTTTCACTATTGTGTGGGCAGAGCCGCGGGGGACAGCGAGTGGACACTAAACCCCAGTTTAGTTATTCTGTCTTATCTGGAATGGCACTATCAAACAAACTGGTGTGACTTTACAGTGGATTCAGAAAGTCCTCAGACCCCCTGGACTGTCTGCACACTTTATTGTGTTGTAGATTTATCTTTACAGTTTTACCTTTTTCAGTCTGCACTTAATAACCCATAAACACAAACTGAAGACATTTTCAGAAAGGTTTGCAAATGTAATAAAAATCAAAAACTGAAATTTCTCGTTCCTGGAAGTGTTCACTGTACTGTGACACTCCAGATTGTGCTCCTGTGTCCAGAACTTGAGTGGAGTCCACCAGTGACAAACTGACTTGATTGGACGTCGTTTAGAGAGACACACATGTGTGTACCTTTGGACAGAAGGTCTCACAATTCACACGGCACGTCAAGACAAAAACCAAGTCATGAAGTCCAAAGGACTCTATGTAGGCCTCCATGATCAAACTGTTGGGCAAGGAGATCAAACCACTTCTAAGAGCTTTGGGTGTTCTCAGGGACACTGTGACCTCAAGAATTGTGAAATAGAAGAAGTTTGGAACCACCAGGACTCTTCCCAGTCTTGGCTGTCCAGCCAAACTGAGTAAACAGACAAGAAGAGGTGACCAAGAACCCAATGGTGACTGTAAGAGAGCTCCAGGAGTCCCCCGCTGAGATGGCAGAATGTATTGAAAGGACGACCATCTTGGCAGCACTCCATCAAGAGTGGCTAAAGGAAAAGTAAATGGAGTAGGACAGCCTGCATGGAGGATCTGATTTGATGAGATAAAAATTGATTTCTTTGGGCAGAACTCCAAGCACTGTGTCTGGTGAAGACCTGCCACTGCTCATCAGCTGCCTATAGCCATCCATACAGTGAAGCATAATGGTGGCAGCAGCATGATATGGGGGGTGCTTCTCAATGGCAAGGCCAGGCAGACTGGTCAGAACTGAAGGAAGGATGAGTGCAGACAAATACAGGGAGGACCTAAAAGAAAACCAAACGTGCTTCAGAGTGCACACAGCCTCAGACTTGGGGTGACAGTTCAACTTCCAGCACAGCAAAGACCCAAAGCACACAGCCAAGACAACAATGGACTCTGAGTGACCTTGAGTGGTCCAGACAACATACAACATCTGCGGAGAGACCTGAAGATGGCCGTTTACAGACGCTGCCCATTCAATCGAATGGCGCTTGAGAGGATCTGCCAGGAAGAATAGGATAAGCTGCCCAAATCCAGGCGTGCAAAGCTTGTAGAGACTTAACAAGAAGACCCAAAGCTGGAATTGCTGGATTCTACAAAGTACTGAATGAAGGGTCTGAATACTTGAATGAGAGATTTCACTTTTTGACTTTTAATAACTTTCTGACAACTTGTTTTCACTTTGTCGTGATGGGTTACTGAGTGTACTGTAGATTTCTGGGCAAAGAAAATAATCACATTTCTCCTTTTAAAATTCAATACAGTGTGCAGAAAGTGAAGGGCTCTGAATACTTTGTGAATCGGCTGTGTGCGTCTTGCTCATTTCCGTGCTGACCGCTCAGCTCTATTATGACGTACAGGAGACGCCCGTTTGGAGCCGCGTCCACAGAGCAAAACTGGCCACGCAGAGCCTGGAAATGCCAGCACACTTTAAGCATTTGGCACAGAGAAGCAAAGCCATTGGCTTGGAGAACAGATGGAGGTCACACCTTCGGCGGTCCAAAGTGTAGCAGGTGCTGTAGCAGGTGTGTCCGGCAGGCTGTCGGGACACAGACCCGTGACAGAAGCCTCACAGTGGTGACTCCTACAGGGCGCCAAGCAGCCCTGGGTGATGGACTTGTGGTTAGAGGAGCCTTAAAGATGGCCACCACAGAGACGGGTCATTGCTGCTCACCTGCCTTCACAACGGGGCTTGGAGGTTCAAACAGCCAAATCTAACTATAGCAGCTTTCTAAAATTAAGAATAATGATCAGAATAATACTGAAAGAAAAAAATCACACAGTAGTGACATGCTTCATAAACGGGCCGCACCCAAAGGCATGACATCCCTTGTAATGTCACCTCATGCCAGGAGACACCGTATCTTAATGAGACACCCGTCATGATCGAGCAGCCTCCTCACGACCCTGCGCTGGGTAATCGGCTTCCAAAGATGGATGGATGGCAAATCGACAGACTCAATGAACTGGACTGGGTCTAAAAGGCAAACTCGCACCAATCCCTGTCAGCAAGCCCGCTAGCCATTTTGCAGGAGTGGGTGTAACAGTATGGCAGATATCTCATATTCCAGCTTGCACCTCTATGTTTTTTATATGATTTATGAAGAGTCATTGAGTGGTGGGGGCATATTATCTCCCTGCAGGTGTGTGGGGGAGTGTGGTCATTATGGTCACCATTGATGTTAGGGCCCCAGTGCCAGAGAAAAACCTGCCAGGGGGGCATCAGAAATTCTGAGAGTGCGGGGATATTTCAGTTGAAACAGACCTTCACTTTCAGTTCCGATAAACGGTGTAGTAGCTGATCACTACAATTGGTTATTATAAAGTCAGTCTGCTGCAGCGGAGGGGCTCCTTTCTGGAGCAGGACCCAGGAGTACTTTTAACGTAATTTTGGGTCAGGTAGAACTATCCCCTCTTCTGGCCGGGATGCCCATCCAGTCCATGTGGCATCTACAGCACGTTAGAGATTTCATCCCAGTGACGGGTCCCGAATGTCTCTTTGTACTTCCCTCTTGTGAAGTCCCTCTTCCTGCAGCACCACCTGGTGGCACCCAAGGACCCTGACAGGACTGTCCCTCAGGACTACAGTTCCCATACCTCCCTGTAGGCGTCTCTACTGGGTCCATGCCAGCAGAGCAGTGCCATCTATTAGACTGGGGTGAGAACTGCCGTGAATGCATCAACTCCCCACATTATCCATTAACCCATCCCTTTGTGTGGGATGTTGATTCAGCCCTATCCCGGCTGGGTTATGCCTCCTTCCATGGTGTCCTTCCATTACGGTGTCCCGGCCAGGAAAGGGTCCAGCACAGCATGCACAACAGATAGAAAAATACAAGATTCATCCCCTCGGGGAAATTCAGGATTTGTTGAGTCCTGAAATCTGCACCTCCTGTGGCTTTTTGTTATCAGCTCTCTCAATGGCCATTCTTTTGATGGCGTGTGACTCACTGTTTACTTTGAATGAACATTTTGCTGTTTTTATTTTCACAGACATAACTGCCGGTTCTTTCAACTTTACATCGACTACGACACGATCAACATAATTGAACAACAGAGAGCGCATGCGGCACTTGTCTTCGAATGCCAATTTATAATCAGATTATTCCTGCGCAGGTTGGGTTATGTTTATTTTTAACACATGCAATGTGGCACACATTTAGAGGCTTAACAGGGGGCTTTCTTAGGAGACTTCGTCAGAAGCTTGCTGTCTGTCAGACCAGGTTAACGAAAGCACCTCTGCTCTTTGCAGTTTAAAATCCCCGCCCCTACTTTTAGCTCCACCTCCATGAGGCGCTGGATTGGTTTAGAGATGTGACACTCAGTGAGTCGCCGAATTGTTCCTTCCCACTTTTAAGAGGCGTTGGATTGGTTTGAACATGTGACTCTCCGCAAGCCACCTAATTGTTCCCGCCCACTTTTAAGAGGTGCTGGATT